>JBBGZY010000266.1:210000-810000 GCA_037952925.1 Lithobates clamitans | reverse complement strand
AGCTAAAAATTGGTCTGGGCAGGAGGGTGTCTAAGTGCCCCGTATTGAAGTGGTTAATAATTGGTCATTTGACCTTTTAGCATTATATTGGAGTTCTACTCCAGAGGATTTGTATTTCTGTTCACCCAGTCCTGAGAGTTATGCAGCCCTGCCAGACAGTACAGCCAGCCAGGTGATCTGACTTTTACTTGTTGCAGTTAAAGTGATTGTAAATGCTATTTAAAAAAAAAAAAATTATACTTACCTGCTCTGTGCAATGGTTTTGCACAAAGCAGCCCCTGTGCAAAAAGAAGCATCCTTCTCTTCTCAGGTCCCATGCTGGCACTCCTGGCTCCTCCTTTTCCCGATGTGACACCATAGGAAGCAGCTTAATCTCAAGCCATGCTGTCTGCATCTATTGATACAGAGAGTGCAGCTCAGCACTGCCCCCCCCCCCCCCAACTTCCTCACCAATGGCTCCTGTTGCTATCAATCTGCCCTGAGAGAAGAGAGAGTGCCATGCTCTCATGCACAGTGCTGGATCAAAAATGGGCTTAGGTAAATATAAGGGGTGGCTGGGGCTTCACAAAGAAGTTATTTTAACTTAAAGTGGTTATAAACCCTTACATATTGGCTTTAGGTGATACACGGAGATTAAATAAATCCTCCTACATAAGTTGTACCTGTTTATCTATAGTCTCCTCTTCTCCACATCCATTCAAAGTACTGAATTATAAAGTTTGTCTGAGAGTTCATAAAAAAAAGAGATGGAGAACTGACATCACACTCTGCAGAGCTCAGTGAGGAGAGCTCTGAGAGCTAATTGGGGGGAAGGGACACACCCCCTTTACACAGCACACAGGAAATCTGTCACCTCTTTTCTCAGTGTTAGTAAAACTTGTCAGAGGTGATTCATGCTGACAGCAGAGAAACAAAGCAGCAGATAGAAATGACACTTGGTCTTCTTAATTGAGACAAGTACACACTATAGAGGAATATGCTTTGCTCATATTTCATGTCTAAGGTTTACAACCACTTTAAAGCATAGAATGCATTAAGGTAAAACGCCTTCTACTTTTACAACCACTTTAAGCCATACATATAGGTCACTTACATCCCAGTCTGTGATTGGACCTTAGGCGTACACAGGGGGTTTGCCGGGTGTGCCTGGGCACACTCCTAATCACCCCCTGCAGTGCTAATGTGCTAATTCCCCCTGCTAATAATTCACCAAAGCCCCCCCCCATTTAAAAAAAAAGACACGTCCATTTAATTATAAGAGTGTATGTATGTGTGGATGTGTGTGTATATATATCTATATATTTTTTAATGAATACATAACTACATTAATTATTATATAAATATATACACACACACACAAACACCCATGTGTGTTTGAGCTTTGGGGTGCACACCCTAATGCAATCAGCTGCATACACCTATGGATTGGACAATGAAGGATCAGCAGCTGCTTACAGATTTATTAAAAAAGAGAAACTGAAATATCTGATGGTCCTACGTATTCAGACCCTTTGCTGTGACACTATATATATATATATATATATATATATATATATATATATATATATATTTAAAGAGGAGTTCCACCCAGGGGGGCCGTCAAAAAAAAAAAAAATTAAAAGTCAGCAGCTACAAATACTGCAGCTGCTGACTTTTAATTGGACACTTACCTGTCCCTGGGTCCAGCGATGCGGGGGATCGAAGCCCCGCTCGTCCCCCCCCTCCGCTCGTCGGCGCCGGCATTTCAACTGTGGGCGCCGGGCTGTGGCTTCACAGCCTGGCACCCACTGCGCATGCGCGAGCGGCGCCGCGCGCCGTGATTGGCCGCTCAATCACCTGGGACCTGTAATGGGTCCCAGATGATTGACAGGAGGGAGGGAGCAGAGCGGAGCCCTTCCTGTGTCTGGGGGGAAGTGATGTCACCAGCCCAGGCAAAGGAACAGGCAGACTACGAGGGACCACCTAGCAACAGGCATTTTAGAGGTAAGTGAAAAAAAAAATATCCAAATGTTTTTTTGTTTTTTGTTTTTTAGAATTTTTCTAGATATTTTTGTTTTTTGGGTGGAACCCCACTTTAAGTCAGGTGCTGTCCATTTCTTCTGATCATCCTTGAGATGGTTCTACACCTTCATTTGAGTCCAGCTGTGTTTGATTATACTGATTGGACTTGATTAGGAAAGCCACACACCTGTCTATATAAGACCTTACAGCTCACAGTGCATGTCAGAGCAAATGAGAATCATGAGGTCAAAGGAACTGCCTGAAGAGCTCAGAGACAGAATTGTGGCAAGGCACAGATCTGGCCAAGGTTACAAAAAAAATTCTGCTGCACTTAAGGTTCCTAAGAGCAAAGGGGCCTCCATAATCCTTAAATGGAAGACGTTTGGGACGACCAGAACCCTTCCTAGAGCTGGCCGTCTGGCCAAACTGAGCTATCGGGGGAGAAGAGCCTTGGTGAGAAAGGTAAGGAAGAACCCAAAGATCACTGTGGCTGAGCTCCAGAGATGCAGTCGGAAGATGGGAGAAAGTTGTAGAAAGTCAACCATCACTGCAGCCCTCCACCAGTCGGGGCTTTATGGCAAAGTGGCCCAACGGAAGCCTCTCCTCAGTGAAAGACACATGAAAGCCCGCATGGAGTTTGCTAAAAAACACCTGAAGGACTCCAGGATGGTGAGAAATAAGATTCTCTGGTCCGATGAGACCAAGGTAGAACTTTTTGGCCTTAAAGCGGAATTCCGGCCAGCGAAATTTTTTTTTTAAAGTCAGCAGCTACAAACACTGTAGCTGCTGACTTTAAATAAGTACACTTACCTGTCCTGGGTTCCTGCGATGTCGACCGCCCAAGGCAGACCCGTCCCTCGGCTCTCGGGTCCCGGCGCCACTATCCTAACTAAGGGAAGCAGGCACTGGAGCCTTGCGGCTTCACTGCCAGTTTTCTACTGCGCATGCGCGAGCTGCGCTCTGTGAATGGCCCCGTGGTTTTCTGGGAACACACACAGTTCCCAGAAGGCAACGGGGCCGCTCACCGAGGAACAGGATACGCCGCGGAATAGGAAGAGACAGATTAGGAAGATTGCCTAGCAACAAGGGTTCAGGTAAGTTTAGAATTTTTTTTTTTTTCAAATGTTTTTTTTTTTTTTTAGGATTTTTGGTGCAATTTGTTTTTCAGGCTGCCCCTCTACTTTAATTCTAAGTGGTATGTGTGGAGAGACCAGCCACTGCTCATCACCTGTCCAATACAGTCCCAATAGTGAAGCTGGTGGTGGCAGCATCATGCTGTGGGGGTGTTTTTCAGCTGCAGGGACAAGACGACTAGTTGCAATCAAGAGAAAGATGAATGCGGCCAAGTACAGGGATATCCTGGACGAAAACCTTCTCCAGAGTGCTCAGGACCTCAGACTGGGCCGAAGGTTTACCTTCCAACAAGACAATGACCCTAAGCACACAGCTAAAATAACGAAGGAGTGGCTTCACAACAACTCAGTGACTGTTCTTGAGTGGCCCAGCCAGAGCCCTGACTTAAACCCAATTGAGCATCTCTGGAGAGACATAAAAATGGCTGTCCACCAACGTTTACCATCCAACCTGACAGAACTGGAGAGGATCTGCAAGGAGGAATGGCAGAGGATCCCCAAATCCAGGTGTGAAAAACTTGTTGCATCTTTCCCAAAAAGACTCATGACTGTATTAGATCAAAAAGGTGCTTCTACTAAATAATGAGCAAAGGGTCTGAATACTTAGGACCATGTGATATTTCAGTTTTTCTTTTTTAATAAATCTGCAAAAATGTCAACAATTCTTTGTTTTTCTGTCAATATGGGGTGCTGTGTGTACATTAATGAGGGGAAAAATGAACTTAAATGATTTTAGCAAATGGCTGCAATATAACAAAGAGTGAAACATTTAAGGGGGTCTGAATACTTTCTGCCCCCACTGTATATGTGTATATATATATATATATATATATATATATATATATATATATATATATATTTATTTTTTATTTTTTTTAAATGAAAACATAACAACATTAATTGGCATTATGTATGTTTGAAGCTCATCTTTAAATGGTAAAATGTTAGAAGTGAGAAAAGGAGAGGAAGAGAATATATTTCATCAAGATCACTCAGAAAAGTAGTACCAGTAGCATTATATTTGAAGAATACATGGCCCAGATGTCATGCTGTTTTGGGTGTGTATGAGTGCCATAGATAAAGTAAACTCCCTAACATTATTCCCATCCTAGTACATCTGCCCTAGCTGTCCATAAATTGTATGCCAGGCCTTCCCTAAAACTATCATGGCACGAGTATGCAAAAGACATTTCGGATCTTGTTATGTGTTTACCAGTTATGTTGTGCTAACATATATTTTTGGAATAATTTAAATGTCATTGGGCATAATAGTGGGTGACAAGATAGTGACAGAGTACACAGACGAGGTCTATTACGTTTCCTGTCTATTACAGAAGATGGTAGCTGCAGCTACACTGAAAGCTGAATGGTAGGTACGTGTAGTGGATGCAATTTAATAGCTGTTAATGAATTTAAATTAACTCAAAATTCCCATCTTGATTTCTTTCCTGTAGATCCTGTGCAATACTAACACCCTGCATTGGTGTCAGCGGACGCACTATTAACCCCCAGCGCTGGTGTCAGCGGATGCAATATTAAACCCCAGCATTACCCCCTACACTCAACAAATACCCCCCCCCCACGCTCCACTTCACAAATATTCCCCCTTACACTCCACAAATTCCAACCCCCCCACACACACACATACACACTCCACAAATACCCCCTCTTCACAAATTTCAACCCTAGTCACGCAACTAAGGACTTTGCTCAGCCTCTGTGTGATGGCTCGCTAACTCTCCTCCTGGCAGTCAGCTGGTGGCCTGATCTTCTGCCTCCCAAGTCCTCTCCTCCTGTCGGGTTCTGGCTTCATCACAGGCCTAGTGGCAGGGCACCCTGAGAACGCCACAATCTTCCGCCCTGAGGTGGCAGCAGGACCCTGGATCCGGGGCCAGTATTCTGTCGAAGTGCCTGCTATCGAATAGTGCCCAGGACAAACTGCGCATGCGCCGTACGTAATAGCATAACAGCTGATTTCACGATCAGCTGTTGTGTCGGCGAGACGGCGCCTGCGCACAATAGCCGACAACACATTTTTAAGTCGGATTGTGCCTCGCGCTGCCGAGGTACGTTCATGTAGGTGAGGGGCGGAATTTAACATGAGGGACGCGGATGTTTTCAATGATGGCCAGTGCTGCAAAGATGGGGGCAGATTTTTTAGCGATGCCCAAACAAATCTGCTAAAGAAATCTTTATCTGCTATTCTTCCTGGAGGGCCTATTTAGCTAGCTAAATGCTTAAAATTCTGCCCCATCTTTGCAGCAGTGGCCATCCTTGAAAATACCTGCCCCCTTCATGTTAGATCAGCACTGTCCTTCAATGAAAATATCCCCCCACTTCATGTTAAATTCCGCCCCTCACCTACATGAACGTGCCTCGGCACAATCTGACTGAAAAATGTCTTCAATCGGCTATTGTGCGCAGGCACTGTCTCGCCGACACAACAGCTGATGGATTTTACCATCAGCTGTTGTGACGGCGCAGGTGCACAATAGCTGGCAGAATTTTTTTTTGTCAGATTGTGGCCCGCGCTCCTGTGGCGAGTTCATGTCCATGATGGGCGGATTTCTACACGTTGTGGGCGGATTTATGGGCATTTGGGGGGCGAAATTACATGGCCAGTGCTGCAAAACAAAACTTTGTGATGGGCAGATTTCTACATTTCCTGTGTGTGCATTTATGGGCACTTTGGGGCGGACTTAGATGGCCAGTGCTATAAAACAAAACTTTCTGATGGGCGGATTTTTACATTTCTTGTGGGCAGATTTATGGGTATTTTGCGGCGGAATATCACAAAGTTTTATTTTTTTTGCAGCACTGGCCATCTAATTCCGCCCCAAAGTGCCCATAAATCCACCCACAAGAAATGTAGAAATCTGCCCATCACAAAGTTTTGCAGCACTGGCCATGTAATTCCGCACCCAAGTGCCCATAAATCTGCCCACAACGTGTAGAAATCCACCCATCATGGACATGAACTCGCCACGGGAGCGCGGGTGAGTGGGGAGCACAATCTGACAGAAAAAAAATTCTGTCGGCTATTTGCGCCTGCGCTGCCTTGCCGTCACAACAGCTGATGGTAAAATCAGCTGTTGTGATGTTATGTACGGCGCATGTGCCTCCAGCCTGGGCACTATTCAGTGGGGGCCTTGTGGGACAAAACAGGTGGGTGGGGCAATGGGCGGATCCTCCCTCTGCTCTGCTCTCCTGTGTTGTGTACGCTGGGCTGCAGCAGTGGAGGGAGGATCAGAGAGAGAAAGCTCCCAGCCGCTGCCACCCGCCCAGGATCGGCCCTGCCTACGGCCCATTTGTAACTTGCGGCCCGCAGGCCGGTACTTTGAGACCCCTGCTTTAGTGGATTATTAGAATGTCCTAGCAATGTTGTAGGAATTCTGTAATATGTACAATTTTTAACAAGGCAATTGCAAGTACCAAATGGTTCATATGGGACAGTTGACTGCTTGTGTTCTTTAAAGTCGGGCACTATTTTCTTTAATTTTCCTAACAATTTGTTCAGGTTTAAAAACATTATGAGGGAGATTTACTAAAACTGGAGAACTCGGAATATGGTAGCCAATCAGTTTCTAACTTCAGCTTAGACAATTAAACTTTGGCAATAAAACTTGGAAGCTGATTGGTTTCTGTGCTAAGTTGCACCTGGTTTCGCACTCACTAGTTTTAGTAAATAACCCCCAATGTGTTTTTATTAACCACTTCAGCCTCTGGAGGTTTTACCCACTTCCTGACCAGAGCACTTTTTACAATTTGGCACTGCGTCGCTTTAACTGGTAATTGCACGGTCATGCAAAGTTGTACCCGAGCGAAATTTGCGTCCTTTTTTTCCCACAAATGATGGTATTTGATTGCCTCTGCCATTTTTATTTTTAGAGATATAAACGGAAAAAGACAGAAAATTTTGAAAAAACATGATATTTTCTACTTTTTTGTTATAAGAAAAATCCAATAAACTCAATTTTAGTCATACATTTAGGCCAAAATGTATTCCGCCACATGTCTTTGGTAAAAAAAATGTCAATACGCGTATATTTATTGGTTTGCGCAAAAGTTATAGCTTCTACAAACTAGGGTACATTTTCTGGAATTTATACAGCACATATCATTTCTTGAGGTGCTAAAATGGCAGGGCAGTACAACCCCCCCCCCCCCCCCCGAATGACCCCATTTTGGAAAGTAGACACCCCAAGCTATTTGCTGAGAGGCATGTTGAGTCCATGGAATATTTCATATTTTGCCACAAGTTGCGGGAAAATGACAATTTTTTTTTTTTTTTTTGCACAAAGTTGTCACTAAATGATATATTGCTTACACATGCCATGGGCAAATGTGGAATTACACCCCAAAATACATTTTGCTGCTTCTTCTGAGTATGGAGATACCACATGTGTGGGACTTTTTGGGAGCCTAGCTGCGTACGGGGCCCCGAAAACCAAGCACCGCCTTCTAAGAATTTCTAAGGGTATAAATTTTTGATTTCACTCCTCACTACCTATCATAGTTTTGAAGGCCATAAAATGCCAAGCATGGCACAAAACCTCCCCAAATGACCCCATTTTGGAAAGTAGACACCACAAGCTATTTGCTGAGAGGCATGGTAAGTATTTTGCAGCTCTCATTTGTTTTTGAAAATGAAGAAAGAAAAGAAAAATGTATTTTTTTTCAATTTTCAAAACTTTGTGACAAAAAGCAAAGTCTGCAAAATATAGGAGAAGCAACAGAATTTATTTTGGGGTGTAATTTCACATATGCCCATGGCATGTTTGAGCAATATATCATTTAGTAACAACTTTGTGCAAAAAAAAAAAAAATTTGTCTTTTTCCCGCAACTTGTGTCACAATAAAAAATATTTCATGGACTCGACATGCCTCTCAGCAAGCAGCTTGGGGTGTCTACTTTCCAAAATGGGGTAATTTTCGGGGTTATGAATTGTCCTGGCATTTTATGCACAACATTTAGAAGCTTATGTCACACATCACCCACTTTTCCAACCACTTGAAGACAAAGCCCTTTCTGACACTTTTTGTTTACATGAAAAAAATATTTTTTTTTTGCAAGAAAATTACTTTGAACCCCCAAACATTATATATTTTTTTTAAAGCAAAGGCCCTACAGATTAAAATGGTGGGTGTTTCATTTTTTTTTTTTTTTTTCGCACAGTATTTGCGGGATTTTTCAAACGCATTTTTTGGGGAAAAAACACACTTTTTTAAATTTTAATGCACTAAAACATACCATATTGCCCAAATGTTTGATGGAATAAAAAACATGATCTTAGGCCGAGTGCATGGATACCAAACACGACATGCTTTAAAATTGCGCACAAATGTGCAGTGGCGACAAACTACCTACATTTTTAAAAGCCTTTACAGGTTACCACTTCAGATTTATGGAGGAGATCTGCTGCTAAAATTACTGCCCTTAATCTGACCTTCGCGGGGATACCTCACATGCATGGTGCAATTGCTGTTTACATTTGACGCCAGACCGACGCTTGCGTTTGCCTTTGCGTGAGAGCAGAGAGGGACAGGGGTGCTTTTTTTTTTAAATTATTTTGTTTGCAAAGACTCGCCCACCTATACATGCTGGACAGATCTTACCTTACCCCGACTCGCCTGTCTAAGTTTTAACCAGATTACAGCTCGGCATGCCCCAAATGCGGAGACCAACAAGGCACATTTTATCATCTGCTATGGTCTTGCCCAAGACTCCAGGAGTACTGGTCCCAAGTGGTTAAATTCCTTCATGATCACTTGGGCTCTCCCTTATCTCTATGCCCCCGCCAATACCTACTTGGCATTCTCCCTCTACCTGAAGAGGAGAAGTACCTCCATATATTCCTACAAGAATCATTGTTCCTTGCCAGAATGCAGATCGCCCGTACCTGGATTAGGGCGATCTGGGTGGGTGGAGGACACGACCACATTCATGGAATAGGACTGATCCTCAACTGTATCGCTGCCTTCAGTGTTTCCCAGATAATTGTTAGACGTCACCTAACACCATGCTCTATTGACCGTTAAACACAGTATTGTATACCTCCTATACATCCTTATGGACGGCCACTATAAGCTACCCCTTCGGATTGGTCTGTCGGCCCCCTCACCCAGGTCCCCGGACAGGCCTTAACTACAGAACCAAATGTATGTACTAATTATATGGTAGTAATGTCAGATGTGATATTCTTGCTTTCGGTGCATGTTGCACCTGGTACTTCATTATGTATCCTTTTTTATATGCTCAATAAACGCTTTTCTGATTAAAAATAAAAAATATTTTCTTTTCTTTTTTATCTTATTTTTAAACTGTTCCTTTCATTTTTTTTTTATCGTTTTTATTGTCAGGGAATGTAAATATCACCTATGATTGCAAAAGGGAGTGAAAGGTACTCTTTTTTTGAAAAAATTGGGGTCTAATAGACCCTAGATCTCTCCTCTGCCCTCAGAGCATCTGACCTCACCAAGATCGGTGTGATAAAATGCTTTCCCAATTTTCCAATGGCGCTGTTTACATCCAGCAAAATCTAAGCCATGAAATGCTCGAAGCTTCCGGTTTCTTAGTCCATAAAGATGATTGGAGCCATTTTGGTTTCTGATCAGCTCTATGGTCAGCTGGCGGAACCACTGGCTGCATTCTCAGGTTCCCTGTTGGGACAGGAGAGCCAGAGAAAACCATGGAAGACGGTGGGGGGGGACATTCCTTCCCACTGCTTGTAAAAGCAGTCTAGAGGCTAATTAGCCACTAGGATTGCTTTTACATGAAAGCCGACCGCTGGCTGAAAAGAATGATACCAAGATGATACCTAAACCCGCAGGCATCCCCTGAGTGGGGAGAGGAGACTGTCAGTGAGAGCAGACTGTCAGTGTAGCAGCTGTGTTAGCAGCTCCTACCATCTGGCCTCCAACCTTCCAGGATTCATCCCGGACTCCCCAGTGGAGTAGCACAGGGACCCCCAGCTGTGCACCGAGCGGCACTGTCATCTGGAAGCCGCGGGCCAGCCCGCCCGCTCCATAGGCCCTCCGCGCAGGACACGCCGCAGCTTCGGCTTCCCCCCCTCAGGACACTCTGCGGCTTCGGCCTAGCTCCGGCCAGCGCCGATCCGCCGCTTCTCTCCCCTCAGCCGATCAGCAGTTCGACCGGCAGGCCCGCGTACCGCCACGATCCATCCTCCCTCTTCACTACCCTCGGACGGACAGCCAGGACCCCCAGTAGCCACACCGGGATCCAAGCAACCGGGCACCCGCGGCTCGTGCCTAGCCGGCGGCCATCTTGGTCCTCCCTCCAAGGCCTCAACACTTCGCCGGCCGCCCGGAGACCATTCCCACACTCCCCAGCAGGACATACCGGGACCTCGGTCCCAGCTGAACCCCCCAGCCCAGCACCAGTACCCACGCCTCAGTACACCCGCCGTGACCTGGACCTTGACCGTCGGCCATCTTGGTCCACCCACTCGGCAGCACTACCTCCACCCGGAGCTCATCCCCAACCCCCCAGCAGGTAGTCCGGGACCTACCCCACCAACTTCCACCCACAGGACTTAGCCACCTCCGAGGCCGCGCATCAGGACAGCCCACGACACAGGCTCAGCCCGTCGGCCATATTGGTCCACCCAGTGCAGCCGCAACCACTACCTCCACCGGAGCTGATCCCGGACCCCCACCTCAGCAGGTTAGTACCCGGACCTGGTCCCCCTCCCCCCCGCCAGGCCCGTCCGGCCTACTCCAGACTGCACCACCACAGCCGCCGTCCAATCACCCGCTCTCTAGTTATTAGACTCGGGGGTCAGACCACGGCTGCGGCCTAGCTCCTGCCACCCAGCACCCACTCCTGTCCAGAGGGCCCATGCCCTACACCTGGAACACCCCCTCCTCTACACCGGACCTCACTATGTGGGCACAGGCTACCACCAGAGACTTTGGACCTGTTCAGCGCCCATCTTAAACCCTCCAAGACCCAGCCGCAGCACCATTCCAACCAGTAAGTAGCGGCCTGACCCCCCCATTCCCCCCACCGTCATCCTCCGGACCATCCGGTACAGGTAAGCCACCAGCGTACCTAGTGTTGATCCAGGGTCTCGGACCCGATCGCCCCTCGGGGGGTCAGGAAGGAATTTTTCCTCTGCTGGAGCAATTGGCCAGCTCAGCTAGGGGTTTTTTCGCCTTCCTCTGGACCAATGGGAGGGTGGGTAGGCAGCCCTCCATCTCCTCCATCTTCTTCCTTCAGCAACTTTTTGCCCTCACCATGTGCATTTTCAAGTACACAGCGGAGGCCCTCCATAGGCTAAGAAACACCAGTTCAACTCTACCAACCGCCACTCAAAAAAGATTAAAAAAAGAAAAATTACTAAGGACCAACCTGCAAGCAACCATCAATTACAGGGAGACACCAATCCAACGACAACAGCTAGCATGCGCCCTGATCAACACCAGATCTGCAGGCAAGCACAGACTGGAAATCCACGACTTCATCATCGAAAACAACATTGATTGCCTCTTCATTACGGAAAGCTGGCTAACATCTGACTGCAATACAATCCTAACTGAATTGGTACCTGAGAACTACAGTATCCTAACTGAGCATAGAGTAGGAAAAAAAGGAGGAGGCCTAGCAGTAATCTTCAAATCGCCCCTTGTCTTCACCAAACCAACTTCACAGAACTCAGTGCCTTTCATTGAGACGCTCCCCCTGCATCTCCAAACAACACCCCAAGACACCATTCACATATTACTATGCTACAGACCACCAGGACCAAAGACCAATCTCCCTACACCACTCACTGAACTTATTACAATGCACACCCTGAAAACCAAAAACCTTTTAGTACTTGGAGACTTCAACCTTTGGGCAAACTCTACCCAAGACCCTATTGCGACCGCCTGCATCAACCAACTGGAAGAACTAGGTCTTCAACAACTGATAAACACTCCTACGCATGGTTCAGGATACACTCTAGACTTCATCTTCCAACAGAATGTGGACATCAACATATTCGACAACACACCACTACCATGGACGGACCACCACGCTATCAAATTTAAAATCACCTTTAACACCACCCTCCAAAAACAGAAACACGCAACAACAACACACTGGAACAGATCTCAGAAGAGGCTGCACTCTGAACTCTTCAAAACCACATTATCAAACAAAATACAATCGCTAAACTCAAGCAAGAATGTAGAAGAGCTGAAAGAGCGTGGAGAAGGAATCCTACCAAGGAAAACCACACAAACTATAAAGTACTCACGGTGAAATACCACAAAGTAATCTTCATAGCCAAAAAAGAACATTTTTCGAATATCATCTCAACTGCCATAAACCGGCCGTGGGAACTCTTCAAAATAGTCGCCCAGTCAATGAACCCGTCCTGCTTAGAGCCCCCAGCAAACGATACTCAAGAATTCTGCAATGAGTTATCAAATTTCTTCATCGACAAAATCGACAACATCAGAAAATCTATCCAACAGAAAAAAACAACAAACCTCACCCAACCAAAGCAAAAAGAGTGAACTTATATATAGAAAAAATGCAGCGCATGTGCAATAGAAATATGTAAATGTGATTAAGATAGTGAGATAGTGCTAAAATAATTAGCCAAAGGTGAGTTAAACATAATGTCCATAGATGGGTGTGAATGTCCAACTGCACAGGAGGTGTGGGTACTCCAAGGGGTGGTAGTAATCTGATGGTGGTCAGAAGTCACCTTGCATCTTAAACCGACTTCCCAGCAGGATGAGCCAATAAGAAGAAATGCAAAAAAGACTCTTACCAGATCCCGTGGATTCCCGTGTCAGCGACAGGGAATCGCATGCGCAGTTTGTCACCAATGACATAGAATGGAAGGTCTGGAATCTCCAATCCTTTGGGTTGTGGTCTGCATGGATCTTCCAAAGGCACCAGATGGGTCCTCACACAGGACGGCCGAAGCGTGGATCAGGAGTTTCCAAAAAGACACCAGGGAGGCGGTTGGAGGTACTGGGCCTCATGCAGTGAAGATCCATGCAGACCACAACCCAAAGGATTGGAGTCTCCAGACCTTCCATTCTATGTCATTGGTGACAAACTGCGCATGCGATTCCCTGTCGCTGACACGGGAATCCACGGGATCTGGTAAGAGTCTTTTTTGCATTTCTTCTTATTGGCTCATCCTGCTGGGAAGTCGGTTTAAGATGCAAGGTGGCTTCTGACAACCATCAGATTACTACCACCCCTTGGAGTACCCACACCTCCTGTGCAGTTGGACATTCACACCCATCTATGGACATTATGTTTAACTCACCTTTGGCTAATTATATTAGCACTATCTCACTATCTTAATCACATTTACATATTTCTATTGCACATGCGCTGCATTTTTTCTATATATAAGTTCACTGTTTTTGTCAGACTGTATGCAGCAGCTCCCATTTATCTTATTAGTTAGCGCGGTGTTTCACATTTATTTTGACAAAGCAAAAAGAGGACATCAGCACGAACATCACACAACCGCCGGACTTCTTCTTGACCCCGATCACCACTGACATGACTAAAACCATTATGAGAAGCCTTCGAGACAGCACATCACCAAATGACATAATTCCCACGAAACTCCTGAAAGAATGCTCCGACATCCTGGCTCCCACCATAACACACCTCATAAATCAGTCGTTCAAAGAAGGGTTTGTGCCAACCTCCCTCAAGCAAGGCACCGTCAAACCCCTGCTAAAGAAACCCAATCTCGACCCCGCAGACCGATAACAAGCCTTAACACCATCTCCAAGATCATGGAGAAAGCGGCAGTACAACAGTTACAACACCACCTGGACACACATCAACTTCTGGACACTCTACAATCAGGCTTCCGCCCAGGCCATGGCACAGAAACGGCACTTCTAAAAATATGGGATGATGCCCTCGAAGCTGCAGATGACGGAGAATCATGTCTCCTGATACTGCTAGACCTTAGTGCAGCATTTGATACAGTGGACCACAATACTCTACTTGTCCGCCTCACAGAAGTTGCAGGAGCCACAGATTTGAGTCTACAATGGTTTGCATCCTTCCTAGAGAATCGCTCTCAGACAGTGAAACTTGGAGCATTCACCTCCGACACCCAGACAATTTCCTGTGGAGTCCCCCAGGGTTCACCTTTGTCGCCATTGCTATTCAACATCTACATCCGCCCACTCCTCAAAATCATCAAAAAAATAGACCTCTGCTTCCACTCATACGCTGACGATACCCAAATCTACTTTAGCATCACCGGACAAAAAGACCACCATCATCAACTAGAGTAATGTCTCACTTTGATAGATGACTGGATGACCATCAGTTCCCTCAAACTCAACGGGTCAAAAACAGAACTTCTCCTCCTAAACGCTAACCAAAACCCCAAAACCAAGTCTCCATGGATACCTCCCACCATCTTTGGACAGACCATCTCCCAGAGCACCAAAGCCAAGAGTCTCGGAGTTATCTTTGACTCAGAAATGACAATGGATGCACAAATAGGATCAGTAGTCAGCGGATCTCACCATCTCCTCCGCCTGCTATGCAGACTCATTCCCTTTATCCCAGAAAAGGACAAAGCAGCAGTAGTTGGAACAATCATCAATTCCCGTCTTGACTACGCAAACTCACTCTACATAGGCTTACCCCAATATCAGCTTGCTCGCCTACAGGCCATTCAAAATGCGGCGGCAAGACTGCTAACAGGAAAAAAACCCTGGGAGTCCATCTCCCCATCACTGAGGAGCTTACACTGGCTAACGATAAAGAATCGGATCACATTCAAGACCCTCTGCCTCACCCACAAATGCATACAAGGAAACGCCCCTCAATACCTCTGAGAGAAAATAAAACACTACACACCCAATCGCAATCTGCGATCATCCAACCAAAACCTCCTCCACGTTCCCAAATACCGCTACAAAGCAAGGGGAGAACGCAGATTCGCAGTCCAGGGACCTCGGCTATGGAATACTCTTCTGACTCACATCTGCATGGAAGAAAACCATCTGGCCTTTAGGAAAAAACTAAAAACCTTCCTCTTCTAACAAGCTCAGACACAAAACGCTTTAGCGCCTTGAGGCGATTCAGTTCGCATTTGCAGCACTTTACAAATCATTCATTCCTTCATTTATTCATTCAGGCATTATTCTGATATAACCACTCAAAGTTCAGCAACATACGTTGCTGGTCCTTGTTGGGCATATATTGTAATCTTTTTTTTCATGCAGCCTGTAGGTTGAATGAAAAAAAGAGATTGGTCAGTGGGTATGCCCACCATTAGAATACCTCCCTTCATCCACCCACTTCTAATGATGGGCATACATGTACCATTTTGTTTTTAATTGTGGTGGTGAAATCACCTCCGACAGCGCTGGAGTCAGGGGTTTATGTATCGTGGGAGCAAACGCTGTTGCTGTCAAGATAAGTGAATCAGTGCTGCAACTGAATGGCGTACCTGCTAAGAAAATGATGGTTAACAATATAACAAAGTAACATTACAGTATAACAGTAAGATATACAATACCTGCAAAGCAAATACAAAACAAACAGTAAAAAATAAAACATTTTTTAACGCAATCTGTGCCTAACGCAATCTCCGCCCGCAAAAGTTAGGAGCAAATCGCTCCTCCACCCCTGCTGCCCCCATGCTTAGGCATATATGCTCTTTTTTTAACTGTGGCGGTGAAATCACCTCCTACAGCGCTGGAGTCACGGCTTTATGTATCATGGGAGCAAACGCTGTTGCTGTCAACATAGGTAAACCTGCGCTGCAGCTGAATTGCGTACCTGAAAACAAAAGAATGGTTAACAATAAAACAAAGTAAACAGTAAAGTATAAAAAAATTACCTGAAAAGCAAACATGATAAAACACAATAACAATAAAACATTGCAGAATAGAATACAGTAAAAAAGAGCAGAACGATAGAGAGAGAATAGAGAGAGAGAGAACAATAAAACAACAACTGTTTTTGTTTTTTTATTTTATACATTTTTTTGTGTTTTTTTTTTTTTTTTTTTTTTAACACTTTTTTTTTGTAACTGTAACGGTTCCAGGTTCGGGTCTCTCAAAATGCGATGGCATCTTGGGAGACCCTGTGAAAGTGTGCCTAGTCTGTGCGGTGCTGTACCCTACGCTAATACTCAACTAGTGTATGGCGTTCAAAACATCCACCAATGCAAAGACCAGGATTGTCAGGACAGGAGGGACAATATCTGGTGTCACGCCTATATCCGCGCTTGCTGCAGACACGACATCTTCTTTGGGGGGCTTAATGGGTAGGGGTACTTGGGATGACATACGGAAAATGCCTCTCATGCAGCCGGCTTACTGCATTTGAAATGGGAAGGTGAGGTGGAGCATTGTCTGGAAACAGAGGGGCTCTGACAATCTCTTCCTGGAATTTAAGGAAGGATCCAATCCGTCCTGAAGCTCTGTATAGCACATGAGCATTTAACAAAGCCAATTGAAATAAGTATACAGACACTTTCTTGTACCAGCGCCTGGCCTTACGGGCAACTAGGTATGGCACCAACAACTGGTCGTTGAGGTCCACCCCTCCCATATTAAGGTTATATTCGTGGACACAGAAAACATTCTTATTATCCCTCCACTTCACAGTGAGCAAATTATTACATTTGAAGCAGGCTCTCTCCCCCAGCCTAAGACAGGAATCTACAAGCCGCTGGGGAAAGCCCCGGCAATTAGGATGGTGCCACATGCTCCAATCTGATGATCAAACAAGTGACTAAAAAGTAGCATGCTTGTGTAATAATTGTCCACGTACAAGTGGTACCCCTTTCCGAATAAGGGTGACACCAAGTCCCATACAATCTTGCCAGCGCTCCCTATGTAATCTGGGCAGTTTGGCAGCTCTACGTGGCTATCTTTTCACTTGTAAACCATAAAACTACATGTATAGCCTGTGGCCCTGTCACAGAACGTATACATCTTGACACCGTATCTGGCACGCTTGCTGGGAAGATACTGTTTGAAAGACAAGTGGCCAGAAAATGTAATCAGGGACTCATCAACGCAGACAACTTGATGAGGAGTAAACAAGTCTGCAAAACGTTGGTTGAAGTGGTGAGGGGCCGAATTTTGTAGAGCCGATCATATCCAGGGTCTCTACGAGGACGTCAGGGTTCATTGTTGTTGAAATGCATGAACCGCAAGATCTGTTCATATTGTTCCCTGGTCATGGAGGCAGAGAACATGGGCATATGGTGAATTGGGTCAGTGGACCAATATGACCGCAACTTACTCTTTTTAGTTATGCCCATGAAGAGGGATAGGCCCAGAAAGATCTTACATTCGGAAACTGTAAGTGGTTTCCAATCTCTACCAAGGGAGGACTGGGGAACAGCGGCGATGTATTGACCAGCATACAAATTGCTTTGGTCAACAATAGATCTTCAGAGATCTTCAGTGAAAAACAGTGAATAAAAATCAAGTGACGTAAAATCAACTGTTTCCACCTGAATGCCGGGTTGGCCAGTGAATGGGGAAGTATGGGTGCTGCAGAAGTGGTGGGTTCCCAATTAGGATTGTCGAATGCAGCAGGAAGGGCACTATGGGCTTGACGGGCCTGTGTTTGTCTTCTTCTTGGTGGAAGCAGGACACTACTTCTGCTTGCCACGTCACCAGCTTGAACTGCACTTATGGGACTCGCCACGTCACCACGTGTTACTGCAATGCTGGATTGACTACGACCAGGGTGTACTAGGCCACTGGTGCTTGCCAGCTCACCAGAAGGAATAGTGGCACTAGTACTTCTCTGCTCCATACGAGAGCCCTGAGGTTCTTGCACCTCAACAGCAGAAGAAGATCGGGGTCTGTTACGCTTGACCTTGGCAGGGACCACAACTCCGTCGTCAGAGCTATCTGTCATGGAGCCACTGTCGTCTACAGGATCGAATTCTGAGCCTGAATATGACAGATGAGTGACTTCCTCTTCACTGTCTGTCATGCTCAAAAACGTGTAGGCCTCTTCACTAGTGTACCTTCGATTTGCCATTTTGGGCTCTAAATTTAGTGGTACACTAGTGAGACTCACAGGTAAAAAAGCTCCTGACTCTTAGCGACTGATTCAAACGCTACCAAAAAAACTGTTAGTGATCGCAGAGATCAGGCCTGACTCTGCGAATGCTGCAGTTATGTGTGTTGTGTTTTGTAAGCGACAGTGATCGATCGATACTACACTTGGTTGGGCTGGGCTGACACTATAAAAAGCAAACTAACCAGCGTCACCCGTAAACGTTATGCGGTGATCACTGGTGAAAGGGTTAACTAGGGGGCAATCAGGGGGTTAAAACCTTTATTAGGTAGTATATGGGGGTACCTGACGCTATAAAAAGCTGACGGTGAACCTAAATACTTACCTGGCTACCTAGCGTCACCTGTGACACTAATACTGCGATCAGAAAAAAGATTGCTTAGTGACACTGGCGACAGGGGTTAACTGGGGAGTGATCAAGGGGTTAAACCTTTATTGGGGGGGTAGGGGGGTACCCTAGACCTAAAGGGGCCTACCACTAACTGCCCTACCACTTATAACAGTCACAAATGACACCAATGCAGTAATCAGTAAAAAAATAAAAACTGCTATTGGTGTCACTTTGACAGGGGGTGCAGGGGGGGTGATTGGGGGGGGTGATTTGTGTGCCTGCATGTTCTACTGTATGTGTAGTGTTGGTGCAAACTTACTTGAGGTCTTCTCTCCTCGGAAGCCGGAATGAAAAGGCTTCACGAGGAGCGATGACATCACTTCCTCTGCTTCTGTTTACATTACAGAAACACAGTAAGCATTCCATTCGCCAGGAGCGATCGCAAGGGGGTGGCCATGAATCAGTGGCCTCACCCCCAGCACGGATCGTTCCTGGAGCGATGCCGACCGCCTCGGGCACCGGGAGGGGGGGCAGTGTGCCCCTCGCCCGCGGGAGGCGAGTAACGTACCCATACGTTATTCTGCCTGCCCGTGCCATTCTGCCGCAGTATATCTGCGTGAGACGGTCGACAAGTTGTTAACAATTAACACCGCAAGCTTTTTTTTTTGGTTGAACTAGATGGACTTGTGTCCTTTTTCAACCTGACTAACTATGTAACTATGTAAGTGTAAGAAGAAGGTGCCAATTACTGTATGCCATCAGATTTCATTTTTTTACTGAAGTCAGATCAGTAGATGATGATTACGACTTTGCTGCCATAGGTTATTTTGCTTTTCTTTTCAAATCTTTTATTTAGTCAAAGGGTATGGTTTAACGGGTACAAGACATTGCATAAACATTGAATCTCATTTACAGAACAACTCATTGTTGTTTACAGGAACATGAATATTGAGTGCAAACCAAAAACAAGAAATAATACAGTGTTCAGTATAGTAGTCCATGTAACCAATCCAAATCATTTTTTTAAAAAACCTTTTATAACAAAGAAAAAACACCTTAAACTGCAGATACATGGATCAAGGAGAGAGTAGGAAATATTAAGAGAGTAGGGAGAAGAACAAAAAAGAAAAAAAAAACAAAGTGAAAGAGCCAGTCGTAGATAGAAAGAGGGGTGGGAGGGATAGGGGAGGGGTATGGAGAGATGAAAAATGTGGTGTCGCGAATCACACAGACCGTACACGAATGGCATGCTCGGTATCTCTAATGTATCTCAGGTATCCGGAGTCTTCCCAGGGTAGTTTAATCTACTGGGTCAATATAAAACATGTGGATGTGAGCGCTATATTCAATATGGTCAGACAGCAGTGGTAGGTCTACTTGTGAACAGTAGATGGGGTGATTGGGTGCTGTATAACTTTTAACATGAAATGACAACCTGAAATGGTAAATTTATACGGTGATTAAAACATCAGCAACTGTAAGCTGTTGCAGTCCAATAAAAAACTGAATTAAAGTCCAATAAAAGCAATTGTAGAAGGCAGCCCTGTTGTTAAAGAAGAAGCAATCCTCTGGAAACTGTAGAAGTAGAAGAACAACAATGGCGCCACTCTAAGTGCAGTATTAAAACAAATTTAATGAATCATAAAAACAGGTACTCACAAAAGTAGAAGTATTCAGGCATATAAGTACTGGGCAGGAAATGCCAGGTGTCCCAGGGGTATGATCCGGTCACGTCCTCAGATGTTGTTCCGCTCGGAGACGGGCTGTGCTGCTGTGTGGGTGGCAGATCCGGCTGCTGGAACGCACTGTGTGTGACGTGTTGATCTGGGGGAACGAAGGCACTTCCGGGTCTAGGCAGGGGTGACGAATAGGCGACGCGTTTGCGGAGCTGCGCTCCTTCCTCAGGCCTAACGTGACCTGGAGGTGCCCAGCATAGGAGCAGCAATATGCAGAGATAGTCTGAGGATTACACAGGTGGTGTGTGCGATAGGCTGTAATGGAGGAGCCCCTATATGGCTGTGTTTCCTGTTGGAGCAGTGGGGATCGAATTCGATCCCCACTGCTCCAACAGGAAACACAGCCATATAGGGGCTCCTCCATTACAGCCTATCGCACACACCACCTGTGTAATCCTCAGACTATCTCTGCATATTGCTGCTCCTATGCTGGGCACCTCCAGGTCACGTTAGGCCTGAGGAAGGAGCGCAGCTCCGCAAACGCGTCGCCTATTCGTCACCCCTGCCTAGACCCGGAAGTGCCTTCGTTCCCCCAGATCAACACGTCACACACAGTGCGTTCCAGCAGCCGGATCTGCCGCCCACACAGCAGCACAGCCCGTCTCCGAGCGGAACAACATCTGAGGACGTGACCGGATCATACCCCTGGGACACCTGGCATTTCCTGCCCAGTACTTATATGCCTGAATACTTGTACTTTTGTGAGTACCTGTTTTTATGATTCATTAAATTTGTTTTAATACTGCACTTAGAGTGGCTCTATTGTTGTTCTTCTACTTCTATAATCTACTGGGTCACTTGCCACCAGGGTGCGACCTTCGTCTGAATAGATGAATGTGTTCCACAGCAACCAAGTCTTGGAATAGCGTTCTTGCTTTGACAAGAGGACAAGGCCTTCCAGTTTGTTGATTCCCTCTACCTTCCTGTGCCGCATCCTGATGGTCGGAGACTGTGGAGATTTCCACTTAAGAGGAATGCATGCTTTGGCAGTGTCAAGGAGATGGTGAATGATCGATATTTTGTAGGATCTTTCAGGGGTATTGGAGGCGTGGAGGAGGAAAATAGCAGGATCATCTAGGATCGGACATTCCATACATTTTTGGGCGGTCTTTTTAACGTCTGACCAGAATTGTTTTATTTTGGGACAGGTCTAAAAAATATGTAGTAATGTGCCCCGTTCCTCCTGGCATCTCCAACAGCAATCTAAGGTCTCTGGGAAAATTTTATGCAATCTCACTGGTGTCCTGTACCATCTGGTTAAGATTGTAAAGTTTGTTTCTTGTGTTTTCGTACAGATGGATAAGTGGTATGTAAATCTGAGGATCCGTTGTCTTATTTATGGGTTGAAGGTGTGGTTCAGGTCCCGTTCCCATTCCCCAAGGCAGCGTAGGGATTGAGAGTCTGGGGGTGTGATCAGTAGGCTATAAGTGGTTGATAAGGTGTGTGGTAGTGCTCCCTCCACCGTGTAATACTCCTCCAAGGTTGGCAGAAGTTGCTCAGAGGAGAAAGGGACCTGAGGAAGTGAGTGAGCGCTCCAAAACTTCAGGCGGAAGGAGCCCGAGGGGTTCATGACTTCCAGGATCGATAGCCACGATCTGTTAGTCAGAAAGTGCGAGGCCTGCAAACATCCCGCGGTCATCAGATTTTTAAAAGGTTCATCCAAGTATCCCGGGGTTTCCTAGTAAGAAAGAGTAGAGAGAGCAGCGGCGTCGGAGATGAGAGAGACGTTTGTTGTTTTAACAGAAGTGAGCAGAGTCTTGTGGTCTGGCCCAGGAGTGGATGGGTTCTCACCACTTTGGGTAGTGATTCATAGCACCAGGGTGCTCTATTTAGGGGTACTGCACTTTCATCTTGTTTCAACTGAACCCATAGCTTAAGGTCTTGATGTCTATTCCAGTCAATAAGTTTACTGAGATGAACTGCGTGTTAATATTTGCGTACGTCTGGTACTGCTAATCCCCCATATTTCTTAGGTAGTGTAAGCTGATTTCTCTTTAAGCGAGGGTGTTTATGAGCCCATATAAATTAAAAAAAAACTTTCTGAATTTGCTTAAAATAAGTAGATGGGATAAAATTTGGTAATGCCTGCCTCGGAATGCTCAGACTCTCGTCAGTAATGGGGGGAAATTTAATTTGAACGCCTTAGATATGGGGGGGGGGGGGGGGGTGATTGTGCCTAAATTTGTCAATGTCGAGTTGTTGGATCTGGAGTTGTGAAAGAAGTGGCTGTGGGAGGTTGATTCCCATGGCTTCTGATTTTAGACAGTTAATTTTAAGATTGGAGAGAGCTCCGTTTTTCTTGATTTCTTTAAAGAGATGTGGGAGGGATATCACTGGGTTCACAAGGGAAAACAACATGTCATCGGCGTAGGCTAAGAACTTTTGTTTGGTGCTTCCAGCTTTTATGCAAGTTATATCCGGATTCCTACGTATGGTGCACAAAAAAGGTTCCAGTGACAGGGCGAAGAGGAGGGGTGATAGTGGGCAACTCTGTCACGTCACATTAGTAATCTGGAAGGGTTCCGACAGGACCCCATTGGCCCGGATTCGGGCTGTAGGATGTGAGTAGATTGATAAGATCCACTGACGCATGTTGGTGTCGAACCCTACATGCTGCAGGACCGTCAGCATGAAGTCCCAGTTCACCCTGTCAAAGGCCTTCTCTGCGCCCGTGCTCAGAAACACATTAAAAAAAAACCCTACCTGAATTTTTTATTTGTGAAGACTGGGCTTTTCTAGCAGATATATTTGCTGGACTTTATACAGTAAATGAAAGGGAATAAATAAAATGTCAACTGAAAAATACAGATGTGTCAAAATATGCATGTTTATATAAAATTCTGTAATCCTTAGCTCTGAAGCTTATCTTTGCCCTGACAAAGAAAGGACAATATTGAATAAAATGTTGCATGCTGTGTACGTTTTTCCCAACAGAGGTAATCTAAGGTCACCTATTTTGCTTTGCTGTGATACCTATCCTCCTAAACCAAGCAAAGAGGCCTGCATTCCCCAGGACAAATAATAGAAGAGAGGAACTTGCTTATACATGGGTCTACTAGCTGGTGAGCAATTATAAAGAAGGCAGATTTACATACACATATAAACTCAGATTCAGATGCATATTTAAGGCAAATATTTAAAGGAATAAAAAAGACATATTATATAAGAATGAAGGGACTACGTGTGTGGTATGTTAAACTGACCAGTAGCAGAACTACCAGGATCGCAAAGGGCCCTAGGGTCCGTGACAGAACATGTAAATGGGTCAAGCTACACTGCTGCGACCCCAAAGTCATGTGTTGCTTGTGATTTAATGTGTCTCTTCACTCTTCCTCCAGACTCTGGTACCTTGAATTCCAAATTAAATGCAAACTCTCATCCAAAAAGAGGACTTTGGACCACTGAACAACAGTCCAGTCCTTTTTCTCCTTAGCCTAGGTAAAAAGCTTCTGACCTAGTCTCTGGTTCAGGAGTGGCTTGACACAAGGAATGCGACAGTTGTAGCCCATGTCTTGGATTTGTTTGTGTGTGGTGGCTCTGGAAGCACTGACACCAGCCATAGTCCACTTCTTGTGAATCTCCTTCAAAAATTCTTGAATGGCCTTTGCTTCACAATTCTCTCAAGGCTGCATTTATCCCTTTTGCTTGTGCTCCTTTTTCTACCACACTTTTTCCTTCCACTCAAACATCCATTAATTTGTTTGGATACAGCACTCTGTGAACAGCCAGCTTCTTTAGCAATAACCTTTTGTGACGTACCCTCCTTGTGGAGGGTGTCAATGACTGTCTTCTGGACAACTGTCAAGTCAGCAGTCTTCCCCATGATTGTGTAACCTACTGAACCAGACTGATTCACACTATTGCGTTTTTTGATGCATTTTGCAGAAATGCAGGGAATTCCTATGGAACACGTTCACATCAATGCATTTTTGTGCCTCTGCGTTTTTGGAAAGGGTCGTGGACTTTTTCTGTCAAAATGCAGCATTTTGCATTTAATAGTCTTCAATGGACCCGCATCCAAAACGCAAGTACCTCATTATTACATTGTTTTTGCCGCAATTTGTGTGGTTTTTTTTTTTAGCTGCACATTCACTGTATATAACTGGTTGCTAAGGAGGGGGCCTGGAAGCCGGCCGCCATATCCTTAACAACCAATGAGTCATCAGCTATCATCACGCTTCCCCACTGACAGCTAAATGTAAAAAAAATAATTGCTGGGGAAATGTGAAAAAAATGACGTGGGGTCCCCCCCAGGTCCATATCAGGCCCTGCGGGTCTAGTATGAATTTGAAGGGGACCCCCACACCAAAATGTAAAAAAAAATAGCTTGGGGTCCCCCCAAAATTCATACCAGACCCTTATCTGAGCATGCAGCCCAGCAGGATGGAAAGGGAGGGGCCACACCATCATACCAGGCCACATGCCGTCAGCATGGGGGGGTGGGTGCTTTGGGGCAGTGGGGGCTCTGCGCCCCCCACCCCAAAGCACCTTGCCCCATGTTGATGGAGAAAAGAGCCTCTTCCCGACAACCCTAGCCAGTGGTTGTCGGGGTCTGCGGGCGGGGGGCTTATCTTATTTAACAAGGGGGCCCCCAGATCCCGGCCTCCCCCCTATGTGAATGAGTATGAAGTACATTGTACCCCTACCCATTCACCAAAAAAAGTAGTGTACTGTGAAAAATTACAGTAGACAGTTTTTGACAAGTCTCTTATTAAAAATATCTTCTTCTCCCCCCCCCGCTTCTTCCTCCGGTCTTCCTCCATCTTTTCCCGCATATTCCTCTTCCAGGCTTCTCCTGCTTCTGCTTCCGCTCTTCTTCATTCTCCTGTCTTCTTTGTCCAGTGTTCTTCTTCCTATGCCGCCGCCGACCCTCCTCCGATGCTGTGTGCCGCTGATCTGTCCGTGCCGATGTCAAGCATTTCCTAGCTAATGATGGGGCGTGGTCATCAAACGATGTCATCCAAAGGCCCTGCCCCCTTGTGATGTCACAGACCCATCATGCCCCTGGCGGTGATATCACAAGGGGGTGGGGCCTCATCATCTGATGACCACACCCCCATCATTATCTAAGAAATGCTTGACATCGGCGCGGACAGATCAGCGGGGCACAGCATCGGAGGAGGGTCGTCAGCGGGAGCAGCGGCAGAGGAAGAAGCACACCGGACAAAGAAGACAGGAGAAAGAAGGAGAGCGGGAGAAGAAGCGGGAGAAGCAAAAGCCCGGGGGAGGAAGATGCGGGAGAAGATGCAGGAAGACTGGAGGAAGAAGCGGGGAAGAAGATATTTTTATTAAAAGACTTGTCAAAAACTGTCTACTGTATTTTTTCACACTATACTACTTTTTTTGTGTGAATGGGTAGGGGTACAATGTACCCCATACTCATTCTCTTGGGGGGGCGGGATCTTCCAGATTCCGATAATCCCCCCCACCTGCAGAACCCGACAACCACCAGCCAGGGTTTTCAGGAAGATGCCCTTGTCCCCATCAACATGGGGCAAGGTTCTTTGGGGTGAGGGGCACTCGCTCGCCACCTCCCTTTTCTGGCCTGCCAGGCTGCATGCTCAGATAAGGGTCTGGTACGGATATTGGGGGGACCCAACACCATTTTTTTTTTTTACATTTTAGCGTAGGGGGGTCCCCTCCTAATCCGATTACCAAGGGCCTGTTATGGACCGGGGGGACCCCACGCTGTTTTTTTTAGCCGGCAATTCTTTTTTTTTATATTCAGCTGTCAGCAGGGAAGCCCGCTGACAGCTGATGGCTCATCGGTTGTGGCGGACGACTTTCTGGCCCCCTCCTTAGCAACCAGCTATATACAGTGTAAAAAGAAAAAAAAACACAAATCGCGGCAAAACACTGCAGAAACACTCAAAAGCGACATGCATTCAAAAGCGACAGGAAGTTCAATTCCCCATATAATCCCTCCCCTTACCGGGAGTTTTTTTACCAGTTTTTTCGTCTTAGGTGTTGGTCACGAGTAAAGATGTGCTGTGCTCCACTGGAATATTCCTTACTGGGGCAAGCCATGCAACCGGATCCATTCAAAGTGTCTTTTCCAGGCCGAATTGAATGGTACCCGGGCCTCGTGTCCAAAGAAACAAGGTTTTACCTGTAATGCTTCTTTTTTTTAGAGAGATGGACCCCAGGATCCAGTATTTGTTTTTTTCAGCCATATTCCTGGTGGGGTGCTTTTTACAGGCCCAGGGCTGTGGATCCCCCGATAAAAAGGGGGCCCCAGTCCCTGAAGGTTTTCTAAATGGAGCCCACCGTGAGAGGTGAAGATTGGTTCTGTTACCACAGAACCCTGCAGCTGGATAAGGTAAGGGAGATTCCTAAGGAATTTTTCTAATTCTTGTGGGTTTTCTCCTTTAAAGTAAATGTTCCTATGCCTATAGTCATCACCGGGGACTGTCAAGAGCACGTACCTCTTCCATGCTTGTCAGTCTCGCCTCTGTGTACAAGCTGAACGCTTCCTCCGGCCCAGGCTCCAGGTAAGGTCGTAGGGGGTTTTCTTCTCCTAGGAGTGTCCCCGCACCTGGATAGCTTTCCTCCAGGCATAGGGAGCATGGCATTAGACAGCGGTGTGCTGCGCCGCTCCCGCCGCCATTACGGCGGTTCCCTTCAGCAGCTCTCCTCCTCTCCTCCAACCCAGTCCTCCCCCATGCGGTCCAGTCAGGATCGGAGCCCACTCGCGCGGAAAAACGCTCTATTTTAAAATAGATGAGGGGGGGTGCGATGGGTGGTCAGAGGAAGGGGGTGGAGCTTAGTGGTGTTGGCCCGATTTAGCGTCCACATTGCGGGCTGCATAGCTATAAATTGTGCCTTTTTCAGGTGCATACAGCTGGGAGGGACACAGAGCGGACAGGTGGCATGTGAATGGGTGACACAGGCATTCCCAGGCACATTTACTTTAAGCATCAGGCTGAGCTTAATAGCAGCAGCAGTTGCTGGACTATTGCTCAGCGGTGGGTGCATTTTTTTGGTGGTACCTCTGCGTTTGTGCTCAGCACTATGACCAGAAGAGGTGGTTCAAATGCCACAAAAACCAAGGACACAAAGGAGTCATCCTCAGGTCCTAAGGACTCTCCCTCTGCAACACCATCCTGATCTAAGGAGGCTGGTCAGAGTGAGCCATCAGGGTCATCGGGCTGCAGTTGCTTCCGACACTTCAGTCCCTGTCTATATAACTGAGCAGATTTTCTCCTCAACTATGAGTGCTTTAGAGGAAAGATTAGTGGCTTTAATCACGTCTTCACAAAGTGGAAGAAAACACATTAGGTCCCCTTCTACCACCCAGGATCCCAGAATGGAGGAACTGTGGAAGAGGGAAGATGAATCCCCCTCAGGGGACCGTGAACAGGCTGATGATTCCTCTTCCGAGGAATCAAGTGGGGAAGGACCTTCTTCAGCTTCACATGCTGAGAAGTTGCTGGTGCATTCTCTTACTGAAATGGTCCGCGCCACATTTAAGCTACCCTTAACTGAGTCGGTTGAAGAGCCCACTTCCTGTTTGGGTTCACTAAAGCCCCCGCAAGCCTTGCGTGCCTTTCCTGTCCATTCATTACTAGAAAAGCTTATGTGCTCTGAGTTGAATAACCCAGATAAGCACTTTTTTCCTCCTAAAACGTTTTCAACACTTTATCCTATGGAGGAAAAATTTACTAAGATGTGGAGTATACCAGCAATTGACGCTGCTATATCCTCTGTGCATAAAAGTTTGACTTGTCCGGTTGACAATGCGCAAATGCTTAGGGATCTAACTGATAAAAAATTGGAATTCCTGTTCAAAAACATTTTCTCCATGGCAGGTTCAGTGACTCAACCTGCAGTGGCGGCAATTGGGGTATGTCAGTCCCTGAGAGATCATTTGAAACAGGTACTCAAGGTGTTCCCTGAACAACAGGCCCAGGAATTAACCGAGCTGCCAGCAGCTTTGTGCTTTGCAAATGACGCAATCAGAGATTCTATTCTTCAAACCTCTCACCTTAGGCTTGGGTTGGTACATATGCGTAGAATTTTATGGTTAAAAGGTTGGTCAGCCCAAGCGCCGTGCAAAAAGCTCCTGGCTGGTTTTCCTTTTTGCTGTGAAAAGCTGTTTGGGGAGGATTTGGACAAATATATCCAAAAAATATCAAGTGGGAAAAGTACCCTTTTGCCAGTTAAGAAAAAGAATAAACGTCCCTCATTTAAACTGGCTTTTTCTCCAGTTCCAGGGGCATCAGCCTCCAGGCAGTCAGGACGGCCTCCACCGTCAGGTTCAAGAGGTAAACCTCAGGGTCAACCCCAGGGACAAAAGAAGTCCTGGGGGAGGAAACCCGCAAGACAGAATGCTAAAGCCTCTTTATGAAGGCGCGCCTCCGCTTGCTCGAGTGGGGGGAAGACTTTTGCAGTTCTCATATCCTAACCATATCCTAACCTGGGCAGAAAAACATGTGCTGTGCATTTCGGCAATATTTATTCCAGGGGTAGAGAACTGGCAGGCAGACTACTTAAGTTGCCAGCAGTTGTTCCCAGGGGAATGGTCCCTTCACCCCGACATCTTCCTGGCTATATGCCAAAGATGGGGGATCCCGGATGTAGATCTGTTTGCGTCCAGGTTCAACAACAAAGTCGACAAGGGATCCACTCGCATGCAGAACAGAAGCGTTGGTGACCCCGTGGGATCAGTTCTCACTGATTTATGCATTCCCTCCTATTCTGCTGCTACCTTGACTTCTTCGCAGGATCAAGCGGGAAAGGAAGTCGGTAGTTCTTGTGGCCCCAGCGTGGCCCAGAAGATCTTGGTATGCACAAATAGTAAAGATGGTGGTAGGGGCCCCATGGCCCCTACCACCACGTCCAGACTTGCTATCGCAGGGACCAGTGTTCCATCCTACTTTACAAATGCTAAATTTAACGGTTTGGCTATTGAAACCCACATTCTAAGGAATTGTGGGCTTTCAGGCTCAGTGATACCTACCTTGATTAATGCAAGGAAGCCAGCTTCTAGAGTCATTTATTATAGAGTCTGGAAGGCATATGTTTCTTGGTGTGAATCCATGGGTTGGCATTCTAGGAAGTATGTCATAGGTAGAATTCTTGCCTTTCTGCAAATGGGGCTAGAAATGAAACTGGCCTTGAGTACTATCAAGGGCCAGGTCTCGGCCTTATCAGTATTGTTTCAGCATCCGCTTGCTTCGCATTTTTGATCCAAAGCTTTATACGGGGTGTAACGTGGCTTAATCCACCTGTTAGGGCACCCCTGAACCCTTGGGACATAAATTTAGTTCTGTCGGCATTACAGAAACAGCCTTTTGAGCTGATACGACATATTCCTTTTGCCCTTTTGACAAGAAAGCTAGTTTTTCTGGTAGCCATTTCTTCTGCAAGAAGGGTATCAGAGTTGGCGGCTCTTTCTTGTAAAGAGCCATATTTAATCGTTCACAAGGATAGAGTAGTATTGCGTCCTCATCCTAGCTTTCTGCCAAAGGTGGTTTCAGGTTTTCACCTAAACCAGGATATTGTTTTACCTTAATTTTTTCCAGAACCTTGTTCTAAGGAAGAAAAGTCACTACACTCTTTGGATGTAGTGACAGCAGTCAAGATCTATTTGAAGACCACTGCTCAGATTCGAAAAACAGATTTTTTGTTTGTGTTGCCTGAAGGTCCTAGGAAAGGACAGGCAGCATCAAAATCCACTATTGCCAAATGGATTCGTCAGGTAATTATTCAAGCTTATGGCTTGAAGAAGAAGGTTCCACCTTTTCAGGTCAAAGCGCACTCCACCAGGGCTGTTAGTGCTTCGTGGACAGTGCATCACCAAGCCTCCATGGCTCAAATCTGCAAGGCCGCAACCTGGTCTTCAATCCTTACATTTACCAGATTCTATCAGGTGGATGTAAGAAGGCATGAGGATATCGCCTTTGGGCGCAGTGTGCTGCAGGCAGCAGTATAGGTCCTCAGGTCTGATTGCACCCTACTTTTGTTTGTGTCCCCTCCCCTCAGATGGCATTGCTCTGGGACATCCCATACAGTTATTACTGTGGCTCTGTGTCCCGTGATGTACGATAAAGAAAATAGGATTTTTATAACAGCTTACCTGTAAAATCCTTTTCTTGGAGTACATCAAGGGACACAGAGGTCTCTCCCCTCTTTCTGGTTACACATGTATTGCTTTGCTACAAAACTAAGGTACTTCCGGTAAGGGGAGGGGTTATATGGGGAATTGAACTTCCTGTTTAGGGTTTGCCAGTGTCCATCACCTGAAGGTGCCATATAACCCATACAGTTATTACTGTGGCTCTGTGTCCCGTGATGTACTCCAAGAAAAGAATTTTACAGGTAAGCTGTTATAAAAATCCTATTATCTCTATCTTTCTGAGATACTGAATCTTGGGTTTTCACTAGCTGTATGCCATAATCCTCAAAATTAGGCCCCCGTTCACATCAGGCCGATTTGACATGCGATTTGACATGTCAAATCACATGCCAAATTGGAGCCTATTGTCAGCAACGGCACTGTCCGAATCGTGATGTGATGATTTTTCACTTTCCAAAACAACAACACATTTTTCTTGCACAGGAGTGGATTCACTAATTCACTAAGCTCTGGGAAAAATCCTTAGCAAAGTGAACAGTCAGTTTGCCTTTAGTAAATCAATCGCATTACACTCAAACTTCTATGCATCTTCTTGATGTTTTCTGGTGTAAAAGCATCAGAGAAAACTAAGGTATAAATTGTGTTTGTCTGAAGTGATGTAGGGCTTATGCTAATGACCATTTGAAAGCTTCTGTACGTGGAACAGCCAGATCAGTGTTTTAGATTTCAGTTACAGTTGCTAATACTGATTCATATATTAATGAGCTTGGTAAGCACCAAAAGTTCAGCAAGCAGCATCTGAGTTGCATCCATTGTCTAGTGTAATTGAAATTTTTACGTTCTGTAAATAATTGTATTCTATTTTGTATGTATTGTACACTGCCCTTACTGTGCACATGTTTACAGTCTTTCGAGTCCTGATTAGAATTAGCCTGCCTATGTAACGCCCCTTGTTACCATAAATGTACAATTGTAATATTAATGTGATACATACGTAATCATGTGTATAAAAACCTTAATTTATTTGATTGTCGATTAGTTCACATATGTAGAAGAATATATATCGGCCTAAACTGATGAAGAATTTTTTTTTTTTTAATTGGGGATAATTATTATAGCAAAAAGTAAAAAATAATGTGTTTTTTCAAAATTGTTGCTCTTCTTTTGTTTATAGCGCAAAAAATAAAAATTGCAGAGGTAATTAAATACCACCAAAAGAAAGCTCTATTTGTGTGGAAAAAAAAGGACATAGATTTTGTTTGGTACAACGTCCCACGACTGCGCAATTGTCAGTTCCATATCACAATAAATGGCTTGGTCAGGAAGGGGGTAAATCCTTCCAGGGCTGAAGTGGTTAAAGGAGTTGTAAAGTCTCAAGGTTTTTCACCTTAAAGCATTCAATGTCTTAAGGTGAAAAACCTTCTGTGCTGCAGCAGCCCCCCAGAGCCCCCCTTTTTCTTACCTGAACCCGATCATTCTAGCCTTGAGGATGAGCCCAGCAGCTTCAGCCGCTGTCTTGGGTTCTCATTGGATAGAATAATAGTAGCAGGAGCCATTGGCTCCTGCTGCTGTCAATAATCAAATCTAGTGACATGGGGGTGGGACCAAGTCCTGGTGTCTGTGTTAATGGACTCAGCAGCAGGACTCGGGAGCGCACCCGCACGAGTTCCCCCTATGGAAAGCAGCTCTCCGTGGGGGAACCCAATGAAGGGGAGGAGCCAGGAGCACCGCCAGGGGACTCCAGAAAAGGAGAATCGGGACCGCTCTGTGCAAAACCCTTGCACAGAGTAGGTAAGTATAACATGTTTGTTATTTTTTAAAAAACCCTTACAATCACTTTAACATGCATACACACACATATAATTTATTCTACTTGTGTATGTGTGTATGCGCAAGTATGCACATATACACACAAAATAAACCCAATAAATTTTGTCCAGGAATACTGATATTCAGACATCAGTACTATGTGCAAGTACCCTTAGGTAAGCGATCCATGGTGATCTATATTTCAGAAGTGACTAAGCTGTGGGTTGCTAATGTTCAGGATGTGATAATGCCACCTCCTGAATACCTGTTTTTTATCCCAATCCCAATGGGGATTGTACATTGCCACTGTGTGCCAAGCTTTTGGCAATCCATTGCTGCACTGTCCTATTGATTTTAAAGGCATAGTTAACCTTATTAAAAAAAACTGCCTATGCAGGTAAGGGGCGCCTGTAGATAAAAACAAACTGTGCAGCTTTGACCAAAGTTGAATAATGCTCTTGCTATAGGTGTAGGCCATTTATGTACCTCCTAAAATCTGCGCTAAACAAAAATCTTAAGTATAAAGTGAGGTGGTAGTATAACCTAACATCAGCAAATATTTAAAAATAATTAAAAAATAATAATATAAAGTCCAGATCTTCAAAATGGTGGGATGTTCAGTTTGAATGTGAGTAGCACGCAGCGACGCTACCACGAGACCAGGAAGTAGGACGAGCTTCGCTTCCATGTTTGTATGCCGGCCGGCAACTTATACTCTACGCGATATAAGTGTTTTTATCCTGTAAGTGCATTACTTTATTTATTAAACTCGATTTAACGTACTTCACTATGGAAAGCTTATCATTTGTATTCTGGGTTGTGTACTGATGATGTGGACTTCGGGCTAATGTGGATGAATCTGAGTGTTCCTTGCCAACTTTTGATCCGCTTCCAACTCATTAAAGCCTGCTTATCACCGTGAGTCGGTAAGCACAATCTACAGCCACGGTGGTGGGGTTTTTCACTTCCCTCCCCTCCTTTTTTGGGTGTTGTTATGTGCACACCAGGGTGTTTGGTATGTCTGTCTGTCCATGCCTAACATTTTGATATACTACACTATGGCCAGTTTTCTTTTGTTTGTTTTTTTCTCCTGGATCCATTGAGGGGTTTTTAATTTGAAGACGGACGCTGCTGACTGGTCTATCATTCTAAAGGCCCTGGCAGGGTTTTTTGCCATCCGCTCATATCACTGATATTTCTGGTAAGAGCAATCATAGCTCATTTGGATTACTACTCACATTCAAACAGAACATCCCACCATTTTGAAGATCTGGACTTTATATTATTATTTTTTAATTATTTTTAAATATTTTCTGATGTTAGGTTATACTACCACCTCACTTTATACTTAAGATTTTTGTTTAGCGCAGTTTATTATTTTCTTTGTTCTGATTGGTGTTGTCGCACTGTTTACTGCTGCTTATCTCTATATGTCTCTAGCGCGGAATTTTTTTGTTATATACCTCCTAAAATCTGACTGAAAAGCTCCAAGACATCACATCATCCCATCCTGCCTCATTTCTAGGATGTTGCTAAGAGATTCCTAGCTCTTACTGTTCACCTCCACCACTACAGGAGCAAGCTCTGAAATGCTGAGCTCAGAGCTACTGGGTCAGGGGAGAGAGAGCCCATATAAGAGGGTTTAAATCAGAGAAGAGCTCGCTCCTGTGATAATTGTCATCGGTTTGGAAGGTGGGTGGTAAAAGCACGGATCAACTGCCTCTTTTTACCACCCCTTGGCTGACTGTGTGAACTGAGCCTAATGATGGCTGTTATGAGAAAACCATTGTCAGCTCTAGGGTGGAGTACAAAACATTGTCCATGGTATACACTGTCCTTTCTAGTAAAGTATAAAGGGTACTTGAATAAAATAGTGTATCTATTTGCTTGAATATTTCATAACAAAACATATGCAGTTTTGCATTCCCTCTTGCTAGAGGCATGTTATATTCCTGACTCCTCCTATCCCCGCAGTATTGAGATGTTTTTATGTATTAAAGAGAAATGTGTTTTGATTTTGGCACATGCAGGATGCTTCCCAAAACAATATTCATAATTTGTACAGGAAGCCGTAAGCATGCTGGTTTGCAATATGTTAGGAGATTTCAGGCAGTGAGGAGATATATGCTTGCAATATGAGGATGGGTTATGTGATTTAGCAGACATTCTACCTTTGCTAGCCCTGATAAATACCTTTCTGTATAATAAGTAATCTAGTTTTATGATCATGTTTCTGAAATTGGCATTTAATGATAAACTAATAAATATTAATATTGCCAGCTATTAAAGGACAGTAAGTACAATGCATGTTGCTGGTGCATTATGAGAAGAAGTATTTAAGGCAGTATTAGTTTATGCCAAACTAAAACAGAATTTCTTTCCCACCAGGTGGTGGGGCTGTTACTAATGCAAACTATAATTGCCAACCTAATAATTCCTATACAGTATATCATTGGAATTAAAGGGATTGTACTAAGATATTCTATAGCATTCTATATGATATTGTCACATATACTGTGGGGACACATCTACTCCAATGTTTATTACCTTAATAAAGAATTTTAGGCAAATGTAAAATACCTCTATTATAATCCATATTGTTTTTAATTGAAAATAATTGCAAAACGTTTTTTTTCATCTGCACTACGGTTGATTACATTTAAACATTTTTTTCCTAAAGCAACTGATGGTGCCCTACTTGCCATTTGAAGGTATAAATCAGGTCAACAGTGGAAGTTTACATGTGAGCAGAAGTAGCAAAGAGCTGGAACAAGTGAATGCTTAAAGTGATTTTAAACGATCACCTTCTAAAACAAACCATTCAGTTTAACCTGTTCAGATCCACGCTATAGTTAAATAACGGCTACAGTGGGGAGCAGGGAGTACGTCTATTGACGCCCTCCCGTCCCTGAGCAGCCTGCTCACGCCCTGACAGTGTGCGGACAGCGTGAGGAGAAAAAAAAGCCGATCACCAGTGGCTGTGAGAGGGACATCAGTCCCGATCACAGAGAGCTGCCGCCAGCTCCTCAGTGCCCACCTGTGCCACCTGCCAGTGCCACCAACAGTACACAACAGTACCGCCTACCAGTGCCCACCAGCGCCACCCATCAGTGCCCACAGTGCCACCTATCAGTGACAACAGAAAATTTATACTCAGCGCTACCTCTCTGAATCATAAATATACATATACTCGCATCAAATATGTGTCATGTGACAACATGTGTAACAAAGTGCCAATATAGTGCAAAAAATGCATACAATAAAGTTCAAAAAATACAAAATAAGGTGCAATCAATAAATTTCATTAAGTGTGAAGTGCACCAGATAAAGATGATAAATACGCCTGTGTGTATCAAGATGGTGTCTCCTGTCCAGCAGATATGTAGACTTTTTAATAAACCTTGCAGTATTACACTATATGCCCTCTTCTCTTCACTTGTCCAAACTTTACTACCCGGACCATCTTTGACCAAGTAAAGTATGTAGGATCTACATCAAGTGGTGGAGGAGAGGAGATTCCATTTTCTGAGGCACAAACTATCTACATATCTGCTGGACAGGAGACACCATCTTGATATACACAGGCGTATTTATCATCTTTATCTGGTGAGTGGGGATCCAGGAGGGGAGCATAGGAAGTCACCAAGATTACATCAACGTTTTTTTGCACTATATTGGCACTTTGTTACACATGTTGTCACATGACACATATTTGATGCGAGTATATGTATATTTATGATTCAGAGAGGTAGCACTGAGTATAAATTTTTTGTTTTCATTTTTGGGGTATTCACCTCGCACTACAGCGGCAGCCATATTACATATGTACATGTGGGTGAGTGTGTAAACTCACACGTTTATGCACACTTTGTATTTATTCTATAATTTATTTGTAATTTATTTACAATTTTATTCATTTTTCTCCACGGCGCAGGTCTATCTTTACCACCTATCAGTGCCCATCAGTGCCACCTATCAGTGCCCATCAGTGCCATCTATCATTGGTACCTATCAGTGCCACCCATCAGGGCCCATCAGTGCCATTTTATCTGTGCCCATCAGTACCGCCTTATCTGTGCCTATCAGTGCCGCCTTAACTGTGCCTATCGGTGCAGCCTATCAGTGCCCAGCAGTGCAGCCTATCAGTGCCCACCAGTGCCACCTCATCAGCGCATATCAATGAAGGAGAAAAATGACCTGTTTGCAAAATTTTATAACAAATTATGAAACATGATTTTTTTTTTCAAAATTTTCCATCTTTTTTTGTTTGTTTGGCAGAAAATAAAAATCCCAGCTGTGATTAAATACCACCAAAAGAAAGCTCTATTTGTGTGAAAAAAAATGATACAAATTTAATTTGGGTATAGTGTTGTATGACCGTGCAATTGTCATTCTAAGTGCGTCAGCGCTGAAAGGTGAAAATTGGTCTGGGCATGAGGGGGGTTTAAGTGCACAGTAAGCAAGTGGTCAAAATCAAAATGAAAGGCATAGATATATAAACAAAACAAAAAAAAACATTCTAAATACCTTTTTTCCCTTTTTTTATAAGTGATCACATTCCTCTGTTCTCAACTGCATAAGACTTGGGGAGCAGAAGCAGCAGCACACTGAGCTTCCCAGTGAATGGCTGTGCAGTGGGGGGCATATCAGGGCAAGTCTGATCATTGGAGGAGAGTACACTGAGTTCCCAGCATAGCTAGAAAACTGAACACGGTGTGCCGTCCTGCTTAGTGTGGTCAGTTTTTAATAGGACTGCCAGGAACACCAGGGATTACAAAGAGAACAGGATAGTTTCTCATATAAGTATGTGTCGGGGTAACAAACGCTTTAAATTGCCTGTAAAGTCAAAACCTTTATCTTGGTTTGGATATAGTTGTTTATAAGTCCTATCAGGTTTTTACTGGCATCAGGAGCTCTGTTAGAGAGGTTTCTCCTCTCCTCCTATGCAGGTGGTGATGAAAACTCTCCAACAGCAACACAGCAATAAAACCAATTTTTGTTGATTTAGGGGAGGCAAGAAACCCATCAGATCTTTATTTTTGCCTGTGTCTTAGTTCTATGGTTTCTCCCTCACTTTCTCACCAGACAGGCCTAGCCTGTCTGGTGAGACATTGACTTTGGTATAACATACACTTTAATGCCCTGTACACACGGTCGGACTTTGTTCGGACATTCTGACAACAAAATCCTAGGATTTTTTCCGACGGATGTTGGCTCAAACTTATCTTGCATACACACGGTCACACAAAGTTGCCGGAAAATCCGATCGTTCTAAACGCGGTGACGTAAAACACGTACGTCGGGACTATAAACGGGGCAGTGGCCAATAGCTTTCATCCCTTTATTTATTCTGAGCATGCGTGGCACTTTGACCGTTGGATTTGTGTACACACGATCGGAATTTCCGACAACGGATTTTGTTGTCGGAAAATTCTATAGCCTGCTCTCAAACTTTGTGGGTTGGAAAATCCGATGGAAAATGTGTGATGGAGCCCACACACGGTCGGAATTTCCGACAACACGGTCCTATCACACATTTTCAATCGGAAAATCCGACCGTGTGTACAGGGCATTAGTCTCCACCCAATTAGCTTTAATAGCCAAATGTACTAACAGTCTCATGTTTCAGGTACATGCTTACAGAGTTTAGGCCTGAGTCATAGATGTAACCATACAGAGAATTCTGCAGCTCAGAAAAGATTATTTTCAGTGAATAAATATTTAGATTCATTGTTATGCTTGCCTGAAGATAATTTTTTATCGTATACTCTTACATGCTTACCGTTCCATAGTTTGCTGTTTGTACTTTATAAAGAGATTTGTAGACTCTCCTGCCAGTGGTTGTCTGTATGTTAAACAATGCAGTCAGCAACCCTGCTAAATGGCTGCTGAATTGGGATTATTCAATTAGCCATGTAGCAAGACTATTGTTTCAGTAATGTCTGGTACACAGTACTATTTTTTTTCGTGATCTCTCCCACTGAGCTGTTGAGTTCTGACAGAGGCCCCCCCCCCGCCAGAACACTCCAATCAGTGTTCTCCGCCATTGGCTGAGAGCGCTGATCGGAAGCCGGTCGGCTGCTGGTTTTACAGCATGCTCGTTCAACCCATGTGTAAGGCACTTGGTCCAGCTTCTCTCGGACCAAGTGTCTTACACATGGGCTGAATGTCGGTAGTTTTTTTTTAAACAGCCTATGTTGCCTGACATTCGACCATGTGTATGGGGCTTAAAGAGGAGGTAAACTTTCTCTGCAAACTTTTACCTATAGGTAAGCCTATAATAAGGCTTACCTATAGGTATTGAACATATCTCCTAAACCTGTACAGTTTAGGAGATATATCCATTTGACATCACTGGTGCATGTACTCTGAAGGAAAAGCCTACGTGTGCCGTTCCTTTCAGGCCTGTGCCGTGAACAGCAGCTCCCACGTGCCTGCGCAGGAGTGACCTCATCGCGGTTCTGGCCAATCACAGTGCCGAAGCCCGCAAACTTGGAAGAAACTCCAGGAAAGATGTCGGCCGTGACAGCAGAGTGCGGGGACCGCTGCAACAGCTTCGTTTTAAGGTATTTTTTTGTGAATTTTTTTCTGAGGTTTACAACCTCTTTAAGTGTGAGCAGAATGAAAGGAATTACTGGGCAGGAAGCAGAGCCTTCATATGTAATAAACTAATATATGTAGATGTTCCTTTGTATGTAAATGTTTACAAGTATACCCAAAAACATGGTGTTTAAAGCAACGATTATTATGATTATTTATGTTAAATTGATCACATTTATGTATACATGTAAAAAAGGACAATTAAACTGTAGACTCTTTGTAAAGGGGAAACTGTTGGCAAACCAATTTATAGTAGCTATTTTGCAGAATTCACTCTCCTAACTAAGGTCTAGCTGCACAGTTAAAAGAAATGTTTTTATGATAGGCTATGATTAATATAAACCCTTGTTTCCTTTTTTTATTTGATTCACCACCTTAAACTGTTTAATAAAATAATTTGTGAATATTTGGATGATTTTATTTATATTTTTTAAACATTTTCTACAGTATTGAATTCTTAAAAAAAAATAGCAGTGCACTTCCTTTGCCTATGCATTTAACGCTGTTTTCTGTATATCTGCAAGGTGGTATCATCTGTGGTACTGTTGCTTCTGGCTGCTAGTCCCATGAGATTTGGAGTGAGATTTTGTGATGTCACTCCTATGCTGTTCACTGTTCTGCTTTCTGAAGAGGAAGCTGTAACGGAGAACCTGCAGTACAAGGATATCCCTGCTTCTGCTTCATCAATTTTGTGTATCTGTGTTTTCTTCATCTACATTGCTGCTTCCTGAATAGTGCTCCACCAGTCATCAGATCACCGGTCACAATGAGAAGGCAAAGCTCTGCGTCTACCAAGATGCCTGCCTCCCTGCAGTGCAGAAAAAGCCATAATAAGTCAGTAATGATGAAATGATCAACTGCAGGGGGACCATAGGCAATCCTGGTGAACAGTCCTTTGTCATCTACTTGCCTTATTGTCTGGACACAGCGTCCACATTTCAGGTACTATATAATAGTTATAGTTTGTCCCAACCCCTGTCACTGGTTGGCTTGATGTTTGATGTAACATTTATTTGAAAAACCTATAAAAATAAAACAAGAATTCATATGCTGAATCCTGTTAATACATGTTAACTGCACACCATTATTGGAATACAAAATGTTACCAACTGTGGTCTGTTAAGGCCCCTTTCACACTTGTGCGCCTTGTCATGCGACTTGGGACTGCAAAGTCGCTTGACAAGTCACACCCCATGATTTCCAATGATTACCATTCATATCTGTGTGACTTCAAGTCGCACTGACTTCAAAGTTGTCCCTGTACTACTTTGGTGCGACTTTGATACGACTTGATGTCCATAGACCTCAAGCTTACACAGGCATTCCCTGAAATCGAGGCAAAATTGTGGCTGCAAAATCGCGAGTCGCGGCAGTATAGTGTAGTTCAAGCTGCAGCAGTGTGAAAGGGACCTAAATAATATTTCCAGGCATCAGCATGTTATACATAGTTACGTGGATTACCTTGGACCAAATACACTGCTACTCCAGTGATTTCAATTTGCTTCTGGGTTCTGTGCTGAGTGGCCAGCCTAATGCATTGTGAATACAGGAGGTTGGCCACTCTCATTCAGAGAAAGCTTTGCATTCTGCAACTCTTGTGATTCTGTGTGGATGAGCTCTGGAAGATTCTCTCTGGCAATTCTGGGGCTTATGTTATTGCATATGAGGCAGGTGCTGTCACTAGTGTGCGGATCAGCTGAGCTTCCCTGCAAGAAACAATTATATTGTATGCCTTTTGAGATTGAACGCCTTTTTTGGCAATGCTCTGTATAGGTTTAGCCAAAAAAAATTACAGGAGGAAAGAGTGCTCTCATCTCTAATGAAGCGGCAGAGGTCTTCAGGTTAGAAGATATCTTCTGTTTTGAACGAAGAACAATTACTTTCATTGTTTTCAGAATTTGGGGGCGAAACAGAATATTTCCTTTTGGAAACGTCCTGGAGCCTCAAACTCGTACAGATAGACAACAAACCTTCCTTCTAATGGGGGAACATCCCCACTTCTATAAGGGACGCTTGGCAGGCTTTGCAGCCTTATAGACCTGAGACATCTCTGATGTGTGGGTTAAAAATATTTGCCCATCTCGCCTTATGCTTTCGAAAAGCACCTACCACTTCCAACAAAAAAGCAGCCTTGTTCGCTGCTCTGGACCAGTTGTGCTCTAAGGGTGTCACTGTCCCTGTTCCATAACCAGAAAGTTTTCATGGTTACTATTTCAACCTGTTCATGGTGCCCATGCCAAATGGCAATGTGCGGCTCATTCTGCATCTGACACACTTTAACAAGTTCATACATGCCGTGATATTGTGGGGCTTCACTCAAGTTGTAGTGCAGTCTCCAGTGAGATCAGGTCAGCTGTTTGAGGGCTTGTTGGTCAATTTTATTTACAAAGAAAGTAAAAGTTTAAATCAAACAAAATAAGAAAGTTTACTCTTGCAGCAATGTTCAGCAACCCTCTCTCAATGCTATTCAGCAACATAAATGCCTCCTGGCTCACTATGACAGCGCTGCTTCTCAGGCCTTAAGCTTAGACCTTTGGTCTGGACCCTCAGATCGATTCTGAAAATTTCAGACTCTTCTTCCCTCTCTCACACTCTCACAGCTCTCTGCTTCTCTGGCCCACTCCCTGGCCTCTGCTCAGGGGACCTACTGTATCCTGGGTGAAGCCCTGAACTGGAGACAGGCCCTTGAATTTAAAGACTCTGAATACCTGCACACTCAACATGCTGGTCTCTGGTAAGACCTGGACACAGAGTTAGAGGCTTTGTCCATCCCAAGACTCTTTGAAGTCTCCAAACTGCAGAACTCAGAAGACTCTAATTTCCAGAACCCAATCCAAGAGTTACTAATCCCAGAGACAACTGAAAATACACTTATCTATGTTCATATTAGCCATTCTGGATCCCCTAAATCTGCATCCTTGAGAACCATGTGTACCATTTACCTTTACACAGTGGCAGAGCCCAGCATTATCACAGTGTTCATAAGTTTCATACGGGATCTGTATGGTCTGTGATTACATCCATCAATCTTGGGGATTTTTTGGCCTCGGACCTCCAGGATACCTACTTTCAAATCCCCATATTTCCACGTTGTAAGTGTTACTTGTTCTTGCAGTGGGAGAAAAATATTTTCAGTTTGTGGCTCTGCCTTTTGGCTTGTCCATGTCACTGTGAGTATTCAATGTATTCAATGTGAGCCTGGGGGATTCATTTTCTGGGGTATCTGGACAACCTGCTCCTGTGGAAGTATTGACAGACAGCCTCTAAGCCAATGTGCGACAAATGGTGCAAGTCCTGCAGGACTGTGGCTGGGTCTTTGTTTCAGCGGTGAAATATTCCTTCACTTCCTGTTCTGGAGATGCAGTAGAAAGCTAAAGGAAATCTCTACAGATTAAAAGGGGAATTCCACCCTTAGTTGTTACCAGAACAGTTGCCCCCATTGAAAAATGTATCCTGACTTTTTGTTCTAGTGACAACTATAAACTTTGACTTCTTTCACTTCCTGGTTCTCTAACGGTCACAAGGACAAAGAGAGATGGTGAATCTACCTAGTGAGGGCAAAAATAGCAATAATAGCCTGACAGGAGTTCTAATCTTTTCCCGTATTTCCCATATCCTAAACTGAAAAAAATGTTTTGGCTATACATATAATTTAATACATTATTTATGTTTGCAAGAAAAAGAACAAACTAAAACTCAGGCTACCATAGGGTAGGTGGGAAAAGGGTGTGAATAACTGGGAGTCTGACTGTACCTCATTGAATGAAGAATCCATAAAGATAAAATAAGCAAATGTTTATTACAAAAGTTAAAAATAGTTAAAATTACATGTACAAAGTGTGGCCATCCAATCTTTTGTTATAAATCATCCTCAAGTTTGTCCTTCTATAGAGTATGATTGTCAGTATGTGATGTTTACAATCAATGCATTTTGCGATGTATTCGCTTCCTCAGGATCTGTGCCACAACACATATAAAGGATGGTCCATATCACCTAAAAGACACACCAATGTCAGCTAATGTCACGTACAGCTGATGTCACGTACCTAGTAGATGAGCCTCACTTACGCCTCTGACTCCTGGTAGAGTAGACAGGAAGCGCAGGAGTGCAGAGTAGCACAAGTGTCTGGCGGGATCAACAGCTGAGAACGGGTGAGAAGTAGGTCTGGAGTTCCAGATGGCACTGTGGAAGGGGATCAGCAGGCTGGAGACAGCAGACTTGGCTGGAGACTGGAGCAGGCTCGTGTCAGGGTACCAGACACTGTATGATGAGGCAGGCAGGCAGTGAGGAGGTTCCAAGGGCTGGAACACAGGAGGGTCAGGTAAGCCTTGGTCATACACAGACAGGTAGTACTGGAGCAGATGCAGAGGCAGGAGCAGAGTCACTGAACAAGGTGGGTCGGTAACAGACAGGCACAGAGGAACCAGTTGATATGACAGATGCAAGATCAAGGTCAGGCCAGGGTCAGATGCAGGCGGATAGCAAGGTAGTCAAAGGCAAGCCGGGTAAACACAGGAACGGATGCAGATTAGCAGGTATCACTCAGGGAATGCTGTAGATCAGACAGCAAAGCTCCAGTGTGTCAGCTGAGTTTAAATAGCCCGCCTGTCGCCGGGGATTGTGCTCGGGCGCTCCCTTGTGCATGCACGTGTGCACTGGCGCATGCACATAGGCACCCGCAATCGTGCACTAGCTTGCACAGAACTGCTGTTCCTAGCAAGCCCTTCCTGACAGCTGACCAAGTTGCATGAGTATGTTAACTGCAGGGTATGGCTCAATATCGTATTAGCTGTCAAGCAAGGAGAGGTAATCCATACTTTTTTTTTTTTGCACTGGCCATTAAGTTTTCATAACAAGCATTCGGGGGGTAGCATTTCTGATACACAGAGAATATGCAAATTGTTGAGTACAGCAAACTCTGGAACAAAAACACTCAATGCCTTGCTAAGTACTTTTATTTCCCATTTATTTTGCTGTTGCTACTATTGTCTATTGTGCGTATTATCTTTGCAGTTAATGATTTTGCTTGCACCATTTTCCTTTTCTTTTAAATTATATAAAATGCTTAAGCCTTATCTCTGATGCACTAAACCTGAACTTAAAGAATTCCTAGATTTGAACCGCTGTTATATCCATGTCTGACGTGGCAGTATGCATTACAGGTGTTTTTAAAAGTCAGAATTTTTTTAACAGATACTATGTACAATGAGTGTTTCCACTGTGTTAAAAAAAACACATGGATGGCCCCTATTGTGTGTAGATGGTTAACTCTGGAGTTAGCTAACCCCATTGACCTTCATTCCCAGTCTGTTGGCACTTGAATTATTGTCTGTAGGGTGACAAATCTCTTAACAGGGTGAGGCTGATGGTGCCATTGTCACATACTGGTGTCAGCGGTGGTATAGTGACCCATGGTTGGTAGTAGCAGCTAGGATCTGAAACTGTTGTTGACACATATTGGTCAACAATTGCCAAGTGTTGTGCTTTCTTTTCAGAGGATGTTGTTTTTTCAACATTTTGTTAATTGGTTTGTGTTTCAGTACAGCTTGGAGGGTACACCCTAAAAGATTGTCCTGAAAATGTAAAGTGGTTCTAAAGGCTGCTTTTTACCTTAATGTGTTCCCTGCATTAAGGTACAAAAAACACCTCACTAACCATTTCCCCCTCATCCCTAAACACTTACCGGAGTCCTCTCATGATCCAGCACTATCCCCAGCTGCAGCAGCCCTGCTCTCTCTTCCTAGTCTCAATGGAGACTCTGAGAGCAGCGGAAGCCATTGGCCCCTGCTGCTGTCAGTCAAATCTTGTGAGGAGGGGGAGTGGCTGAGCTGTGCTGTGTGTCTATGGACGTACACAGCGCGGTTCAAGAGTGCACCTGCATGGGTCCTCTTAAGCACATGGCTTGCTGAATGGGCACCCACAGAAAATGAGGAACAGGCAGAGCCGGCAGGGGACTCCGCAATATCAGGAAGGGCCCAACGCAATATCATTGTACAGAGCAGGGAAGTTTAATGTCTTTTTTATTTTAGCCAAAAAATAAACTTTAATATCACTTTAACTGTTAGAGCAAATAAAAAGATATCTTGGGCAAATTTAAGTGTGTTGCTAGTAATTCTATGAAATGAAAAGTGAACCTTTGTTGGTTGCAATTGACAGCTAGTCTGCCTTTTTGCTTGTTTTACTTTATCTGGTCCTAATGAATCAGCCTATAGTGGAACTTCACTCTCCAATCAACATTGACTATTTTTAATCCTCATGCTTCTAGCATTGGTAAATAAATAGAAAAGTATATCATGTTTATTTGTTAAACTTTTTTTTACATTTCTTTGTTATTTCCTAGTTTCTTGCCTAGGCAAATTATGTCATACATCCCAGGAGTCTTCAGGAGGGGAGGGTTTTTTTTAAGCTAAGCACACTCTCCTGCATGCATGCTGGAGCTAATGGTAGATGTATTCCAGGGAGTTTGCTTTGACTATTAAAAATGAATTAAAGTGTTTTTGCTTTGTGGTGCTCAGATGCAGTGAATATCCGCTTTAAAGCTGCAGTCTGTGTTTGAACACTTCATTTTTCTTAGTATGCTAAATAAAATTCCCTTATTGTTCTTAATAGTATGTATCATTAACCTATAATAATTTCAGGTCCTGCTTAATAGGGATTTATGCTATGGGCTTATTAGAGGAATACCCTTGTTAAACAGATCCCCTATGAAATAAACTTACAGGAAGACGGTGGAGTACTAACTGATGCCTAGTAATAATGTGTGCTCACTAAATATGGACAATCTTGTATAGAATATTGATGAGGCCAGAAGCAGATTGTATACATAGTTATACAGACTCATACTGCAAATTAATATTGCTGGACTGGCGAACTCATGACACCTTAGTGGACAAACACTTTTTCCTTCAAATAAACCAAAAATTCTTGTTATTTTTATTACTTTTAATTTATTAATATTTTTAAATGATTTTATATATGAAGCTAACATTTTATAATAAAACTAAAGTGATGAATGCGAACCTAAGCTTTGCCCATGCAGGCAAGCCAAAAGGTTAATTTTATGCTTATCCCCTCAGCAGGACAAATCACGTTTTCTTCCCTCCTCCGCCACTCAATTCATCCACCAGTAGCAAAAGAAATAACCAGTACTTCCAGTTATGGGGCCAGATGTGGCTCACTTACCTTACGCTCATGTGGCATCACTGGTGGTTGGACTAGTGCTGTCACATGGGGCAAGCAAGAGAGTCCTAAGCACTGCATTATTTTCTTTTTTTTTTTTTTTTGCAAGTGTGTCAGGTGAATGCATTCCTACTAGTTAATGTGAGCATGGGGATGCATCACTGCCAGGTAATGCACTTACCTGTACCATTTGAGTGACCGACCATAGAACAACTGACTGTTTGGAAGTGATAGACGTAGTTATGCCAGAGACACATGAAGCAATGGCTGTACAAGTGTCAGAAGATGTGCTGCATATGTAAGATGCAGCTCATTGTCTGTATGAATAAGCCCTCTAAGCCATTAAGACTTTAAAATCTTCTTTTTTTTTTTTTTTTTTTTTTGTCTCGTTTCCTAAAACAGGGATCCTGTTGTAAAAGGGCTTGAAAAGATTGTGTGCAATGCATATATTTATAACATGTTTATTTGGGAAAGTGATTCTTTTATTTTGATCAAACAGAATAGCTGTTTAAAAAATAATTTACTGATATTAATGTTTTATTTTACAATTTTGATTTTTTAAATGTAGCAAATGCAAGATGTTCTTTTAGTTCATACAGTTAATATATAAATTAAAAGTATATTGAAGCTTCTGAATATGCATGCGTTAAACCATATAGAGTTAAATTCCAAGGATCAGCTTGTGAATTGAATGCTGTTCATGTTGCTTTATATCTATTGACTTAAATGTGTGGGAACATGTGATCGTGGTCCTTTTTACATTCATGCTGGGTCAGCTTCTGTCTGGAAAGTGTCCTATTGTCACCATGTCATGGCATCTCAAGATTTGTGACCTTTGCACCATATAGATTGTTGGCAGTCCAAGTGGTATTTTTTCAGACTGGGCTACATTTGTGCCCCCGCTAGGGGGGGCCAAAGACTTTTGGACAAAGATGTAGTTTAGAAAGCTTTAAAGACACATAACGTTTTTTTAGTCCATTTTATTTTCATAAATACTATGGACCGCCAGATGTCGCAAAGCAGTCACTGATAAAGCTTTTCCCTTACAAAATGTGGCACTTACATGAGTAATACCAGTATTGTGTTTGAAGGGCCGTAACAGGTCAGTGAAATGTCCTTCAAACATTTGATTTGTGTGTTCCAGAATGGGCAGAATGAAAAGATAAACACATATTTGGCACTGACAGCTCCGCCATTAAGACAACCGATGCAATTGCCTTAGTCGGTGGAATCAATCATATCTCTAATGCCATATTCTAGCAAAAGTCCTGCTTTGTCTTCCACATTAATTCAGTAATTGAATGTAGAACTAGTATTTCTGGCAAGAACGGTATACCAAATTATTGACTCAAATGACATTTCCTGTTTTTATCTGCATTTTATAGCAAAAATAAATAAATAAATAAATAAAGGATTTTGGGAACAATTTACCGGTTCAGAATATTCAGTAATATCTGAATTGGTTGAGTTTGTAAATGCATTTATTACAATCTTTTGATTTTTTTTTTCTCTTATTCGATACCGAAATCGTATTTTAGGTCACATTTTAGGGCACATATGCAGTAACTAAATTAATAAAATGAACCCGTGTTGACCATTCAACTGTTCTTTCCAGTACAAATTAGAGAAATAAAAAACAACACCCAAGTCATTGCCATGTGCAATGCAACACTTCTTTCCTCCACTTTTAATACATAAGGCACTATGTTTGCTTGCCAAAGGGTTAAAGGAAACAGAATGTTTTCATGTGCAGATCTTAGCAAATTCTTAGTAATTTTAAGTAGTTGAAATGCATTATTCAACAAGTAACCTGCTGTACGTTTGTGTTTAATAGGCTCTTCTTGGATATACAGAAACTGTCAAGATAAAACACAGGACATGCATCATTCTGATTAAATTACGTTTCGTAAAGAAACAGGGACACAATGAATTTTTGATGAAATGGTTTATACCATTGTTTCTTTATATTGATGTTACTTTTCAAGTGTATATAAAAAAGACTAATATCATAGTTGGCAAGAAATACAATCTCAGCTTATCATATGTGTGCACAGTGCTCTTGCTTTATTTTGCCTGTCCTATACAGCCCCATAGTTGTGTTCTACCATAATAATAATATATGTTAAGGAAATGATGTTCTGCACTAGGACTTTGGAAAATTTCAGTAAATTTACTAAAGCTTACCATATAATTTCACTGGGTTCATAAAATTCATCCCCTATGGTTTTGTCAGTTGAAAGTTTGTATTTAATGTATGTATTTTCTATTTAAGGTTCTGGCCTGCTTCCCCAATAAATATACCTACAGTATGCAGACAGAGACATAACCATGACTGTGATATGACTCTGTATATGTCTTAAATTGACCCTGACGCTATAGAAAAAATAACTGCCGAGAGCCAGCCTGTAACAGAAAAAATTGTATACTTACCTCTCCAGTCAGAAGGGACAGAATTCTTCACTCCCCTGTTGAGCTCCAGGTTCCACTCCAACCAGACACTTCTTGGTATATAAGATAGCATGTCCTCTATGTTTTTTCCGCTTTCCCTATATTGTTATAGGAAACAGTAATGATGTGGCAGCTGGTGGGAGGAAGTTTGTAGTGTGGAGTGCCCAGGACTCTGCAAAAGAGCAAATGATTAAATACCATTCACAGGACAGGTAAGTGTAACGTCTTACGTTACATGCTGACTCATTACGTTAACATAAAGTTAAGGTCTTTTTGGTCATTACAGGAGCGCATTATTATATGATGCGAAATACAGTTAAAGTATAACTAAAGACAAAACTATTTTTAGTTTTGGATATAATAGAGGGGGATTAGAACACCTGTTTTCATTGCCATCTGTGCCCCAGGGTGATTTACCATCTCTGCTTATTTTATTTACTGTTTTTACCAAAAGGCTAAAGATAATCCAAAATTGTGGGTTGTCCCAGAACAGGAATAGAGGGGAAATCTTTCAATGGGGACACTAGTTCTGGTGACCCAAGTGACAACCGGGTATTCCCTCACATTGGAGGGATTTGCTCTCACTTCCTGTATTGGCTATGGGACAGGAAGTGAAAGGAAATCTCCACAATGGGAGAAAGATGGAAAAAACTGACAGGGGTACCCTTCCTTATTTTATTCAAAATTTAAAAAAAAGTTTTGTCCTTAGTTCTACTCTAAATATCAAAGTAATGTGTTTGTACTATTATTCGTACAGTATTAATACTAGTGGGAGAATTTAACTGGTACTGGAAATGAGTTTGTGTGTTCTTGGGGCTTAGCCTTGTGAATTTTTTCATCATTATTAAACATAAGACCCTTTTGATAGCTTCTTTATTTGCAACATATTGTTTTGTTTGTACATACAAATGCGGCAGTTATTTTCATGATACAGAGTGACTAAAATTCTCATATGAGCAAAGAACTAAGATTTAATAAACAATCTTGGAAAAAATGTTTACCATTGCATCATTAATCACCATTTCATTTGATTTTCATTTTTTTTTTTAGTTTTGAATAGAGTAAGGCAGGGTTTGAACTTTTTTTCGGACTATGACTCTTTTGCTGAGAATTCCCCCACTTTTTATCCTTTTGACTGCAGGACAAGATAATGAGCGGAATAGTGACAGTTAGGAACAGAAAGCAAACAAAACATCATAGAAATTTTAAACTTCACTCACTCTGCAAAAAGTGATTTTGCTGCTGTCTGGAACCCAGTTGGAGAGATTAAAGTGGTTGTAAACCCATAAAATAAAAAAAAACAACCTGCAAGAGAAAGGCATAATGAGCTAGTATGCATCGCATACTAGCTCATTATGAGATACTTACCTTAGATCAAAGCTGTTGCAGCGGTTCCCATACACTGCTGTGACCGGCAACATGTCTCCCATTAGTTATTTCTGGGTTTGTGTGCTCCGGCGCTGTGATTGACAAGATCCGCGATGACCTCACTCCCGCGCGTGTGCATGCGAGCCACTGGTCACGGTACAGGCCCTTTAGAAACAGCACAATCGAGCCGTTTCTTCAGTGCACATGCGCCGATGGCGTTGGCGCAAGCGTATATGGTATTTATCTCCTAAATCGTGCAGGTTTAGGTGATATTTACAGTTTCTACAAGTAAGCCTTATTATAGGCTTACCTGTAGGTACAAGTGGTGTAACAGGGTTTATAACCATTTTAAGCCACGGGTTTGGGTGAAACGCGTCAGTACATGGCTCAGGAGGAGCTTTTTACTTTACATAGCATTTTGAGCTAGTAGTGTGTGACGTCCTATATTACTGTATGCCTACAATGCATTCCGGAGAGATTTCCTATTTCTTTCCAATACTTTCTAATAATCTCCCCGATGTGAGCACAGATGGTAATAAAAACCACACCGATGTCCCAATCGCTTCCTGGGCTCAAACAAACCCATTTTCGCTGGAGTTGAGTTTTATATTGTTTTTGTACTAAAAAAAAATAATGTAATAGTATTTTTGACCAATTAAACTAAATAGGCAGGTAATGGAAATAATTCATATTTTTATTTAGAAATAAACAATATCTAGGAAGGAAAGAAGGAAACGTATATGTTATACATAAGAGGTTAATTTACTGAAGACAAATCGAATATTAATTTTGCAAGGGAATTTTCCCCTAGCTTAGTGAATGAGATGAAGCTCTGCTGACTTCCATCATCCAATCACATGCAAGCAAAAATATTGTTTTTTTTTTTTTTCTTTACACGTGATTGGGTGCTGTTTGCAAAGTGGATTTCCACCACATTTACTAAGCTAAGGGAACATTTCCTTGCAAAGTGGCAATTCCCTTACTAAGTGAACAGTCTGTTTGCTTTTAGTAATCCGAACCTTCTATCAATCACTGTATTAAGGTTTGTGGTATGTTTGCAAAATACTTGCCCAAAAACATAATGCCAATGAAAATTTGCTAAAGAAAATTTGCCACAATATTACATATTCAGGTACATCACAGTGCCTTTGAAGGCTATAAGAAGTTCATCCGTGTCTGGAGTGCTTGATATAAAGGGAGGAGGGGCATTTTTAACTCTTTACATTTTAATATAACATGGCCATAGGTGAAGTAAGCTCCATAAAAATGGGGCATTTAAGAAAAAAAGACAGTACTTTATTTAGATATTTGTTCAGAAATGGGTTTCTGTTTCACATTGCAGGAAAAATGCTTATTAATTGACTAAACTTTTTAAGCCATACATCCATTTTAATTTTTAAAAAGGGAAAGTGTAACTTGACATGTAAGGCAATATATGCTGTTAACTTTTGCAGTGTAAGATTTTATGTCTATTTAACCTTTACTTTAAGTACCAGGTTGCATGATTAACATAAAAACAGATCTGCCTGAAACTCTGTAAATGGTATTGGTATAACGCCATCAATCATTTTTAAATGTTAATGGTGTTAAAGAGCACTGAGAGCATATGTTTGATATTTTTTATACAGTACGTCTCTACGAAGGGAATCTAACAAGGTTAAGCTTTTTTTTTGTTAATTATAATTTATCTCCCAAGTTTTTTCCCTGTACTTTGTGAAATGGTTTTTGTATTGTTCTATAACTTATGAAAAAAAAAAATCTGTGGGTGCCTTAGCTATTAGTAATTTCCAAGTATGAGCACAAGGGAAAAACATAACTTGTCTTAAATGCAAAAAGTAATGTTGGCCGTTAATTCCCTGTGCTGCTGAAGCCTTAATTCTGGGCCTGGAGCTGTACAGCAGGATACTAGATTCTTGTTATCCTGCTAAAGATAACTAGCTAAATGTGAACAACCTCTGTTTTGAAGATTTTGTAATGACATTAATTTAAAATAGAAAAAATATTTAACTGTTTCTTTGTGTGTGTCTGTATATATATATAGTATATACATTATTACTACATTATGTTCAGTGCTCATAAACCCATTTATGAGAAGGATTACATTGAACAAGCAGTGATAATAAATTTAATTATTGTAAACTGTTGCTCACTCTTCTGTAATATGTTTGATTTCTAAACATTAATTTTTAACAATTACTTATTTAGTATATTCATATCTTTTTCCATCTTTAAGAGGGTATACCAAATCTTGAGGAGTAAAAATCTTCCTAACATACAAAATAATGGATCATTTACATCAATAAATAAATAAATGTTATCGACATGTAAGTGAATATATACAGTAGGTTTTTGGGGGGCTTTTTTGGCTTTTCGGGAGTTTAATTCTTAAGCAGTGCTGGTTCATCTTTTAATTATGCCTGACACCCTTGCAGTGCACAAATACATTATAAAGATACTGTGACAATTGTGTTTCCAAACAAGTCAATAGAAAATGTAATAAGATGTTACCAGTTGCTGAAGGACTTTTATTTATTACTTATTAATAAGAAGCTAATGCATTGTCTAGATTTTAATGGCAAGTCAGTTGTAAATATATACATGCTGTATATATTTTTTACAAAATATCTGTTTGAAACATCACAGCATCTTACACGGTTTCTGGCTGTTGGTACCAATTTGTGAAAGCTGCTGTAAAACTGAATTGAATTAGATGACATATCCACTGGTATTTTTTCTTCCATAGAACACAAGAATACTGAATACCTGAAAAAGATTTGTAGAATTAGTGTAGACAAGCTGCAAAAACAATGGCTAATGACCCCATAACCTTGGAGACCCTGAAGGTCATTATTCTATTCCCAGATCTCTTGACCAACAATGCTCATCCACAGCCAAAAATAATAAGATATTGCATCAAGCTGGTGGGAAAAAATGTTGCTTTTACTAAATACAAATCTCAGATGTATTGAAAGGTTTACTTTGTGTAGGAGACAGCTACAATAAACTGAATGTTATCCTCTACTTTACTTAGTTTACCTATTTTTTTTTATTTCAATAAGACTTATTGTTACAAATTGAAGTATTGTTCTCCTGAAGTCATTTCATGGTAATGTATATATAGTTCAAAATTGGTTTAAAAACAATTATTAATGTTTTAAAGCTGACCTTCACCCTCTCAATCAACATTACTATATTTAATCTGTGTCTATTGGTAAATAGATAGGAACGTATATCATATTTACTTGTTTTAAACTTTTGTTTTTAGATTTTTTTAAGTTACTTTCTGGTTTCCAGACCTAGCCAAATGATGTCATACATCCCATGAGTCTTCAGGAAGAGAGGTGGGGAGGAAAGGTTTTCTTGGCTAAGCACACCCCCCTGCCTGCATGCCTGAGCTAAGGGCAGATGGATTCCAGAAAGTAAATGCTACATGAGTCATCTGCTCTTACTCAAGATGGCCATGGCCAGAAATGCTAGGGGGGGGGGGGACTTTAAAGTGATTTCTAAGCAAAACAAAACATGGAGACATGGATCGATGGATGAGTTTGCTTTGATTATTAATGAATTATATAGTGTTTTTGGTGTGTGGTGCTCAGATGCAGTGTAGTTCCACTTTAATTATTATGTTAAGGATCAAATATTTCAATTTACAGAAGGCATGGCAAACTAATTAATTTTAAATATAATTTTAATTAAGGCCCGAATAGGTTTTGAAAATTCTTTTCAAAGCATTTCTGAAATGTGCTTTGTGTTTCTATTATGGTTAAAATGTATTCTCAAAAAATCCTCATATTAGATACGCTTAAAATAAAAAAAATATATATATATATATAATCATGTTTGCAGTTTGGTTATTGTCTTCTAGGTGGAACTGATGTTACTTAAATCAGCACTGTATTTTGAGTTTAATAGTTTGATGATTACCATGTAACCTGTAATCTCCCCATTTTTAGTTTCCCCCCACAGTTTATGCCATTTTAGGTCCTGATTGGGTTTCTATGGATACCATAACAGCATGAAAAGTAATCTAGCTTTATATGTTCTACCTTTTTAGGTAATCTTTTCATTGTGTCTTCTAATTAAGCTTGCAAATTTAAAAATATGTGAATTTGCCTGTAGAAGGTGCAAAGTGAAACATAAAGTTTGACTTACTTTATGAAAGTCCACCAAACCTATTAGCAGGCATACTTGTATTATTTAATGTAATGGGAATATGGTTAAAGAGTACCTGAAATGAAAACTAAAATACAACACCCAATCCACCTGCCTGATGAAACTTGTAAGATTCGTTACTGACTAGTTGTGAACACAAAGATATATTAGTTGTCCAGCCTGCGGCATCCAATCCATCTATAGCCTTTAGTGTACATATGCAGGAACTAACAACAGAGAATAATGGGAAGCCACTAGCTGGGCACATGCCAGCAATCCAATTTTAACCAAGATCGCTACCTTTATGATGGGTCATCGTGTTTGTTGAGTCCCCACATTGACCTTTTGTAGATGCCCTGCATGCATTTAAAAACAATGTTGGACTTGAATCTGATTGGGTTCATTAATATTATAGTCAAAACATTTTGTAAACAGCCTAGGCAAAGATTCACAATTTAAAATAGGAAATATTAGGAAAGCAATAAAAAATAATATGCCATAAAAGTGATATATAAGGGTTAATATGAAATTAAAAAAAATAAATAAAACACTTTATGAAATTTTTGTCCAAACTTGATAAAACAAATGCAAGTCAGTATTACTCTAATTAGAAGAATAGCAGATATATCCTTGCAAAGAGGATAGTAAACACCCTTCTGCTATCCTTGCACTACTATTTCCTGTAGTCAAATAGGGGCAGTTTTGTACACTTCTGTGCTTCACTGTGTGATTGCTGTTGGTCCAAGGGTCACATACTCCCCACCCTCTCCAGCAGCATATACTCATGTTTTCTTAATCTCAAGCTACTCCATTCAGCCACAGGGGCAGTGAAGGTAAAGCCCTGTGTAAGTTCCAAACTGACTTGTTGAAGCTTACACAGGGATACAGATTCCTTCTCCATCCCCATGTGACAGCCATGGGCCAATCACAAGGTAGTGCTGAGTCTCTTATCTGGCTCCCAGCTGCTAAACTATGCACTGGGGGAGTGAAGAAAAGGTTGGGTATATGAGCTTGGGAAGTTTAATGACAAAAGAAAGAGCTGCTTTAAACTTTTTGCAGATTGTTTGTTTTGTTTTCTGACTGTTTTATGGAAACTTTTTTATGCAAATTAGGGTAATAACATGGTTATAGTAAATCTTGATTTTCATATAATTCTCCTGAAAATCATAGTCCATTTAATCCTACATCAATAGATTACTTTAAAGTTGAATTAGACTTCTATAGAAAACACAGTTAAGTCCAGAAAAGTGTTAATTAAACATGCATTAATTTTATTTTTACATAACCAGCACAATGACATGAAATGGTATTCATTTTAGGCTCTGTAATTCGTTTGACAGGCTTTATTGCTTAACTGAAATGTTGTCTGTAGGGCGGACAATGACCTTGTTGTGACAGGGGTGCCTGGATTAGAAGACTGGTCAAACATTTAAAAAAATAAAAATAATTTGGCAAAGCAAGTTAGGTAAAGCAATTTTATATATTTATATTAGTCTGTTTGTCTTGTGTACACTTTTTATTCCCTTAAAAACTTAGCAAAGAAATGAGACCATGTTTTAAGAACATAAGTATGACAATGTGAAATGCTGACTAATGATACCCGTGTATTGCTTGTAGCTGTCTATGTAATCAAAAACCCAATAAAAGTAGCATTTTGTTTTAAATAGGTAAGCAGCTATAGAAAGGAAGCATATTGATACATTTTCTTTTTTTCTGATTTGAATGATCAAGCTTGTTTGATTAATTCTACTGGCTATGAAAACATATCACAAATAACAGTACAACAGATACGTGGTTGATATTAATTTGTAAGGCATAGTATACTAATGATCTGAAAACTATGTGTGCAGAATTAATAGGTATATTACAGTTTAATAGGTCTAGCACCTATAAAAAATAATACGTAATATTTCACACGCTCAGGTTTATGCTGTTATTTTTCCCATGTGTTATTTGAGATACATGATCCAGTCATATTTTATGATAATACTTAAGCCACATTGTTATGTTTAGACTGGTTGAATGGTTTTACCCCAGGTCTATAACATATTCACATTTTATTTTGAAAAAAGTTACTTAGAGTGGAAGAAAAGCCTAACTATATCTGTTCTTAAAAATGTTCCAGCTTCCTTCTTTCTGCCTAACTTGTATAAAAAACATCTGTATATTTACCTTTTTAGTTTGCTCCAGTAAAATCATATGATTCTGCAGCTCCGGCTCCCCTGTATCATTGAGTGGGAGAACTTGCACAATTGGTGGCTGACTGAATACTTTTTTGCCCCACTGTAGGTGGGTATGCCGATCTTTTGTATACAGATTAGGCAGGATAGGTTCTTCTGATCGTGACCCCTTCCAATGCAGCCTTACCCACGATGTGCCTGTTTTTCACTTCTATTTTGTAAGTGTTTTTAACCCAGTTGGGGTATTAAAATTGTTTATCTTCTGCACTTAGAGGCGCCTTTGTTTGTTTTTAGGATAGGTAGTTAGGAAGGTGGAAGAAACATTGTTAACAATAGATATAGTTAAGGTGGATGTAAACCTGATTCATGAAATTTCTCTCTTCAAAGCACTAAGTCCTGTGGCTTTCTCCTACTCCGTTCTTCTGTTATCAGCATGATAATTTCTGACAAGTGCTCCGTCAAATATGATAAAACCAGCCTGAATTGTCAGGGTGGGTGCTATAAATAGATTAGCAGAAAGCTGCTCTACTCACAGGACAGCTCTGAAAGTCTTTGCCTATGTGGAGGGGGGGGTACCTTTCCTCCAATCAGCTGTCTCCCAGTGTAATCCAACACTACACTGCTACTGCTGAATGAGGAAGTGAAAATTCAACAGATGTGCACTTTAAACATTATATAAAGCTGAAGACAGCAGATATGCATGTAAAACTTAAATAGGAGGATTTGTTTCATCTCTGTGCATCATCTGAGGCTGTTCACTTCACTGGGTATATGTGAGGGTTTAAATCCACTTTAAATTCAGCTATGCCGCTAAATCATATCCGTTTATACCAATCACAGATTATGAGACAAATTTAGTATAGCATCACATACTAATGTATCATTTTCTCTGCTGTATAAAACATATCATGAATGCTTCTTAAATGTAAGTTTAATGGTATGCACTATATTGTCAAAAGTATTGAGCCGCCTGCCTTTACATGCACATTAACTTTAATGGCATCCCAGTCTTATAGGGCGTACACACGGTCGGACTTTGTTCGGACATTCCGACAGCAAAATCCTAGGATTTTTTCCGACAGATGTTGGCTCAAACTTGTCTTGCATACACCCGGTCGCACAAAGTTGTCGGAAAATCCGATCGTTCTAAACGCGGTGACGTAAAACACGTACGTCGGGACTATAAACGGGGCAGTGGCCAATAGCTTTCATCTCTTTATTTATTCTGAGCATGCGTGGCACTTTGTCCGTCGGATTTGTGTACACACGATCGGAATTTCCGACAACGGATTTTGTTGTCGGAAAATTTTATCTCCTGCTCTTAAACTTTGTGTGTCAGAAAATCCGATGGAAAATGTCCGATGGAGCCCACACACGGTCGGAATTTCCGACAACACGCTCCGATATCCAATATTGAGTTGGCCCACCCTTTACCGCTATAACAGCTTCAACTCTTCTGGGAAAGCTGTCCACCAGGTTTATTAGTGTGTCTATGGGAATGTTTGATCATTCTTCCAGAAGCGCATTTCTGAGGTCAGGCACTGATGTTGGACAAGAAGGCCTGGCTCGCAGTCTCCACTCTAATTGATCCCAAAGATGTTTTATTGGGTTGAGGTCAGGACTCTGTGCAGACCAGTCAAGTTCCTCCACCCCATACTTTCTACCCCATTCATCCAAATACACAATTCTCAGTCTTTGAGTGGCAAATGCCATTCAGCTCACTGTGCTCCTTCAGACTTCAATATCAGGACATTCTCGACGGGCCCACAGTAATAATATTTTATCCTGCTTTCTTTTTCAAACCTTACATCTACAGAAGAACTACTTCTTGTCTTCTCCAACTTTAAAAAATATTTCACACACCAATCCATTCTTTACTCCTGACACCACTAAAATGCTAATGCATGCTCTCATTGCATCCTTGCTCAGCTATTGTAACATCTTCTATTGAAGTCCACTAATGTACGGATTGGCACTCTTCCAGTTTATACTAAATGCTACTGCTTTAGTCATCCACCTTTTCTTTCCATCCTCAAGTGCTACTTCTCTCTGTCAGTTTCTTCATTGGCTGCCAGTTATGCAGTTAATACAGCTGAAAGTGCTAACTCTAAATGGTAACTTTTTTCTGGCTTTGGTCTTCCATAGCCAACTACTACTAATTTCCAGAAGGATAGATGAATATAATATTCTATAAATACATAAAAATACCTCAAATGGAATTCTTGTTTGTGCAAAATGTTATCCTCCCTCTAGGGATGACATGGGCTTGAGACAAAGCCTACAGGTTCAAAATTCACAATTCTGGTGAACTTTTGTGCAGATTTGCACAGGAGAATTTTTTTTAAAATAAAAAATTGCTGCTTGGACTATGACCAGCAGGATTAAAAGTGCTAATAAGATAAGGCAGATTAGATAAGGCAGATTAGATAAGGCAGCCCACTATAAAATGGGGAACAGCCATCATGTCAGTGAATTGGAAGCTGTTGTAAGGAAAGCATAGAGAAATCTGACAAACTGCATACAGAGATATTAGATTCAGTTAAGAAATTGTACTAGTAAATGGTAATTCTGATTGCTAGTTCTTTGATCAACCAAACCCTTAGCTGCATTTTCTTATTAGGGGCTTTTTTGTCTTTTGTCTTGTTTTGTAGTTTATTTGACGCCATCTGTCTCTTTTAGCTGCTGGTCCATCCATAGTAAATTGTCTTTTTCTTCAGGGGGTGGTATTTTGGGCGTTTCAGTTTTTTTGTGGGAGCATATTGTTTTTTTATTTTATTTTAATAGGGCCTTTATTTTATATTAAACTGTTTCTTTTTATTTTGCTTTAAAAATAGTGGGCTTTTGTCTTAGGGATGGTATTTTGGGGTTTTATTTCTTTTATGTTTTTTTTTTGTGGGTAAAACTCAATGGGATATGCCCTGGGGAAAAAACCCCAACAAAAGTGAGCAAATTCACCAATCACTACTCCCCTCCAATTGTTTCTACACACTGACACTTGCCTTTGTCTCACATGCTTTTGCTTCTGTAGAATACACATTTTCATGCCATTTGGTCCTTGCCACCTGTTTAATCCAACAATGTAAACTAATTCCTGAACACAAGCATAACTTTATGTCTTACACAATACACACACACACACACTTTTCTAATTTCCCTGTAGCTTTCCTGTATAGTTTACATCACATTCACAAATGAAACCATAGGCATGAATTTATAAAAAATCTTACCCCATTCTGTAGACCAATATATCTAATTTCATTACATAACTGTATATATAGTGTTAATTTTTAAACAAATATATTACAAATATATCAGAAAGTGTAAATAATAATAGGATTTTTATAACACCTTACCTGTAAAATCCTTTTCTTGGAGTACATCACGGGATACAGAGCCATAGTAGTTACTATGTGGGTTATATAGGCCACCTTTAGGTGATGGACACTGGCACACCCTAAGACAGGAAGTTCACTGCCTATATAACCCCTCCCATTACTGGGAGTACCTCAGTTTTTGTAGCAAAGCAATATACGTGTATCCAAAGAGGGAAAGGACCTCTGTGTCCAGTGATGTACTCCAGGAAAAGGATTTTACAGGTAAGCTGTTATAAAAATCCTATTTTCTTTATCATATATAACGGGACACAGAGCTATAGTAGTTACTATGTGGGATGACACAGAGCAATGCTATCTGAGGGAAGGGAGACACAAACAAAAGTAGGGCGCCATCAGAACTGAGGACCTATACTGCTGCCTGCAGCACACTGCGCCCAAAGGCGATATCCTCATGCCTTTTTTACATCCACCTGAATCTGGTAAATGTATGGACTGAAGACCAAGTTGCGGCCTTGCAGATTTGAGCCATGGTGGCATGGTGCACTGCCCATGAAGCACTAACAGCCCTGGTGGAGTGCGCTCTAATTTGAAAAGGTGGAATCTTCCTCTTCAAACCATAAGCTTGAACAATTATTTGCCGAATCCACTTAGAAATAGTAGATTTCGATGCTGCCTGTCCTTTTTTAGGACTTTCAGGCAACACAAACAAAACATCAGTTTTTCGAATCTGAGCAGTCACCTTCAAGTAGACTTTGACTGCTCTCACTACATCAAGAGAATGTAGCGACTTTTCTTCCATAGAACAGGGTTCTGGAAAAAAGGAAGGTAGAACAACATCCTGGTTTAGATGAAAACCTGACACTACCTTTGGTAAAAAGTTAGGATGAGGACGCAATACTACCCTATCCTTGTGAATAATTAAATATGGCTCTTTACAAGAAAGAGTAGCCAACTCTGATACCCTTCTTGTAGAAGATATGGCTACCAGAAAAACTAGCTTCCTTGTCAAAAGGATCAAGGGGATATGTCGTATTGGCTCAAAAGATTGTTTCTGTAATGCCGACAGAACTAAATTCAGTTCCCAAGGGTTCAGGGGTGACCTAACCAGTGGATTAAGCCGCGTTACCCCCTATATGAAGCTACAGACCAAAGAATGTGAAGCAAGTGGTCGGTGAAACAATAACGATAAGGCCGATACCTGACCTTTGATAGTACTCAAGGCCAGCTTCATCTCTAACCCCATTTGCGGAAAGGCAAGGATTCTGCCATCGACATACTTTCTGGGATGCCAACCCCTGGATTCACACCAGGAAACATATACCTTCCAGGCTCTATAATATATGACTCTGGAGGCCGGCTTCCTTGCACTAATCAAGGTAGATACAACTGATCCTGACAGCCCATGCTTCTTCAGTATGTGGGTCTCAATAGCCAAACCGTTAAATTTAGCGTTTGTAAGGTAGGCTGGAATACTGGACCTTGCGAGAGTAGGTCCGGACGTGGTGGTAGGATCCATGGGTCCTCTACCGCCATCTTTATGATCTCTGCATACCAAGATTCTGGGCCACGCCGGGGCACAAGAATCACCGATTTCCCTTCCTGCTTGATCCTACGAAGAAGTTGTGGAAGTAGCAGAATAGGAGGAAATGCATAAATTAGTGAAAACTGATCCCACGGGACCACCAAGGCATCTGTTGCTAGCATGCTAGCGAATCCTTTGTTCTTGACACAAAGTTGTTGATCTTTTTGTTGAACCTGGATGCAGGTCTATGTCCGGTATCCCCCATCTCTGGCATATTGCCAGGAAGATATCGGGTTGAAGGGACCATTCTCCCGGGAACAACTGCTGGCAACTCAATAATCTGCCTGCCAATTCTCTATTCCTGGAATGAAGACTTCCGATAGGCAAGGAACATTCTTTTCTGCCCAAGTTAGGATATGATTCACCTCTCTCTGGGCCGCACGACTTCTTGTGCCCCCTTGGTGATTGATATAGGCCACTGCTGTGACATTGTCTAATTGGATCCTGACAGGACAATCCCGCAACCTGAATATCCAGTCCCTCAGGGCCAGGCGCGCTGGCCGAATCTCTAGAATGTTGATGGGCAAGGTCCTCTGTTCTGGACCATTTCCCTTGGACAGTCGCCTCTTGCAGGACTGCTCCCCAACCCGAAAGGCTGGCATCTGTTGTTACCACCTTCCAGGTAACTGGTAGGAAGGATTTTCCCTTCTGTAGATTTTTGGATATCAACCACCAACTGAGGCTCCGGAGCACCTTTGGAGACAGACGCATTGGGAAATCTAGAGCTTGGACCTTCTTGTTCCAAGCCGATAGGATACTGTGTTGCAGCAGTCTCAAATGAAACGTAAGGAATGGCCTTGAATGAAGCCACCATCTTACCCAATAACCACATGCAAAGCCGAATAGGAGGATTCTTCTTTGCTCTGACCACCTGAATCAGCTCCTTTATCGTGCTGATCTTTGCCTCGGGCAAGAATACCCTTTTCTGGGCTGTATCTATGATCGGACCCAAGTATTTTAATCTCCTTGATGGTTTTAAGGAAGATTTCTCTAGGTTGAGAATCCAACCTAGGTATTTCAGGTAGTTGACTGTGGTGACCATACTTTGGTCTAAGCAGGCTACCGACTGGTCTATCAAGAGCAGATCGTCTGGGTAAGCTATAATCATTATACCATGAGCCCTTAATCTGGCCAGAGGAGGGGCCAGGACCTTTGTAAATATCCGAGAAGCAGTAGCTAGACCGAAAGGCAGAACTACAGACTGAAAATGGAGATTTTCTACCTCGAAACATAGATATTTCTGGTGAGCGGGGAAAATAGGCACATGCAGGTATGCATCCTTAATGTCGATTGACGCCAGAAGTTCTCCTCCTTGCAGGATGGAGACTACTGATCTGATTGATTCCATGCGAAACGAGCGGATATTTGGGAATCGGTTCAGATCCTTGAGATCTAGAATGGGTCTGACATCTTCATTTGGTTTTGGCACCGCAAAGAGGTTGGAATAAAACCCCAACCTCTGCTCTTCCATGGGAACCTCCATGATCACTCTTTGAGACACAAGCCGGTCTAATGCTTGAAAGAGAGACCTCTTTTTCTCTGGATCTTTGGGAATGTTTGATCTGAGAAAACGAGGAGACGGGAATTCTCGGAACTCTAGTTTGTAACCTAGAGCTATTGTGGAGATCACTCATCTGTCTCGAAACTCCTCCTGCCAGATCCTTGAAAACTGCAGAAGTATTCCCCCTACTCGAGCGAGTGAGGGTTCCTCTTCATAAAGAAGCTTTAGTATTTTGTTTTGTAGATTTCCTTCCCCAGGACTTCTTTTGTCCCTGGGGTTGACCCTGAGGTTTACCTCTTGAACCTGATGGCGGAGGCCATCGTGACTGCCTGGAGGCTGATGCCCCTGGTACTGGAGAAGGCGTTTGATTAAATGAAAGACGTTTACTCCTTTTGCAAAGGGGTACTTTTCCCACTTAAAATTTTTTGGATGTATTTATCCAAATCATCCCCAAACAGCCCTTAACTGCGGAAAGGAAAACTAGCAAGGAGTATCTCCCACTTTTTAGTGAATTTTTCCTCCATGGGATAAAGTGCTGAGAATTTTTTAGGAGGAAAAATAAGTTTATCTGGGTGATCCCACTCAGAATACATAAGCTGTAATGAATGGACAGGAAAGGCATGCAAAGCTTGAGGAGGCTTTAGCGAACCCAAATATTAAATGGGCTTACCAACCGACTCAGTTAAGGGTAACATAAATGTGGAGCGGACCATTTCAGTAAGAGATTGCACCAGCAATCTTTCAGATTGTGAAGCTGAAGGAGGTCCTGGCCCCTGAGAAGAGGATTCATCAGCCTCTTCACGGTCCCCTGAGGGGAATCCATCTTCTCCCACCCACAGTTCCTCTGTTTGAGGGTCCTGGGTAGTAGAAGGGGACCTGTCCCGTTTTCTCCCACTCTGGGAAGATGCGATTAAAGCCGCTGTTTCTTCCAATCCCGCCAAAGCTGAGGAAAAAACCTCCTCAGTAATAGACAGGGGCTGCAATGTTGGAAACAGTTGCAACACTTGACGGCCCTGATGGCTCACCCTGACCAGCCACCCAAGAACTCTCAGGGGAGGATGACATTGTAGAGATGAGACTAGGGTCCTTAGAGCCTGAGGGAGACACTTTTGGGCCCTTTTTTGGGGTGTTTCCACCTCCTTTTTGACCATAGTCCGATGCACAAACGCAGAGGTACTGCCAGAAGAAAATGCACTTACTGCTTGAGCAAATAGTCCAGCAACTGCTGCTGCTATTAATGCTCAGCCTGATGCTCAGTAAATGTGCTTAGGGAATGCCTGTGTTACCATCTACATGCCCCAATTTGCTCTTGTGTCCCTCCATCAGCCTGCAGTCTGCAAATGGAGCTTTTTATTATACACCGACGCTGTGGACGTTGAGGCACGCCAACGCAGCGCTAAGCCACGCCCCTCCGTCCTCCTACTGTGCCCCCCTCTTTTCAAGAAAGACCTTTTCCCGCACGTGAGCGCGTCTCCGATCAGACGGGATCGACGTGTATGCGAGGAGGGTGGTGGAGAGGAGACGGCGAACCACCCTGCTGAGGCGGTGGAAGAGCGTAGCAGCATCCACCAATCGTTCTGGGCTTCCCCTGCCTATTCCGGGAGAGGCGAAGCTTCTGCCCAGGTGGAGGGTGTTTTAGAAAAAAATCCCCCCTTCAACATCTTACCGAAGGCTTGGGACTGCTTAGCCGGAGGAAGCCTGCAGCTTCTGCTGACACAGAGCGAGATATGGAGAGCATGAACAAGGTACCTGCTCTATACAGCCCCCCTGGTGGTGACTTTAGGCATGACAACATTTACTTTTAAAGGAGAACATCCATAAGAAAATTTAAAATTCCTTAGGAATCTCCACTTACCTTATCCCGCTGCAGGGATTCTGTGCTAAAACCAAACTGACCCAATCTTCACCCCTCATGGCGAGCTCCGTTAAAAAACCTTCAAGGACCAGGGTCCCTTTTTATCAAGGGTTCCACTCCCTTGGACCTGTATAGCACCCTGCCAGGAAGCTTTATGGCTGAAAAAAACAAAGCACTGGATCCCGGAGTCCAGCTCACAAAAAAAAGAAGCGTTACGAGCTAAACCTCGTTTTTTACGCCACGAGGCCTGGGTACCATTTAATTCGGCCTGAAAAGACACTTTGAATGGATTCGGCTGCATAGCTTAACCCAGCAAAGGAGCATTCCAGTGGAGCTCAGCATAGCACATCTTTACTTGTGACCAACACCTAAGACACTGGCGAAAAAACTGGGGTACTCCCAGTAATGGGAGGGGTTATATAGGTAGTGAACTTCCTGTCTTAGTGTGTGCCAGTGTCCATCACCTAAAGGTGGCCTATATAACCCACATAGTAACTACTATGGCTCTGTGTCCCATGATGTACGATAAAGAAACAGGAAATTAAAATATAGTAATCAAGTTTGCTACCAAACTAAAGTTATATTTGTCCTTTAATTTCTGTCCTAAAATAGCAATATTCAGTATCTCACAAAAGTGAGTACACCCCTCACATTTTTGTAAATATTTTATTATATCTTTTCATGTGACAACACTGAAGAAATGACACTTTGCTACAATGTAAAGTAGTGAGTGGACAGCTTGTATAACAGTGTAAATTTGCTGTCCCCTCAAAATAACTCAACACACAGCCATTAATGTCTAAACCGCTGACAAAAGTGAGTACACCCCTAAGTGAAAATGTCCAAATTGGGCCCAAAGTGTCAATATTTTGTGTGGCCAACATTTTTTTCCAGCACTGCCTTAACCCTCTTGGGCATGGAGTTCACCAGAGCTTCACAGGTTGTCACTGGAGTCCTCTTCCACTCCTCCTTGACGACATCATGGAGCTGGAGGATGTTAGAGACCTTGTGCTCCTCCACCTTTCGTTTGAGGATGCCCCACAGATGCTCAATTGGGTTTAGGTCTGGAGACATGCTTGGCCAGTCCATCACCTATACCCTCAGCTTGTTTAGCAAGGCAGTGGTCATCTTGGAGGTGTGTTTGGGGTCGTTATCATGTTGGAATACTGCCCTGCGGCCCAGTTTCCGAAGTAAGGGGATCATGCTCTGCTTCAGTATGTCACAGTACATGTTGGCATTCATGGTACCCTCAATTAACTGTAGCTCCCCAGTGCCAGCAGCACTCATGCAGCCCCAGACCATGACACTCCTGCCACCATGCTTGACTGTAGGCAAGACACACTTGTCTTTGTACTCCTCACCTGGTTGCCGCTATACACACGCTTGACACCATCTGAACCAAATAAGTTTATCTTGGTCTCATCAGACCACAGGACATGGTTCCAGTAACCCATGTCCTTAGTCTGCTTGTCTTCAGGAAACTGTTTATTGTGCATCAACTTTAGAAGAGGCTTTCTTCTGGGACGACAGCCATGCAGACCAATTTGATGCAGTGTGTGGCATATGGTCTGAGCACAGACAGGCTGACCCCCCACCCCTTCAACCTCTGCAGCAATGCTGGCAGCACTCATATGTCTATTACCCAAAGACAACCTCTGGATATGACGCTGAGCATGTGCACGCAGCTTCTTTGGTCGACCATGGCGAGGCCTGTTCTGAGTGGAACCTGTCCTGTTAAACCGCTGTATGGTCTTTGCCATTGCAGCTCTGTTTCAGGGTCTTGGCAATCTTCTTATAGCCTAGGCCAGGGTTATTCAAACTTTGGCCCTCCAGCTGTTGCGGAACTACACGTCCAATGAGACATTGTAAAACTCTGATATTCACAGACGTGACTAGGCATGATGGGAATTGTAGTTCCTAAACAATTGGAGGGCCGTAGTTCGAAGACCCCTGGCCTAGGCCATCTTTATGTAGAGCAACAATTCTTTTTTTCAGATCCTCAGAGAGTTCTTTGCCATGAGGTGCCATGTTGAACTTCCAGTGATCAGTATGAGAAAGTGAGAACTATAACACCAAATTGAATACACCTGCTCCCCATTCACACCTGAGACCTTGTAACACTAACGAGTCACATGACACTGGGGAGGAAACATGGCTAATTGGGCCCAATTTAGACATTTTCACTTAGGGGTGTACTCACTTTTGTTGCCATCGGTTTAGACATTATTGGCTGTGTGTAGAGTTATTTTGAGGGGGATAGCAAATTTACACTGTTATACAAGCTGAAGCTGTATACTCACTACTTTACATTGTAGCAAAGTGTCATTTCTTCAGCGATGTCACATGAAAAAATATAATAAAATATTTACAAACATGTGAGGGGTGTACTCACTTTTGTATAATACTTAAAAGTAAATTACAAAACCTAAAAGATATAATTCACATTACTGAAACATCGCCACTATGTGGGCTGCCTCTTCTGAGCTATATTAACTGAAGACAGAGCCTTTTCTGGCACTTAAATTTTTTTTCTTAATTTTGCTGCCAATTGCATCCTGAAAGATTGGGGTTCAAAGTTCAAGTTATACCCCTTGCCAGAATCCTTGAGAGGTCTAATTTCTAAATAGAGTAATTTTAGGGGTGTTTCTTGTGTCCTGCCACTCTTGAGCCACTGTAAATAAGATTTGGTGCCAAAAATCGAACATGCTAGTTTTCAGCCATTGAGGGTCAGAATGTGCTACCTTGATTGCAGGCCCTGCCATGTTCACATCATAGGACTGTTATGTGATGTTCTCACGTATAGGACTAGTAGTATGCAGTATTTTATAGCATCATTACCTACTGTACATAAGAAAAAAAAAACAACTGGAAGCAACAATTGAAAATTTATTTTCACTATTTAAAAAAAAAAAAATGTTTTAATTTCAAGTAACTCTAGTATAAAAAATAATTACAAATGTTCAAAACATATCCAGTCTAAAGCCTCGTACACACGATCGGATTGTTGGCCAACAAAACCGTGGACTTTTGTTCGAAGGGCGTTGGCCCAAACTTGTCTTGCATACAAACGGCAAGGAATTGTCGGCCAACAAATAGGGACGTACTACATTGTTATTCAGCTCTTTTTTGCCACCCTTTGGGCTCCTCTGCTAATTTTGTGTTAGTAGAAGTTTGGTGAGTGTTGATTCGCGCTTTTCATTTCGCACTTTTCATTTCCTGCTTTTCATTTTGCACTTTTCATTTTGCGCTTTTCAGTTAGTTTCTGAACGGCCGTTCTTCAATCAGCCATGTTGCGGAATCGGAGGAGATAACGTGTTATTTATTATTGGCCTTGGAGTTATTGCTTTGACATTATTTTTTTGGGTGAATAATGATTTGATTTGGTATATTTTCTATATTTTTGGATGCATAGAATGTACTGTTTGGTTAAGTTCTATTGGCAGATAGCATGTTTCATTGTATTTGTTTTCTTTTTTTAATGCACAATAAAAAAAAAATTGTGCAGAATAATACTTGGCTATGTGTTTTACTTCAAATGACAGTTTGGGAGTAGGCAGTTTCCTTTAAAAAAAATACAATGTCAAATTGACAAGGAACACCAACATGGTTGTATCTTTGATCTTAAAAACTGGAATAATGGAATAATGGTGTTGTGGTAACTTGCCCAAATTAAAAAAAAAAAAGCATAATACTATTATTCTTGATATCACTAGAAAAAAAAAGCAATGACTCCATCAGTATCACCAGCAAAGCAGCTTCATTATTATCCCATTAAAGAAGAAGAGAATCTGCGCTGCATTTCAAGAATTCATATTTTTGCCACGTCAAGAATGTTACAAGACCGACAGCTTCTGGCTCGTCCTTGCTTCCGAGCATGCGTGTTTGTACTTTGGACTTTTGTCCGACAGACTTCTGTACACATCCTCGGAAAATCCGACAACAGACATTTGTTCGCGGAAAATTTTAAAACCTGCTAGCCAACATTTGTGCGTGGATAATCTGACAACAATTGGAGCATACACACGGTCGGATTTTCCGCCAACAGCGGAAAATCCAATTATGTGTACGAGGCTTAACACTTTAGATTGTTTGCTGTTCAAAATGGTACAGTTTTTGGGGTCTTTCAGTCCATTTTTAAAGAGAAATCTTCATAAACAAACTCTAATATATACACCATTGTTTTATACCATATATTTTTCCCATAGCTTGGAAAAAACAAGCAAATTTGGTTTTAATTTGGATTCCAGACAAATAAAAAAAATTAATGATAATAAAAAAACACTTTGCCTCATCTTTTACATTTGTGTGGTCAAAATCACCAGAAAAAGCTTTTTTTCTGAATTTTGTCTCTCATTTCTAAAAAAAATATATAAAGTATATCATAGAAAGTATCGTATCAAAAGAAAGTACTATCTGTCCCCTAAAAACAATGTCAAGACTGGCTAGGCTGACTGCAAAACAAAGCAGCAATTGTAAGACCAGCTATCACATGTCCAAAACCTGAAAAAAGCCCTGGGACCTCAGCTGCATAAACAAATGTCTTGTTCATGCTGCACAGGTCTCAATGCCCATATGAATGAGGCCTAAGAAATTACATGCACCCAGAGTACATGCATGTAGACAGGAAGTGACTGCAAGAGATCAACAATTCAGAGATGCAATAAAGAAAGAAAATAGGCAGTTTAAAAAAACGGTATGTGATGCAGTCTGTTACTAGCATTAACCATTCCAGCCCCGGAAGGATTTACCCCCTTCCTGACCAGAGCATTTTTTGCGATTCGGCACTGCGTTGCTTTAGCTGACAATTGAGCTGTCATGTGACTTTGTACCCAAACAAAATTGACGTCCTTTTTTCCCCACTTATAGAGCTTTCTTTTGGTGGTATTTGATCACCTCTACGGTTTTAATTTTTTGCGCTATAAACAAAAAAAGACTGACAATTCTGAAAAAAAGCAATATTTTTTACTTTTTGCTATAATAAATATCCCCAAAAAAATATATAAAAAAATACATTTCTTCCACAGTTTAGGCCAATATGTATTCTTCTACATATTTCTGGTAAAAAAACTTGCAAAGGTGTATATTGATTGGTTTGTGCAAAAGTTTTAGCATCTACAAAATAGGGGATAGATTTATGGCATTTTTATTATTATTTTTTTTTTTACTAGTAATGGCGGTGATCTACAATTTTTATCGGGACTGCAACATTATGGCGGACAGAGCGGACACTTTTGACACTATTTTGGGACCATTGACATTTATACAGCGAACAGAGCTACAAATAGCCACTGATTACTGTATAAATGACACTGGCAGGGTAGGGGTAAACACTAGGGGGCGATCAAGGGGTTAAGTGTGTCCTAGGGAGGTGTTCTAACTGTATGGGGGATGGGCTCACTGCAACATGACAGAGATCACTGCTCCCGATGACAGGGAGAAGTAGATCCCTGTCATGTTGCTAGGCAGAACAGGGAAATGCCTTGTTTACATAGGCATCTCCCTGTTCTGCCTCTCCTCACCAAAATTGCAAAATTTGCTAGAAAATTACTCAGAACCCCCAAACATTATATATGCTTTTTTAGCAGAGGCCCTAGGGAATAAAATGGCGGCTGTTTTTGTGCAACTTTTTGGCCTCATGCACACTGGACGTTTTTGGACGTTTTTACAGCAGCTGTTTTTGGCTTCAGAATTTTTTTTCTACTGTCAATAAACACCCCATCATGTTATACTATGTGTCCATGTACACATAGGCTGTTATTAGCAGTTTTTGGCTGGGGCGTTTTTTGGCTTTAAAAAAAAAAAACTATTGGATTTTGAGTTTTTCAGCTGTTTTCAGCTGTAAAAACGCTCTAATGTCAAAAAACACTGATAAACACAGATAAATGCTCAAAAACGCAGCTCACTTGTGTTTTTTCACATTTTTGATCCATTGAAAGAAAAAATGCTAAAAACCGGTAAAAAAACTATTGCAAAAATGTTGAAAAACATTAAAAAACTCACTGCAGAGCTACTGGCATTTTTATTACATTATTTTAACGGCCTTAATGTTACACAGTATTTGTGCAACAATTTTTCAAACGCGTTTTTTTGGGAAAGAAAAATATTTTTTTCCCCCTGATCCCCCGAGAGGCCGTTGGATATTCCCTGGACCAACTTTACAGCATATCTACACTATTGGAGTCTATTTTTTCTTTTTGGCACTACTGGTTTGCTCCTGCTGGAACCCGTTGGAAGTTCACAATGTTTGCTACAAAAGAAGCACCCCAGTGATCGCATCCTTCGTATCATTCCTTGGTGTTGCTGACTAGCCAATTAGGAAGGAAGGCAGAGGAACGTCTACAGAGCTTCCTGTGGGATAACCCCTGTGGTCTACACACTTCTACTGAGCCTGTTTTGACCCCCCTGAATAAGGGCGGTCGCAGGCTGTCCGGTAAGCCTCCATTCCTCTCTCACAAGGTGGTGGGCAGCACCAGCGATGGGACATTGACCCAGAATTTACATCTGATTACCAATGTTTATGGACTTTATTTTTATTTTTTTTTTACTTTATCATATTTATTGTTGTTTTAATTTTCACTTTATTATGCTAGCTTATGAGTATCCTATTGATTGACTAATATTTACATTATTTATTATAATTGAATGATTGATATCCACCTCAGTGGGATTTTTTCACTTATTTAATATACTTCACTTATACTTCACTTATGTGATATTTGTCCAGCACTGCACTGTTTCTCACTATACTCTTTATGAATAGGTCTGGGGTCTATAAGACCCCTGATCTCTCCTCCAGACGGGAAAGACCGAGATCAAAAAAAAGAATGAACAATCTCTTTTCAGCCGAGTCCCCAGCATTGTTTACTTTCGACGTCACGCCCGGCTTACAAAGGTCATAGAGATGATGACTGGGGACCATCTGGTCACTGAAAATCTCTATGATCAATGTCCGGCGGCGGCGGATTTCTTCTCCGGCTTACTGATCGCACAGGCGAGCCGGTAGAAGCTCCGGAGGGAGGTGGGAGGGGGGTTGTCCCCTCCCACCACCTGTAGGAACGATCAATCGGCAGAACTGCCACTATGATTGTTCTTATGGTGCACAGCATTTCCGGCTGTAAACGATGATATCTAAATGATGCCTGTAGCTGCAGGCATCATTGAGATATCCCCACTGAAATTCAAAGATGTCATACGATGTCCTTGGGCTGGAAGTGGTTAGATAATAAAAAATCAAAATAAAGATCAATTTCAGCTAACACTTATACGGCAACAATTTTGTTTTTCTTTTGTAAAAAAAGGATTAAACCATATCAGTAAAAGTTGTTTATTAAAACCACCCCTCTCAGTGTTATATGGTTAGTCCCGACCCTTGTAACTGCCATTTTTGCTGTACAATCTGGGGTTGATTTACTAAAACTAAAGAGTTCAAAATCTGGTGCAGCTCTGCATAGTAACCAGTCAGCTTTCATTTTTTTTTTTGTCAAAGCTTACCTGAACACGCTGAAGGTAGAAACTGATTGGCTACCATGTACAGCTGCATCATGTTTTGCACTCTTCAGTTTTATTAAATCAGCCCCTCTGTGTCACAGGGGAGACTCTGAAAACAAAAATGGCTGTGTTACTGCTAGTGACAGACTGCATTATATATGGACATTTTATTGTCAAAAGTTCCACTTTACTACAAAAGGTTAACAAATCAAATATCCAGGCATTTTTACAGCTGAGAATACTAACAAATATTTGTTTAATAGTAAAGGTGAAAAAATGACAGTTTTTGGTAAATAAAATGTATGTTATAAATTGAATATATTTTTACATTCATATAATATATTTATGTATTTATTCTCAGGTGATTTTTTTTTAATTACCAACCATTCAAAATACTTACAAATATACATCTATTTTCCTGAGGATTTTTAATGTAAAAACATTTTTTTTTTAGCCCCAGAGTTTAACCAATTGGCATTCTTATCTTTGATAGGGTATGATACAACTTAGCATAATTGTTTTTTGGGGGGATATTACAATGTTGCCTTCCTTAAAGCACATGGTCTTTCCTGTTATACTGTACATGGATAAAAATGAATCATTTTCAGTAAATTAACAGGGATGAGAATCCCATTCTTTCCTTTTTGAGAGGTTCACATACATTGTAATGAAATGCATTAGGAGTTTTGTGCTGTTGAAACCAAAATGAGACCCATTTTGGCTCTCAGCCTTGACAGCCCCTTTCACAAGCAGTGCTGTCTCTTGTTCATGTGTGGGCCTTGTAAAATACATCCTTTGTAAGACGGGAGAAGACAATATAATGCCACAAAAGACAAAGGTGTCAAAACATAAAGTTAGAGGCAATCTAATCAATGCCTCCCAAATCAGTCTTTGAAAGCTCTGTTCATTAACACTGTTTAATTGTGGGACTTATCTCAAAGTAAGTTTTTTTTATTTATATTTTTATAGCCAGCTATTGGATCCCATTCATGTAAACCCTTTGATGTTTTTTTCTGATACCAAGAGATAGCTAGTAAAGTTTGCCTGACATAAATTAAAGAAAAAATATATATGATATATAATTATATGATAATTTAGAATTTAAATTGTAAGCTCTAACGAGCAGGGACCTCAGATTCCTCCTGTATTAAATTGTATTTTTACAGTACTGTCTGCCCTCACATTGTAAAGTGCTGCGCACACTATTGGCGCCAGTGTTAATTTCATCAACAAAAAAGTTTCATCAAAATTTTCATCAGCGTCATTTTTACAGTGACGATAACAAAACAAAAAATACAGCACATTTTCGTCCACTGACGAAAACTATGATGAAAATCAATCCCATTTTCGTTAATGAACAAAAATGAAAAGAGAATGTGAAGGAGGGACGTTTACTCTCGTGAACTCCTGGTCTCCATGGAGCTCCATGCTTTGTAGTTAGACTAGGGATGTTGACTGCATCTCTCCACACACCACACGAGTGTCTGCTTTTCGTTCTCACTGAGCCTGGGCTATGAGCGTCTGGACAGCACATTCCCCTGGATATGCTCCCCCTCCCTCTGTGCAGCCCGCCCCTCCTTTTGTGCAGCCCGTCCATGTGCTGTAAGTGTGAAGAGGACGCGTGGGTGGGAAAGTTTCAATCAAGCAGCCAAAATATGAAGCCAGGGACTGAGTGAGTGAGCAGTTCAGCACTGTGACCGTACTCTCCCACTTCTCCTTAAATTTCTTCCTTCATATCTACCCTCCTCCTCTTACTTATGTTGTCCCCCAGCAGAACCTTTCCTTAACTGCAAGCATAGAGCTTTCTTTCTTTAGGCTATAACTGTACTTGGTTCTGTGTGCATTTAAGTGGGCTCACCATGCCATTACCTTGAGGGATTGGCATTTACGAGGTTAAAACAGGCAGTGAGGAAATGTGATGTCACCTCCTCACTGCCTGTCAAATGCCTCTGAAAAGTGACCTGAGCATGGATAACTTTTCAGTGGAGTGACAGTGCCTGCTGCAAGTGTGAAGAACCCTTTGCGTTCACACTGGTATGCTGTGGTTTGGCCGCAGTGGTGGTGTACTCGCAGTTTGCCTGCATGTTACTCCTGGTTATAGCCACAGTCCCATAGGCTATTAGTTTGCACATTTTTGCCACATTTTCTGAAAGCACATCAAAAGTCCTGCATGCTACATCTTTGGTGCGCTTTCAGAAAATTCTGCAAAAATGCGCAACCTAATAGTAGTCTAGGGCAATGTTTCTCAACTCCAGTCCTCAAGTACCCCCAACAGGTCATGTTTTCAGGCTTTCCATTATTTTGCACAGGTGATTTGATCAGTTTCACTGCCTTAGTAATTACCACAGCCATTTCATCTGAGGGAAATCCTGACAACATGACCTGTTGGGGGTACTTGAGGACTGGAGTTGAGAAACATTGGTCTATGGGACTGCGGCTATAACCAGTAATAACATGCAGGAAAACTGCAAGTACAACACTACTGCAGCCAAACCACAGCACTGTGCATCCAGAGCGGCTAAATCTTTGAGTTTGTTCAAACCTTAATACCATATATAATAACATATTTGAATTTTTACTTAGAAGTATATAATAAGTTTGGAAATTCTGGAGAAATGCTTAAAAATTGCATTACAATTGAACTAAACCCATTCGATTTTAGTCGACTAAAATGTACTGCAGATTTAGTCAACTAAATACGACTAAAGCTAAAACAATTGCAGACTACTCATTTTAAACTAAAACTAAAATGACATTTTAGTCAAAAGACTAAGACTAAAACTAAATCAAAATGTGCTGCCAAAATTAACACTGGTTTGCGCTATGTTAATCCTGTATAATAATAATATTAATAATACAGGAATTTCTAGTAGGATTAATTAAGGAGTTCATGACCATTTCAATTCACAGGAGGTGACAGACCTTTTAGATTGCTTGAAATATCCCCAATAATTTTTTGTTGTTGAATTCTCGTTCCTTTAGTACACCAAAGTTGAAGGCTACACAAAATGAATACATTTTCCCTTAGCTTAGTAAATATGGTAAAAAATTACTTTGCAAAGAGTAACCAATCACATGCAAGGAAAATAAAATCTGTATGTTGCTTGCATGTGATTGGATAATGAAAGTCAGCAGAGCTTCACCTGATTCACTAAGATAATTGAAAATTTCCTTGCCTCCTCATCAGTACTGCCTATCAGTGCCCATCAGTGCCACCTTATAAGTGCCCAGGCAGTGCAGCCTATCAGAGCCACCTATGAGTGCCCATCAGTGCTGTATATCAGTTCCTATCAGTGCTGCATGTAAGTGCCTCATCATCAGTGCCCATCAGTGAAGGAGAATACTTTATTAACAGAAACGGAGAAATACTTTTTTTTCACAATTTTCTGTCTTTTTTTTATTTGTTTAGCAAAAAATAAAAAACCCAGTGGTGATCAAATACCACCAAAAAAGCTCTATTTGTAGGAACAAAATGATAAAAAATTTTGTTTGGGTACAGTGTTGCATGATCGCGCAATTATTCAAAATGTGACAGTGCTGAAAGCTGAAAATTGGCCTGAGCAGGAAGGGGGTGAAAGTGCCCGGTATTGAAGTGGTTAATTACTCAACCCATATAGATTGACAGACCTTGACAAATACAATTCACAGGTCAAATAACACTTTGTTGGTGCTACAAAAAAAAAAAAAAAAATCATATGCAGCTGGGAAAACTTCACCCACTTTCAAGCTAATGATTTTATGAGTGTGGTTTTGATTGGAGTGGGTGGGGCTTTACCTGATGGTGAATGGACTCTATATTGACAATTTTATAGCATTTCCATAAAAACAAATTCTATTTCCTTGAAGTGTCATTTAGTGAGGAAAGTTATTAAATGGTTAACATTTCTGTATCATTTGAAAACATTCTATAAGTAGAAAGGGTTGGCTTTACTGTAGGAATATGAGAGGACATTGTTTAGGAGCATATGAATACTCCAAGACCTAGAAGCACAGCAGAGTGGGACTTTAATAGTTTTTTTAATTTCTGTTAGTTTTACATATTTTGGTGTTCTATTGTTTCTGTATTCTTGTAATTTCAGTTAAAGTAAAAAAAATAGCACCTTCTTAATCACGAACACAAGGTGACTTATAAGGGACAATATTTATCATGCTGTATGCATATATGATATATAAGGTTTGCGAGTGAAGAAGTAGCTCACAACTTTGACCTGCTTTCTAAATGACGAGTACTTTGCTACAGCTGCTGCAGCTTAGTAATTATTTGTGATAGGTTATTTTTGAGTCCCATATGTATAGAAGCTCCAGGCCCAAGTACTTCATTTCTGGCACATAAACAGATTCTTCCAGGTGCTGTAAATTAAAATTTTAATATATTATTTAAATATTAAGAGAATTAGAGTTTCAGAAATTTTACAGCTACAGCTGTAGGGGTTCGGTAGCATACAAACCAGCCGACTGACACAAATTATAATAAAGATATTGAAGTAATTTCTTTTTTCTTAAAATGATAGGTACAGTTTAAATGTTGGACTTGTCCTTTATAAAAAAAAAATGTAAGTGTTCTTATAGTAGATTAGATAAATTTTGTTCCTAAATATAAATTAGCTGTTTGCCTCTGCATGGTAGTTATATAGTTTATTCCTATTGAAGGCTTTATCCAGTGATGGTAACAGAGGCCCTGCACTATTTCTGACACAGTCTTGTTAGCGTTCCTCTAGTGTAGGCAGTGCTGTGGATAGAGCAGCACCCAAGGGATTCCTATTGCTTTGCCAACCATCTGCATCACGACTCATGCTTGATTCCTGTGGTCAACCTTGTGTTATATGCAGAGAAGCTGGAAAGATGTGAAAATCCTTGTCTTGGCAAGCACAGGCAAAGGGATTTTAATGAGCAGTAGCAGAATGCAAGTCAACTATACAGGTCACTTCACTAAAAGGATGAATGAAGACATAAATGAGGAGTAAGATAGCTAGATCAAACACACGCAGGTATATCACCAAGACCTGTAAATAATACAGTTGCCAATTAACTTTGTTATTTTTTATTATTTGTTATTTACTTTTTTTTTTGTTTCAAATTCTTTTGGTAAGTTAGGGTTACTAGAGATGATGCTGAATGAATACTGACCACATTTTTGGAAGACTCAGATGTACAATAATCTCCGTGAAACAATATGTTGCATAAAATGAGAATTATGTGCCTGTATAGTAAATGCAAGAAAAAATGGCAACTAAACAACACAGGGGAAAAAAACTGTTTGTATTTTTATTCCTTCTTTCCATAATGTAGCTTCAGGCTGTAGCACACTGATGGTGCCCACAGTGTGGCCAGAAAGATGCTGCAGATGCTGTCAGCCCTGACCTAGCAAAGATTGAGACTACAGTGATCAGAATAGGTTTTCTAACCTCTCTGATTGACATAACCCCCTCACCACCCCCCCCCCACACACACACACACCTTCTGAACAGTTGATATGCATAGGCTCTTTGCCCAGTGCATCTAAAAATGGTTGGATTAGGTAATTGTTACCTCATGAGTATCTTAAAGTGGTTGTAAACTCATAAAAAAAAGAAAAATCACCTGCAAGACAAAGGCATAATGAGCATCACATACTAGCTCATTATGAAATATTTACCTTAGATCGACGCTGTTGCAGCAGTCCCCATACACCGCTGTGACCGCTGACATGTCTCCCAGAGTTATCTCTGGGTTCATGGGCTCCGGCGCTGTGATTGGCCGGAGCCACGATAACGTCACTCCCGCACGTACGGGAGCCGCCGGTCATGGCACAGGGCCCTTTAGAAACAGCACGATCGTGCCCTTTCTTCAGTGCGCATGCGCCAATGACGTCGGTGCAAGCCTATATGGTAAATATCTCCTAAACCATGCAGGTTTAGGAGATATTTCCAGTACCTACAGGTGAGCTTTATTATAGGCTTACCTGTAGGTACAAGTGGTGTAACAGGGTTTACAACCACTTTAAGACTGAAAATAGATATTCTCACATGATTGATTGGCCTATGGTTATCTACAGTGGTTGGAGTAGCACAGAAACATTTGTTTTCCTGATCTGCTATTGGCTGGATCGGGTGGTAATAATGTTTCCTCTGTGTATAATCTTAATGTAATGTTGCAGTACCAAAAAATCTTGTACTCTAAAGATGCTGGTGTTTGGTAGGCCCCTATAAAATGCAGGATCATACCTTTAGAGCAGGGGTCGGGAACCTATGGCTCGCGAGCCAGATGTGGCTCTTTTGATGGCTGCATTTGGCTCTCGCCTCTCAATCCGCGGATCACGTGGTGTGCCGATCCGCGGATTGAGCCCATAGGAAAGGCCGCGGCTTCGGCCTAGCTCCGGAGCGGCGGCCATCTTGGTACACCCGGCGGCGGCCTAGGTGAGCGGCGTGCTGACGTCATCATCACCCGCCTCAACTGATTGTGGATCTGCCTGCTTGTGTAGTGGTAAGAAAGCAGACAATCGTAGGGGATATGTGGATATTACAGTGGGGGAGATGTGGATATTACAGTGGGGGAAGATGTGGATATTACAGTGGGGAGATGTGGACATTACAGTGGGGGGATGTGGACATTACAGTGGGGGGATGTGGACATTACAGTGGGGGAGATGTGGACATTACAGTGGGGGGAGATGTGGATATTACAGTGGGGGAGATGTCGATATTACAGTGGGGGGAGATGTGGATATTACAGTGGGGGAGATGTGGGGATATGTGGATATTACAGTGGGAAGATGTGGATATTACAGTGGGAAGATGTGGATATTACAGTGGGGGAGATGTGGATATTACAGTGGGGGAGATGATGTGGATATTACAGTGGGGGAGATGACGACATTACAGTTATAATTAACCTAAATTAGTCGATCAATCGTTTAAAAAAAAATTGATTAATCGAACACAAAAAGTCGCATTAATGGTAAGAAGTACTTTATTCTGCATTGGTTAGCAACAGCATAACAACGTTATTAAAAAGAATTCAGAGACTTATTGTACTTTAAAAGTGTTGGTCTTACATAAAATGCACTCATTTACTTGTATTTAGTTTTAAACATATTGTATCGCTCTCACGGAATTACATTTTAAAATATGTGGCGTTCATGGCTCTCTCAGCCAAAAAGGTTCCTGACCCCTGCTTTAGAGTATCAGCAATTGTCCTGAACCTCTTGAAATACTTCAACTTCTGTGTAGAAAAAGTAGACACAACTCTTCCCTAACCCAGACAATGTAATTCTTGGCGTCTGTGGTGGTGACCTACCATCTACTGTAGCTGTTTATGTTGTGGAGGGGTTGGCAGGCCTTTGTATATACCATTTTTTTGCATGTACCAGCAGCTCTTTGCTGCTAGTACATGTTATTTTGCTATTCTCTATGTATAGATGGGCACTCTATGGTGCGCTGTGCACAACATCTACTTTATTTTTACTGTGTTGTAGTTTTCTGCACTTTAGGTGTAAATTAAACTATTTATAAACTGAAGAAGGCAGACATACTGTATGTATGTACATTGTGTGTGCAGGCACAAATATCGTAGCCTTATCTTAAGGAAACAATAAAGATCTGTTGGGAAAATCCATTTCAGTTGACTGATTTTCTCCAAAATCAAGATGATAAGTGTCTACATAGCTTGGGCTTGTATGCACATATACCATTGTTTCCATTTGCTATCATTGATATCTGGACCAGACAGTAATTATTTAATGTCTATAGGTTGGATTAAAACTTGTCACGTCCTACTTATTTATAAAAACCTGCGTACTCCATATTTTATTTTTAATTATTATTATTTTCCTACTGTAGAATCCAGTGCTTGATTGATGTTTGTGCAATGCATGTACACGGGGGGGAGGAGGTGAAGTTCCACTCTTGGGAAAGAGAAGGTTTACATCAAAACTTTTATGTTGTTACTGTATAATAGTTTTTTTATAACAGTGTTTTTGTTCCTGAAGTTCAAATAAATAATACAATTCTGCATGTTTTTTAAATGTTCTGCTGAAGAAGTCCCCGCCCACTGGGACGCAACGCGTCCAGAACGAGACGTCACCCGCGGCCACCGCGCATGCTCCATTCCTTCTGTGTTTACACACCACCGCTTGTTGCTGTTTTACTGGCACTTGAGAAGTGCTAGCTATGTAAGTGTTTTTCTTAGCTTTTAATAAATTGTTTTGCAAACGGAGAGCACTATATGTTGTCACTCTTTCATTATATATATCATTGGAATATCTGGAATTTTCCACCCGGTGTGTGACGGAGCTCTTGGTCCCTGATTCTGAACACCATCCACTTTTATGACCCGTAAGGGAAGGCTTGCATGACCCTCTGTAATTAAAGGGTCCTGGTCGTCAGGTGAGAGGCTATTTCAGATACCGGTGAAGGGCACATCAGTCACCCATATCAGCATGACATCACGATCACTTGGTGGAATTTCTTAATAGATTTTTACAAAGTTTTTTACGGACTTTTTGGACTTTTGATTTGCATCTAAAATGCTTCTATTTTATGCTGTATGAGGATTTACTCTTTCAACTGCATTTAATATCCCTTGATGTTTAGTTCAGCTTACTCAGCGCTGCACCATTTTTTACATGTTTTTTAAATGTGCAGGTTTGGTCCATAACAATGGAGCCTCATTCTTAAACTGTCTGAATAAAGAACAGTTTGTGAGTAAATGGAGCATATGGTTGTTATGTAAAACAAAAATGCCTTCCTTTGTACACTTATATGAGGCCCTGTCAGATTTGCAAGCATTCTGGATGCCCTTGATTCGTTCATCAGGCTTTTCAGAAAAATGTGGTATATTGTAGAATCTTCCATTGTTATAAGACCAATTAAAAAAAAAGAAAAAGCCTCTGAATAGTTAGATATCAACTCGGAATATCCTTTTTTTGTACTCACGATTGTATATATCTGACCCAGTATTGTAGTGGAGCAGATACACAGGATGCAGGCATTATAAACTTTCAATGGTTTTCATTGTTTTAACTAGGTATTATATTCCCTGTGACATTTGTTTGCCTTATCCTGTAATTATGGCCTCACATGTTGTGGCTGCAGTTTGTAATGTCATGGCTGATTGATTCCCCTATGTCTATGTATTACTGAAGATAGTCTGTATCTATTCACTATAGGGAAAGGCAACTTCTTGTTCTGTGTAGCACAGCATCCAATGCATAACTCACCATTTCCTCTGTTTTGCATCAGAAATTTGGTAATGTACAAATGATATGAAACACTGCATGGTGAGCTCTCTGTTAATGACTCTGCCTGTTTGTGACTGTGCCAGATCGAATCACTGTTTAGCTCTTTCTTCAGAACACTAGACTGAGGCCTGGGGATTGTGGGATACATAGTTTTTTCACAGGAAGTTTTAGTTCTTAGACTACAGACAGAGGTCATCTATTAACCTGTGCAGTGTCATGCCATATGCCTCAAGTTTGAGCATATTGGGCAACAAATAACACCATGAAACTACATAATTAATGCACATCTTATGCAGGTGAGTAACACAATGTGCAGATATGAAGGTCTATAATGCCTTTAAGCAACAGACTACTAAAAAAAATGTTTAATAGACTTTTTAGTTCACCATCATATGACTTGTTTGGTAATGCTGTTTTGATAAACACATAGTTCATGTGTGACGGACTACCCACTCAAAGGTTGCAGAGTTATTTTAAATAACAGATAAAGTATACCTTTGGTGAGAAAAATATGTGAGTGGCCACTGCTGATGTCACTTGAAGATACTAGTTGTCTTCAATAGCTTCTAAATCACTGACTGAGAACAAACATGCAAATTAGTCAGTGGCTGAGAAAGTATTAAAGCAGCAGCCAACTAACATTTTAACAGAGGTCAGCAATGGCTACCAACATATGCCCACAAAACTGATCTGTAGCCTATAAAATGTATTGTTATATTGGACAGCTGAGGAATGTCCAGGTCCTGTGCGTGAAGAAGCCTCTGTGGGTTAGAACAATGCAGCCACTGGCACACCCTCATCTCATCTCTCTTCCACATTAACATTATACTGAAAGTAATATTAAATCCTCTTCACTTTTCAGCTTAACACATTGAGCACAATAAAATGAACATTCACCAGTAAACTACTTCTTAAAATTCTTACTCTAGCACTTGCAATTTACAACTTCCAATGCTGCTGGCTTCTACTCTCTTAGTGTTTTATGCCACAGTAGAGGTCCCAGCAACATTTTACAGTTTTACAATGTATAAGGGGGACAACACAATTGCAGTACTATACAAAAGGTACAGGAGGGCCCTGCTCGTAGAGCTTACATTCTAAAGGGAGGGGGTGGTGGTACAAAAGGTAACAGCTGCAAAGAATGATTTGATGGTGGTGGCTCACGGACAGTTATGTGGGTGTGGGATACCTTAATACTTTATTAATTATATAAAAAATTGTGTTTTAGATTAAGGTCATTTGCAGTAGTTTTTGACACGTTGCTTGTTCTTTTTAACTATAACTGTTAGTTACATAAAAAAATAAGAAGGTTATTTTTTAACTTTACATACAGAGTTATCCATTCCTTGCTTGAACTTCTTACTAGCTGCATTAGAAGAAGAACCAATTTACTGCAGGATACAAGTTGCAATGTTGTCTTTTCTGTATGTTGTTCTGTGGCCAGCTCAAGCAAGTGTATGGCTCCTTTCTTCATTTGTGAGGTTTAAAGTGAATCTTCTGTTTGTTTAGTTGACAATTCCTTTTCCCCTTCACTTAAACAAATAGGGGAAACACCTTTTATAAGGGTCCCCTGGCTGGTCACTTCCCTTTTGTTCTTCCAGTGGTGGTGAGTAATTTCAACAGTGAGCACAAACTGGTTTGACGATGTTCCCCAGGGGGTATGTCTATGACAGTCTGGGTTCACAGGAAGTGAGTTCAATGATGACAGCCTTCATTTATCTTGGAAGACTGGCGACATCTAGTGGTGGAAAGGAGTTACCGTGGGGGACAGCTTAGGGAGTAAAGATGAGTATTCTAGCGAAAGATGTTTTTTTATTTTTTCATGTCCTAGGCTATGTGTTTTTGTTAAACTAGACTTCTGCTTTAAGAACAGAAATATCTACTGTTTATGTTCTCTTTCATGCATCAACAATAAATCAGTATTTTAGTGCCCAATTGGCTTATTAGTCATACCAGGTGTGTTTGGAAGATTTTACCCCCTTCCTGACCAGAGCACTTTTTACAATTTGGCATTGCGTCACTTTACCAGTCAATTGCGCGGACGTGTGACGTTGTACCCAAACAAAATTGACGTCCTTTTTTTTCCCATAAATAGAGCTTTCTTTTGTTGGTCTTTGATCACCTCTGCGGTTTTTATTTTTTGCACTATAAACAAAAAAAGACTGCCAATTTTGAAAAAAAGCAATATATTTTACTTTTTGCTATAATAAATATCCCCAAAAAATATTATATAAAAACAAATTTCTTTCTCCGTTTAGGCTGATATGTATTTCTTTCTCCGTTTAGGCCAATATATGTGTATGTAATATCTACATACTTTTGTAGATTTTTTGTAAAAAAATCGCAATAAGTGTATAGTGATTGGTTTGCAAAAACGTTATAGTGTCTACAAAATAGGGGATAGATTTATGGCACTTAATCATTAATTTTTGTTTATTAGTAAAGGCGGCAAGTTGCGATTTTTAGCGGGACAGCAACATTGCGGCGGACAGATTGGACACTTTTGACACTATTTTGGGACCATTAACATTTATACAGCGATCAGAGCTAAAAATAGGCACCGATTACTGTGTAAATGTCACTGGCAGGGAGGGGGTTAAACACTAGGGGTGATCAAGGGGTTAAATGTGTTCCCTCAGCATGTTCTAATTGTAGGGGGGGTGGGCTACCTAGGACATGACAGAGATCACTGCTCCCGATGACAGGGATCAGTAGATCCCTGTCATGTCACTAGGCAGAACAGGGAAATGCCTTGTTTACATAGGCAGTTCCCCATTCTGCCTCTCCTTGTCATGATCGCGGGCCACCAGCGGACATCATATCCGCGGGACCCGCAGGCACGCTCCCGTTAGCCTCGGGATTATGAAGGGACATACAGGTATGGCTTTTTGCGCACGCGTTACATTCCGCCTATGTACATTGGCGTGCAGCATTCGGGAAGCAGTTAAGAACAGATTCATACATATCATAAAATTAGAATATCATCAAAATGTTAATTTACCTCAGTTATTCAGTTCAAAAAGTGAAAATCATTTATTTTTTATGATTACGGCTTACAGCTAGTGAAAACCCATAATTCAGTATCTCAGAAAATTAGAATATTAAATAAGAAGAATAAAAAAAAGGCTGACTTTGGACTTGATAAAACATAGTGGACCAACACCAGCAGATGGCATGGCTCACTAATTCATTGCTGACTGTGGAAACTTCACACTGAACCTCATGCAACTTGGATTCTGTGCCTCTCCACTCTTTCTCCAGACTCTGGGACCTTAATTTCCAAATGAAATGCAAAATTTTCCACAGCCCATGATGATTTGGGGGGGGGGGCATGTCATTGCTGGTGGTGGTCCACTGTGTTTTATCAAGTCCAAAGTCTGCCCAGCCCTCTACCAGGAAATTCTAGAGCACTTCATGCTTCCCTCTGCTGACCAGCTTTATGGAGATGCTGATTTCATTTTCCAGCAGGACTTCTCCCCACACTGCCAAAAGTACCAATACCTGGTTCAATGATCATGGTATCGCTGTGCTTGGTTGGCCAGCAAACTTGCCTGACTTAAACACCATAGAAAATCTGTGGGGTATTGTCAAGAGCATGGGTCTCCAAACTACGACCCTCCAGTTGTTCAAGAACTACAATTCCCATCATGCCTAGTCATGTCTGTGAATGTCAGAGCTTTGCAATGCCTCATGGGACGTGTAATTCCGCAACAGCTGGAGGGCCGTAGTTTGGAGATCCCTGGTCAAGAGGAAGATGAAAGATACCAGACCCAATAATGCAGATGAGCTGAAGGCCGCTATCAAAGCAACCTGAGCTTCCAAAACACCTCAGCAGTGCCACAGGCTGATCGCCTCCATGCCACACCGCATTGATGCAGTAATTCCTGCAAAAGGAGCCCTGACCAAGTATTGAGTGCATACTATACTGTACATGGACATACTTTTCAGTAAGCCAACATTTCTGTATTAAAAATCCTTTTTTTTAATTGGTCTTATGTAATATTCTAATTTTCTGAGAAAAAAAGAAAGAAATGCTTGAAATATATCACTCTGTGTGTAACGCATCTATATAAAATATATGACTTTTTGAATTGAATTGCTGATATTCAAATTTTATGAGACACACCTGTATATATAGACACCAGGGTTGATTTACTAAAGACAAATAGTCTATGCATCGCAAGTGCACTGCAAGTGCAGTTGCTGTAGATCTGAGGGGAACATGCAAGGAAAATTTTTTAAAAAATCGGCAATTTTGCTTGCACATCATGATTGGATGATGGAAATCAGCAGAGCTTTCCCTCAGTTTCTAGCACAACTGCACTTGCAGTGCACAGTTTGCCTTTGGTAGAGCAACCTCATTGTATATGTGTATGTATGTATGTGTGTGTATATATATATATATATATATATATATATATATATATATACACACACACACATTATCTCACAAAAGTGAGTACACCCCTCACATTGTTGTAAATATTTTATTACCAGTATATCTTTTCATGTGACAACACTGATGAAATGACACTTTGCTACAATGTAAAGTAGTGAGTGTACAACTTGTATAACATTGTAAATTTACTGTCCCCTCAAAGTAACTCAACACACAGCCATTATTGTCTAAACCGCTGGCAACAAAAGTGAGTACACTCCTAAGTGAAAATGTCCACATTGGTCCCAATTAGCCATTTTCTCCTCCCCGGTGTCATGTGACTCGTTCGTGTTACAAGGTCTCAGGCGTGAATGGGGAGCAGGTGTGTTAAATTTGATGTTATCACCCTCACTCTCACATACTGGTCACTGGAAGTTCAACATGGCACCTGATGGCAAAGAACTCTCTGAGGATGTGAAAAAAAGAATTGCTGCTCTACATAAATATGGCCTAAGCTATAAGAAGATTGCCAAGATCCTGAAACTGAGCTGGAGCATGGTGGCCAAGACCATGCAGCGGTTTAACAGGACAGGTTCTGTACACTCAGAGCAGGCCTCACCATGGTCAACCAAAGAAGTTGAGTGCACGTGCTCAGGGTCATATCCAGAGGTTGTCTTTGGGAAATAGACGTATGAGTGCTGCCAGCATTGCTGCAGAGGTTGAAATGGTGGGGGGTGGGGGGTAGCTTTACTTTAAATTTTCTGACCTAAATAGTAATAGCAGAAAGGAAATAAAAAAGTTTATGAATTGCTTTGCACAATATCATGGATTATATACAAAGCCCAACTGAATCCGGCTGCCATCTACATCCCTAATCCCTGACTTTTATGAATTCCTCTTCCTTGTATATCTTTTTTGGGGTTCAGACTTTTGGGCATTCAATGTTCCTAGTAAGCATAACAAAAGTCCGGCCAAGCTTGTCAACAAAGTAAGGCTATAAAATCTGAATAAATAAAAATAAATTAAAGTTCTTAATAGAAATTAAGATCTACAAATCCTATTAGGGAGAAAGTTAGGCTGTGGTTTAAAGCATGTAATATAAAATTAAATAAAAAAAATCATAGAACAATTTAAGAAATTTGGGCAAATGTTGCCTTATACTTTTTGTTAATAAAAAAACACAAAAGCCGCTAAAACTTTCAAACCAACCAAACAATGTTTACCTAGTTTGCCATATATGGTACATAGTAATATGATGGCTCATATAATGGAAATGTCTTAAAAGCAGTTTTAAAGAATACACTAAACTATATATAATTTCTATATAAATGCACTTACAGGTTGTGGCTCAGTTACTTAGATTTAGAAAAATGGACACATGCTGTATGCCTAGGTTCCTTAATGGTCAGAACCTACCCATCAGTTACTAGATGGTACTGTGCATATGATATGTTATCTGCAAAAATAGTAAAAAAATACTACTTGCTAAAGTCACAAAAGTCATAAATCATTTACCAAAAAAAAATTATTTGCTTCTCGGGTCTAACAGGTGAGCCTATTCGCAGGTAGCATACCTGAGCTGATCTCAAAAGATATGTCATGTTTTTACTACAACAGTGTTGCCAAATTTACAGAATGGTCATGCAGATGTATTTGCACTTTTGGGTACATGTAGAGTTCTTCCTTAAATTGTGTGTAGAGGAAGGCAAAACAAAACTCTTAGAATGGTAATAACCAGTTTAATTATTTTAGGGTGGACATAGGATCCTATCCAAAGGATATTCCCTTGGTAAAGAAAACTTCCACTTCCACTAACAAAGGGTATTGGTTACATTCTGTATTGTACATAATGTCACAGATAAGAGGACTAGAATACACTAAAAGACAGGGGTGAAAAACATACACTGGTATTCTGTTTATGGGGAGTAGAATGCACAGGAATTGGCAGTCAGAAGACAATAAACAGTTGAATGAGAAATAATGGATGTCATGGAGTTGTGCAAATAATAAATAAATGTGTGTGTGTGTATATATGTATATATATATATATATATATATATATATATATATATATATTCTGTTAGGGTTATTAAAGAAATAACCCCCATAACATACAGAATGAATATTACAACACAGGGCACATTTTCATGACCAAAAAGCAAGACTAAATATGAAACCCTTTTAAAACCAAATGAGTTATTATTTACACCTTTACATTGTGTGTGTCTTTATGTGGAGACAACCTACTGAATGTATTGGTTTAAATGTATCTTGATTGTCTGTATTGGGAGCTATGAATTCAATGTAGCATGCATCCAAATAAGATCTGAAATGTGAAATTATCCGAGATTTCAGACATTATATTTTTAGGTTCAGCATGGATAATGGGATCAGCTTGCACTGTTGCAATAAAAACATAGTCCTACGTTTTTCATATATGTCTCAATAATAACTGCATATAAGTGACTGTGAAAGATGCAGAGAATAGAATAGGTCATGTGACTTTTATTCTACAAACAGCCACATGCAGTGGTCATCGGCTGCCACATAATCTTACAGAATGGGAAAAAACTGAATATAAATAATGATAATGGTACTCACTAAATAAAAGCAACAACATTACCACTCACCAAATACACATTACCTATACAGAGATGTATATTGTGAAAGCAAACAAATCATACTGTTATTAGAAATGTATTACATTTTATAGCTGCCAGACCAGCATCACATTTCTGGCACAGAAAGGAATAATGTGATTTGTGAAACACTTTTCCACACAAGTAGATACCAGAGCCTCAAAAACTTATGTTCAGCATCAAGCCACTTTTCAAGCACAGTAATTAAAAATTGCTTTGGGCATTTTTTTATCCTGGGAGATTCACTCACTACTATAGCTACTGGCAATTTCTACACCTGCTTTTTAAAGGGAATTACCAAACAGCAGAATGGCTTTAAGTATAGAAATATGATTACCTTTAGGCCTATGGTTTTAACACTAAAGAAGACTGAATAGCCTAGCTATAGCTATTCCAATAACTGAAACAAAGGTGATTAATACATTTTTACTTGTGGATACAAATTAAAACAAAACATTTTTTTTCATATTTGTACGCCATCAAAAAAAGGTCTAAGAAATTAGCCTAATCTATTATTTAAAACACAAGTGAGCTTCCTAATTGCATTCATCATTAGCTATGACATCTCGAAAACCCAGCATCATATCCAGTGAGAATTTTCCAGTTGGAATTTTGAAATAAAAATATTTTTCAAGCGATCCCTTGCTATAGCCTGTTACTATGGCAACAGTCCTATTTGTCTGAGAGCTTCGTCCGCTGCCAATGAGAGAGACAGCAACGTCGACTAAACACACGAATACATCAAAGGCAAATTCATATGCTCAATCTGATCAGCTCAATTAATGGAAGAAGAGAAGCTGAAGGGGGTTAAAAGAGGGCATCCATTCAGGAAAGATGAAGCCCCTTTTAGCAGAATGTCTATGCCGGCCTTTTGGGGGAGGAATTTAGCACACTGTCAAAAACATTATCAGAAAAGGAAAGTACTAGGGCCTCCTACACCTAACAGATATGAAGCTGTCAGACAAAGAATAGCACTATTCATTAAATGACACATATTTTCTCCCACTTTACAAGAATACGGGAACAAAACAAGCAGAGGAGCAGCTGAGAAAGACACTTTTTTCTTTGCCTAGTGATGACAGACATGCAGCAATTATGGTGATAAGTGAGGAATACTAAACGCGAAGTCAGGCTCTTTCTTTCTGTTTATCACCTTAATTTTTCCTGTCTTTTAGCAAAATGTGCGTTTCGTTTCTTGTTTAATTTCATTGAGGTTTAGGACGCTTTACTAGAGATTCTTTTTTTTTTTTTTTTTGCTTTCCAAAACATTGTCCCTGTGCTACAAATTGCATCACGTGTTGTGCAAAACAAACTTTTTTCTTTCTGCTTGGAGGCTTCAAGGAGTATTTTTCATTCCAAAAGTTGTTTTTTTTTAAGGAATACATATTTCTTCCTGTTGTCAAAAATTTTTTAAACTCAGTTGTTTAAAATAAAAGCACGGCCTTAATGTTGGAAGAAGGAGATAGATAGATAGATAGATAGATAGATAGATAGATAGATAGATAGATAGATAGATAGATAGATAGATAGATAGATAGATAGATAGATAGATAGATAGATAGATAGATAGATTTTGTTTCTAAATAAAAAACGACATATGTTGGGCTAGTGTAACCGTGAAAAAAGTTCTATAATGATTGAATACTAAAAGCAGTCTTTTTTTTTTTTTTTTCACTCAGTCTATTTGAAAACAATCTTTTTAATTTACGTAATTGTGATATTATCATATTGGTATCTGTTCGTCTATCTAAGTCTTTTTATTCTAATGACCAAATAGTATATTGCTTAAAACACTTTATTCTAACAAAAGAAAAAGAGCAAAATTCAGTTTGAATAAGATAAGGCATAATTGATGTCAGATTTGTATTAATGACAGGTTGAAATCATTGTAACAGTAGTTGTTTTTTGGGAATCAAATTGAATAAAGTATTTTATTAAATGCATACAATTCTTTTTGAAATGGTTCTTTAAACCTTTTTTGACAGATGTTATCTGTTTCAGTGTGAGCAGCACATGGCATGAATAGAAAAAAATCTGTTTCATTCACAGCTCAGGTGAAGTGTTGTATTTTTGACTTGTTGTGGTCACATGCCTCAGCGTTCTCACAATGTAAGGTGGAGGGAGGAATTACTGAGGTAATTTTTCTCACAGATGGCACAGATAAAGCACAGTTCAGATTCCCAGCGGGCTGCTACCTTTTAAGAGTTCTGGGCTTGAGCTATGATGATCTGATTTAGGATCCATTATCAATAGTCTGTTACTTCTATCTGCATGGTCGTAGGCTGATTGATAGTGACTTTGTAGCCATGTGCTCCATAATGTGCTGTCAGGAAATGCTGACAGATGCAATGAAAGAGCAATGAATGTAGGGCAGCAGTAATGGAAAAGGTCCAGCCTGGCTGTATGAAAACTGATAGCTAGGATATTGCTTCCTATGTTTCTATATTCAGTGAAATTATTTTAGCAAGTGAATTAAAATGCTCTCCTGGTATCAGAGAGAGGGGGGCACAGATCTTTTGTTAAATACTTTGCAGAGTTTGCTAAAGTGGAGTTCCATAAGAATAAAAGTGGTGGATCTTAATATGTACCGTAGATTTCGGTGTAGACTATGCTATGTTGACATACCATGGCATCTTTATGGGATGTCTTTGGCAAAAGTGTGCACATTTTCTGAAAATGGCCTGTGCATTTTAGGAAAGAAAACAAAAAAAATATATTTTAAAAATTATTATTAATATTATTATTAACATTTTATTTACATTACATTTCCTATTCACATTTTACAGTTATATACAGTAACAGAACAATTATAGTGGTTATATGTGTACATTACCTGCAGTCCCTATGACCAGAAGACTGCTTAAGTGTCCAGTCTGACAGTTGTTTTGCATATCTGTATATACTGGGATTGATTTACTAAAACTGGAGAGTGCAGAATCTGGTGCAACGCTGCATGGAAATCAATCAGCTTCCACATTTTTTGGCAAAGCTTAATTGAACAAGCTGAAGTTAGAAGCTGATTGGCTACCATGCGCTCCGGCACCAAATTTTGCACTCTCCAATTTTAGTAAATCAACCCAATGTTCAACCCCCGCAAAGTAAATCAATGTGAGTGTATAAATACAACCTAATTCAGAAAATAGAGGTTTATAAAAGTTGATTGGACTATACATCTTGTGTCATTAGGCTGAAAAACAAGTACGTTGTCAGGAACTGGATTGCCTGCTGGTGGCACTGTGGTTCCTGGACTTGAAAGGTATAGTCCCAGTGCCCACCAGTGAGTGTCTCTCAGTAGCCAGCAGTCGCCAGCAATTAGTTCCCACCTGATGTTGGCTGCTGGTTGGTATTTAGCCCCACCTCTAGGTTTCCACAGTGCCTCAGCAATTTTCCATGTGGGACAAACATTCTGAACCTGCTGCTCTTAACCAGTGGTCCTGCTTTTGTACCTGCTGCCATGACCCTTGCTGCCTTAAACCTGTTCCCAATTCTGCTGCCTCTCTGCCACCCCATCCTGATCCATTTGACCTGCTATTCCTTGTAACTCCTGCCTGACCCAGCCTTACCTGATCTCTCTCCTTGCTTTCACTTGTCACACGTGTTTCACTATTGCTTGTATACTGTTTGAGGGGCTTGATGGTTTTGTCACTTGCTGTGTTAATAATTTGTATGTATTATATTATAATTGCATGTGGCTAGGGTCAAGTCTACTTTATACAGCTACACAGATCTGGTCACACCTTCTTTTGCTGAATATAAGCACACGTGTACCCAAACACACATACTCACATACTTCATATCTGTTGCAGAGTAGTGTTGCTTTGTATTTAGGGGTGATCACCACTCATCATGATTATGCATGTGACTAGGTAATATTTTGGGTGGACATGACATCACCACGCACTAGCTGGCTGGCTTGAGCCACGGCTGTGTATTTCGTTTGAATTGTCTGCTATCGCTTTTTAAGATGTCAGTTGTCCATCATATGGAATAAAGGAACCTCTGATTTTAAACCTACTGCACTATGAAGCCCTTTCTCTTCCTTTTATAATATACTCCACAAGTGCACCTACCCTGATACGGGTATGGAGAGCATTGCAGCATTTGGAATTGCCGGTGGAGGAGAGGATCCAGATGGATGTGTGATTTCACCGCTCCTGAGTGATCCCTCCTGTATGTGCCCATAAGATCTCGGTAATAGAGATCCTACAGATCTGGTAAGCGGCTCTCTGGCATTTCATTTTTCCTTGGCTGTCTTGTGGGAGTATACGGTGAAAAGAACTATCTGACTTCCTACCGAAGGACTTACTCCACATGGAGTTATACTGAATGTCATTCACTATGGACGTTTTTCATTCATTAGTTACAACATGTTGATGATATATTTACTTTGCACATATTTACACATTGTTTGGTTGCACATCTAATTTTATGTTATACACAATATTTTCATTTCTATACTTATAACATGCCTATATTTCCTAAGTCCAGCCCTCTCTCTCCCTTTGGCAATTCAGAGAGCTGTACACATGCAAGCAGAAAAAAATTGCTTGTGAGTAAACAAGAAAACAATTAAAAATCTAGACTAAACAAAAGAACATTACTTTGGTACTCTAAAGCTGACCATACACAGCTCAAAGGAAAATTTTCAGCCATACAGTGACTGCATCCAATCAAATGCATTCACTGTTCAGGCATTCAAGTAGCTGCAGTTGCAGTCTGCAGGCTCAACGAGAAAATTCTAGCTGTGTGGGGCTAGCTTTGGAGGTCAAAAGCAATGGTCCCTAATTCAATGTCCAACCTTCAAACCTTGCTGAGCATCCTAACAGTTCAGTGATGGTTGTATCAAACAGGTCATATTCCCCTAAATGCCATTTCACATGCTATCTACAAGCATCTTTGAAAATAATGAATGGTTGCTGGTAGGTCTGTAACCTGTCTGCTGTTCTAACATTGGGCCATTTGAATTAGAAAGCCTCTAAAGATGGACACCAGGCTTTGGCAAGCACTGAGAATTGGTTTAGTGAATACAAGAAATTTCATGTTTATTTAATTTGTGAAAAGAGCATACATTTTGGTTCATTTTATTTTAAAAATAAAAGTTAGCTTGTTATTTGAACAAAAATGTGCATTTTACACTTTCTGCTTATTTTCCTGTACAAATCTCCATGAAAGCATATGCATATTTTTTTTAATCATTTTACTACTGACAGATAGCTCTGTTTATCTAAAAGAAAAACTACCAAATTCAGATGGCTGTCTTAAAAAAATGTTTTCACGGAAAAACATTGCTGAAAATCAATACATGTGTGAATATATAGATGTGGTTAAATTACATAATGTTTATTCTACCCTTTAATGATCACCGTAACTCTACAGCCTATTTTGAGAGGCATTTCCACATAGATCTACAGATGAACTTTTCCATTGGATTGGGCTATTACTAGTAGCCTTGAACTCAAGAGATAGGGCTGGGAGTAGCTTCTGGTGACAGAGCTCTCTGATTTGCTGGAAAGGTCATGGGAAAAACTGTTTACTTACAGTGAATACAATGCTTTTTTGCCTCTCTCTGCTGGTTGCTACAAACAGCAAAGGAGGAAAGACCTGTGTATTATTTAGTATTATTCTACATTCAAAAATACCACCCAAATTTGTTTCAGCCAATGATTCCCAAAACATGAGTTGCATGGTGTCACTGTTTTAGGCTGTGCAGAGAGGAAGAGGAGGTGTACTACACACTCCTCTAGCACCAACTACCGGTAATAGGGGGGAACAGTAATCAGGCACAGTGTTCCAGAATAACTTATTGCTGCAACTCATGAAAAGCCTGAAAAACTCTAAAAACCTTTGGCTGGTCTTGTTTGATGGTGACTTATAGACATTTGATTATCTCCTGGTCCAGCCAAAAAAAACCTGACTACTATTTAACCTCTACGAGCACCTATAACTTTAAGCTGGCCATACATGGATCATTTTTTTTGATCAGCCAGCAGGCTGATTAAAAAGAAAAAAATAGGATCCCCCTATCCACAAAAGCGAGGTGGATACACTGATCAGCTCTGCAGCCGATTGACTGCAGGTGCTGATGGAATTAAAATTTATCAATAGTCTCGTTCAATATGAGTTGATCTTTAGATTAGTTCTTTCTAATGGGAATGACCATAGATGGATCGAAGTTCGTTGATCCCTGCTTTTCATTCCATACGCGATCAATCTATAGACAACTTTAGGCATTCTCTCTTATCTCTTTAGAAAAAGTGTAGAACATTTGTAATTTTTACTTATTATATCTTTAATTTTTTTTCTTTTGAGTGTAGGGATAACATCAAACAACTTATGGCTACTAGATATTTTCTCATAGGCAATATGGGTTGAAAATTTAGCATTTTATCAAATTACAACATAAACATAAAATGTGTAAAAAATATAGGTGGTAATTATTTTTGCAATTATGTAAATACATGTAAATGATTCATAATTAATGCATTAGGTGCCCGCTATGGTAAGAGGATTACATTTCATAGAGTTGCTGGTGTTTCCACAGTATAGAGCATTTCCATATGTACTAAAGTGCTAAAAATATAAATATTCTTTGCAGAGTGAAATGTTCATGCTTATTTTGAGACCTAGTAGAAACTTAAAATGTAAATAACATACTCATATTTAGTATCCTTGGAATTGGGACAAACAGTAAAACTTGTTTAGATCTGTATCTGGGCAAACATAAAAGGTCTATTAAAAAAAAAAAAAACTGTGCAAATGTGCCAGCTTTTGCGCAAAAGCTGCTAATAATACTCTTGCAAATGTTTTTAAAATGTGTGAAATATTATTTCTGATGTATGGTTATGTTTCTCACAGCTAATGTAGCATTCATTTGGTGAATCCTTATTGTTACAATGTTATCAGTTTGAATGTAATTAGAATGTTAACTGCTATACAAGTTATTGTCTGAATGTTGATGGTAAATGACAGCAGTAATGGCCCTGACATATTCTGAAAATATTTTATCCCAAAAGAAAGTAACATAGGAACTTTTAATCAGTAGAGAAACTATTCTAATGCATTTCGCCGAACACGTGACTTTCTTAAACAGAATTCAAAGAAATTCAATCATTGTACAGAAAAACAGTAATGATATAAATATATAATAAGTAGTATATATAATCAAGACACCTTTGCATAACTGTTTAAAGTTAAGGCCTCTTAGGTTCTGTCATGCGAAAATCTGAGTATACTAGACTATTAAACATTTCACAGAAAGGACTAATCAACATTCAATGTAGCGCTAACCACCAAAGAAATTTTACCTAACACTTTTTTTGTTCACAGATGAACCAATATTAATATTAAAAACAGAGTTTCATATTTTCTCCATTCGCCCAACAGCAGTGATTGTGTAGAACCAAAGAACATGAATTTTCCCCAGTTCGTACAACAACCACAACTCTATACATTTTGTGAAATGTCCCCTAAATGAATGATTGAATGCCTGTTAATTCGCACAGGAATGTATATACAGTTCACCTGGACCAGTAGCTGTGCAAACTTTTTATAAATAGACCCCAATGGCTGCAAACTTTTCGGGACAAAATTAAATAAAAGTGAATATTTTCACATTTTTCTAAATAAAATGCTCTTTTAAAATGACAAAAAGTCAGATTAATAATAAAAGTCAGACTAATAATAGTCATCATAAAACCAGTCAGCTATTTGTACTTTATAGCTATGGAAGTTTCAAATAGACCCAGTCATGAACAGGTTATTTTTTTTTTATTCACTTTGCATTTGAACTTTCTTAATTTGGCAAAGCAATTGAGGATACTGAATATACTCTGTTCCTATCTGTTTAGTTTTACTTTCAGCACCATTCCTTTCATAATCAATAAATAGCCCCTATTTTGCATAGCGAGAGTAATAGTTACATTTATTAATATAGTGCTTTTCTCTGCAGCACTTTGTCTACACATTTGTGTCTACAATAGTGTGTTTTACAATTAGCAGTCATTCTGTCAGTTGGCAAGTCTAAGACAACTGACTTAATATTCTGGAATGTTAACCTGTGTATTCGAGGACAAGTTGAATCTTCACACAAGCACAATTCAATAACTTAATTCTTATTCTTCTAAATTTTGCTCCAGCATTGGCTTTCCACTAAAACAAAAGTTTCTTTTATGTTCCTTAATCTGCCAGTCTGGAAAAATTCAATGTTTGAAAGGCTCTTGATGAATAATTGTTAGCTGCCAAGACAATATATGAGTAATTGTCTTCTTTTTTTTTTTATGTACAAACTGTGACGCCATTTAAAACTAATGGGTAGTTTCATGTCAGGTGCTAAAGAAAAAAAAGCATGAACTAGAAGGTTTAAATGTGTCTTCAAATATATCCAGGTTTGGTGCATATATATTATTTAAAGTCAGAACATTTTTTTTATTTGCCTATTTATGCTAAAAACAAAATTATCTGTATTTTAGGGTAGTGTATCATGTATGTAGTATTTTTGCTGCATTAATATAAGTTATCTGCACACTGGAGGTCACCCTTGAGACTTAAATCCTGTCAAATTTCAAAAAGGACATTAAGCAGTGTCATTTTCACATGACCCAAGTAATTCTTAGAGCACATCTGAAAATAAAGTTAGGCAGAGAACCTACCGTGAACTGAGTACCAGGTGGTAAATTGGAACCCGTTGTGTAAAAATATAAAAGATCCGTAATCTACCCCAGCTTCAGAGGCTTCACTGCTACACGATGGCAGTGAAACTCCTTGTCAACAGTTACAAGAGTGTGGATTCTCTATGCCCTGTCCTACATGGCTGCGTTCCTTTTGAAGAATGCAAACAAATGTATTCTATTGCATGTGCTTTGACATATTGCTGCAGAAGTCTGCTGGTGACTGAATGCTGCTCAGATATAGATGCTCTCTTGTACCCCTTCTGCAGCTTCTACTTTGATTTCTTCTGCTCTTTATTGAAGTTATTCTCAGGCTTAAGAAATGTGGTGCACCATGTAAGATTTATGAGGACTTCTTACATGAGCTGAAGTGCCTGTAGAGTTTACACCCGATTCATGAAAAAAAAAAGAAGAAAACAGCGAGCATCGGCAACCAACCATGTAGCAAGTTGTTGCTTTGAGACATAAAAAAATAGTTTTACAATTGAAAAGAACAGTAGCCAGAAGGAATGTACGACTTGTACGAAGACTTAATGCCCCCTAACAGAAATCTTTGTATAAGGGCATGCTTTTGTGAAGAGACTTTTAAAGTTCAAATATTTGACTTGGCAATACAAAATATTTATTTGTGCTTGTGATCTCCAAGGAAAGACGTTGCTCACACATCATGGGCTTTTTATCTTTCCTGAACTTATCATGACAATTCCCTCTGTAAGTGGGCAGCATTCCTAAAGGATACATTTGTATTTGCTGTACAGCTGCACTGGTAGGTAAGCAGGAGACCGGCTGGTTAAAAAAGCAGAAACTGATATTAACCTTTAGATGGCCCATATGTATTTTTTACCTCTGTTACTGAAATGAAAGTTAAAGTCTTTGAATTACAGTTCAAAGACTTTAACTTTGTGGGGTTTTTTTCTTGGTCTGCCTGCAAAGTTTTTTAGTACAGAGACTGTCTATGTCTGACCTTGTGACTATTATATTTTTTAAAGGCAGTGTTTATGCAACATTATTTGTCAGTTGACCACTGTTGAATATCAGTGATCACAGTCTTTCACCACCACAGGCATTTTTTGTTTATGTCAATTCATCCCTTAACCACTTCAATACCTGGCACTTATACACCTTCCTGGCCAGACCAATTTTCAGCTTTCATGGCTATCACATTTTGAATGACAATTGCGCGGTCATGCGACGCTGTACCCACAATAGAGCTTTCTTTTGGTGGTATTTGATCACCTCTGAGGCTACAAATAAAAAAAAGACCGAAAAAAAAGTGTTTTCTTCGTTTCTGTTACAAAACTTTGTAAATGAGTATGTTTTCTCCTTCACTGATGTGCACTGATGAGGCAGTACTGATTGGCACTAATGAGGTGGCACTGATGGGCACTGATACAGTGCCTTGCAAAAGTATTCACCCCCTTGACTTTTTACCTATTTTGTTACATTACAGCCTTTAGTTCAATGTTTTTAATCTGAATTATACGTGATGGATCAGAACACAATAGTCTAAGTTGGTGAAGTAAAATTAGAAAAATATATACATAAAACTATTTTTCAGAAATAAAAAACTGATAATTGGCATGTGTGTATTTATTGACCCCCCTATGAAGCCCATAAAAAGCTCTGGTGCAACCAATTACCTTCATATGTCACATAATTAGTGAAATGATGTCCACCTGTGTGCAATCTAAGTGTCCCGTGCTCTGTCATTACATATGCACACCTTTTTGAAAGGCCCCAGAGACTGCAACACCTAAGCAAGAGGCACCACTAATCAAACACTGCCATGAAGACCAAAGAACTCTCCAAACAAGTAAGGGACAATGTTGTTGAGAAGTACAAGTCAGGGTTAGGTTATAAAAAAAATATCCAAATCTTCGATGATCCCTAGGAGCACCATCAAATCTATCATAACCAAATGGAAAGAACATGGCACAACAGCAAACTTGCCAAGAGACGGCCGCACACCAAAACTCAGGGACCGGGCAAGGAGGGCATTAATCAGAGAGGCAGCACAGAGACCTAAGGTAACCCTGGAGAACCCCTAGCTTGGCCAATTTATTTATGGCCAAGTGGGAGGAGGATGTCATCAAAGCCCAGGATAGACCGGAGGTTGTCTTATGGGCTAGATATATTGATGACGTCCTCCTCCTGTGCGATGGCACCGAGTCTGATTTGTCAGAATTTATGACACTCCTCAATGATAATGATAGGGGCATCAGGTTTATTTTGAGGCTAGGCTAGAGGAGATCAATTTTCTGGATTTTACTATTTCTGTTAAAGAGGGGAACTTCATTACGTCGACTTTTTTTAAGCCGACGGATCAAAATTCTTCTCCTCAGACAGTTGCCATCATTATCCTTGGCTTAGAGCTCTCCCTTTTGGCCAATTTATGAGGTTGAGACGCAACTGTACTGAAGTAGCTGTTTTTGACAAGCAGGCAGCTGTTTTGTCAAACAGATTTGTGGAAAAGGGATATGACCCCCGAATACTGGCCCAGACCTTGGATAAGGTGAGACAGATGGATAGGCCATCACTTTTGGTGGATAAACCACATCAGTTGTTGGATAAGAAAGTATCTTTACCCTTTATTACCACATACTCAGTACAATCACACACAATCAAAAGATTAATTCAGAAACATTGGCATTTACTTGGTAACGACCAAGTTCTGAGGGGCTTATTACCAGATAAGCCACAGGTGGTCTTCAAGGGGGCTTCCACTCTTGGTAATAGAATTGCTCCTAGCATTCAGGATCCCCCAAGAGAGCATAGACATTTTTTTTCAAAATCTTACTGGCTATTACCGGTGTAAGAAATGTCAAGTCTGCTCCCTCAATAGCTGTAGAGACAGAAAGATTTGTGAATTTGTTTCTACTAGCACCTCACGTTCCTTCCAAGTTAAACCCTTTTATTACTTGTTCTTCTGAGGGAGTCGTGTACCTCATCCAATGCCCTTGCGGGCTTCAATACGTGGGAGGACCAAAAGGGATCTTCAGGTTAGACTAAATGAACATATTGGCAACATCAGAAGGGGGTTTAAGAACCACTCAGTTTCCAGACATTACGATGAGGTACATCATAGGGACCCCTCCAATACACTCTATATGGGGATAGATAAATATACACCCCATTGGAGGGGCAGTTCATTGGTTAGGGAAATTTCTAAATTAGAAATGTCCTGGGTGTATCGTCTAAAAACCTTTGTGCCCTTTAGTTTGAACATAGACGTTGATTCCAATGCATTAATCAACAACTCTTGAAATGCTGACTTGAATCATCACCCACATACATTTATCAATTTTATTATTTGAGCCATATGAGTTTGACTGTTTCTATTGATTTTTATTGATGGTTATGCTTATTGTGAATAAGTTCATTGTGTATGTGTTTGGCAGTCGGTCTTCGTTTCGAGCCTACACGTGTAACAACCTATTTGGGGTGGTCCCATTAAACAACTAGAGACCATTTTGGAGGATGGAGTTTGAGCAATGTGTCTACTTTTTAGATTCATTGTCCATTTGTTAGTTATTTATTTAATTTTTTTTTTGGCCATTTTAGCTGACCATTTTTTATTTTATTTTTTCATTTTTTTTTATGTCTGGGGGTGGACTAATCATTTGACCCACCTACTAGACACTGTTTGATTCATTAGTTGCAGCATGACACCTTTGCGCCAATTATTAACTTTTGGTGCATGGTGCATACTATAAGTTGTGTCACTCGGTTATATTTATTTCATGCTTATATCCTTTTTTTCATACTTTTTTGGGATTTTTTTTTTTCATTCTAGTTTTTATATATATATATATATATATATACATTTTTTGTTTTTGGTTTTAGGGTCTTGTAGCGTTCCAGTTTATGGTGGTACAGATCATCGCCACCAGTTCATGGGGCGCTCTTAATCAGTCTTAGTTTTTTCAGTCAGATTGATTCAATATCTAAGTTGACCACTAGAGGTCGTCTGAGCCAAATTTAGAAGTGACACATTAGACACATTGGAGCAAGTTCCAGTTGGTGGGGGGACGATTTGCCAATGCGCTTGTCCCCCTTTTTTAATATTTTTAATATTCTTTAGTATATTCTACATTGACTCTGCACGCGCGGTTTGGTTTAACTATTTGCTTCATGCATGTGTTCCGGTCTATGCCTTTAGCTGCACCTGAGCGTTTGGATTTTATTTATATAGGAAGTACTGTCATTGCGCTATTGCGCATGTGTATATCCATGTGTCGGCTCGGAACAAGGCTTGAAACGCTCCCTGTCTGTATTTTAGAGGTGACGCAACGCGCCGCCCCTGCCCCTGGACGACGTAAGTTATTATGAAACGCGTAGGGCGGAGCGACGCGCTGACGTCACCTCGTACTCCACTCGTTATCCACCAGGAACGGGCTGTCTGTTTTGCGGTCTGGTCGGTGCAACAGACGTTCTGACTTTTTACATCTATTTTCTTGTAAGTGTTTTATCTCTCTTTTATAATAAACAATCGTTGGTTTTACACTATTGGAGCATTTATTTCCTCCTATGTACCACAACTTTCCCTCACTGATCCGAGCCGTTGTAAGTGACTTCCTACTATCTGGTGTCTGCCCGCTGTTTTATGGAGCCGGTGTATAGATCCTCTGTAATGGGAGATCATGGTATTCCAGTAAGGGCGCATTCCTGTTGACTTATGGTGGTGGATTTCACATACTATTTGAAGACAACTACCGTTTCACCAATTTTTCACACCATTTTTCATACATTGATGGACTTTAATTCACTTCAATTTATTATTCACTAGTGTATATTATAGCATTTTGTTCACCGATCACTGACCATTGGATATTGTCAGCTTATTGATCACTGCTCATTTGTTATTGCATGAGTTAATCATTATTTTCACTATTGTCCATGATTACCTGCATGATATATTAATTTTTTTTGTTTGTTATCTATTGGCTTTGGTTTTTTACACATGCCATACTTATCACGTAGTTTTTGTATAAACATTTGTGTTATGTTCACTAATATTTTTAGGATAGCGCGATTTCATCTTTTTTCCAACCCTGGAGGAGCTGCAGAGTTCCATAGCAGAGACTGGAGTATCTGTACATAGGACGACAATAAGCCGTACGCTCCATAGAGTTGGGCATTATGGCAGAATGGCCGGAAGAAAGCCATTACTTTCAGCAAAAAACAAAATGGCATGTTTTGAGTTTGTGAAAAGGCATTTGGGAGACTCCCAAAATATATGTAGGAAAGTGCTCTGGTCTGATTAGACCAAAATTGAACTTTTTGGCCATCAAAGAAAACGCTTTGTCTGGCGCAAACCCAACACATCACATCACCCAAAGAACACCATTCCCACAGTGAAACATGGTGGTGGCAGCATCATGCTGTGGGGATGTTTTTCAGCAGTCAGGACTGGGAAACTGGTCAGAGTTGAGGGAAAGATGGATAGTGCTAAATACAGGGATATTCTTGAGCAAAACCTGTACCACTCTGTGTGGGATTTGAGGCTAGAATGGAGGTTCACCTCCCAGCAGGACAATGACCCCAAACACACTGCTAAAGCAACACTTGAGTGGTTTAAGTGGAAACATCTAAATGTGTTGGGATGGCCTAGTCAAAGCCCAGACCTCAATTCAATAGAAAATCTGTGGTCAGACTTAAAGATTGCTGTTCACAAGCGCAAACCACCCAACTTGAAGGAGCTGGAGCAGTTTTGCAATGAGAAATGGGCAAAAATCCCAGTGGTAAGATGTGGCAAGCTCATAGAATAGAGTGAATAGTTATGCACGTTGAATTTTTCTGTTATTTTGTCCTATTTTTTGTTTGCTTCACAATAAAAAAAATCTTGAAAGTTGTAGGCATGTTCTGTAAATTAAATGATGCAAATCCTCAAACAATCCATGTTAATTCCAGGTTGTGAGGCAACAAAACACAAACAATGCCAAGGGGGTGAATACTTTTGCAAGGCACTGTAGGTGGCACTGATGGGCACTAATAGGTGGCACTGATATACGGCACTGATGGGTACTGATAGATGGCACTGATGGGCACTCATAAGCTGCACTGATGGGCACTCATAAGCTGCACTGATGGACACTCATAGGCGGCACTGATGTGCACTCATAGGTGGCACTGATGGGCACTGATAGGTGGCACTGGAGGGCACGTATAGGTAGCACTGAAGGGCACTGGTGGGCGGCACTGATAGGCAGCACTGATCAGAGGTGCTGGCAGGCATCACTGATGGGCACAGGGTTCCATCCCTAATGGGCAATGATTGCCATCCCTGGTGGGCTCTAGTGGGCTTACCTGGTGGTCATGGGTGGGCATCCCTGGTGGCTTTAAGTGGGCATCCCTGGTGGTCCTGGGTGGGCATCGTGATAATCAGTGCAGCCCCCCTGTTAGGAGAGCAGCTGATCGGCTCTCCTCTACTCGCGTCTGTCAGCACGAGTAGAGGAAAAGCCGATACACGGCTTTTCCTGGTTACACTGTGATTAGCTGTGATTGGACACAGCTGATCACATGGTAAAGAGCCTATGTCAGAGGCTCTTTACCTAGATTGGAGATTTGGTGTGTCAGACTGACACACCACACCACTGATCTACAGTCCTCAACATTGCCCGATCAATGCTGTCCTCAATGCTGAGAAATACAGTCAAATACTTATACATCATGCCATACCATCAGGGAGCCGTGTGATTGGCCCAACATGTATTCTGCAGCAGGACAACAACCTCAAACATACAGCCAATAGAATTAAGATCTATCTTAAGCGTAAAGAAGAACAAGGAGTCCTGGAAATGATAGTTTGGCCCCCACAGAGTCCTGATCTCAACATCATCAAGTCTGTCTGGGATTACATGAAGAGACAGAAGGATTTGAGGCAACCTACATCCACAGAAGATCTGTAGTTAGTTCTCAAAGATGTTTGGAACAACATACGTGCAGAGGTCCTTCAAAAACTGTGTGCAAGTGTACCTAGAAGAACTTTTGCTTGTTTGAAGCCAAAGGGCGGTCACACCAAATATTGATTTGATTGAGTTTTTTCTGTTTGCTCACTTTGCATTTTGTAAATTGATAAAAATAAACAATTAAACTATATTTTTGAAATCATTCTTAATTTACAGCTTTTCTTTACACCTGCCTAAAACTTGCACAGTACTCTATATTTAGAATATAGTTAGTTTAAATATGCACATTCTTTTTTGAAAGCATGCACAATTAACCACTTCCCACCTGCTATATAGCAAAATGACGGCTGGAAAGTGGTTCTGTTTGAAGATGTCCAGGAGTGCCATCAGCACAGAACTGACAGAAAACAGAGGGGCCCAGGTACATCCATCTACTGTCCAGAGAAGTCTGACCAGAAGTGGTCTTCCAAGAAGAATTGCGGCCAAAATGCCATACCTGCAATGTAGAAACATGGCTAAGCGACTCAACTATACATGAAGACATAGGAACTGGGGTGCAAAAAAATGGCAGCAGGTGCTCTGTACAGATGAGTCAACATTTATAATATTTGGCTGTAGCAGGAGACAGTTTATACAATTATAAGTGTGTACAGGCAACAATGAAGGTGGTGGTTCCTTGCAACTTTACGGCTGCATTTCTACAAAAAGAGTTGGAGCTTTGGTCAGGGCCAATGGTGCCATCGATGCTGAGAAATACAGGCAGATACTTATCTATCGTGCCATACCATCAGCGAGGCGTTTGATTGGCCCCAAATTTATTCTGGGGCAGGACAATGACCCAAAACATACAGCTAATGTCATTAATAACTATCTTTAGGGTAAAGAAGAATAAGGAGTCCTGGAAGTGATAGTTTGGCCCCCACAGAGCCCTGATCTCAACATCATTGAGTTTGGGGTTACAGGAAAAGACAGAAGGATGTGAGGCTGTCTAAATCTCCAGAAGATCTGTGGTTAGTTCTCCAAGATTTTTAGAACAACCTACCTGCCAAGTTCCTGCAAAAACTGTGTGCAAGAGTACCTAGAAGAATTGATGTGGATTTGAAGACAAAGGGAGGTCACACCAAATATTGACTTGATTTGTTTTTTTCTTTTGTTCATTTATTTTCCAATTTGTTAATTGATAAGAATAAACTTTTACAGACTTTTTCACACCTGCCTAAAACTTTTGGTACTGTACTGTATCTAATTTCCAGGTACACTAAAGGCACTTTCACACTGGGACGTTGGGGGCATCGGTGGTAAAGCGCCGCTATTTTCAGCGGCGCTTTACCATCATTTTAGCTGCGATTTTTGGCCACTAGCGGGGTGCTTTTAACCCCTGCTAGCGGCCGAAAAAGGGTTTAAAGCGCTGCTGCAGTGGAGCTTCGGCAGGGGCACTTTAGGAGCACCGCTCCTAAAGCGCCTTAAATATCTTGCTTGTAGGACTTTTTTTAGCGTCCTGCCAGCGCACCGCTCCAATGTGAATGCACTCGGCATTTCACACTGGAGTGACAGTAAAGCACCTCAGTGTGAAAGTAACCTAAATACTTTTAAGGAAGCCATAAACATCACAGCCGTGCACAGCTTTAAAGTTATACATGTAAACTGTTCAACTTGTCAACTTGAAGTGGTTCTCAGATCAGCAGAGCCTGAAGATCAAAGCTGATATTAGCATCTGGCATGAATACAATTACCAGGAGTGTTAACTAGCTGGACAATAAGAAGTAGAAATCATTTTTTTTCCTGTACATTCACAAACAATTTTAGTTCCTTACAAGCTATTTTCTGTAAACTACAACCCCCCTCCATGTAATTGAGATGAAAAAAGGAGGAAATGTTTGCAGTCTAAATCTGGAGAGCAGTCTGGGGTGATTAAGGGAAAAAAGCCTGCAAAGGAAAACTAATGCAGCCACCACATTCCAGGACTGGTAAACTACCATATATATATATTTTTCAGTTTAGATACGCTTCAAGGGCAAGTTAGCTACTACTGTGCGAAATCACAATATTTTATTTCTGTACAAGATTAATAAACTAAGTAGTTTATACTGAAAAAATATTGTGTTTTTCCTAACCTCATGTATTTTGTACTAGTGTGTTTTGGTTGGTTTTTTTAAGTGAACCCATAAGTGGATTAACGGCTTGTTCCCTGCAGATGTGTTGTCATGCGTGTTGCTGCATTTTATAGCTCCTCCAAAATTTATGGACTTGTGAGAACTTCCATTGTTTTCACTGTAGTCTGTTTACAGCAGTATGTTGAAAAAAAGGTCTTGCATGCTGCATTTTGATATATTGACTCACATTTTGTCATTTAAGTAAATTGAATGACAGTGTGTGTTCGTGCATACAGTTTTGAGCGCATTTGATGAATACGGCCCTAAAGGGTATTATTTATATTTTCTTGAAGTAATGCAATAATAACACAGTAAAAAGAGCTATGGTATGCAGTAGCCCACAGCAAATCAGATTTCATTAATCTGGATCTCATTACTGAGGATACTCTGGTACAAAATGATAAAGCCTGTTGATTGGTTACTGTGTGCAGATACACCACACTGTTTTTGCAACAATTTTGTTAAAGTGTATTGACACTTTTGCAGCCAAATATAATTTCACATAGCATCATTTAAAAAAGTTATATTTAAAAAATTGCTGCTTATGTTTACTTGCTTAAAATTCTACCTACCTTTCCCTTTTTATGTAATGTTAAAGTAAGATGCTGGGGGAGTTTTGTTTACTATAATTAACCTTGTCAATACTGTGCTGTTGTATCTCTTTAATGTAAACTGATTTTGCACACTGTCTTTCCTAACAAAGAGTTAAAGATCATAATGTGCTTAAAGTGGAAGTCCATGCAAAAACTAAAATCCCTGCAGCAATAGACACCACGGATCTAGCACTAACCTCTCTATCCCTGTAAAGAAAAAATGAGTATACTTACCTTTTTGGAAGACGATCTGACCCGCTCCGACCCAATCTCCAGCGGCGGAAGCTCTGCAGAGGACACGGCCGACAACGACTGTGAAATAATTGGTAAGTGACGTCACCCATAGAGTTACTATGGGGCTTCCGTTGTAGGCTGTGTCCTCTGCACCCTCCACCCTACAGTGAAGCCGCGGCTGACAGCTCAGCATGGGACCCAGTCGGAGCGGGTCAGATCAGCTTCCAAAAAGGTATGTATATTATTTTTTTCTTTACAGGGATAGAGAGGTTAGTGGTAGATCCGTGGTGTCTATAGATGCAGGGATTTCCACTTTAAAGATGATACTGTGCTTTAATAAAATCTGCCCCTATATTTGTCAGTTAATTGCACTTTGCAAGCTATTCTGAACAGTTCTTTTTTAGGTATGTTGTGTGAATGGAAAGATATAACAAGCAAATTTGTACAAGTAAATTTGACTGCAAAAGTGGAAATCCCAAACACTTTATAGCTGATTTTCAACCAAACATAGTTAAAGTACATATATGTCAACTACCTTCCAAACTATTTGCAATTTTGTTTAGGCAGCCTTGTGATACTGGCAATCCAGACAACATAGCCAGACCCGGGATCGCCATTACAATAGCAGCACAGCTTGGTCTAGAACACACATAATATAAAACAAATAATAATATCTCCTGCACGCCTAGCCTATCCAAATTGCGGATGGCCACTCCATCAACCACCATCTTTTACTCAATGGTCAATATACAAAAACACATGTGAATATAATAAGAACGCTGTGTTAAAAACAAAATGTTTAAAAGAGTATATAGTAGAATATGATTTCCCCACTGACCTTCACCATGGTGAAGTGAGCTGCAGGTCAGTGGGGGAAATTAATATTGTACTATATACTCTTTTAAAAAAATTGTTATCTCTTCTCTCAGTTAGAGCTGCTGGCACTCATGCTCTGATGATGATTGTAGCTTTCTTTATATATATACATGTGTTTTTGTACATTGGTGATTGATGGAGTAGCCACCCCCAATTGAGATAGGCTAGGCTTGCAATTGTGAGGTCTTATGAGGCATCTGTGCTTACACACCAGTCTGCTGTTGTGACCATGAATTTATGTGTTTATTCACTTGTTTATCTATTAATATGCTTACATGATCTGTGCTCCACCCCTGATCCCTCCCCTTGGAAGAAAGAGGGTGTGTTACACCTAAGGCAATGGCTCATTAAGGTATAAAAGTTGAAGTCATAGCATTCATATGTACTTTGATTCTGAAAAAGAGGGCTTGACTCCTGAAACGCATTAGTCTTTGGATGCTACTAAGGCTTCCCACACCACTGGCTGGGCACTGTGGACATATAGGTGGTCTTATTGGCACCCTTTACATGCCTATGCTTGCTATGTTTTTGTGAGTATAACTTGTTTTATCTGTTTAAATAAAATTATGTTGGTAATGTCAGTACGTCCTTACTTTTGTTGTTTCTGGTCTGGAACACACATCCAGGCTGCTGACTGGCAAATGAGGAAGCAGCAGCCAGCTAATAAGTCATTACTTTAATCACCTGATGTTGTCCCTCCCTTACCTAGTTTGAACATTGTTGTGCAGAGGATTACTTGCAGCTGATCCAAAAACAAACTTAAAGTGGTTGTAAACCCTTACATATACCTGTAATGCTTATGTCTATCTATGCAGTAAAACCAAGGAAACTTAGACCTCTGTGGTATATCAATGTGCTTTTACTAAACAAAAAATGCTTTACATACAAAACTATTACAATATTAGCAATATAATACAAAGCTGACAGATATATCTATAACAAGAAAACTGCTACCTACTTCCCAGCAAAATGATGGTCTGTATACAATAAGAATACATGAAAAGGTTACTTAGCTCCGCTTATAGAAACTTCACGATCTCCTTGGCAATGAGGACTCTTTGACAATTGCAGGAGATCGGGCGAAAAGCTTCTCCAGATTCTGGCAGAGACCTTCCTTGGTGTCACGTTATTACAAAGTCCTAATCTCAGTTTGTGTTCTTGTCTTTTATTTGGAAAGTTTTAAGAAGCCAATCCTATCTAGGCATATCCTTCTCTGCCCCATTACACTGATGTCAATAATAGCAAAAACTCACGCTAGAGCTATAGTCTCTATAGACTAGAACACCTGTATAAACAATGGTAGCAGAGAGGGTATCTTGTGTAAGCACTCCAGGATATCTGTTGAACAAATGTCCCACTACCATAAAACCCTAAACACACAGCAAATGTTTTAGAGTGAGACTGGGATAGTCACATGTGTGTATATATATATATATATATATATATATATATATATGTGTATATATATATATATGTATATATATGTATAAATATACATATTATATACTCCATGTATATTATATACATAAAAAACACATCAGATGCAATACAATACCTCATGAAGTAACTGGCCTCAGCTGATACACAGAGATTAAACCAATCCTCCTACATAGTTTGTACCTGTTTATCTGCAGTCTTCTTTTCTCTACACCTGTTCTAAGTCCTGAATTGATACATCTTGTCTGAACATTCAGAAAAAGAGGAGGTGGAGAGCTGAAATTACACACTGCAGAGCCTAGTGAGCTGAGAGCTGATTGGAGGGAGGGGACACACTCCTCTTCACACAGGAACAGAGCTGAGGCTGTCAATCACAGACTGTGTGCTGGAGCTCGCTCCCGTCACCTTTTTTTTCTTGGTGTCAGGAAAATTTTTCACAGGTGATTCATGCAGATAGCAGAAGAAAGGGACAGCACACAGAAATGACACTCAGCGATTTTTAGGGGTGCAACGGAGCGTCATTGATCCGTGATCCGTACGTATCAACCTCCACGGATCGCAGGTGTCCCTCGGCCATAGGAAAGGCTGCAGCTTCGGCCTAGCTCTGGAGCGGCGGCCATCTTGGCACACCCGGCGGCCGTTTACCCAGTGATCGCTCCGTCAAATGACGGAGCGATCACTTGTAACAAACCGGCGTCATGTCATGACGCCGGTTCCTCTCTCCCCTCTGTGTACTGATCTGTACAGTGGAGGGGAGAGTTCGGATGGCAGCAGTGCTAATACTCTGCAATGCCCTGCCAATACTCTGCAATGCCCTGCCAATACTCTGCAATGCCCTGACAATACTTTTCTGTACCCTGCCAATACTCTGCAATGCCCTTACAATACTCTTCCATACCCTGCCAATACTCTGCAATGCCCTGCCAATACTCTGCAATGCCCTGCCAATACTCTGCAATGCCCTGCCAATACTCTGCAATGCCCTGCAATACTCTGCCATACCCTGCCACTACTCTGCAATGCCCTCCCAATACTCTGCAATGCCCTGCCAATACTCTGCAATACCCTGACACTACTCTTCAATGCCCTGACAATACTCTTCCATACCCTGCCACTACTCTGCAATGCCCTGCCAATACTCTGCAATACCCTGACAATACTCTGCAATGCCCTGCCAATACTCTGCCATACCCTGCCAATACTCTGCCATACCCTGCCAATACCCTGCCAATACTCTGCCAATACTCTGCCAATATACCCGCCAATACCCTGCAATACTCTGCTACACCCTGCTAATATATTATTACAGTGGGGAAGATTGTGGATATTACAGTGGGGGAGATTGTGGATATTACAGTGGGGGAGATCTTTTTTTGTTGATCCAAAAATGATCTGAACCGTAACTCCTGATCCGAGGAACGATCCAAACCGTGAGTTTTTTGATCCGTTTCACCCTTAGTGATTTTGATTGAGACAAGTACACACTGTTGAGTGATATGTTTTGTCCATATTTCAACTCTGAGGTTTACAACCAATTAAAACAGGTACACTTATTATATTTAACAACACATATCATTTTTTTATAATTACATAATGAAATTAACTTTTTTGATTATTTTTTTGTATAATCTGCTGCAGCATCGCATTAAGCTTAATATAAGTATTCTTGGCAGATAAGGGAGGTTACTAGGGAATGGAGACACAACTGGCTACTTAAATTACTGGATAGTACATTGACCAAGAGAGTCTAATCTATACAATAATGACCATCATAAAGCAGATTAGGTATTCAATCCCTGAGTCCCTGAATTCTGATAAGGCTTCTACACTGCTAGAGGCCTACACTGTGTATGTGCAGAGAGGGCACATTTGGCAGACTTGGCCTTAAGCAGCAAAACAGCTTTTCCCACTGCTGTATGTAAACTAAGCTACATATACACTGTAACAGAAAGAACAGTGTTGATCATGGAATACGCATATGTACCACTGCTATATTATTGTTAAATAAAATGACTTGTCAGCCTAGATATGTTTGAATTGTTTTAGCTGGCAGCAAACATAAAGGGTAATAAGGTGATCATATATACAGTAGACAGATCAGATTGTTTAGAAATAAATTATCAGACTCCCTACTAACATTTTTTTTTACGTGATCATCCACTACTGAGTGCCTGTCAAGTGATTCCCTATTACTACCTGTAATGTAGCAAATGATGGTGCTACTTTCACTGCCTGAGCCATTTTTTATGTTAATTTTTTGCACTTGTGTGAAGATTATTTAAAACCCTGAAAACATATTTTCTGAAAGCCGAAACCCTGGAGAATAAAATGGAGGAAGTTGCAATTTTTATGTCACATGATATTAGTGCAACAGTTTATCAAATCCAAATTTTCTTTAAAAAATACACTAAAGTTAACCACCTGCTGACCGCCCCATGACAGATTTAATGCTACAGGGCGGCCGTGCTGCGCAGGATCACGTATATATATGTGATCTTGCACTTCTGGGTGGGAGCTAATCAACGGATCCCACGGACCCAAAGTCCACCGACACGTGTAATTGTTCGGTACACTGACAGAATGGCAGTCTGCCTATATAAACAAGGCAGATTGCCGTTCTGTATAGAAGAAACATGATCCATGCCTTCCACTAGTATAAGTACCCCCCTCCCCCACATTACACTGAAACATTAGCTAGGCACACAGTTAACCCTTTGATTGCCCCTGATGTTAACCCCTTCCCTGCCAGTGTCATTAGTACAGTGACAGTGCATATTTTTAGCACTGATCACTGTAATAATGTCACTGGTCCCCAAAAAGTGTCAAATGTGTCAGGTGTATGATTTGTCCACTGCAATATCGCAGTCTCGCTATAAGTCCTTGATAATATGCGCTTGATCGTGAAGGGGGGTAAATGTTCCAGAGGTCAAGTAATTCATTTTAGTGCACCCAAACATACATTTTTGGTAAAATGTAAAAGATGAGGTTGTGGTGATTAAATAGATACCAAACATCTCAAGCCTTTAAATTACATGCAACCTTGAAACGGTCAATAGGCAATAGTTTAAAAGTATGTATGTTTACGTTCATATGTTCATGGGAGGGGGCTAAAAAAAATGTTTTGCAGTGTTTCTTATTGATTTTATTTAGCTTTATTTTTCAAACTTTTTTTTTTTACCCTAACTTTATTCTTATCACAAAGCGGACTGTGAGTGATAGCACGAAGGAAGTGAAAGGTTTTTTTAGACCCCTAATGTCACCTCTGCACTCCACTGAAGCTAATTAAGCACATGGTTTGCTTTATTAGCTTCTTCTCCAGCCTCAATGGCCAGGGAATGACAGCACTGAAACTGGAAGCGAGCAAAATTTCATTTCTGGCTACATTTACTGCAGGAATGATCTGCAAACATCCATCCTTTGCTCTCCCCTCTGACTCTGTCATCATAGACGTGTCGGGAGCTCAGGGAGGGGCAGCAGAACCCGGGATACATAGTTAAGGGGTCAGATGGGAAGTGGCACCTTCACAGGCTGTAAAATGAATCAACAGGCTTTACAGCCATTTCTAGCAAAAAGCCAACAGCCTGCAGAAGGAATGTAAATGAACTCCACTTGATTATAACAGCTAGGAATCTGTTTACTGATCTCTGGTGCTGCAGACAAAAGTCTTATCTCTGGCAGCAAAAGGATATTTCAGAATTTCAGGCAGATATGAACACACAAATGAATGCAACATCAAGAAAATGATGCTCTTTTTTCTTTAATAAAGAATTTAAAGTGATACTAAACATACAATATTTAATTGCCATTACCCAATCTATTTATGTACAGAGGACAGAGGTCACATGACATTTCCCAGGTCTTTCCTGTCATCTGGGAAAATTCTGAGGGATGAGTTTCTAGTACTCTGCTGATGTATGAATCTGTGTCTGCACAGTGTTGATTGGTGCTGTGGAGGTCACATGACATTAAAAAGGCTTTCAGAACAGAGAATTTAAATAAATAATAAATAGCATCAAATTTTTTTTTTTTTTGCAATAACATGGTGTAGACGGAGTTTAAAGCGGGGTTCCACCCAAATTTTGAACAATATCTCTATGTATTCTCTTCCTTGCCTAGATGCTGACATGCCGTTTAAAAAAATTTAAATCGCAGTAATTACCTTTTATTTTTCTATTCTTCTTTGCACTTCCTGGTTCTCCTCCCGTGGGAGTAGGCGTGTTTCTAGCCTCCTGGGAGCTAGTCTGAGGCTTCCCAGGATGCCACTGAGCATGTGCGGGAACGAGCGGTGAATGCTGGGAGCACAGCATTCACCGCATCCAGGAAATAAATGCTTGTGGGCTTCAAATGCCCACAATGAAGATGGAAACCGCCTGCAGTGAATAATATAAGTTATTCTTTCTGAGGAAATCTGACACAGGCGGACATATTACACACAATATGTGAGTATGTAATGCTGAGAAGAAAAGTTTGTGAATGAACTCAAAAAAAAAAAAACGATAGATAGGTGGACCCCCGCTTTAAGTTGGCTGACAATAGCTTTCACTTTGTTTACACTGTAAAGAGATCTGAAGGAGGTCCAGCCATTCACATACTGTGTCACACCCCTCCAGCCTGTATCTATGATGTGTAAATGATGGGACTAACAGGAATGTGAAGCCTTCATCAATCATCATCCTTTATCCCAACCCCTATAGTATTTAGCAATATGATGACATGGAAGAGGAAGAGGCGTGCCAGTTACTACTGTATGTATGCCCACATGTGTGACTCCATAGTCACATGTGCTACTCAGATTAAAAAAAGGAGCAAATGAACAGCTTAGAAGGGAACTGAAATTGGAGCATGCTCAGTAGATGTCAATAGCTAGTCTACACAATCTCAGGCTGCAGCAGGGACACAGACAAGAAGGGAAGAACAGTGAACAGCAGGGTCAACCAGGATTTTTGTAGTCTACAGAAAACAAATGTTCTAATGGATGAGTGAGTATGAACACAATATAATATAGCATGCGTTGATAGTTTTTGATGATTTGGGTTTAACCACTTCAGCCCTGGAAGAATTTACCCCCTTCCTGACCAGGCCATTTTTTGCGATACGGCACTACATCACTTTTACTGACAATTGCATGGTGGTGCGATGCTGTACCCAAACAAAATTTACGTACTTTTTTTTCCCACAAATAGAGTTTTATTTTGGTAATATTTGATCACCTCTGCGATTTTTATTTTTTGCGTTATGAACAAAAGAAGAGTGACAGTTTTGAAAAAAACTGTCTTTTACTTTTTGCTGTAATAAATATCCCAAATGTAAAAAAAAAAAATGTCCTCAGTTTAAACCGATATGCATTCTTCTACATATTTTTTGTAAAAAAAAATCACAATAAGCGTATTATGATTGGTTTGTACAAAAGTTATAGCGTCTACAAAATAGGGGATAGATATATGGCATTTTTATTATTTTTTTTTTTTTTACTAGTAATGGCGGCGATCAGCCACCATTTTTTTGTTTATCAGGTGTGCGATATTGCAGTGGACAAATCGGATACTTTTGACACATTTTTGGGACCAGTGACATTTATGCAGCGATCAGTGCTATAAAAATACACTGATTATTGTATAAATGTCACTGGCAGGGAAGGGGTTAACACTAGGGGGCGATCAAGGGGTTAACTGTGTTCCCTGGGTGTGTTCTAACTGTGGGGGGGTGGGACTGACTAGGGGAGGAGACCGATCGGTGTTCCTACTTAGTAGGAATACACAATCGGTCTCCTCTCCCCTGACAGAACCTGAATTTGTGTGCTTACACACACAGATCCCGGTTCTCACTCTGTCACGAGCGATCGCGGGTGTCTGTCAGTCATCGCACTGCCGGGCACTCGCATCGGCTCCAAGGATACTCTGCGGGCACGCGCACGCCTCCTACAGCGTCTTAAAGAGCCGACGATTCACTGTTCAATTCATATGTGGGGTAGAGAGAGAACCCCACAGTATCCATTTTACAGTCTAAAACTGTAGTAGAGAAAGTGGTGGCATCCACCTGGATTTGCTGTGTGGTAGGAATGTGTACATTTAGGTCTGGATGTACAGAAACAATTTTTTTTGGCAGTTAAATCAGCTCCCTTAGGCCTCATGCACACAGGCATATAAAGTTTAGAGGCATGTTTTCTGCAAACTTTTGGCACGGCTCTAAATGCCTTTAATCTTTTGTTTTTTCATTTGTGTTTAGGCGCATTTTTGTGCATTTATGTGCATATGGCGTTTAGAAGCGTTTGAGCATAAATTCATTCTATTTCCTGGAATAATCATGTATTCTAGCCACTAAAATAAATTAACATGCTCAAGCACACATTATGCAAGTTTAGGCACGTTTTTGCATGTCTGCGTGGAAAAACTGCAAAACTAGATCTCCGGGGAATGTGTGACTGGGCCATTTTTTTTTTTTGCACCAATGAAGGTCTGTGCATAAAAACAAGCTAAAATGCCTGCAGGTGTGTTTAGGAGCGTAAAAAAAAAAAAAAATGACCCTGAAAGCGGAGTTTTTTGCAACCATGTGCCTTATATGTGTTTTTTATTTATTTTTTTTTAATTTTTTTTTTTTTATTGCAATATTTCAAGTATGAGGTGCAAAATAGAGCCAGGCTCAAATCTACAAACAACGAACATTACTAAAACAAAAATAACTAAAAATAACCAAATAAAAAACTTGGTACACTCGAACCACCTATGCAGGTTGAAACATACATATTTTTCCCAATTAATCTTCAGAGCCTAGCTTACTGTGAAGATAAATATTCTCTCAGAACATGGATACCCAGAAAATGATCTGTCTAGTGTAGCATGAGTTCAAAGTCCTGTTAACTAAAAATTGGTGAATCACTATACAGAATATATTCTAATGATCTAGAGCAGGGGTCTCAAACTTGTGGCCCTCCAGCTGTTGTGAAATTACAAGTCCCATCATGCCTCTGCCTGTGGGAGTCATGCTTGTAACTGTCAGCTTTGCAATGCCTCATGGGACTTGTAGTTTTGCAACAGCCGGAGGGCTGCCAGTTTGAGACCCCTGATCTAGAGAGTCTACATTTGTAGATGGAGATTCCACCCAGGTCCAGAATACATGAAAAAAACCTGCTGATAGTAAACACACCCCCAGCAGGAAGCTGAGATAGACGGGTATATTTTATGCAAACGTGTGGGTGTGTAATACACTCTATGCATAATCTTAAACTGTATTAATCTATCCCTTGCAGAAACCAATTGTGTGAAGGAGCATTCCCATGCTTCTTCCCAATCCTCCGTATCCAGGGTAGGGAAGTCCTCCATCCATTTAGCCTGAAGAGTTTCAAGTCCCTTATGTATATTAGGCAACAACTCTTTATATATGTTGGACAGAGCCTTGGTTATAGATTTGCCTCTGAGTAAATCCTCCAGTCGAAGTATAAAAAGCCACTTGAGAGTTTTCAAATTGAGCACTAAAAGCATGCCTAAGCTGCAATAACCTAAACAAATAAGAGTTAGGCAGGTTGTATTTTTGTTCTAACCCATTAAAGTTCTATAATTTTCCCTCTAGTACAAATCTGAGCCACATATTTGATACCCTTAAGTGCCCGAATACTAGGATCTGGTATTGACGTAAACTCCGACAGCAATGGGTTAAACCAAAGGGTATTATGTGGTGAAATATGTCCAGAAGGCATGAGGCGCAGGGAAAGAGCCGCTGACCACGCCCCAGGACAGTCCTCATAGCCACTGTCAGGTAAAAAGGTGCAGAAGGTCCACGATAGATTAAGTTCCACAACGCCTCATAGGAGCCCAAACAGGCTGCTTCCAGAATCACTGCTGCGTTGGACTCTAACAACTGACAACACCAACCTAACCTCCAGAGGAGCATGGTCAGAGAGGCCCGCAGGTAAGTATGATACCTCCCCTACTGCCGCCAAAGCACAGGTTTTGCCAAAGACCAAGTCGATCCTAGAACCTGATTTATGAGTAGTGGAGTGAAAGGAGTAGGCCCTAGTAATTTGGTGTTTCCATCCCCAAATTTCAGTATAGGTAAAGGCCTGTGCCCAGTGAAGTAAACCAGGTGTATAAACTCTATTGGGATTAGACAAGTCTAAAGATGGGTCTAAAGTGGAATTAAAACTCCCGCTACGTAGAGCCTGGAGAATTGTAATGTGGCCAATTTTTCATTCACCTTGTACAAAACCCACTGGTTGAAAGGAGGAGGAACATAAACATTGACCAGAGCATACGCAATTTCTTTAATTTCCAGCAAGAGAATAATATACTGTACCGACCCTCCGAGTCAGTCACCAGCTGAATAACCTTATATGCAAGAGACTTGGCCAGTAATATAGCCACTCCCCATGCATAGCTAGGGTAAGTTGCATGAAACAACTGCTGTGCCCAGGGCCTTCGGAGGACAAGAATATTGTTGCCCAGGAGATAAGTCTCCTGTAAGAACAAAATATGCGGTTTGTGATGATTTAGGTATTTGAACATCAAAGCTCTCTTAATCTCGTCATTTAGTCCCCGGACATTCCAAGAGATAAGTTTTAGTTCCATAACCATCTGGGACATATAATAAAATGACTGGGTAACACATAAGTAAGGGGCTTCAGCCCAATTGAGACCAGAGAGAGAAAGCAAGGTAGGGTAGCCCTGAAGAAAACGAGTACCGTTATTGCATAGTAAAAGAACCAATCGTTCAGTGGATGTAGAGCGTACAAAACCAAAAACTAAAAAATGGTGAACTCCCCACTGACCATAGAGTGCCCCAACAAAAACTAGGTCAGTTTAATGGCTTGCCGACTGGCTCACGCCAATATACGTCGACAGAAAGGCACGTACAGGCATATTAACGTACCTGTAAGTTGCCCTTTAAGAAGCAGTTTGCGGGCGCGTGCGCCGCAAGCTCCGTGAGTGTGATCGCGGACTCGATCGGCTCACAGAGAGGAAGAACGGGGACATGCTGATGTAAACAAGCATTTCCCCATTCTGCCTACTGACACTGATTACCACTCCCTGTAATTGGGAGTGGTGATCAGTGTCGTGCCATACATAGCCCCTCCCCCCCACAGTTAGAATCACTCCCTAGGACACACTTAACCCATACAGCGCCACCTAGTGGTTAACCCCTTCACTGCCAGTCACATTTACACAGTAATCAACGCATTTTTAATTGCACTGATCGCTGTATAAATGTGAATGGTCCCAAAATAGCGCCAAAAGTGTCCGATCTGTCCACCATAATGTCGCAGTCACAATAAAAAATCGCTGATCGCCGCCATTACTAGTAAAAAAAAAAATTATTAATAAAAATGCCATAAAACTATCCCCTATTTTGTAGACGCTATAACTTTTGCGCAAACCAATCCATTTTTTTTACCAAAAATATGTAGAAGAATACGTATTGGCCTAAACTGAGGAAAAAAAAGTTTTTTTTTATATATTTTTGGGGGATATTTATTATAGCAAAAAGTAAAAAATAATGCGTTTTTTTTCAAAATTGTCGCTATTTTTTTGTTTAGAGCGCAAAAAATAAAAACCGCAGAGGTGATCAAATACCACCAAAAGAAAGCTCTATTTGTGGGAAAAAGAGGACGTCAATTTTCTTTGGGAGCCACGTCGCACGACCGCGCAATTGTGAGTTAAAGCGACGCAGTGCCGAATCGCAAAAAAAACGCTCTGGTCTTTTGCCAGCCAAATGGTCCGGGGCTGAAGTGGTTAATACCAAAACCCTGTAATACTCTATGGATTCACTGCTGATCACAGGTGGGAACCACGAAATGCCACCACCCAATAACCAGCAGTTACCAAACTCCTTACTGGCCGGAAACCCCAACAACAGTTCCAGTCAGTTTTATACCCTGAACTCAAACTTTAAGCTTAACTATTGTAAAGTTACTCTAGGTAAGTGAAGAGCAACCATTCAAGAAATTCTGTTTATCTCTACAAAGCCAAACTGTGAGGGGTAAGTGTGTATCCAACTTAGAAGTGCACTTGCGGTAGCTCCAGTACTTGTAGAAAATAAAATAGTAGGATAAAGCAATTTAGGATGTGGAAGATCCGTGCATCAGATGCGATAGGAATCCTTTATCTCAAGGTGGCCAGCCAGCTTCCGTTGGGGTTTCAAAGAAACAAACACTTCCTTCATGTTGGACCCGGAGGTTGCTGGGGTAAAGCATGCTGTATTTAATACTTTTCCCTTTGAGCCATTTACGGACATTATTGAAGGTTTTTCTCTTCCTCTGCAGCTTGGCTGAGAAGTCAGAGAAAAGGAGGACGGAGGTGTTGCCGTATTTGAGTGCAGGATGTTTACGAGCTTCAGAGAGAATCCTGTCCCTCTCTTGGTAGTTAAGAAAGCGGACTAGAAAGGATCTAGGGAGGTTCCCAGGAATGGCTTGGCATGTAGGCACCTAATGGGCTCTTTCAACCACATAGGTAGGGGTAAAAGCTGTAAGGCTCAGCAGGCTCTTAAAGAACTCCTCTGCAAATTCTGCTGGGTGATCCCCTTCATCTCCCTCAGGCAGACCAAGGACTCTGACATTATTCCGCTAAGCCGGTTTTCAGCATCATCTGATTTCGCGACAAGGGTCTGTACTGTGAGCTGTAACTCAGCAATGGAGGTGACGTGGGTGGCGGTAAGATCTTCTGAAGCAGATATTCTGGACTCTGTCATTCGCCCCCTTATTTTGTCTAGGTTGTTCTGTATTAGGTTGCACTCTTCGGCAGGGTGATCTATGCGTACCAGCAGTGAGGTCCTGCTCTGTTTAATCGCGGCAAAGATCATGGCTGTACTATCCTGAGGCAAGGGGGCCGCCACCGGAACTTCCCCTGGGTTCCATCTCCAATTCAGCCAGCAAGGCCTGGAGCCTCCCAACCAAGATGGCGCCTGGCCACGGTGAAGGGGATGGCAGCAACTTGTGCGGTGTAGCAGACTTGGCAGATCTGGGATATTTATTCTTCATGGGCATCTGCACTGGTTAAGCCACAGGAGTTGACCTACAGAGCCTGTGCCCAGGGGTAACTCTTGAGAGAAAAGCAGGGGTACCAATATGGTGGCTGTGGCAAGGTCCCAATGGATCGCGGCGGGAGCAGACACTCAGCTGCGGCTCAGCAGCCCCTTATTTCCTGGCAGGCAGATGGATAGGAGGGTAGGGATATGAAGTACGTGCGTCTGGGCCCAGGAGGCCCAAAGCAGATTAGCAGAGCAGAGGCTGGCAAGATGATGGCTGTCACCAGGCCCTGGCAGGCCAGGACGGGCTCTAACAGGCAGCATTGGTCCAGCGGCCATCTAATCCACGGCAGGAAGGTAAGGATGTTAGAGTGTGGATGAGGATGGCAAGCCCGCGGAGCTCAGGATGAACAAGGCCTGGCGCACAGCTGCGGGACCAAGGTCGGCAAGATTTCGGTGAATGTGAGTGTGTGCAGTCTATGGCAGGTCAGATAACTCAGCAGACAGGCAGAAACACTGCTTAGTTCTTGGCCAGGGCAGGGGATGGAGAGGAACGGTCTGTGGGAGTATTAGTGCTTACCAGGCCAGTTGATGAACGGATGGCACAGGATTAAAACTAGGATTCCTGGATCTCCTCTTCAGCGCGTCAGCCGCTGCTTACGTCAGGACATGCCCCCCGCCTTATATGTGTTTAATGTGCAAGTTTATCTGTGTACCTGGAGTTCCTGTGCCCAGACTATGGATATTAAAGTATTTATATATACTTTTTTGTAGTTTTGGATAGAGCGGAGAGAGATTAGAACACCTGTCAGATTTTTAGTGCGGTTTGTCACTTTTTTTGCTCTTTTTATCATTATCAAGAGTAAAAGTAAAAGAAGATCCCAATTTTTGGGTTATCATCTGAAAAGAAATGAAGGCGTCTGTCAGGGGCCATAACAGCATGTAAGTGGTGAATAACAAAGCAACTCAGATACAAAGTGCAAGCACATTGTGGGACTTGGAGTGGTCCATAAGGAGTGATGTGTACAACTGTTATTCTCAATATGTGCTGCTTCCATCTAATCTGATGTGTATATATCGGCTACATCTGTGTTAGGGCTCATGCACACTGGCCGATCTGGCTTTCCAGATCTCGGCCAGACCTTGGCCTTAAGCACTCTCAAAGGTCAGAGCTATGCAACACTCTGTGCTTCCTTGGGATGTCGACTTGATTCTCTCTGCCCTACAGAAACCACCCTTTGAACCTATTAGGGATATCCCCCAGAGGATCTCTCATACAAAGTATCCCTTTTTGTCGCTATCACATCTGCCAGACATGTTTCTGTACTAGTGGCCCTTTCCTGTAAAGGTGATTTCAGCATTCCACCTCAATGAGCACATTGTCCTCCCATCCCTACGCCCTGCCCCTAAGCATCCATTGGAAACCTCTCTATATTGCCTTGACATAGCCGGAGAACCCATTCCACAACATAAGTGGGGGTTTTCTGGGCATTTCATCCTCTGTAGCCCCCTTGTGTTACCCCTGTTCTTAACGCATATTGTTAAACAGGTCAATTTGGTTGGTCTCGGCTGGTTGGTAAGTTTGAGCTTGGAAATCTCCTTGTATTTTTTTGACATGTGTCGCCCTTCCAGTGCTCCTTGCTGCATTAGACCAGTTATAGGTGGGGGCAGTGGCCACTTGTTTGCAGTTGTGTAAGTGCACTAACTCATCTTCTGTTCATACTTTTCCCAGATGTCCAGTCTTCAATTGATACACCCTCTGTCAAAATAAAAATTTTTGGAAAGGCACATAAAGGGATTTTAAAGGTGCTGAAGACAAAGTAAAACAATATTCTAAAATCAAATACATTTTATTCTGTATATTTAAAGGTTAAAATCAGACATTTTTATATAAAACCAACATGACAAATTCATATGGTCGTCACATACAGTATGTACAAAGGTTTCCGCTCTACATGTTTCACCAGGAATATGGCTTCTTTAGGAGACTCATGAAGCCTTGTACAAAATATCACTGTGAGTGGATAAAAAACATTGCAAGTCCATAATAGATACAGATAGAGACATTAATAGTTTACAAATTCAAGCAAAATCATCTCATATATATATATATATATATATATATATACACAGGGCTTTTTTTCTGACAATAGGTACAGGAACTCCCCTTTTCTGAGTCACCCCTTTTCCGCGCCCCCTACCCACCTCCGAGCACCGTCCCTTGGTTCCATCCCCTACCCACCTTCCAGTACCCCCCATTTTAGACAATACAGAACCAATTATAATTTTGTGGTGGTACAATACAGAACCAAGTATTTTGTATGGAATTTGGTAATGATATCAAGAAAAACAGTAAAATAGATCCCATTCAACCAACAACAATAGATCCCCCTAACAACAATGTACCACCCACAACAAATCCCCCCCTGCAACAATAGACCCCCGGCAGCATCAACAGATCTCCGCAGAGCCAGCATTAATAGACACTCTGGCAGCCGTCAACAATAGACCCCTCCCCCAACAGTAGATCTTCTTCAGCAACAACTGACCCCCCAGCAACATAAGACGCACCCCTAGCAACAATAGGACCCCCACCAGCAACAATAGACCTCCTTCAGCAACAATAGACCGCCCTGCAAAAATAGATCCCCCAGCAGTGAGCATCAATACCCCGCAGCACACCCCAGCAATACAGTCAGTCCAGGAGGTTCCGGAACTGCGTTCCCCCGCGTTCCTGCTGAAAAAAAGCCCTGTATATATATATATATATATATATATATATATATATATATCTTTATTTTTTGTACAAACAACATAATAACATCATGATCAGATCATCTGACAAACTCTCACCCTAGATGTGGATACAGTTTCTTATCTCTAGCATCTCTAGCATACTTATTCGAAATCCCTGTCAAAATACATTGATCAGAAGCTGCAACCAATTGTCTGTAGCCGCTGATCAACAAACGCTTTCCAGCATTCCCATGTGTTAGATTGACTTCTGTCAAGCAGGAATGACCATAGATGGATTGAAATTCAGCTGGTCCCTCCATCAATGGCCAGCTAAAGATACAGTACAGATACGTCAAAATTCCTATTCAAGTAGCTGCCTTAAATCAGAAACATTACGAAAAGGTATTCAAGGGGATGTGGCTTAACAATGGAAGCGTGAGTACGTACCTACTGGAACTCTGCATGGGAGAGAATTGAGAATCGCCCATTGGATTGTGCAGGCGAGCCGCTCTTTCATATGAAAAGAAAGGGGGGGAAGGACACCTTAAAGTCATCCAATAGTAGGTTCTAGGGTGACAAACGGGGGGAGGGGAATTCCCTCCCACTGTGGTAATTAATCAGATTAATATGCCTCTCATGTCACCCGTATCATTAATCATATAACTCAGTGGTATGTAGCTGACTAGCTGTCAAACGGTTGTTCAATGGACCATAAAGCATATATAAGAAAGGGAAGGAAGGGGTCAAGAGGAGATCCCCCCAAAAAAAGATGGTCCGCTCAAGAACAAACAGTTGAACCTACAAAAACTTTATTGTGTCACAATATGTAGAAACATAATCCAACAACCATGTGTATTTAAAAAATAGGGCAAATAAAAGTCCTATTGTGTGCTGGTGGCCACCACAGACATTACACATATATCTCATGCATTCATGCACTCACACTCATCAATTAAAGTCACTAGAGACCCGGGTCTATACAATTTCACTGGAATTCCAGAGCTGGATTGGCTACATGAGTGGGTAGACTAGGTCCTTGTAGGTAAAGTGCAAGTGCTAATACACAACAAAAGTCCCCTCAGATGTGAACCAATGGCTGGTTAGACATATGTATGTGTCATTCAACCAGAGCCAAGGAAGGAAGCGGTGTCCTGATTGTGTGGTGAACAATTGCAACTCAAGCAACCTCACAAAGAGGGCTTTTAAGGATGGACGGAAAATGGCCATAAACAAAATGCCTCATGAATGTGAGGGTACATTTTAGCTCACCGTCTGACGTCTTCAATGAAGAAGGAGTAGAGCCCAAAGGAGTTGCTGATGGCCGCGTTCGTGTGGATTTGAAAACACGTTCATGCAGTATTAGCTTGTTGTGGGCATGAGCGGATTACTTCCGGGTATCCTCCGGCAGAAGGTGAGGTGAGTCACAAGGATCAAGCTTGTTAGTGTCTCATATCCAATGGTATAAACAATCCGGAGAGACGCTCGGCGTCCGTGTTCACCGCAGAGGTTTCACCTGATATCCCAAATCTTGATTGATCCGATCAGGATCGTTAGGGATGTTCACATCCAATTTGGAAGGATTTGTAGTTAGAGTGTGAGAGTCTGTGTGCCACCTGCACATGGGTCAAATGCTGAGCGCTTTCGCTTGTTGCCAAGCTTCTTCAGAGCCGCTCTTTCATGCCCGGGGACCACAAACACTCGCTGACCACGGGAGAGCAGAGGGGACCTAACATCACCCAATACTTCTTGAGGCAGCACGCTGTTTCTTCTCCCGCTGCCCTGACCAAGATGGCGCCGCCACGAGTCAATGCGGCGAGCACTGCCGCCTCCACCAGTAAAAAAGGTACACAGAAAGTGGCTGCAGCGGCAGAGGAGTTGCCACCATGGGGTCAGGCGGCCGTTCAGAGGGCTCCCTCCGGGATTTAATAGCGGGTCTGTCCAATAAGCAGGACCAGCCTCCATTGTGAATGCTCTCATACGGGAGCTCCATGATCTCTGACAGCAGGTGGATACAGTTGAGGAGAGGGTGACCGTCCGAGAATCCCCCACCACAGAGGCCGCATCACCACCCTGGAGATGGAGCACTAGGCCTTCCGCCGCCACCTTGTCGAGGTCCAACTGCGGCTGGATGATGGGGAAAAAAGGAGCAGGCAAAATAATCTGCGCCTCTGCGGCATCCCTGAGGCTACTCTGGGTCCAGATCTCCGCACCACCATGGTAGCTATTTTGAACCAGGTTCTGGGCAAGCCCCCTACCTCTGTGCTAGAGCTGGACAGGGTTCACCATGTTTCGGGCCCCAGGGCACCTTCCTCATCCCCGCAGGGCCCTGCTACCTCGGATCTGCCGCGAGATGTTCTCTGCAGGGTGCATTTTTCACCATTAAGGAGGAGATCTTACGCCTGGCATGGGATGAAAGGCATGACTGACTTTGATGGAGCCCTCATACAGATCTACCCTGATATCTCCAGGAAAACACAGGCCATGCGAGGGCTTATGCGACCTCTCTTCGAGGTGATACGTGAAGCAGAAGCTACTTACCGCTGGGGCCACCCCTTCCACCTAATTGTGAGGAAACAGGAATCTGAGTTCCATCTCCGCTCACCAGACCAACTCCCAGACCTGTTCAGCTTTATAGCCAAGCCTGTTATAAGTGTTCCCAACTGGTGTGATTACCTACTTACCCAGGAGGTGCTCAGCCCACCTCTGCCAAGACCGGATCAGATGACCCTGCTCTCACGCCTCTAGTTGCAAGGCCTTTAGATCCCATCTGACTTCCTCTGAGGCCTGACTCCTTCCTCTGTTTCAGTAACTGGTAAGACACTCCAGCAGCTGTTCCTGTGGACCTTTTCTGGGGAGACCCAGCAGTTCCCTTTTCTTCTTTTTTTTTGGGAGGCCCACCACACTGGTTTCTGTTGCCCCTGGCTTGCATTGACTCTCTGGGCCACTCCAGTTGGTATCTCAGTCTGCCTCCCGCCCCCATGGTCAAGGGTTTCCTTTGGTATACCAGTAACTTTTCTCCACTGCTTATGGCCTCTGGTCTCAGCTAGAGATGTACTGTACTGACATACGTGCCACTCTCTCCTGTTCACTCTCTTCATGGATTGTGGACAGGGAGACGGGTGCTAGTGTCGGGGGTCTGCGGACAGGCTCGATGCTCCATTAACTCTGACTCATTCCAGCCAAAACTGGCCATTAGTATGCTGGCCTCATATGGCATTGCCCTTTGGGGACTCTGCAACCCGTACAATCTCCATATTCCCTGCCCCCCCGCATACCCCGGTTTCTGTTCTTTAATTGATGTAGGGGTATTGGGGCCTGCCCAGCAGATGTGTGTCTCTCTAGTCAATGTGTCAATATTAAAGATTGCTGGGCCTGCCTTTGTATCTTTATATTTAACTGCGGTTTATATACATGTATGCATATTGACCCACCTTCCTGGTGCTCTGGGGCATAGTGAAGAGGCCCTGCACATATTTTGCCCTTTAATACCTATGGCCTGCTTGGTGTTTTATCAATCTGTAGTCCTCCTCCAGCACACCATCACAGTACAATCCCAGATGTTGGTCCTCTGTTTTTTGGTTCATGTTTTTTTTTTTTTTTTTTTTTTTTTAATTTGGTTGGCTCTTACATTACCTAAAATATGTTTCTCATTGCTCTCCCCCGTGCATCTCCAAATGTATTGTTTTCTTCCCTTTGTTGACCTATAGCTGCTCAGTTTTGGGCAGCCCCTAATGCTTCGACCATCCCCAATTAGGACGGACCAGTGAGGGCACTACTGGTGCTTAACGAGGGTCCTCAGCATAATCACATTTGAAGATTGATTATCCCCTTTCCCCTCCCCCCCCTTTTTTCTTTCCTGCCCCCTCTTGCTTCTTTTCTGTGTTTTTTTCTGTCACATCGCTCTCTGCCTCGACTAGGGGGGATACCTTGGTTGGGGTCCTTCCCCACACCTTATTGAGACTACTTGCAGACCAGACGGCCAATGGTCTCCTTATGATCACTTCCCTCAACGTGTGTGGCCTTAACATCCCAGAAAAGCGTTCCCAGCTTTTGGTTGATTTGCGCAAATGTAAAACTCAAGTTGCTTTTTTGCAGGAAATGCACTTTCGTGGTGATCGTATCCCTAAACTGACTAATGCGGCCTTCCTGATGGCATATGACAGTGTTTCGCCCATCTCCAAATCTAAGGGGGTTAGCATCCTGCTGGCCAAGTTGGTCACCTGGACATTTGAGGCACAGCGAGCAGACGCACAGGGCCGCTTTATTCTCCTGAAGGGGAAGATGTTTGACGTGCAGGTCACCTTTGCCAACATGTATTTCCCTAACGTGGACCATCCGCAATTCTTGCGGAATCTCCTTCCTGAGTTACTGGAGTTCTCGGAGGTGCTGCTCATCTTTGGGGGAGACCTCAACTTTGCTATGTATCCATCCCTAGACGCCTCGCGCGGCGCCTCCTATCTCTCCTATTCACGCCTTAAGCGCATGAAGGCGGATCTGCATACTCTGCATCTGGTAGACCCCTGGCGGTTGTTGCATCCTCAAGACCGAGACTATTCCTTCTTCTCCCAGGTCCATCACATCTACTCACGACTATACTATCTTTTGCTGACGCATAAAGGTTTATCCAGAGTAGTGTCCCCTTCTATTGACATTATATCCTTTTCTGATCATGCACCAGGCCATCTGACACTCCATTGACCCAGACCCCTCCATCTTGGAGACTGAATGAGGCCCTTCTTCAGTCAGAGATCTGTTCCGAGCTACTGACCACATTGTGGGATTACTTCTCCATTAATTAAGCATCAGTTACTAACCCCTTGATGATCTGGGAGGCTCATAAGACAGTTGTATGGGGCGCACTGATCATAATAGGAGCTTGTCTTAAACGGGAGAGAACCTGTTGCACGGAAGAACTCTTTGCTCAGATGCGTAACCTGGAGTGCTTCCATAAGGCCAGCCTCGCACGTTCAACATATTAGGATCTCTTTAAAGTCTGTGAGGAACTCTGCTCACTTTTACTCCAGAAAACTAAGCAAAAACTGGCATGGGCACACCATACAATGTACAAATTTTCAAACAAACCCGGTACACTGTTGGCTCGAGCACTGCAAGGCCCGTGCACGAAAACTTACATTTCCAATATTTTGGCCTCTTCGGGACAAAGGTTAACTACATCCTCCAACATAGCGCCAGAGTTCCGGTCCTTCTACGAAGGCCTCTATAATATAGACAGGCCCTCCCCTACCGACCCCCCCTCCGATGGTGGATTCACCCCACAGCCCTATCTTGCCACGTCCAGTATGCCATCACTCCCTATTGCAGTCCAGGAGGAGCTGGAAGAGCCTATCACAGCTGCGGAGCTGGGGTTGGCCCTGGCCAACCCATAGCCGAAGAAGGCCCCTGGCCCGATGGCCTCACTCCGACTTACTATAAATTTTTCTTTGAGACGCTATCTCGACCCCTGGTCTGTGCCCTCAACTCTATCACAGAGGGGAAATCCTTTCCGGTAGACACTTTGAGAGCCTATATCTCCCTTATCCCAAAGGAGGGGAAAGACCCACTACGATGCAGGAATTATCACCCAATAGCACTCCTGAACACGAATCTGAAACTATTTGCAAAAATTTTGGCCAATAAGTTGCTCTCACATATTCCGAGTCTCATCTATAGAGATCAGGCAGGCTTTGTGCCCCCGGGAGCCACACGACAACACCATCCGGGTGGTGAACCTGATCTATGCAGCCAGGTCATCAAAGCGGCCCCTTCTCTTGCTGTCTACTGACACAGAGAAGGCCTTCGACTGTGTTGACTGGTCCTACATACGGGCCACCCTAGAGCACATTGGCCTCCGATCCTCCATGCTGAGTTGGATACTATCCCTCTACTCCCATCCCACTGCCGCGGTCAAGGTCAATGAGACGAGGTCTCATTGACTACATTCGGCGTTCCCGCTTCGCTGGGCGACTAACTCTATTCACTACTTGGGAGTTGACAATACTTCTGACGCTTCTGACCTGTATTTGGCAAATTTCGCCCCACTACTTCTCCGTCTCAGAGCAGACCTCCACCATTGGCATTTCCTCACGTTAATGTGATTTGGCACCTGGCCTCCAGAATCCCCACTTCAATCGACTGGCTGCGGGGACTTTGTGGGACCTGATGGCCACCTCTCCTCAGAAGCTGGGGTGTCAGCTACAGACCCCCTTTGGACTTCTGGAGTGGCCTCCAGCTGCGTAACTTCCTTTGCAGGTGTTTGCGGATCCTGGGCATCTCTTGTCAGCTTTTTGGAGCTGGAACACATTTGTCATCGGGGGGAGCCGGTCTGTCATAGCCTCTCGAAAATCTACGCCTCTTTGACTCGACCGGCGGAAGGGTGTGTTCCCCCGTTCCTCTCTAAGTGGGAAGCGGATCTTGGCATCCAATTCACTGACTCTCAGAAGAAGATTCTTCATTTTGATCAGAAGTCCTCCATAGCTACCACAGTTCAGGAGACCTGTTACAAGATCTTAACCCAATGGTATAGGGTACCCACTACTCTGCCCCGTTTCTTTCCACAAGTCCCCAGTATGTGTTGGCAAAGTGGCAATGCAGAAGGAACGATGCTACACATCTTTTGGAACTGTATCAAACTCGGACCCTTTTGGCACGAGGTGACCCGCACGATCAAACACTGGACCAATGTTACTTTGGAGGGGAACTCGCGGCTTGCCTGCTTCACCTTTCGAGCAACCGATCAGGAAATACAAAGCCTCCCTCATCATCCAGCTATTGAATGCTGCCAAAGCATGCATCCCCCTATGCTGGAGATCGGAGAACCCGCCGGCGAAATCCCTGTGGTTTTCTAAAGTGAATGAACTGAGAGATATTGAAGGATCTCACTGCCACCTTGCACAACAGGGAGGAGACCTTTCGTGAGACCTGGAGACCATGGCACCACTTTGTGTATACTGACACTTACCTCCGAGAGGTTTCGCAGCCTGGCTGACCCCCTGGGCTCACTTTGCTCCCTAGTCGGGGGCACTACCTTTCTTTTTCCTTTCTCTCTTTTCTTTGATTTTGTTCTTATCTCGCACTAAGAGATACCTGACCCCCTACCCTTTCCCCTCCTGACCCCCCCCCCCTCCTTTACTCAGTTATGGGCTGTATTGTTCAGATACTGTGAAAATCCTAGCTTGCATTATCCTTACCAAAGTATTCCATCTCTGGGCTCAGGTGACCATCGGGAGGCTTTGCCTCCCGATAAACTGTAAGTAATTATTTTATTGCATAGTTTTGCATATATGATTATATGTTTTGGGTCTCCCAGGCAGTTGTTTAGATGCCTCCCCGGCTCTGCGCACTGACAATATTTTCTTTACTGTGCTATTCCCTCGTGCCATCCATACTGTGTATTACCTGGGTAGTTATGTTGATCACATCGTGTGACCCTTTCTGTTTCTGTTATCTGATTTTATTATATATCTCTGCTGTCTATTTTGGCTGTAAAATGCACTTTCTTTGAAAAATAAAGGAATTATAAAAAAAAAATCAGAAACATTAAATTCAACTTAAATTGGTCACACTGCATAGGATAACTCATTAATGGGCCATAGTAGCCACGCTTATTTGCCATAATTAAAACATTTTTTTGTAACAGCAGGCCCATGATAAAGCATATATAAAACAATTTTTAAAATTTTAGTAACTGATTAATTTTGTGTAGTTTATTGAAATTGGTAAAGCTGTTGCAAATAAAGCTATGTAAGAAAGTATAGCATTTATGAAATGTAGACCTGCCTAGGGCCTTAATCTTTTTACATACTTTAACTGGCCAATGAGTGCATTGAGATCAGAAGAGAATATATAAAGCCCAAAAAAACACCAGTTTAACATGCCTGTTCTAAACTGTCACTGTGCATTGGTTTCAGTGAACCTAAAATGAGGATTTTCCTCATTTGTGGAGTTTAGAACTTTGAATATCCATCACCCAGTTCTGCCAGCATATAGTGTCTGTTCCACATCAGATATACTCATATTGATATCTGTATGAAATGTGTCCTAGAATAAAGTCTTCTACGCTACATGACATCCTTACGCGTGATACATAACAGTAGCAGGAGTATAGCTTGGCACAGATCATTTCATAAGCTGGATAGAATCCATAGGAACTTGAAGTAACAACTACTGGCAGTCACTGCAGGGGTTGAAAAATATGTCATTGGTAAAGTGGTTTACAGCAGTGCTTGCTACTTTATATTGAGGCATATTTATCATAGCCACCTCACAGAATCCCATCCACATAGATAATACAATCATCAATAGTGATGTCCAAATTATATTGTTTTTTTTTAAATGAATACATTCTATTTACTTTATACAGACCATTCTCTGTTGCTTAACTTCTCACACAAAATACTTCATAATATTTGTGTTATTTTTTTAATTCACTAAATAATGTATTTTCCTGTATTTATATAATCCTTCTTTCAAAGAGAGACACCAATATCACTGTGTACAATGCCACAGCACTTCCACTATAGCTGTAGTCAGGTGACTCAGAATGGGAGAGAAAAATACAGTAAGGGCGCAATACAGGTACAATAACCACTAGGTATCAGGAATATGGACGCAGATCTGCATAGGAGGTACAGGCAAAAAAAAAAAAAGAAACACAGAGCAGTGAGATACCAGCACAAAACTTTTCTTGATACTGCCATTAATAAGTGATACAGTATATGCCAGGTAATAAATGCCAGTGAACCTGGGTTCATTTTCCTGCTATTGCCAGGACCCCAAAACACCATAACGGCCTTCTCCTACAAGAAAATACACACTGGAGAATGTTTTTTAATTACATATAACTAAGTGATCTTGTTAAGCCTATTTCTTGATGTTCCAAATTACACACAATTCTTTAAATGATGCATTATGCTGTCATAAATTATATTAGGCATTTTAATATTTTGCATTTTATTGGCATCAGGCTGTTATTATGTACAAAGTGCTATGTGTAACATTCAGTGTGAATAGAGTAAGGATTCTTGTCAATACATACTTTTGCTCTGTTTCAAGTGGTATGTGTTAATGTGGAATGCTAAATATGTGCTTGTATTTTACAGTATTTACTGATTGCTGGGTTATTTATGCAGTAATTGAAAGTTTATGAGAAACCACCTTTTTTTTTCGAAATATTTCCTGAATAGGTACTGAATGCAATAATAACTTTTTCTGCAGTACGCTCATTCAGAATGTAGGGATTATTATTATTATCATTTTATGCATGCTATGCATCCAGAAGACCAGTATTGCAATGAGTACATCCACTTGCTTACTATACTGTATAAAAGTATACATATTCTTAAAAGGTTGTAAATGTGCTTTAAAATTAACCCTTACTGTCCACTGTAGCTGCAGATGCTGTGGAGAAATGTACTGTATATTCAGCATTCTTCTGCCCCCTCCCTCCCTGTGCACCTACTCTATGTTTACATTAGAGATTACAAAATTTGAAGGCTGCCAAGCTACTGCTGGCAGTGGGATACAAAATTAACTGAGCTGCTAAAATGAATCTGAAATTATCTTCTGATGTACACTTTGAAAATTAGTTTCTCCACAGTGCCTGCAACTACATAGGTCCTTAAAGGCTTGTTTTAAAGAATATTTACTGTTTGTTAAGAGTATTGGAATGTGATATATCTGAATGTTCATAGTCTGGCTACAGTGCTGTTATACGTAATGCATAACACAAGCAAGACTTTAAAGCAACACACTAATATTTATTTACTCCACCACCTTCTTGTGCTTTTGATATGTGCCAATGATTACACATTTCCCTGTAGTGGGGTGGCAAATATGTGAGTGTTTATGCCTCAGGCCTGAAGATGTTTTAAAAATGACCTTTTGGAAGCAGTCAGCTTATGGCTTTCATGTTTAGTGGCAGATAAAAAAAAATAGAAGGAAATAGTAGACTGGTTACTGGAGGCATAATGAGGTGCTTTGTAAAGTGAAAGTTTTCGAAGATTTGTTTAAATTATTATTTGGATTATCAAACTTCAGTGTTTTTATAATTCAAAAAATTTGGATAGACTGGGTAATTCTGCAAATTGTTTTATTGGTCCAGGCTTGCGTAGTCATTACCAGCCATCGTCATTATCATATTACAACCATTGCAAACAGCAAGTGACATCGTTTTAGAAGGGTTGTTGGTTTTTTATTTACAATATATTTATATCGCCATTTATCAAAGCTATTTTTCATAGCTAAGAAATATAACGATCAATATAACCTGTAAGTTTCTGATTGACTCATAAGAAGGTTTTTGGTGCTGACATAAACTTGTAGCCAGTCCTTAACCACTTGCTGACCGTATAACTTAGATATACGGCAGAAAAGTAGTACGGCTGTGCCAGATCATGTACTTAGTGCTTGATCCGACAGCTCCGGGTCTCTGGCGCACATGCTTGCCGCCGCCCGTTCGCTCCCGCTGTGATGTGATCACACACAGTGGGAGACTTGTTGTCTGTCAGCACGCGCCAATTGTTCAGTACACAGGCAGAATGGCAATCTGCCTATGTAAACAAGGCAGATCGATGTTCTGTCAGTAGTTGAGGCATTGATCTTGTGTTCCTGCAAAGCAGTGACAGGGATCTATGCCTTCCCTTAGTAAAAGCACCTCCCCCACAGTACACAAGCACTGGCTAGGAACACGTTTACCCTTTGATTGCCCCTGTTGTTAACCCCTTCCCAGCCAGTGTTATTAGTAAAAGTGTCAGTTAGTGTCCGATTTGTCTGCCGCAATATTGCTGTTTTTTTGTTGGTATTGTATAGCGAAAAAAAACAAAAAACGCAGAGGTGATCAAATACCACCAAAAGAAAGTTCTATTAGTGGGGAAAAAGAGGACATAAATGTTATTTGGGTACAGCGCTGCGTGACCGCACAATTGTCAGTTAAAGTAACATAGTTCCGTATTGCAAAAAATGGCATGGTCATTATGTGGGGTTAATCTTCAAGGGGGGCAGGTAGTTATAAAAAAAACAAAAACAAACCTTGTAGCCAAAATGTAGACATGCAGATTTTTTACTTAGTAAGCAATAATTACAAATACTATCTCTCTTCTTTAAACTAAAATAAGTGCTCAGCAAAGAAGAAAGCATTACGTATGTGCTCTGTGGGAAATGATAACACTGTGAATGCATCTCTATCCAGCTTGTCCTCAAATAACACTTCTTGTATAGTAAATACAATGTGTGAGCATGAATAATAGCTTCAAACAGCTGTGATTAAAATAAACCTGTCATCACATCAAAGATCTAATAGTTTCATCTCTTTATTTGAGAAATAGGATGCTACACTAGACAGTTGTTATCAAAAGTAAACCAGTCGGCCACTGATGTATGTAAATTAACCATGGGGCTTAGTCAATAAAAGTTATTGCAAACTACAGTCGGCAATGATAACCAATCATATTTCATCATTACCAAATGTGACTAGAGTAATCTGGAAAATAATGGGCCACTGACTACTTTGCTTTTCGTATAGCCTTATCTAATAAGGCCCAACCCTGCCCTTGATTCAGTGGTCCAATAGCAAGCTCAACTGAGCTCTAACTTAGGCAAGACCATATAGTGTGTCTCATTGAACACAAAAATGGATGGAAGTTTCTCAGCCTATCATTCATTAGCAAACAAATGCTTGTATGTGTCTGCAATTGACCTTTGAAAGTTAGCCACTTTACCTATTACTTTACCACACTTTTGGTTTTTCTGTTAGGATCACATTTTATCCTGGAATCTTTTCAGTCATAACATATATATATACAAGGATGTGAAAAAGTAAATGCCCTCTTTCTGATTCTTTATTTTTTTGCATATTTGTCACACTTAATTGACTCAGATCATAAAACTATTTCTATTATTACACAAAGATAACCTGACTAAATACAACATGCAATTTTTAAATGATGGTTTCATTTATTAAGGCAAAAAAGCTGTCCAAACATGCCTGGCTTTATTTGAAAAAGTAATTACCCTCTAAACCTATAAACCCATTGTGCCACCCTTGGCGACAACAACTGCAATCAAGCGTATGCGATAACTGGCAATGAGTCTTTCACATTGCTGTGGAGAAATTTTGGCCCACTCTTCTTTGCAGAATTGTTTTAATTCAGCCACATTGGAGGGTTTTCCAGCATGAACGGCCTGTGTAAGGTCATGATACAGCATCTCAATTGGATTTAAGTCCGGGCTTTGATTAGGCCACTCCAAAACCTAAATTTTGCTTTGTTTGAACCATTTGGAGGTGGACTTGCTGTTGTGTTTCAGATCATTGTCCTGCTGCATAACCCAAGTGCACTTGAGCTTGAGGTCACGAACTGATAACCGGACATTCTCCTTTAGGATTTTCTGGTAGAGCTCAGAATTTATGGTTCCATCAATTATGGTAAGTTGTCCAGGTCCTGAAGCTGCAAAGCAGCCCCAGACCATCACGCTACCACCACCATGTCTGACTGTTGGTATGATTTTCTTGTTTGAAATGCTGTAATAGTTTTATGCCAGATGTAACGGGACGCACACCTTCCAAAAAGTTACATTTTTGTCTCATCAGTCCACAAAATATTTGCCTAAAGGTCTTGGGGATAATCAAGATATTTTTTGGTAAATGTGAGATGAGCCTTTGTGTTCTTTTTGGTCAGCAGTGGCTTTGGCCTTGGAACTCTCCCATGAATGCCATTTTTGCCCAGTCTCTTTCTTATTGTTGAATCATGAACACTGATCTTACCTGAGGCAAGTGAGGCCAGCAGTTCTTTAGATCTTTTTCTGGGTTCTTTTATGACCTCCTGGATGAGTCATCGTCATGCTCTTGGATTTTTTTTTTGTACCGGTCACTCCTGGAAAGGTTCACCACTGTTCCAAGTTATCTCCATTTGTGGATAATGGCTCTCCCTGTGGTTCGCTGGAGTTCCAAAGCCTTAGAAATGGCTTTAAAATCCTTCCTAGACTGATACATGTACATTACTTTGTTTCTAATCTGTTCTTGAATTTTTTTAGATTGTGGCATGATGTGTGGCTTTTTGTGATCTGTTATCGTGCTTCACTTTTTCAGACAGCTTCTATTTATGTGATTTCTTGATTCAACAGGTCTGGCAGTAATCAGGCCTGGGTGTGGCAAGTGAAATTTAACTCAGCTTTTCAAAAAATTGTGGTTAATCACAGTTCATTCATGATTCAGCATTGGAGGGGGCAATTACTTTTTCAAATAGGGCCAGGCAGGTGTGAGTAGCTTTTTTCCCTTAATAAATGAAATAATAATTTAAAAACTGCATCTTGGATTTACTTGGGTTATCTTTGTGTAATATTAAAATTTGTTTAATGATCTGAATCATTAAGTGTGAGAAATATGCAAAAAAAAAATCAGGAAGGGGCAAATACTTTTTAACAGCACTGTATATATTATTTTATATTTAATATTGGGCGGCACAGTGGTGTAGTGGATAGCACTTTCGCCTAGCAGTAAGAAGGGTCGCTGGTTCGAATCCCAAACACTACCTGCTTGGAGTTTGCATGTTCTCCCTGTGCCTGCGTGGATTTCCTCCGGGTACTCCGGTTTCCTCCCACACTCCAAAGACAAGCTGGCAGGTTAATTGAATCCTGTCTAAATTGTCCCTAGTATGTATAAATGTGAGTTAGGGACCTTAGATTGTAAGCTCCTTAAGGGACTAATGTGAATGTACAATGTATATGTAAAGCGCTGCGTAAATTGACGGCGCTATATACAGTAAGTAACTGAAATAAATAAATATTATTATTATAATACAAAGGGCATATACTGTACATTGCATAAGTTTAATAATAATGCCCTGTACACACGGTCGGAAATTGAACGGACATTCCGACAACAAATTCCATGCATTTTTTCCGACGGATGTTGGCTCAAACTTGTCTTGCATACACACGGTCACACAAAGTTGTCGAAAAATCTGATTGTTCTGAACGCGGTGACGTAAAACACATACGCCGGGACTATAAACAGGGCAGTAGCCAATAACGTTCGTCTTTTTCGTCTTTCGTCTTTTATTCTGAGCATGCGTGGCACTTTGTGCGTCAGATTTGTGTACACACGATCGGAATTTCCGACAACGGATTTTGTTGTCAGAAAATTTTATAACAAGCTCTCAAACTTTGTGTGTCGGAAATTCTTATGGAAAATGTGTGATGGAGCCTACACACGGTCGGAATTTCCGACAACAAGGTCCTATCACACATTTTCCATTGGAAAATCCTATCATGTGTACAGGGCATAAGAATTCTTCAAAGTACTTAGCTTACCGCCTACCTTACAATAATCGAACACAACACCATCACTCTGAGATTCTGCTGATCCATCCAGTCTTTTATAAATTCTTAATTGTAGCGTAGGTGTACCTGGAGCGACCCTCATATAGCATGTATGATTCATTGCAGCCTATAAGCAGAGTTGTCGCCTGCACTTCGCTGTTTTTTAGAGTGCTATGCAAAGCATCAGGATACAAAATGTACTGTCTGGGAATGCTGCTCTCAGGGTGCAGTAAACCATAAATGCAGGGGGGTGGGGGTTTCCTTCGTCTCATAAGCCGTGCACTGAGTGTAGCTAGATGCAGGTTGCCTATATAAATTGTAAACCTATCTATAAAGAATCCAACTGGGCAGCATGACACCGTCACTTGGCTTTCTATTGGCCACTTGAGCAAGGTGATATCCTACCCTTAGTTTTGGAATTCATCTATTATTATTAATAATATTACTATTATTATACAGGATTTATATAGTGCCAACAGTTTGCGCAGTGCTTTACAACACGAGGGCAGACAGTACAGTTACAATACAATTTACAGTAATGCAAGAGGAATCAGAGGGTGCTGCTCATTAGAGTTTGCAATCTAGGAGATCTCTAGCAGTACAGTGATATTATTTATCATTACCCCGGGTTGGCATTCCACAAGGGTACACTACCACAGATATCTGATAATTTTTACAGTGAGTGGGGCCAGGTCTCAGCCCCCAGGTATGCCCAGCTGACGATACAGAGCCCATTCATGTATGCGGATTACAGATGGCAGGAGAAAGAAAAGAATCCAGAAAAGAAACAAGCTGAGGTCAGGGCAGATGGCAAACAAGCACAAATGGAAGATGAATGCAGGGTCGGTGCATGGGAAGTCAGACACTGAATACATGAAAACAGGAGCTCAGAGAACTAGGAAGTTTCTCAGGCAACAGGGGCTGCGCTTAAAATATCTTATATAGGGAAGGAAACTAGGAGGCAGGCCAGGAAGTGATAGAAGGGAAGGAAATAAAAACTCACAGCATAGCAGGTGACACCCATAGATGAGCACAGAAGAGCAACACATTTTAATTGAATCAGATGTCTAGCAGAGCCACTGCAGCATGAAATACGCAGGCAGGAAACTGCAGGCTAAACCGTGACAAAAATATCTGCCTGAGAATAAAGCAGACATCAGATCTGACATACCTATTGTTATATGGCAATACTAATTTTTCAGCCTGAAAGTACTTGCTACCATCTACACACTGTTGCTATTGCATGAGAAGGTGATATTGCTAAATTAATTTATATGTTCACTACAGCAGTGTAAATGTTGATGGACCCATGAGTGCCATTAATAGTGATCATGACTCCTTGACCCAGGACTTATATTGTTGTTGTTCTATTTTTAGCAACACTAAAAAGTCTTGTAACTTATATTTCATTTGTTTACCTATACATCATCATGGAGCATCAGAAAAGCTTTGCATGCTGGCCTTCAGCTGCACTGTAAACAGTAGTGCCACCTACCGCGCTTCAGGAAGTTCCACTGATCCATCAAGTGACCAATCCATTCTTAGATACCATTTATTAGAATTTAACAATTGTCTCCCTCTTCAGTGCATCAAAGGTTAGAGCAGAAACTGTTATTCTAAACTGCCATTTACAACCAACCAAGCAAATTGGCTGGCAACTGAATGCTAAAAGGGAAACATATAATGGTCTCTTTAACAATAATATCTGTTCAGGTATAGGTTTAATGTGCTATTATGGCACTGTATTGTTGTGGCTGTTGTATTTAGCAAGACAAGTCTAAAGAGTAGTAACCCAACATAAACAGCAAGAATTCAAATTTTTGTGATCTGTCCGTAAAGTAAACCTTGTTATTATTAATTTCTGCTTTTTACCTCTTTGTATTCTTTTTTTTTTTTTGCACTCCTCCGTAAACATCATTTTATTCACCAATTGGTGGTTAGTAAAAATGTAATACAACTGTGGTTATTTTGTGTTTTATTTGTGAACAAAAATTTAAAAACAGAAGATATATTAATTTTCAAGCATCTAGATGAAATGGATTGTCTTCAGTTACATTCTTTTCGTCTGTGACACAGCATTTTCATGCATGGCGTGCTCAAATGATAATTAATACATGCTAATTCACAACATGATGCATGAATTGATCTACTGTCATCAATGCCCCATGTTATAATGAAACCTTGACAGGGGCTTAATACTCTGGAACAGGTCATCATATGATAATATTCTTGCCTCTAACTATTTGTCTTCAGCCAAGCAATGTATATTATGAGAGGGGATGAGGAATAATTACAAATGAAGAGTGACGCGGGCTGTGAACAGAACATATGTTAAAGCCGGCAGAGGCAGCCGTGAATTATATCATTCCATGATGAAGCCGCACTCGGGCTGAACGGGCTTATTCTGAGCCCTGATATATTTTATCTCTGCTGTGTTTGGACTGTCATCTTTTGAAAGAGATTTTATGTAATTGAGAGTCAAGTCCGATCTGTGTGACTTGAGCATGAAGTGCGGAGTAGATGAATGGCGCTACCAGATAAAAGGAAGCATGTAATAAGTTGTAAATGAGAAATATCCTCATACTCCTTTACCATGGCAAATATGTGCTGATGAATAATAGCTATTCAGTGGGGTTTTTTTTCATTAAATGTGTGTTCATTTGTGTCTTAACCCTTTCATGACGTAAGGTCATCAAGCCTAAATACTTAGTTTAAGCACTTGACCACTGGACACTTAAAACCCCTTCATAACCAGACCAATTTTCAGCTTTCAGTGCTCTCACACTTTGCATGACAATTACTCAGTAATACAACACTGTACCCATATGACATTTGTGTCCTTTTTTTCACACAAATAGAGCTTTATTTTGGTGGTATTTAATCACCACTGGGTTTTTTATTCTTTGCGCTATAAATGAAAAAAAGACCAAAAATTCTGTTAAAAAAAAAATTAGTATTAGTATTGCTGAGTATGGATGGATGGATGAGTATTGCTGAGCATGTATGGATGGATGAGTATTACTGAGTATGGATGGATGCATGGATGGATGGATGAGTATTGCTGAGCATGGATGGATGAGTATTGCTGAGTATGGATGAATGCATGAGTATTGCTGAGCATGGATGAGTATTGCTGAGCATGGATGGATGAGTACTGCTGAGTATGGATGGCTGAGCATGGATGAATAGATGAGTATTGCTGAGTATGGATGGCTGGATGAGTATTGCTGAGTATGGATGGCTGAGCATGGATGGATGGATGAGTATTGCTGAGTATGGGTGGATGGATGAGTATTTCTGAGCATGAATGGATGGATGAGTATTGCAGAGCATGGATGGATGAGTGCTGGAATGGGCACAGATCAGCGCTGTGGGCACTAAACATCCAGCCCACAGCGCTGCTGCACCCGATCTCTCCCCTCACACTGTACCAATCGGTATGGGGAGGGGAAGATGAACCAGAAATGACGCCAGTTTATTTACAAGTGATTACGCCGTCAACGTAGTAAACGCCCACTGTCAGCAGCCATTTACCGTGATCTGCGTCCCAGACGTCCATGGGCACTCTCCCAGAATAAGCCGACCGCGCTGCAGCCATCTTTCCGCTATGGCCCAGTCGGCAAGTGGTTAAAGTGATAGTAAAGTAAAATCAAAAATTGTTCTTTCTTTTTTTTTGTATAACAAACATGTGATAGTTACCTGCTCTGTGCAATGGTTTTGTATAGCACAGACCCAGGCCTGCTCTTCTCAGGTCCACCGCCAGCACTCCTGACTCCTCCAGTTATCTGTGATACCACATGGGAAACCACTTCCTATGAGATACCACCTGTGGGCTTGCTCCTGAACCATGCTGCCTATGGCTGCCCACCCCCCCCCCCACTCACTCATCACAGGATTTAACTGTCAGCCATTGGCTCCCACTGCCTCAGCAAAGCCTGTGAGAGTGGGAAGAGCCACTACAGATGGGCACAGTGCTGGTACTGTTACCTAAACATTTTAGGCTTTGGAACCACTTTAAATTTAGAAACATGCATACGCAGTAGATCGGTTAACTTAAAAATAGTTCTACAGCTAATTGGCTTACCCAAATAATTTTTGATCTTCCCAGTAAAGAGCTCTGCAGGAAGGTGTCTCAGTCTGACTACTGGAGTATAGGCAGGCTGTGATCCCAAGTAGAGTTCAAAGAAGCAAACTGACCACATTGGGATGGATGCGATTTCAAGCATTGGCGTGGTCAGTCTGGAATAGGAAAGTAGAGGGGGCTGGCAGGATTACTACGTATTTCACATAACAAACCAATGCAAAGAGAACAGGATACTTTTTAATAAAGGTACATTGTACAGCAGACACATAACAGGAATATGAAATGTTGGAGTAAGGTACAATTTAACACACCATACCTGAGAACTTTAACCTACAGATTGCAGTTGGGAATGTGCATGTTGAAAACTTGAATATTAATTATATGACAACAGCTATATTTTGATAGTTAGACTATTTAAAATGTGTTTGTCCAGAGGTGTTCAAGTGATGGTAAATGATATGTGGCAGTATGTGTAAACCTAAAAACTAAATTGCAATTAAATGAGAAGTATGGCCAAAGCTCTTTTGGCCATACTTCTGTAGGTCACAGGAGTGCGCTTAGTTCTGAACTCTTGTGACCCAGATCCAGCTGACAGTGGGCTAAAACCTGCTATCCACTGACATCACAGGGCCAGTTCAGGCTCTGCAGGGATCTAGACAATAAATTCAGAATCCGCCCAGATGCCTGACTGGCAGCTGGCTCGGCCTCTCAGCAAGCCACTGCGATCCTGAGCCAGCCGCTCCCTCCCCCTGCACAGCCCATATCCCCGGTGAGTGCTGGTGGGGCAGAGCACAGAGCAATGACTAACAGTCATTAAAATGAAGATGGGTGAACATATGCGCTACTAGTGTGAATAATAATACAAAAATTGAAGTAACAAAAATGTGTACAATAAATCAAATGGATAAAGCTGTCAACTCCTGTAGTGTCACCACATACATCAACAGTATATTAATACTGTAATTAATGGAGTGCCGCTCCATTTATACATTAATAACTGACAGTCACCACACTGTACTCAGAGAGGACCCGAGAACTGAGTGATTAGCTGTTTTTAATCGCTCAATTCTCAGTGCAGAGCCGGCGGGGGACACTCGTAGCATCTGAATGATGCTGCATCCACCTAGGTGAGTATGAATGTTTGTTATTTGAAAATCCTACATTTTTCTTTGGCTTCATTTGGCATCCCATATGCCATGGTGTTTCTTTAGTTGGGTTGTGAATATAGAGTCACCAGCGGCTCTATGCTACAGCTTCAATCCAACCCTCCAGAGACATTGCAGTTCACTGATAATATGAATTAAATCAGGTTGTTAAGAAACTTTTTGCATTCAATGGTATTTGAGTTTCCTCTTATGTTTCCCTTGTTGTCAGGTCAGGTCTTCCTATATGCTTCAATCTTGGCAGAGTACACATATTTTTGGGTAAATTATTTGTCAGAGTAAGTTATTTTCTTTTGTTACCTCCAAAGCTTCATTTTCACGCCATTTTTAAATGATATAATGAAGCATTTTTTTATTGAATACAATTTCTTTACCGTATGCACAGCCTTGGTTTTAATTTAATAAGACACATTACTTGTACTATTATGGAGCCCTAGTCTGAATCAGTTTGTTGTTTCCAACTGATTCCAATCAGAAACAGAAGAAATACCATTCGGGGGTAAACCTTAAGGGAATCTCTTAAAGCTGAGCTCCATCTGGCATTGCCTTTGTTTGTACTGCTTAGGGATTGAAGTCCCCCATCACCACTGTTGAGCTACAACTACTATATATATATATATTGTTGTATCTAGGTCTTGATGTGCTCTACTTTTTCTTCCAACTGTTTTCACTTTTTCCTGGGCCTCATTTCCTTGAGCCAGAATTTGTACAGAGAGCGTTTACAGATGTGAATTATTAGAGGCATGGCATTACAAAAATAGTTACAAGTGAAATTAACTTAAAAAATAAAAGATTTCTTAACCAGTGTCACAGCTGTATTTTAACAAGTACACTATATGGCCAACAGTTTGCAAACACCTGACCATCACATCTATATGAGCTTTCTGGACATTCAATTTTAAAATCAAGGGCATTAAAGTATAACTAAATGCGATTTTTTTAAAGTTTTGGATATAGTGGAGAGGAGGTAGGACACTGCTGCCTGTGCCACTGTTCAGGAGATTCACCCTCTCCATGTGAACCCATTTGCCATTATTACTGAGAGTAAAAGAAAATCCCAAACTTTGGGTTGACAGCAGAACAGCATTAGAGGGGAAATCTTCCAATGGGGACGCTAGTTCTGGTGACCCTGGTGACAAACAGGGATTCCCTCACTTCAGAGGCATTCCCTCTCATTTCCTGCTGTGACTTTAAGGCAGGGAAATCTCCCCAATGGGACACAGATGGCAAAAAAAAAATGTATCAAACCATTTTTAATGGACCTTGATTAAATCACAGGGGCACAGTTATACTAGAACAGATTATAATAATCTACACTAAGCCTACAGTCCTATGACAGTGCTTTGATCTTGTGTCGGACGGCAAAAGTAGCTTACTTTCAAGTGCATTCATCTTGTATTTGAGATCAGTTTAAGATGCTTCTGAGATCATTCTCAGTTCATTAAAGGTGCATTTTACCTGCACTCAATCTCCTTCTTACCTGCATCTAAGCTCCTTGCTTTTACATTTACATAGATTTGTATGGGGAGATGTGAACAAGCCATTTGACACAGGCCCCCATCTTTAGTATTGATAAAGCAGGAGTCATGTCTGCAGCAGTTTAAAATTTTATACTTCAACCCTGTCTGTTGTGCATATTTCTTTCAATATTTTTAACATTTTATGTAAGTATGACCTTGGTGGTATGGATGTGTCATTGCCATCATCCCAAATACATATGCAGAAAGATATAATACCTCTTAGGGGATTTTTAAGGCAATGAATTTGAGGTTTTGTTTAAAATAAAATCCAATTTTATTTAGTATCGTTAAACGTTAAAAAATATAAATTTTACACAAAAAGCATTAAATCAATAAACATATAAATATAGATTATGGCAAGAAATGGGGTTGTGACCTGTCCACTTATTTTTTATGAGAATGCACCAACGTGCCTCCATCCCAATGATTTCAGGAAAAACAGAGAATGGAAGCGGGACTTTGTGTGAGGCCAGTTGGTGAATGTATGCAAATACAAAAGAATGTCAAAATAAAATATCAAAGGCTAATCTTATATAAAATAAGGTTATTCAAAGGAAATATTGCAGAAATATAGATTAGAATTCAGGACATAAAGATGATTCTACATGTACATCCAATAAGGGTTGTGGCATACAATTTGCATATAGAAAATTTGTATAAAGAAGACAGTGATGTATCACACTACCCAATGCGGTCACCCTAGATGACCACCTGGTATGGAGTAGTGGAATTTCCAACGCGTTTCAACGTTTATGTCTTAACAGAGAAAAGTCTTCTTCAGGGAAAATACATCACAATCTAAAAAATCTGAAAAATCAAAAAATCTCCTGCATTGGTTAGATTCTCATGTGACTTACGTTCTCCCAAGGCATCCCGGGTTGAGCGCATTGCATGCCAGGGGCCAGAGATACCCCACACCAAAATAGCCTGAACTGTCCTATTACTCTACAAGATGGCTGGATATGTAATCAAAGATCCCAATATTTGGCGTCCTCAGCCTTGGAAAATTAATGGCTGTCTGTAATGGGGCAAAGAGTAGAAATGAGTGGTATCCTTAAAGTAACTGTGGGCTGACCCCACAGTAAGTACCACATATAGAGAAGTCCCCCCTTAAAAAACAGCCCTGGATCCCCGCATGACTCAACCCCCCCAGGAAAATGCCCATGGGAACGACAGAACACCAGAGATAAACCAACCAAAGCATGCAGTGATATTAATGGAAACATAATGGAGAAATAGAAACATTAAATGAGGACAACAAGAAATGTATATAGTACATTTATAAAGTAATTCAACTCGGTGGGGTTTTTTAGAAGATATGAACCCCAACCTTGTTGTAATATAGTAGCAAATTTTGTAGGTTACACGAGATTGAAATTATACAAGTATGATAAGTAAAATTAGAAACCCCCCAGAAGGCTAAGCAATCTCCAACTAGTGTCTGAGTGGCAGCTAGGGGGCAAGCGGTGTAAAAAGGAGGGAAGGGGGAGGGAATCTGGAGGGAAGGGGGAGGGAATGATTAATATCATTGCATGCTTTGGTTGGTTTATCTCTGGTGTTCTATTGTCCCCATGGGCATTTTCCTGGGGGGGTTGAGTCATGGGGGGATCCAGGGCTCCCCATTAGCCCCAGAGTTATGTTCTGGAAGGTCCTATACCTACCCGACACAGGGGGGGGGGGCCCGCTGTTTCAGCTGACTTTGGGGCCCTCTTGTTTGTCCTGCCTTGCCTACATGCCAGGCAGGAACGTCTGTGTCGGTGGTTATCAGTCCTTTTTCCCCCCTTACCCCCTTTCGCCTTATCCACCTTGGCGAAACTAAAAAGGGGGGATCTTACATGGTTTAGTGAACCCCTCAAAAGGCTCTAATTTATTTATTTTTTCTATATATATTTTCTCTCCCCCCCCAGGTTTTTAAACCCACCTTATATGGTGGGACATCTCACCGGGGAGGTTACTGGGGGATTTAATAGGATAGGTGTCTATCCATTATCTATCCACCACGGGTATAATCTTATACCCCGGTGGACAGTTTTACTGATACAGTGCATCTAGTGTGGGCACGGCCCTTCTCCAAGATGGCGGCTGGCTCCCACACTACTATCCTACGTTTACACCTCCAAGTATACCGCTGCGGAGGCAGGTAACTGGATGTGCACCACCACGTCGCGCATGCGCGGGCCCCTGAGCGCAGTTGGTTGCCTAGGTAGCATTCGGCGTCTTCACATCGAATGCTCCTGACAGCAGCGATTACAGCCAAGCTGCGCCATTGGCCAGCGCGGCGCTCTGTCTCCACCCACAAGCCGGCTCACACCATATATAGGACGCCAGAGACGGCAAATGGCGCCATTCTTCCTGAGACATCCACCTATGTACATCAGGGCAATCTATTGTTTTGAGCTCCACGGACCCTCCCTGTTTCAGGCTAAGCGACTCACAATCTACTTAAAAGTAAGTGTTTCTCACTCCATATCCATAAGGAACGGGATCCCCCGGCATTGGGGTGTCTATACTCTGTGCCTAACCTGTTTTTTAAGGGGGGACTTCTCTATATGTGGTACTTACTGTGGGGTCAGCCCACAGTTACTTTAAGGATACCACTCATTTCTACTCTTTGCCCCATTACAGACAGCCATTAATTTTCCAAGGCTGAGGACGCCAAATGTTGGGATCTTTGATTACATATCCAGCCGTCTTGTAGAGTAATAAGAAAGTCCAGGCTATTTTGGTGTGGGGTATCTCTGGCCCCTGGCATGCAATGCGCTCGAACCCGGGATGCCTTGGGAGAACGTTAAGTCACATGAGAATCTAACCAATGCAGGAGATATGTATGGTGCATATGTGTATAAATTGTAACAGCATGATTTTTAGATTTTTCTGATTTTTTAGATTGTGATGTATTTTCCCTGAAGAAGACTTTTCTCTCTTAAGACATAAACGTTGAAACACGTTGGAAATTCCACTACTCCATACCGGGGTGGTCATCTAGGGTGACCGCATTGGGTAGTGTGATACATCACTTTCTTCTTTATACAAATTTTCTATATGCAAATTCTATACCACAACCGTTATTGGATGTACATGTAGAATCATCTTTATGTCCTGAATTCTAATTTATATTTATATGTTTACTGATTTAATGCTTTTTGTGTAAAATTTATATTTTTTAACGTTGAACGATACTAAATAAAATTGGATTTTATTTTAAACAAAACCTCAAATTCATTGCCTTAAAAATCCCCTAAGAGGTATTATATCTTTCTACATATGTATTTGGGATGATGACAATGACACATCCATACCACCAAGGTCATACTTACATAAATTGATTATCAGGGTGGATAATACACCCATACCTCGAAAGTGACAAAGGTGGCTGGATGTGGACCCCCTAATTAAAAGGCACACTACAAGTTACTCATTTTGTAAAATAGGAGTTCACTTCTTTTCACTCCCTACATATTCCTAAAGGGAGATTAGTGCACCTATAGTCAAGAGAGCTAGTTGCTCTCTGATTACATCTACATTTCAATCCCCTAAACTATTGTACGAACATACATAGGGGCTATAATGGGGGACCTTCAGGGAGGAGAATGGGAGGAGTTTATGGCAAATATTCAAAAGAGTTATGAAGGGAAGGAACAGGTCACCTCAGATCTATCTAGGTGGGTTTAAAAACCTGGGGGGGAGAGAAAATATATATAGAAAAAATAAATAAATTAGAGCCTTTTGAGGGGTTCACTAAACCATGTAAGATCCCCCCTTTTTAGTTTCGCCAAGGTGGATAAGGCGAAAGGGGGTAAGGGGGGGAAAAGGACTGATAACCACCGACACAGACGTTCCTGCCTGGCATGTAGGCAAGGCAGGACAAACAAGAGGGCCCCAAAGTCAGCTGAAACAGCGGGCCCCCCCCTGTGTCGGGTAGGTATAGGACCTTCCAGAACATAACTCTGGGGCTAATGGGGAGCCCTGGATCCCCCCATGACTCAACCCCCCAGGTAAATGCCCATGGGGATGATAGAACACCAGAGATAAACCACCCAAAGCATGCAGTGATATTAATGGAAACATAATGGAGAAATAGAAACATTAAATGAGGACAAGAAATGTATATAGTGCATTTATAGAGTAATTCCACTCGGTGGGGTTTTTTAGAAGATATGAACCCCAACCTTGTTGTAATATAGTAACAAATTTTGTAGGTTACACGAGATTGAAATTATACAAGTATGATAAGTAAAATTAGAAACCCCCCAGAAGGCTAAGCAATCTCCAACTAGTGTCCGAGTGGCAGCTAGGGGGCAAGCAGTGTAAAAAGGAGGGAAGGGGGAGGGGAGGGGAGGAAAGGAGTAAACGGTCTGAATTGTAGACAAAGTGGAAAGAAAGGAGTGCCCTTAGTCAGTTTTACCCGATCTAAAGCCCTCCAGAAAAGGCCTAAAGCTCTCTGTTTCATTGAGACCAGGGGGGGTGGTGGCCCTAAGGCACCTGATCCAGCGCATTTCGCGCTGGAGCAGGACCTTGTTCCAGTCACCCCCCCTGGTGGGTATGTGTAATCTATCCACGACTGTGAAGTTTACCTTGGGCATCCTATAGTTGCCCAAGGTACCACAGCCGTTATTGGATGTACATGTAGAATCATCTTTATGTCCTGAATTCTAATTTATATTTATATGTTTATTGATTTAATGCTTTTTGTGTAAAATTTATATTTTTTAACGTTGAACGATACTGAATAAAATTGGATTTTATTTTAAACAAAACCTCAAATTCATTGCCTTAAAAATCCCCTAAGAGGTATTATATCTTTCTACATATGTATTTGGGATGATGGCAATGACACATCCATACCACCAAGGTCATACTTACATAAATTGATTATCAGGGTGGATAATACACCCATACCTCGAAAGTGACCAAGGTGGCTGGATGTGGACCCCCTAATTAAAAGGCACACTACAAGTTACTAATTTTGTAAAATATGAGTTCACTTCTTTTCACTCACTACATATTCCTAAAGAGAGATTAGTGCACCTATAGTCAAGAGAGCTAGTTGCTCTCTGATCGCATCTACATTTCAATTCCCTAAACTGTTGTACGAACATACATAGGGGCTATAATGGGGGACCTTCAGGGAGGAGAATGGGAGGAGTTTATGGCAAATATTCAAAAGAGTTATGAAGGGAAGGAATAGGTCACCTCAGATCTATCTTCACTTTTCTCGAGCCTAACAAAAATTCTAGAGAAGAAATCAGCCTTACATTGGCACATCGAGTCTCTTGGGAGATATATCAGAGAAGGAATAAACCCGATTGGTCTCCAAATACAAATATTTCCCATTCTAGAAAACATTTCCAAAGAACTTAAGAAGAATTGGGAGAGTAAACTCAATGATTGTTCCATGAACCTCATGCTACTGCTCCAGAATGAATACAAACAGCAACTGGACAGTATGAATACGGAAATTAGAATACTATATGATCGACTCACCCCACTAAAGACGCATGAGGAATATGCGACTTATGAGAAAAAACTTAAAGAGCACCTGGAGACCTTCGGTAAAGCCATCCTCATCAAAAAGGAGAAAAAGTACTGGAGAGACAAAAATGCCTTCAGGGAGGGCAGAGCTTATAGATGGAACACAGCCAATACCAAAAAAAACAGAAAAAGAAGAACTCCATATCAAGAATATACCAACAAGTCAAACGACTATTCCTCGGATACACCATCTAACTCCTCCTCATCATTATCCTCACACACCGGCCATTTCAGAGGCAAAAGAAAGGGACCTCTAGGAAGACAACAGGAGACCGAGGGAGAGGTCAAACAAACCAACAAAAAACGTACTACGGAGCATGAGACAATGGAGTCACAACAGAGCAACAGATCTAATACGCACAAAGGTACAAATCAGGGTAATACACGAGGCCTTTTCCCCAATTTAGGAAGAGGAAGTCGGAAAGACCTAGGGGCTATCCCCAAGACTCAACAAACACAACTTGATAGTATTTTAGACAAAAACATCACACCATTACCCAGCCCAATGCCTCTTACTCAACTAATGATGATACCCATGGATCCTCCAACCCAAAAGAACTAAACATTATCAATCTCTCCTCATATCAATTAACTGATGAGGAGAGAAAAGTGCTATCACTGGGCCTCTCCTTCTGCCCCAATCAAGGTATGGACAGCTTTGAAACAACAAAGGATATTCACCTCTTTGCCCAGAAACTGTTGCTGAAAAGCCTATATGTGAAACAAAAAGTCACCCAACCGGAATTACTGTAGCACCGAATTTAAAAACAGCGGACTTAAAGGCTCTTAGAGACCTGAATCTCCTACTACAAGAGAGCAACTTCACAGAAAATCTTTGGGAAGAAGAGCTAGAAGATGGGGAGAGTGATGAAGACGAATCAGAAGAAGAAGCTACCAAATCTAATATAAAAACTGATAAGAAATTCAAAAAGAAATCACATAAATTTCCCCCGCTAAATCTCAATCCAGCGATAGCGCTTTTCGTGAAACAGACGACTAGAGAAATTGAAAAACTAGATAGACAAACAACCAAAAATAACCTCAATCCAGAACTGCGACATGCACTTAATACCCTGAAGAATGATATGAACATCACAATCAAAGCATCGGACAAAGGTGGAAATATTGTCCTTATGGACAACGAGAATTATGAAAAAATGTGCCTTAAAGTTCTCAACAACACCAAATGCTACAAAAAAATCTCCCCAGCAATAGTTGAGAGATTCAACCAGGAATTTCCATGCCTGGTGGATGAATCGTTCAACGAAGGGGCCATTAATAAAGAGATGTGGGAGTTTATACGAACACAGCACCCTTGTTTACCCACATTCTATGCCCTGCCTAAGGTGTATAAAAGATTGGATGACCCGCCAGGGAGGCCGATCATCTCTGGCAATGGGTCCATCACGGAAGGCATCAGCCAGGTTATAGATTATCATCTTAGACCTCACGTCATGGACTTACCGTCTTACACCAAAGACACGATCCATCTACTGCAGATAATAGATAATTTGACTATCCCCGACTCTGCTCTTTTGGTCACCATCGATGTGGAGTGTCTTTATAACAGCATTCCACATGACGCAGGAGTAGCAGCTGTTGAACGGGTATTAAGACAAAGAGCAACCACTGATTGGAAGTTCAATGCCTTCATACTCTAAATGTTGGAATTCATCTTGAAACACAATGTTTTCCTGTTTAAGGGCTCCCACTACCTCCAGGTGCAGGGAGTGGCTATGGGGACATGCTGCGCTCCCTCATATGCCAACCTGTACCTGGGGGAGTGGGAGAAGGCCTTTTTGCTAGGAGAGGGATCGTCTGTGTACTCTGACCACATCTGTATGTGGCAGAGGTACATAGACGATATCTTCATCATCTGGGATGGCCCTGAAGATAGACTCAAGGAATGCTTGAGTTCTATGAATCAAAACAGCTTTAATCTCTTCTTTACCATGACCTATGACTCCAAGGAAGTTAACTTCTTGGATATCACTATTTACAAAGATCTAACTGGAGGACTCTTGAGTAATTTGTATAGAAAAGAGACAGTGGGGAATACTCTGCTACACGCAGATAGTTTCCACCCAGAGCCGCTGAAGAAATCCATCCCTTTTAGCCAATTTCTAAGACTCAAAAGAAACTGCAGTACACACGAGAACTTCCAGCAGGAATCCAATAAACTTACTGCCAGACTGATGGAGAGAGGATACACAAAAACAGCTCTCAAAAAAGCATTTAATCGTGTAAAAAACATTGACAGACGAAATCTAATCTTCAAAAAGAAAAACTTGATGAAAGAAGACAATTCAACTAGAATCATCATGAAATTCTCCAATGAACATAAACAAATATGAAAAATCATCTCCAAACACTGGTCAATCCTTACAGAGGATCCCATTTTAGGTGATCTGGTCACCTCCAGACCCCAAATTACCTACAAAAAATCCGGTTCTATAGGAAATATGCTCACACAGAGTGAATATAACGGAAGTGCAAGAACAGACCCCTGTAGAACCTGGGGCATATATCCATGAGGATCATGCACACAGTGTGGAGTCATAGGCAGGAGAACCATGAATACATTACCCAATGGGGAAAATTTCCAATTACGGCACTTCGCGAATTGCAGAACATGGGGAGTCGTTTATCTAATGCAATGTCAATGTGGGGCCTTTTACGTGGGGAAAACCCGACAGGAACTTACTAAGAGAGTTGAGAAGCACATCCACAGTATGAGCATTGGCAATCTTTATTTACCACTGGGCAGGCATGTAGCAAAATAGCACAACTATAGGATGCCCAAGGTAAACTTCACAGTCGTGGATAGATTACACATACCCAACAGGGGGGTGACTGGAGCCAGGTCCTGCTCCAGCGCAAAATGCGCTGGATCAGGCACCTTAGGGCCACCACCCCCCCTGGTCTCAATGAAACAGAGAGCTTTAGGCCTTTTCTGGAGGGCTTTAGATCTGGTAAAATTGACTAAGGGCACTCCTTTCATTCCACTTTGTCTACAATTCAGACCGTTTACTCCTTTCCTCCCCTCCCCCTTCCCTCCCTCCTTTTTACACCACTTCATATCTTCTAAAAAACCCCACCGAATGGAATTACTCTATAAATGTACTATATACATTTCTTGTTGTCCTCATTTAATGCTTCTATTTCTCCATTATGTTTCCATTAATATCACTGCATGCTTTGGGTGGTTTATCTCTGGTGTTCTGTCGTCCCCATGGGCATTTTCCGGGGGGGGGGGGTGAGTCATGCGGGGATCCAGGGCTCCCTATTAGCCCCAGAGTTATGTTCTGGAAGGTCCTATACCTACCCGACACATGTAGGGGCCCCGCTGTTTCAGCTGACTTTGGGGCCCTCTTGTTTGTCCTGCCTTACCTACATGCCAGGCAGGAACGTCTGTGTCTGTGGTTATCAGTCCTTTCCCCCCCCTTACCCCCTTTCGCCTTATCCACCTTGGAGAAACTAAAAAGGGGGGATCTTATATGGTTTAGTGAACCCCTCAAAAGGCTCTAATTTATTTATTTTTTCTATATATATTTTCTCCCCCCCCCGGTTTTTAAACCCACCTTATATGGTGGGACATCTCACCAGGGAGGTTACTGGGGGATTAAATAGGATAGGTGTCTATCCATTGTCTATCCACCACGGGTATAATCTTATACCCCGGTGGACAGTTTTACTGATACAGTGCATCTAGTGTGGGCACGGCCCTTCTCCAAGATGGCAGCTGGCTCCCACACTACTATCCTACATTTACACGTCCAAGTATACCGCTGCAGAGGCACGTAACTGGATGCGTGCCACCACGACGCACATGTGCGGGCCCCTGAGTGGAGTTGGTTGCCTAGGTAACATTCGGCGTCTTCACGTCGAATGCTCCTGACAGCAGCGATTACAGACAAGCCGCGCCATTGGCCAGCGCGGCGCTCTGTCTCCGCCCACAAGCCGGCCCACACCATTTATATGACGCCAGAGATGGCAAATGGCGCCATTCTTCCTGAGACATCCACCTATGTACATCAGGGCAAACGCGTTGGAAATTCCACTACTCCATATCAGGGTGGTCATCTAGGGTGAACTCATTGGGCAGTGTGATACATCACTTTCTTCTTTATACAAATTTTTTATATGCAAATTCTATACCACAACCATTATTGGATGTACATGTAGAATCATCTTTATGTCCTGAATTCTAATTTATAATTATATGTTTATTGATTTAATGCTTTTTGTGTAAAATTTATATTTTTAACGTTGAACGATACTAAAAAAAATTGGATTTTATTTTAAACAAAACCTCAAATTCATTGCCTTAAAAATCCCCTAAGAGGTATTATATCTTTCTACATATTTTTAACATTTGTCTGAGATCGTCTACCATTAAAGTTGGAAACAAAAAAAACACAATTATCTAAACTTCTTGATCACCCTGCTATGCACTGACCTATAAGGAGCAAGGTGGAACCAGCACGTCACTTCAGAAATGCCTATGGCAACAGTGACTGTCATTTTGTGTACATCATGGCTTTCTAAGATAATACACACTGCTTGTCTAAATGTGTGCAGGGAAATGCTTAAGTACTCTGATTCACAGTACATAGCTAAGTTCTCTAGCTAATTATTTCTCATCCACTTGAAATGGTCACTGTGAAAGTTGTGAGCACCAAAGTGGACTGTGTTTGACACTCTCTGAAGCCCACAATGTGTTTATGATGGTGGGTCTAATGGAAGGCTGGGTGTCAGTCAGACAGAAAATGTGCCTGCTGCAGTGTCCTTGAAAGTAAATTCTGAGGTATACAGTAGGAAAAGGAGGGGGAAAATTAAAGACCAGCAATTTTCCACCAAGCATCACCACATCAAGGTTTGGCAAGCTGCAATCTAATACATTTTGTTTTTTGGGTTAATACCATTTTAAGTCTTTTGCAAACATCTGAGATGGTGTTTAGTTTTTGTCAGTACAGCTCTGTAAGCAGTTACAGATTTATGTACATGTCAATGACATTCAAGAATATTAGAATACTGGCAGAGCCACACACAAAGAAAAAAACAGAGGAGAGGCAGGGGGATCCTTGACTCCTAAGGTAGCGGCTGCAGGGGATCCAGTGGTGTTCGTTTTATTGCTGTCCATCCATATCCCTTTACATCACTGGCTGGATGGAAATATAGACATAAACGTTATGTATAATTCATATGTGCTTTTGGAAATTACTCTGGTTTATTTTCAGCATATGCACACCAATAAAATAAGAATGTTTTATTATCTTATTACAAGGAAGAGGGGGAAAGAAGGAGTAGTAGGTAATCCATATTATCCACCCTGACACTGAGACTATCCTCTGCTCCCGGTTACCATCATATTAACTGTAACAAACTTCCTGGGGTGATGCCGTTTTTAGGAGAAGCATGGGAGCACTCCCCTCCTCAGACCAAACTGTCTATTTTACTGCTTGGCTGTCGTTGGTTGGCCAGACTGGTAAACTGGTCATGGCCAAAACAATGCAAAAAGAACAAGCAGTACCAAGGCTAGGTAACCTCCAATTACTCTGCCAATGGCCTCTTTTTTTTTTTTTTTTTTAACATGTATTTAGTTCTATTTTTTAGTTTTAGTATTTAGTTATATTTTTTTTTATTTAGATCACAAGAATAGTGATCACTTCACAGACTCATTTAATATGATCTCATACCTGCCTATGAATTTATTTATGAATTTACTGTATCTGTGTTTATTAGTTTCTGAAACTGAAGGCTACCGTGTAAAAGATTCATACTATTTAGTGTACAGTTTGATCACTCAAGCCATTAACCCTCCCTACTAAAAGTATTTAATGTCTGCAGATGTGCTCATTTCTCCTTGCAACCTTCATGTAGTATGTAATGGGGCGTACACACGGTCGGACTTTTCGGCTACAAAAGTCCGACAAACTTTCGACGGACTTTTGGCGGACTTGCAGCGGACTTTCTAATGAATGGACTTGCCTACATACGATCACACAATTGTCCGACGGATTTGTACGTGATGACGTACACCGGACTAAAATAAGAAAGTTGATAGCCAGTAGCCAATAGCTGCCCTAGCGTGGGTTTTTGTCCGTCGGACTAGCATACAGACGAGCGGATTTCTGGGTCCGGCGGAGTTACGACGTAAAGATTTGAAGCAAGTTCCAAATCTAAAGTCCGTCAGATTTGCGACTCAAAAGTCTGCTGAAAGTCCGGGGAAGCCCACACACGATCACACGATTGTCCACCGGATTTGGTCCATCAGCGTCCGTCGGACTTTTGTAGCCGAAAAGTCCGACCGTGTGTACACCCCATAACAGAGGAAAATGACATGAAAAAGCTATAGAGAAGAAAGAATGTTTGTAATAAAAAATGCAAAAGTCTGGATTAATTGTGATTTAGGACTGTGGCACAGCTTTATTACTATTGTGAGTTTGTTTTATATGTGAAATGTCCAGCCTTCTAGTGCTCGGAATACACACTGCCCATAGTGATATAGAATGAAAGAAACCTTATTTATCAATTCATCATGATGTAAAATAATACCATTGTGGTTATGAAGCATTTAGTATCCTTATTTGTCTGTCTTTTAAATTTTTTGTCAACTCTACACCAATACATGAAATGTCATTAATATGAATGTAATGTGTAATATTGTATTTTTAGAATTATACAATATATATGTCAACAGAAAGTTCCATATACAGTTTATTTTAATTTTGCTATGGAAATGCACTACACAATGTTTACATCTGAATTCTTCACTCTCACACAAACCTTGGACAGCTTGAATCGGGAGATTTATTGAAAGATGTGGGAATGTCCTTAAAAGATAACTTCACCGTTGGGAACATGTTACATGTTCCAACCCTTTTTAGGGTGGAACATGTAACATGTTCCCGATCCTGCAGCCGTTCCCCACACTCCCTGTGACAGCAGGCCGGGGATCTTCTCCCTGTACCTGCTGTCACTATTTAAAAAGAGCACAGCTGTGCGGGGCTCTGCCCCCACAGCCATGTCATTGATTTATAGATCCCTGTGAATCAATGAACTATAAGTACCATCAGCATTTGCAGCTGCCGGCTTGTAGCTTTCAGTGAACTATCAGGGCGCTGTTGAGCGCTCTGGTAGTTCATTGATTCTTCCTGTTAGTGTGAAACTGTCTGTACGATGTACGGGGCAGACAGCTTACAACAGTCTGTAGGAGTCCTACATGGCACCCGTGATCTGGTGGCAATGCTTTCCAGGCTCCCTCAGAAAAAAACATTTATTATTTTTTTGTAAGAAGTGAATTTATCCTTTAAGGAATTTTTATTTCAGGTCAGGTAAGATTTAGTTAGGAAATATCAGCTTTCAAGTCTTACCAAGTATTCAATTTGCACTCATAAAAATGTGCACTGGCTACTTTAAAAATCTAAATATCTAGAGGTCATGTTAGTGAAATTTTAAAAAAGAAATGCTGCATTAGAGAAAATAAAGTGTGTGTGTGTGTGTGTGTGTGTATATGAGTATATAAATAAGGCCGGATCTAGCCTCCAATCTGGGAATGCAGTAAAAAACAAAAAAAAAAAAAAGTTCTGGGCGTCATACTGTCACCATTACTTTTTTTAATCCTCTCCAGCTAGCTCTCCTGTTTTTTTGTCTCTCCAGTTTTACCCCACTGTGTGTGAGTATAACATAAATGCAAGGAACCAGTATTTTCTGTTCATTGGGCTTGTCTATGTACCCCGAGTCATGACCCAGAAGTAACACCTTACTTCTGGTAGTGCAGAGGCTGTGCAGGAGTGAACAGAGAATGCTAATTCCGTGCATCTCTATGTAGCTCTGATGAAAAACATATGAATAAGGCCAATGTTTCTCAACATTTATTCAGTTATGGCACGCTTCAATAATATGCAAAATTTCAAGGCATCCCAGTACTGAATTCAATTTATTGGGCTGAAAGACACTGACATCTACACTGGACGAAAATGTCACCCTCTCCTTGTTGCCTCTTGGGGGAGTCCCTCCATCACATCAGAGTCACTCCCCGTCACATCACAGTTCACCCATTACATCAGAGTCACTCCCCTTCACATCCAAGCCCATCCACTACGTCAGAGCCCCCTATTACATCAGAATTCTGCCATCACATAGACCACCCCATCACATCAGGGTCAGTCCCCATCATATCAGAGATCCCTCTCCACATTAGAGTCCCTCCTTCACATCAGAGTCCTCCCATCACATATAGCCTTCTTCACATTAGAGTCCCCTCTTCACTTCAAAATCCCCCCATTACAACAGGGTCTCATTGAATCAGAGTCCCCCCATAAACGTAGTGTTTTCCCCCTTCACATTGGAGTCCCCAGCACATCTGAGCCCCTCCGTTACATCAGAGCCCCCTTGAAAACAATGTCCCCCTTTACATTAGCATTCCTTCACATCAGAGTCCTCCCCATCGCATAGAGCCCCCATCACATTAAAGTACTCCCTTCATTTCAGAGTACATCAGAGTCAGCTCCCCTCACATGAAAGTCACCCATCATCACATCAGTCAGTCCCTATAACATTAGAGTCAGCCCCTTTAACATTAGTGTTAGCCCCCAGTACATTAAAGTCAGTCACCTTCACAACAGAGCCCTCAGTTGCCACTTTAAAAATCGATTCCTAACTTCAAATCCTCACCATGGCTTCAGAATCATGGCAAGGGGCAGGAGGCCAGACATGTTTGGATTGAAGTAGGACTTCTGTCCTCTTTCCTCCTCTGAATTTCAGTCCTGGATCCATGTCATCTATTTCCATGGTCCTGCTAGGCTGACCGCCAGCACCATAGAAACAAATGACACTGTGTGTCCTCGTTCACCCCACCGCACCAATCTAAAGGAATAATGCAGAGCAGCAAAGAGGGGCAGACCACCAGACCACTGTGCAGCCATGCCAACTTGGCTTTGCTGAGGCTGCACTTCCCTTTGACTCCCCCACTTCCTGATACCATCGTCACTGGTCCTTAGGGGCACAACTGAAATCTGGGGGTGCTTAGCCCAGCCCAGCACCCCCTTGGATCCAGCCCTGTCTTTAAATAACTAGGATTAGTATCTCTTTACTCCCCTTTTAGTTTATTTAGGAATCTAAATGGTGCTGTGTAACTGAGGGTCTCTAATATTGATGATCTAAAATTGTGGGAGGGAGTAAACCAAAGAGGGAGTGAGCAACCTTACCTAAATGCTTCTTACAGAATGTGCTGTAACACAATTATGGCTTCAGCTTGCCCTTAGAGAAAGGGTAAAAATGTCCAGGGACACCCAATAATTGTTGCTGGGTAATGCTATTAAAATTCAGATTGGGGGGGGGGCCTGACCGGAAGCCAAGCAAGATGGAAGCCTGATCTCCCTGCTCTCTGAGCCCGCAGCGAGAAAGGCAATCTTGGGGGCGCTCATCCGCAGCTTTATGGGCAAATCACGGACCACCCGCTCCTCTAAACACAGGGGATCATCACAACCCCCTCCGGGTGCATCCACAGACCTCCGCTCCTTCTTTACTCAGCCGGACGCATCCCGGAGCGAGGAGACCAACATGGCGCCGGTCACTTCCGCGCCTCAGCACCGGAGCTCCACTCAGGCCTCACAACCTGCTCCAGATCGACCCCAGCACTCAGGGGACCATCCACTGGCAGAAGTGATCCCCCAGGAGCGCACCCCCTATACCGGAGCGGTGAGTTCTCCCCCGCAAGCCACCGTTCAGATGGAACAGACATGCGGGCCGCCATTAGCCATGCTGCCTACCTCCGCCCCGCCATACACTCAATGCTCAGCAGCATTTCCGAGACTACTGAGAACAGCTTCTGACCCTCAGATTCAGAACCAGGACCCCACATCCCCGGTGTCCCCGCTCTCCTCAGATATCTCCCAGGACTATCCACCTTTACCTAGCCCTGCAGGCCCTTCAGCCAGAGTGCATCAGCTCCCTGAGGGAACACAAGATGGAGCCTGGGCAGTCACGGCCACATCCCCTCCACCTAAGGCACAGAGGCTCTCTCGCTCTAGAGACTCCAGCACTTCCAGATACCATCCATCCCCCACACCTTCATACGCACAGAAGGCAGGAGCTCTGATCCCACTCCCAGCAGGGGCTAGCTCTACAAGTCCCCCCCAGCAGCGACAAGCTGAAACCTGGTCAGACCCATGGGACTCCCCAGCAACTGGAACACAACTACACCAGGAGAGGGGAACCACACACTCTAATGCCACACCACCTGGCAGGTCATCACCTAACCAGCATTATGGCACCACAAGGGACCCACCCTTACATCCTCAGTGGCAAGCATATTTACAAGCTATACCCACAAAGGAAGATTTCAGACAGCTTATTGAGGATGTGAAATCTACCTGCCGTACTGAAATCCAAGTACTCCAGACGGGACTCAAACACCTGGCGGACAGGATGGAAATGGCTGAAGAAGAGATACAAGAAACCAAACTGGCAGTCCATAGAACACAACTGCAGGGAGCAGACCACAGAGAAATGCTGAGAGATATGCAAAGACACGTGGAGGACTTGGACAATCGGGGGCGCCGCAACAACATTCGAGTGAGAGGCATTCCGGAGGCGGAGGGACCCGAGGACCTGCAAACAATCTTACAATCGGTTTTCAATAATTTAATTGGGGAGCCGCCCAATAAGCACATAGACATGGACAGAGCTCACAGAGCGCTTCGCCCTAACCGAGAGATATTATATGTAGAGTCAGCTCCTTCCCCATCAAGGAAGAAATCATGAAACGGGCACGTCTGGCGCGTAAAGTGACTTTTGATGATGTCCAGATACAACTGTATTCAGACCTCTCCTGGATCACCCTGCAAAAACGCAGACTCCTCCAGCCTCTACTACAGTTATTGCAGAAGGAGAACATCACCTATCGTTGGGGTTTTCCCTTTAGCCTCACTGCAAAGCATCAGGGCAAATCCGCTGTACTGAGATATCCAGAAGACCTGCGCACTTTTTGCAACATTCTTGAAATTCCAGCACCAAAGTTACCGGATTGGGACATTGTCGCAACCCCACCACCACCGCCTACAATCTGGCAGAGAGTGCCGTCCTCCAACCGATCCCGGGACTCCGACCCGCAACGCAAGCCCACCAAACAAAAGAATCGCTGAGATGCAAATACTGTGACTCTAGATAACTAAAGGACCTGAGCACTTAGGCTCAACATATATGCCAAGTTAGACTGCAGTTTATTTTAGTTTGTTTAATGCAACTCCAGTTTAGGACCCCCGAGATTGCCCCCTCATGCTGAATTTTACTTTATCACCTAGGGCTTAATTCAGATGAGCTCCAGAGAGATGGGTATAGCTTCCGTTCCCTATCACCCCCCCCTTGATAGTTAGATAGATATCAGTGCAGGGTCGCAGACTATGTGCTGTAGAATTGTTGTTTTTGGCTGGCTACGGGCTCCCGGGTGCCCCTCTCCACTCCTCTTTCTTGGGGTGGGGGAGCCCAGGGAATTCCGTCCAGACCTAGGCCTGTTGGCCTATACAGGTTTATTAGGAATGTATGCTTTCCATGTTTTTTGCACTCTAACAGTGTTCTTCTCTCTCTCTGACCCTTCTCTTCCCCTTCCTACCCAGCCATCATCGAGCAAATTCGTGGTCTCCTCCCGGAGAGTGTCTGCCCCGAGCCCCAGTCTTGAATGCAGGTGCGTCAACATCAGGTGAGCGTCTACTCATACTACCACACACACTGCCATGGCTAAGATTCTCTCATTAAATGTACACGGATTAAACTCCAATAAAAAAAGACATCTGGCGCTGAGGGAATTCAGACAGTCAGGGGCCGATATCATTATGATCCAGGAGACTCATTATGATCGGGGGGGTTCCTTTGCGTTCGCCTCCAGATACTACTCCCAGATCTATATGGCTTCGGGTACCCATAAAAGGGCAGGAGTGGCCATACTTATCAAGAGGGGAGCTCCCTTCGCTTGCGTGACCCAGCACTGTGATCCTCATGACCATTTTATAATCCTACAGGGACTATGGCAATCACAGGAAATTACCCTATGTACGTTGTATGCATCGAACGCCAAACAACACAGCTTTCTATCCAAGGTGTATGCCCGCCTCTTTAAAATCACACCAAAGGTTCTGGTAATAGGGGGCGATTTCAACCTTACCCATTCATCCTATGCTGATCGCCAGAGGGTGGGCCCCCAAGCGACATCACCCAGAGTCCTTAGGGACTCGAGACTATTCAGACAAATCTCCAGACGATATGCGCTCTTTGATGCGTGGAGGGCTCTCCGCCCAGGTGATCGACAGTATACGTTCTACTCGGCCCCCCATCGCACTCACTCCAGGATAGATTACTTTTTTGTTAATAACCACACCTTGCAGCTCACCCGCAAGGCTCAAATACTCCTGATTTCATGGTCTGACCATGCCCCTATCTTACTCACCGTAGACCTAGACACCGCCTTCCGTAGGCCTTATAATTGGAAGCTTAACACTTTCCTTCTCCAACACCAGCCCTCTCAGGCAGAATTAACTTCCACTCTTCAGCTCTATTTTAAAGAGAATAATAATCAGGAGGTCTCACCCACCACACTTTGGGAAGCCCATAAGGCAGTCCTCCGAGGTAAATGTATAGCACTTTCCACAGCACTAAAAAAAGATGCCCTAGCAGCAAAAGTGAAAGCGGAAAGAGAACTTAAAGCACTGGAACACAAACTCCAAACTAACCCCACAGTACCTTTACTTAAAAAAATAACTAACCTTCGTATGACTCTTCGGGACCTGGCCCTAGGTCAGGTAGAAAGGGCCTTGACCAGACTGAAACAAATGTTTTATGATAAAGGCAACAAGGCCCATTCCCTTCTGGCCAACAAACTCAGTGAACGCACCCACATGCTATCCCCGAACCAGATTAAAAACAATTCAGCTCAGCTGCTATCTCATCCAGTGGAAATTGCCCCCACCTTTGCAGATTTCTACAAAAATCTGTACAACAGCCCTGACATACCCAATAACCCTCCCTCCCCAGATCTATCTCAAAAGATGCGACAATATTTAGAACAAAGCGGTATTCCAAATCTCCAACTATCCGTCCTGCAATCGCTTAATGCACAGATCTCGGAAGAAGAATTAGAACTGACTATCAAAACCCTACCATTCCATAAAGCTCCTGGCCCGGACGGTTTTCCCTATTATAAGGCATTTCTCCATCAGTTGCTTCCCCATATGTGCAGGCTGTTTAATACCTTCCTCCATGACACCCCCATCCCTCTAGACATGCAGCGATCATTTATCACCCTAATTCCCAAACCAGACAAAGATCCATCCCTATGCGCCAATTATAGACCCATTGCTCTACTGAACTCCGACCTGAAAATTTTCACTAAGCTCTTATCCAACCGCCTAAATACGATCCTTCCGTCGCTGGTCCATAAGGATCAGGTGGGGTTTGTCCCATTGCGGCAAGCAAGTGACAACACCAGAAGGGTGATCGATCTGGTGGACGTGGCGAATAGGGGGGGACTCGCTTCCATGCTGCTGAGCCTTGATGCCGAAAAGGCCTTTGATCACTTGGGGTGGCCCTTCCTGTTCGCTACGCTGACCCACATGGGCTTTCGTGGACCTTTTATGCGAGCGATCAGGCATCTTTACTCCAACCCCTCCTCACAGGTCAGAACCCCCTTTGCACTCTCCACACCTTTTTCGGTAGCAAATGGCACCAGACAGGGGTGCCCATTGTCACCCCTGCTATTTGCGCTGTGCGTGGAACCCTTGGCCGCCACGATCCGGAATAACCCGGACATACGGGGGATAATGGTTAGAGATAGGGAATTTAAGATTTCCCTATTTGCCAACGACATCATCCTTACACTGACCCAACCTCATACCACCCTCCCGGTCCTACATAGGGAATTAGATAATTTTAGAGCTCTCTCAGGTTATAAAATCAGTGCATCAAAATCAGAAGCCTTACCTATACATATCCCAGATGCCGAACTCGCACTATTAAAAGCCAACTTCCATTATAACTGGAAAACGACTGCTCTAAAATATCTGGGGACCTATATTACTCCAAAATACGACACCTTACACCAAGAAAACTTCCCACCCCTCTTTCGCTCCATTAGAGCATTACTGGCACAATGGAAAAAACATCATATCTCCCTTTTAGGCCGTATAGCCTCTATTAAGATGACCATTCTCCCGAAGCTTCCATTTCTCTTCCAAACCCTCCCTATCCCTGTACCACTCAAACACTTGAAAAAGCCTCAGGCGGACTTACTCCAATTTGTTTGGAACTATAAAAGGCATAGGATACCGAGGACAGTAATGCTGGCGTCGCGTAGCGAGGGAGGACTAGCTTTCCCTGATATTATTAAATATTACCAGGCTGCGCAATTAAAAGCGATAGCCTCATGGTTTACTCATAAATCATATAACAAATGGACTGAAATCAAAAAGCTTCGGCTAGCTCCAATACACCCGAACAACCTGCTATGGAGTGCGAGTGCGGAGGTATCCCCCGATCGGATGCTAGGCCCCATGTCTCTGCTACGACGGACTTGGCGTACACTGGCCCGACCTCATAAACTATCTTCAGAGAGATCACCAATGACCTCTTTTATCTGCAATCCCAAAGTGCCAGATAGTCTAACACATCAGATGTCCTACCCTTGGTCCTCTAGGAACCTATTCCATTTCGGGAGTATAGTGGAACCCAGAACCCATAAATTATTATCTTTCTCTGAATTACAAGCAAAACATGATTTGCCGAAACAGGCATTTTACGGATACTTACAAATTCGACACTACGCACTGACTATAACCTCGAACCTGCAGTTCTCTCCCCCAACCTCCTTTGAAACTATAATATTGGAGGGGAATGCACAGAAGGGTATCATATCGGCAATTTACAAGATTTTAAATACCATCTCCCTAGAAGAGCAAGGAAAGCACTCCTACATGCTTAAATGGGAGAAAATCCTTGATGAGGAACTCCTTATAGCACAGTGGCAGGCGATCTGGAACCAAACAGCAAAGAGTTCATTATGCACTCTCTACAAGGAAAATGCATACAAAGTTTTGTTTTTCTGGTATATGACCCCAGATGTGCTCCATGCAATTTTCCCCACTAGCTCAGATCGATGCTGGCGATGTCAGGGAGGAAAAGGCACCCTCATACATATCTATTGGGAGTGCCCGTTGATTACCCCCTTTTGGGACAAGGTCCAGCATCTACTGTCCCACCTTTTGGAAATGCAGGTTCGAGCTTCCCCAAAGTTCTTCTTACTGGGATTATCACCACTCAAACTCCGCACGCCATATAAGAAACTAGTAAGGCACATACTCACAGCAGCCAGATGCCTAGTAGCCCTAAACTGGAAACGCCATTCCCCACCCTCTCCTGAAGATCTTTACTCGAGAATTAAAGATATTTAACTGATGGAGAAAATGACAGCTAGAATGCAGGACAGACTGGAGGCACACAACGGGGTTTGAGAACTGTGGCATCTCCGGGAGGACCCACCATGACCAGGTACCAACCTTACTCAGATGGCCTACTGTATATTTCCCTCTCTCTTCCCCTCTCTTTTTCTCTTTCCCTATTCATCTTTCTATATTACAGATTTTAAAATATCTGAGTTCTCATAGACATTATTCTACAACAATGTAACTGAATTAACATCCTCTATCTATAAAAGGAATTGCTATAATTTAAACGAGGAGATATCTTTGAAACTTAATACGAATTTAATACCCTTATTTCATAAATATGTTTGATTGTGGATAAGATATGCTGGATAATATTTACAACTTTCCATGCTTCTTTACTCTGTATTGCAACTGAGAATGATAACAATAATAAAAACTGTTATTTGAAAAAAAAAAAAAATTCAGATTGGGAAGTGACCCAATGTCCCCAAAGTAGCTGCAAAGTAGAAACATGAGGCTAAAAGCTAAACACATCAAGGAAAAGTGTTTAAAATGCACCATATGCACATAACTGCATTGAATGCATTGGAGTTTAGGTCTACGGAACTGAAATAATTCAGGAGTCACTATATACTGGTGGATACTGATTTCATACATTATAAGTATAGCTGCTTGTTAAGGTAACAGCCCTCCATATTCTACATTGCTTGGGTTGGGACACTTATTTAGGTACAGTAATTTGTTTTTCATTTTAAGTGAAGATTATTAGAAAAATGTTAAAAGGTAGTTGTTATATATCTTGTTACATGTATTAATCCTCATTCCGTTTCCTTGATAGTGTAGAGGTTTTTTTTATAGCAATGAGTTGTTATTTAACTCTTTCTGGTGGTTGTTATCTTTCCTGCTGTTACTATTCTGTACTACAGATGAAGTTACTAGTGGCCTTTGTGTGACCTGTTTCAGCTGCTATGCCAGCCACTTTTAATCTTCTGTTTACTTTTGATCTGGGTAAAACTAATGGTCTGCTATTGATTGGTGCTTCAGATTCATTGCTATGCAGCCTGTTATTCTATCTCATTTTGCCCCTTACTTTGAAGTGAAGTTCCTCTTTTTTTCTTCAAAATTTTGATGAGTCTATGGATATTTGTGTTATTGAAATGTTTTACACTTAATGTCGGAAAAGGCAGTAAAAAAATATACAATTAAAGACTTCTGAAGATATTTTGTTTTCATTTAAAAACACTGGTAAGTATTTTAACAGCTATATGCATGCATACATAAAGCACCAGCATACTTAAAATGGAACTAAACCCTGCTATCCTTCACAGCCAAGGAAACTGCCATCTTAGCCTCTGTTTGATCTGCAGATCAAACAGATCTATGGTACTGAACATGTGATCACTTATGACACTAGCCATTTGATGGCTTGACAGTTCAGTTTAGAGCATAGACAACTGTGACATCCTCATTGAATGTAACTGTTTTGGGAAACTGGTAAGGTGGTGGTTTCAGCTCTGCTTTCATGATGGATTGTGGCCTTCCATTAAAAAAATATGCAGCATCTACATTTACAGTTTTCTCTTAGTTTCTTTGCAAAGTCCCACAAACCACTGATGAGGCTTCCAGTGAAATCCACCTGATGCAGCTTCCTGTGATGGTGTGACAACAATGCTTCATTGCTCCTGATTTCAGAAAAGAGTTGCCAGTCTCATGTAGACTGTGCTTGATTGCACTGGTGGTAGTGGGTAGTGTGGTTATCAGCACTGTTGAGACACAAATGAAGGAAGATTTCACTATGGGGAGGTAAAGGAAGTATTTTTTACTTTATGAGGCTTGTGCATTACATTGCAACCAGATTTAGGACTTGTTTAGACTGTCATACAGGTGCTTTTATGTATTATAAGGGAGTCTTTCTCTTTAACCCCTTCCCGTCCGCGCTATAGCCGAATGACGGCTATAGCATGGACCTACTTTGCCGGGAGGCCATCATATGAGAGGAATGCTTCTGTGAAGAGAAGCTTCCAATGTGAATACTCAATAACTTTTTTCAAGAATTTTCTGCCAGAGTATGTCTTCCATCCCGAGGTTATAATACCAGGAGTGATTTGTTTTGCTTACAACAAACTAAGGAACTGCTGCCCAAAGTGTACTCAAATTTCTCCTACATTTAGGAAAAGGTTACGTCATAAAATGCAGGTTCATGTCGATGCTCATCCCAAGTTTAATTCTCTTAGTATAATGCCCTGTACACACGGTCGGACATTGATCGGACATTCCGACAACAAAATCCATGAATTTTTTCTGACGGATGTTGGCTCAAACTTGTCTTGCATACACATGGTCACACAAAGTTGTCAGAAAATCCGATCGTTCTGAACGCGGTGACGTAGAACACGTATGTCGGGACTATAAATGGGGCAGTAGCCAATAGCTTTCGTCTCTTAATTTATTCTGAGCATGCGTGGCACTTTGTGCGTCGGATTTGTGTACACACGATCGGATTTTGTTGTCAGAAAATTTTATAGCAAGCTCTCAAACTTTGTGTGTCGGAAATTTCCGGTAGGAAAATCCAACCGTGTGTACAGGGCATTAGAGTAATGTATTACATAACACTCTTTTAAATTTTCTGCAGTAATGTCTTACTTTTTTTTAATAAGCACTTGTTTTTCTTGAGCTGTGATGAGGAAAATGTGTTTTGGTTATCAGTAAGTGCTTTGTTTACTTCTTGCCTCAGTTGTCTTTTTTTTTATTTAAGAAAAGTATACAGCAGGATGGTCTTATTCCAGTTACTTTATGACATCCATGAAACTGTTGGAATCACACCTTTTTTATATTTGTGTTATCACTAGTATAACTTAAAGGCTAAGTTAACCTTTTTAAAAAATATAATGTTTTGCAGGTAAATGTGCATCTATTATTTTTTTTTACTTAAGAGCCTATAAAGCATTGCACCCATAATCAGCAGACTGCGGGTACAATGCCAGGATCCTGCAGATTGTCATTAGAGTTGTACCTCTGATATGGGCAGGTAGCTACTGGATTTCCGGAAGATCAATGAACTACGAAAGCGCCCTGGTAGTTCATTGAGAACTACAAACCATCTGCTGCAATGGCTAACAGTACTTGTAGTTAATTCAATTCACAGAACTATTTGAATGAATGACGTAGCCTTGTGCCCGTACTGTATTTAAATTATGCCGGCTGGTGCAAGGAGAAGATCCCCTACTCACTTGTCACAATGGAGGATCGGCTTAGGTGGTAGAAGGTGATTTAGTAACATGTTACACCCAAAATATGTGTGTAACATGTTACTGAAGGTAAACTTATCCTTAAAAAAATGTGCCGCTTACCTTTTTAGATGCCCTTTTTTGGAAGCTCTAGCACAGAAAAATCCTACTAGTGCTTTTCGTTTATGAGGGGGCTGGGCAGCTGTGTTTTCCATAATTAACCCTGTGTGTACTATGCTGGCAGATCTTATTATCAGTTGTAAACTAGATTTGACCATTATCTGTCCTAACAAATGTTTCATAATTTAGCAGCTGGACTTTTTGCTGTGTACTGTATGTTAAACAGAGGAGATTCACATTGTCCTCAATCTTTCTACTGGGACAGACCAACTCTGAACTTATTTCAAAATGCTTGCATCCTACCATAACTTGCAGTCTACTTTCTGAGCATTTAAAATATAAGAAATATATGTTTGTTTGTTTTTAGGTATGCTATGTGAATGGAAACACATGTCCTAGATGAACAGAGGGTGTAACTGGGTTTGGGTGCTAAGCAGACAGTGTATGTTATCACATGCTTAGGTCTGTGTGCTAAACATGATATAATTAAAAACGGACATGCGGATATGTCAAATTAACCTATCTAGTTTTTTTATAGTGTACTATTTCTTAAATATGGTGGTTGTATTTGTTTTCCATTTTTAGGCCTTTTGCCCTTTATTTTCCGTTATTTTTCAACTTTATTTAACAAACCAAAGTGGCAGTAGGAGGGTTGAGATAAACCATTATCACTGACAGGGGTGTTTACAGTGGTCAGTTTTTATTCATTTATGTAACGCTTTAAGCCCAAAAGAAAAAAAAAACTGTTGCCGTAACTATGTAATGTTAGCTGATGTTCAACATTAATTTGTTAGTGAGTCCATCTAAATCTGCTAGCACACCTAACACTACCCAGACTGACAATAATGCTACTGTCCAAAAGTGTCTCCATAGCTCCTCTATCCAGAGTGGAGGCATCCTAAGACAGGAAGTGTATTACTGGCCAGATCACCTAGGTGAAAACAGAAAAAAAGAAGCCTTAAAATAGAAAACTAATGCAGCCACCACATATAAGCACAGGTAAAGTACAATATAACACAGTGCCTTGAAGAAAAAGAAAATTGATCGCACTCCATGGAAGGAAGAACTTCTGTATAATAGTTAATTTATTGTCAAGGTGCCAAAGAACGTAGACAGGATGTTACAGGAACATTGGTAGACCTGTTTCACACGGATAACACATGCTTGTTCACAACAAAAATGTAGCCCCAAATCTGAGCTTTTAAATGGTCCACCCAAAAGTGATGCAACAAAAAAAGCCCGGTTTGATTGGCTGACCAACATGTATAGCAATTAAACACACCAGATAAAATCATTGACTCACAAAGTGTGTAAAAACTAGACTTGAAAAAATTAACATAATGAAGATTGAACGAAGAGTACAGCATGAGGAGAAGTATACACAAACATATATAAATACATAATAAAGACCCCCAAAAAGTACCTAGAAAAAATCAGGAATAAAACCAAAACAAAATGATTATAAAACAATATACATTGATTGGCTAGTTAACCTGGAACAGAGAACACAAGAAGCAACCACTGAATATAAAAGTGAGAACATATATATATCGATTGTAGGAGAGCGATTAAAAAAAATTTTACTCATAGAAAAATTAATACATAACAAATAATTCAATAAATACATTTATTTTGTTATGTAGTAATCTTTCTACCTGTAAAATGTATTTTTTTTACCACTTGCCACCCGCCATATAGCAAAATGACGGCGGCAAAGTGGTTTCAACATCCTGACTGGATGTCATATGATGTCCAGCAGGATAACAGCCGCCACGCGCCCATGGGGGCATGCATCACGGCGTTTAGTGGTGCGGTGTGTCAGCATAACACACCACTACACCGATCTTGGTAAAGAGTCTCTGATGAAGACTCTTTACCACATGATCAGCTGTGTCCAATCTCGGCTGATCACAGTGTAAACAGGAAGAGCCGTTGATCGGCTTATCCTCACTCGCATCTGTCAGACACGAGTAGAGGAGAGCCGATCGGCTGCTCCTTTCACAGGGGGGTCTGTGCTGATTGATTATCAGCACAGCCCCCCGAGGATGCCCACACTGGACCACCAGGGACACCACTAGGACCACCAGGGACGCCACTAGGACCCCCAGGGATGTCACCACCAGGTATGCCACCCTAGACCACCAGGGATGCAATCAGTGCCCACAATGGATGCCAATCAGTGCCCACAATGGATGCCAATCAGTGCCCACAATGGGCATCACTGATTGGCAGGCATTATTGTTTGGCACTGATTGGCATTCATCCGTATCATCAATTACTGTACATCAGTGCCACCTATCAGTGCCCATCCATGGCCATCCGTGCCTCCTATCAGTGCCCATCCATGCCGCCTATCAGTGCCCATCCATGCCACCTATCAGTGCCCATCCGTGTCGCCTATCAGTGCCCATCCGTGCCGCCTTTCAGTGCCCACTAGTGCCACTTATGTGTACCCATCAGTGCTGCATATAAGTGCCCATCAGTGCTGCATATTAGTGCCCATCATCAGTGCCACCTCATTGGTGCCCATCAGTGTCTCCTTATCAGTGCCCGTCAGTGAAGGAGAAAACGTACTTATTTACAAAGTTTTGTAACAGAAACAAAAAAAAACATTTTTTTTTCAAAATGTTCGGTCATTTTTTTCGTTTAGCAGAAAATAAAAATCCCAGAGGTGATCAAATACCACCAAAAGAAAGCTCTATTTGTGGGAACAAAATGATAAAAATTTAGTTTGGGTACAGCGCTGAAAGCTGAAAATTGGTCTGGGCAGGAAGGTGTATAAGTGCTCTGTATTGAAGTGGTTAAGTCTAGTTTTTACACACTTTGTGATCCACTGATTTTATCTGGTGTGTTTAATTGCTATACATGTTGGTCAGCCAATCAAACCGGGCTTTTTTTGTTGCATCACTTTTGGGTGGACCATTTAAATAGCTCAGGTTTGGGGCTATATTTCTGTTGTGAACAAGCACCAGTTATCCGTGTGAAACCGGTCTACCAATGTTCCTGTAACATGAGTTGGGGCCAGCACCCATGAGGAAATCTCACTGTTTCTGGACTTTGTAATACAGTGCCTTGAAAAAGTATTCATACCCCTTGAAATTTTCCACATTTTGTCATGTTACAACCAAAAACTTTTTAAGGCACTGTAAATGTGTTTTTTTTGGGTTTGATATCATTTTAATTTCAATGAAAATAGTATACCTTTACAACAGAACAGAAGAAAAAATATGGTTTGTTTTTAAAATATGTAAAAAGTGTACCTTTATAATCTATAATCTTATATATAATCTATAATCTTATTTGAGCTTTACTAGATAAGATACAGTACAGACATTACAGAGATTTCAAATGTTAATAAAATTAATACAGTAGCTAGGTTTTACATAGCCTTTATATTGAACTGTCCACAGTGCTGATCAGATTGGTTTGACATTCATTCAAATAAAAACTTTCAAGTACGATAATTTTTGCAGGTTTTTTTTTAACGTAATGCTGACAAAAGTCTAGAAGTCAATCAAGCAAGTTGATATTATTTTCTGTTGCTAGTGTAGAGATGAAACATTGCCAGGCTTTACAGTTTGTGGCAAGTCTGCCTAAAGGCATTTATCATGAGTGAATAAGGGGTCTGCCAACATTCACATTTAGCGTAACTCATATACAGAATCACAGATGTCATATATGGAGTAACAGAGCACAAGCAGAAACAAAGTCCTTGCAAATTCCATTACATGGGTAACTTCAATTTACAACAAAAAGCAAAAATGTGGCCATATTCCAGTTATTTGACCTGGAGACTGGTAGTAGTTAATGCAGATATATAATCCTGAACTTAGCAGTATGGCAGCTTTCTGGCAGGCACGGCCAGGCATTAAAGCATCCAAAGTGACAACAGCAATATGGCTCGGGGAAAGTGCGTGTGTGTGGGGGGAGGTAGTAGGTAATATAACACCCCCAGTTGTGTAGATGAGGATCAACATTTTAGGTAGTGTCACTCATATCAAAATCAGGGAAACTAGCATTGACAGTGTTAAGTTCACAATAAGCACAGTGACTATGACTTTGACAGTGGCAGGACATAATTCACAATCAGCAGTATGGCAGAAATCTTGGCATTGACATTGTTAGCCTGCTGCGCTAAGGTTAGGCTGTTCAGCCTCTGGGAAGGCAGTTCACGTCAGGGGAAAGCAGTCCGTGCCAGGCAAAGGGAAGCATTTCATTTTAGGAAGATGTTAGCCAGAATGAACACTTTCTGAAGTCCTCTATCACCAAATTTGGGACACTATGCAACCCTACTCTATTTTAAGACTTGTGCCTAGATACATCATTTGTTCCCCATCTGTTTTCCAATTGTATAAATTATTGGTTGCTCCACCGGAAGGCTTTGTTCCTCCATAAATACATAAATGGGAGGAAGATCTGCAGTTGACCTTCTCTCTGACCCAGGTGGAGTGGGCAGTCCTGACCCAAATCTGCCATTGCAAAAAAGTTTTAGGAGCAGGGTTACACAATTCTTTGCTGCACAAGATCTTCCTTCACACATGCAAACGTTTCTGAAGACGTGGCCAGGAAGTAGTCTCTTATTTGCATATCTTCTGGCATTGTTCAAAAATCTGTCCCTTCCGGGAGCAAGTACGCCAATTGGTATTCATGCTCACATCAGTGGACCTGGGGACTCACCCTATGAGTTACTTACTGCATCTCAATAGTGTCCTGCTTTTGCGGTACAAATCCTCACTTACAGTACATTTGCTAAATGCTGCCAGGGCTTGCACCCCTACCATGTGGAAACAATCCATTACTCCTTTCATCCCTCTGTGGCTGTCCAAAATCAATGATATTGAACATATGGAATGCCTTACAGCTTGCTTATACGATAGGGAGGAGAAGTTTTGTAAAACGTGGTACCCATGGTCGATCTTTTTCTTTTCTTTTATCAGGTGCTGAATAATCAATAGGGTTCTGCCTAAAGCATTATGGCTTGGCCTATTACTATCAATTCAATTCCTTATACTGGCCTGGGTTCCCTCCCATCCTGGCACATCCTCCTTACCCCACTCCCTCCCCCCTTTTTTCATTTTCTCTTTTCTTACCATTTTGTTCATCCTCTCTTGGTAATTAAATAAAAAATCCTTGTTGAAAGGCATGGGGTTCAGGTCTCTGACAGGCAGCTGGCTTGGGAGTCTTTTCAATTGTTGAGGAGGTTACCTCCACATTATTCATGATCTCTCTGGAGACCTCTGAGCTGTTGTTATTACTATTATAGAATAAAAAATAAAACATAGAATAAAGCATTTGGTCCTTCAGTAGTATTGGAGTGAAGGTCAATAGGACGGATGAGGATCCTGGAACACTGAATTCAGACTGTTGCTTTGTGGCTACATATGTGTTGCAGCCCGAGGAAACACTGCCTGTTTTCCAACAAACAGGAGACTGCTTACTACTAATTTTTACTATATTTTATCCCTGTGGTCATTGTAATCTTTAAAGTAAAGTTTTTAATCACAATATTTTGGGAATGTGTGCAAAATTACTTTAAAGAGCTTGAACATCTAAAGTTTATAAAGGTAAATTAATATACAAATTTAACTAAGAGTGCTAAATGCTAGCCACATAAAGGTCAACTTCAATTGGAGATAGGATTACAGTGTGGAAATGATCCCTCGTGTATGGAGGAATCTTGGACTCACAAGGAAAGAGATGGTGCAAGTATATTCAAACTATATGTAGTTTATAAAATAAATATATCTAAAAACAACACTTTCTTATAGTTTTAGATAGAATGTGGACATTTTTGGCCAAATGAAACCCTTGAATTCTCTTTTTGGACACTAATGATTTTAAGGTCGTAGCATGAGCCTATATAGTAATATACATATATATACTTTTACGTGTTGTAAATATGATGTTCTTTGTTAGCACTCATTGGATTGACCCAGGGCTATCTCTCCCTCCCTGTGACCTCCCCCCCCCATAAAATGCTATACTCAATCTTCTTTATATCTAGTTTACATTCCTATAATGGTGGTGAGCCAAATCACAGTGTATATGTGCTGTGATGTAATGTGTGAGCATTGCTATGCGGAGCTTATTTGTCACTAAACTCTAATGACTCATGTTTATTTGTGCAGTTGCCCCCCCCCCCCCCAATATAATAATAATGAAACATATTGAGTAAAATGGAATGTAGAAGTATTAGAACTACTTTTTATATTTTAGGTTTGTATTGCTCTCTATATCCTTACTAGAGCAATGTCTCTGGGACTAAAATGGGGGGATGTAAAATCTTGAGCTACCACCAGAATAGGATTAGTCATGAAATCTTGAAATGGAGACATTCACTCTGGTCACAACTGTCCTTGAGGAAATGTACCTTACCTCCTGTTGTGTGTAATCAGCTCAGATGAAGTAAAACTAGGCCACACATAAATTGATCTGAGATCAGTGTAATGCCCTGAACACACGACCGGAATAAACTCTGAAGGTTTTTCAGACGGAGTTCCGACGGAATTCTGCTCAAGCTGTCTTGTATACACACAGTCACGCCAAATTCCGACCGTCCAGAACGCGGTGACGTACAACACGTAGGACGGGACTAGAAAACGGAAGTTCAATAGCCAGTAGCCAATAGCTTCCGTCTTGTACCTGCTTCAGAGCATGCGTCGTTTTTGGTACATCTGAACGGCATACAGACGAGCGGTTTTCCTGATAGGAATTGGTTCTGTCGGAAAAATTTAAAACATGTTCTCTTTCTAGGTCCGTCAGAATTTTCAACGTACAAAGTCAGATGGGGCATACACACGATCTGAATATGCGATGAAAAGCTCCCGTCTGACTTTTTCTGTCGGACATTCTGCTCATGTGTACACGGCATAAGAAGTTTACACTTTCACAAACCTGGTCATTGTGACACTTCATTAGCCATATTTATCATTTGACATCTAGTGCATTTATTGTTAGTGCCTGTACAAACTGGTAGAGGAGTTACATAAGCAAGTACAGTAATATTGGCCTGATAGGGTAAGTATTGGGCTTAAACTTTGAGTGATTATTTAGGTTTTCAAGTTAATGTACCTAATTGGTGGTAAGGGTCAAGTTAGAATTTGACTTAGAATAAAGCATTTGAAATATAATGTATGTTTAAAGGTTAGGTTAAGGCCTAAGGTTATGAGGAGTGATAGAGTTATGTGCTATTGCTAGGTTACACGTAAAGTGTTATTTGAAAGACCAGGATTTATGCTTGATTGCTAGGGTAAAGTGTGAAAAGGAGGTTTTTTTTGGCACTGTCTATCCCAAGCCCAAATGTACTGTATCAGATTTTGGAGATCAGTAACTAATGTATCTCTACTAGTCATTGTCACATACCAAATATTTTTCACAATCATTTTTTTTTCTTTCTTTTTTGCACCTTATGCTGGAAGACATAAACACTTTCCAAATTTAAATATACACTGGAAATTAAATGACATGAATTGTGTGTGTGTGTGTGTTCACTGTAATAAACACATTCCTATATTTGAATTTCTGTAGATTTTTTTCTTCCTCTATCAGGACAGCTAATATTTACAGAGGCACTTGTAAACTTTCGGCATATAGTCAGTTTCTAGAGTTGGTGTACAGTACAGCAGATGTCACTCCATTTGCTTAAGTCCTACTGACATTTGGAGATGTGGATTAATTGAGCTGCAGAATGAAATTTAATTAAAATTAAATACAAGCTTGGCCATTGTATCTGTTCATTTTGCACACTGATGTGTGTATTTGAAGTGAACATCACAGTTAATATGTTTGATTAGGAGAGTATGTGAGGAAATTGGAATCTATACTTTGTTTTAAGCAAAAAGGTAACAATAAAAGCAGATGTCATACCCAGACCTTATCATTTAGAGATGAGCCTACCATTCAAAATTTTCTGCATCGCTAAAATGTGTGAATTGGGCCCCAAACTCACACCATTATCAAATATTCATTCTGTAAGTCAGAAAAATAGGCAAAGTAAGGATGAAACTTTTTCAGTTTAGATACATTTGCACCTTTCTGTAAGGTAAAGGGATACATAATTAATATGATGATAATATAACAAAAAAAAGGTATTTTCAGACTTTGTTTGTATTTTCTGCTATGTGGTGGTGGTGTGGGGGGACGGGAGGAGTCATGTGCAGAGAGACTGTCTACACATTTCATTGCTGGAGATAAAAAGCCTAGTTTTATGCTTGAAAACACGTACAAGAGCAGAACTATAATCATATCAGATACAGAGATATTTATTTTCTAATGGAGAGTCCTAACTGTTTTCTCTGTTCTGTCACTGTAGCCAACCTTTGATTCGCTGAAAAGAAAATTGTCATGGGCCCTGGCATTAGGGGAACATTCAAATGAACAGAATGTTTATTTCTTGTGGTTGGAGAAGACGTTATCACAAATAGCAGTTAGTGAGCATAGCAACAACATGGATGGTTGATGAATTCTGAAAGTATTTTGTGCATTGTGTATAACTGATATATTTATAGAATAAATGTTTTTGATTTTTTTTAATGCAGTGGATTTATTGTAGGGTAGCACAAGCTAGGTAACACAGGCTAGGTAACAGAGCAGCTTTAGTTGGTGGAAGGGGTGCTGTTGGCAGTGGCTGCTGTGTACTATAGAGTAAAGCCTCGTACACACGATTGGATTTTCTGACTGGAAATGTGTGATGACAGGCTGTTGGCGGAAAATCTGACCATTTGTATGCTCCATTGGACAATTGTTGTCGGATTTTCCGCGGACAAATGTTGGGTGGCAGGTTTTAAAATTTTCCACGGAAAAATGTCTGTCGGATTTTCTGAGCGTGTACACAAGTCCGTTGGGCAAAAGTCCAAAGTACAAACACGCATGCTCGGAAGCAAGGATGAGCCAGAAGCGGTAGGTCTTGTAAACTAGCATTCATAATGGAGAATTAACATTTGTGACGTGGCAAATTATGAAATCTCGAAATGCAGCGCACATTCTCTTCTTCTTTAATGGGATAATAATGAAGCTGCTTTGCTGGTGATACTGATGAAGTTATTGCAAACAAATTTTCAAAGGCTTTTTTTTCTAGTGATATCAAGAATAATATTATTATGCTTTTTTTTTTTTTTTTTTGGGCAAGTTACCACAACACCATTATCCCGTAGTTTTTAAGATCAAAGATACAACTATGTTGGTGTCCCTTGTCAATTTTACATTGTATTTTTTTAAATGTAACTGCCTACTCCCAAACTGTCATTTGAAGTAAAACACATAGCCAAGTATTATTCTCCACATTTTTTTTATTGTGCATTAAAAAAAGAAAACAAATAAAATTAGACATGCTATCTGCCAATAGAACTTAACAAAAAAGTGCATTCTGTGCATCCAAAAATATAGAAAATATACCAAATCAAATCATTATTATTCGACCAAAAAATAAAATAAAAGCCTCATGCGTGTGTCCTGCTTCTTAATATAGGGGGTCAACAATGCCAAGAGTTGGTGAAAGCAGGGGTCCGTCATTCGAAAAATAAATCCGAAAATCATCTGGATTATTCTCCTGGAGCTCCCGCAGCAAAGGCATATGACATAATTGGTAACAATTAATAAAGCAACCAATTTTTGGTCCAAGAAATCCTCCTTCTCCTGTCCCTGGACTGGACTTTGGTTAAAGCAATAACTCCAAGGCCAATAATAAATAACACGTTATCTCCTCCGATTCTGCAACTTGTCTGGTTGACGAACGGCCATTCAGAAATGAACCGAAAAGCGCTAAATGAAAAGCACAAACTGAAAAGCGCAAATCAACACTCACCAAACTTCTACTAACACGAAATTAGCAGAAGGAGTCAAAAGTGTGGCGCTAACGAGCTGAAAAACCACGTAGTATGTCACTACGTTCGTGTTTGCTGGCCGACAATTCCTTGCCGTTTTTATGCAAGACAAAATTCAGGCACACGCCTTCGGACAAAAGTCTAAAGTTTTGACTGCGAAAAATCAGATCGTGTGTACGAGGCTTTAGTTTCTTTTTCCCCAGCTATTGGTGGTGTCAGTGATTGGGATATGTCAATGAGATGGATAGCACAGTTGCAACTTATCTAGTCCTTATTTTGCTTTTTGGTGATGATGCTAGTAATTGGCCATAACATTCTTGGAAAGGGTGCTAGAGGGCATGCAAGAGAGCACCTATGTGACAATCTGAACATGTTCTAGGAGCTGATCCAATCCACAGGGTCAGTAATCCGTAGAGATATTGGTAATTATTTCAGAGACTATGGTGCAGTCAAAGATGACCATTTCTATTCAGTCCATCTACTATCCATGGCCCTGATTTGTCACGTTTGTCACATCCAGTGTTGCTGAAAGTTTGAAGAAAACTCTAATGCCACCTGTTCTATGGCATTTTGTATTTTATTAAACCAGTAGTGTGTGGGCCATCTATCAGCATAATTCATAGGTACCTGTGTCCCAAACTTTTATAAAAACAAAGACACAGGAATACATTTGAGAAAACTCTGGACTTTACTGGTACCAACTTTCCATATGTATAATGAAACCACAAAAAAATGTCACTGTTAACAATCGTATTTCTTAACCTAAAATTGCAATATCCTTAAAAGATCATACATTGCTCAAGTGACTGCCCCCTGCTTTCCGAATGGAGGGGAGTAAATAAAAGGGGTTTATATTACTGTATTACTAACAAATATAACACATTCCAGATACTCATGTGTCCTCATTATTGTGGCTATATGGCTGGCAATGGAAGTTAGAATTTTCTATGCATTTCGAAGGCTTGCATCCACTTCAGGTGTTACACGAGGTGCATGTCTATAAGTGTTGCAAACATAAACAAACGTTAATATCACAGAATATGTTATTACCATCTATATCAATGTATGGGGCTTACAAGGTCAGACCATATGGAAAAATGTTTTATTCAAAAACAACATTACATTCCTCTGTCAGGGCCACCCATAAGGGGGAATCACCACTAGTAATGTGTGGGGGCAAAGCTGCAAAGATATAGAGTGGGGTAATCTCTAAAAAAATACACATAATTGACATATACCGTAATTAAAAGTTGTATGTACTGCATTACCATACACCAGTAAAAACAAACCTATAGTTTATTATTCAGGTGCAATCAAGTGAAGAAATCTAGGATGGTGAAATTCATAGCAAGATACACAAGACAACATCACAGCTTCTTAGAAGACATTCCATAAATAGTATTTAAAAGAGTCACATCCTTAAAAGACCAGTTAATACAATCCCACTATCAAGGAAGTCAGAGAAGTGACCTGTGTTAAAACCTAGGTATGTTTAGAAGTGAAGGTTTTTCCTACTGTAAATACATACTGATACAAGGACAGAACAGACTACTTGATGGATCTGGGCATTGCTCCAGGCTCTATGTGCATTGCAAAACATAGGAGTAATTTATATCATGAGATGTTGGTGAGTTCTACATCAGAAAGACTAAAAAAAGCCTTTCTGGCATAGAATTTACTATCACATCTACAATATATAAAGAATGGAAATATGAGCACACCTGTACAACAAAAAAAAACATAGGAATAATTTCTCTGATACTGTTTTTTTCTTAGAATGAAAAAAATTGTGAGCTTTACTGCCAAATAATATAAAATACAGTCACAATCTGTCTGCCTCCTCAACCTTGAAAATTGACACAGGGTTTAAGAAAAACTGGTCCAAGCCTGAGATGTAGAAAAGCCAGTTGCACTTTGCCTACAGTTTTTAAAAATAGAAATTGCACAGCAAGCATTTAGATCAGTAACGTAGTAGTCTGCAAGTAAAATGTTACCACAAATTGATCGTTGATGTGTAGCCTATTGTCCTCTGACATATTTTGCCAAAGTGACTTTGCAGTGCCAGTTGGAAGTGTTCTAGCTAGAAATTCAGTTGTATATAGTAAAATATCTTTTGTCACAATTCCTTTATTTTAGTGTTGAATAATTTCTGGAAATTTAAATCTTATGCAGTTTTTTTTTAATCTCTTGAGCACTTCAGTGGTGTGATATCTCCAATAAAATCCCAGTTCATAAAATCCCAGTTCCATTGATCTGCCGCTGCAAATACAATAAAATGATGACTTTATTCTTTTTTGATGGATTCTCCATAGTATAGAATAGACAAATAATTAGGTAGCTGAACTATTGGAGACACATTCATCTTGGCCTTGTATGAGTGGCAAAGACACAAAACTACTGCAGGATAGTTTTTTCCATTGGAGTACATATAAAGGTGCTGAAAATATACCACTAGTGTCTACTCAAAACTAAAATATAATTGTTTGTGTGGTGGTGCCTTATTGCTAGCTAGTTCTTTTAGTTCTGATAGGCACCCGCCAATTCATAAACAATCATATTAGGATAATAATACATTATGAATTCTAAATAAGTTGGAACTTAGAAATCAACTTGAATTGTATATTAAGTCATTAAGGAGGAAAAAAAAATGTTGTTGGCATTTTACCTTGTTGGCATAGAATGTGTGGCTGTGCCTTGGCTTCACAGGCTTCTGATTAGCGTATATAATCTTTGCATACGTCCTTGTTTCACCTGTAGCATTTCCTGCAGTAATGGGCACTGTGTTCCTTGACTATAATGAGCTGCTCTTTACAGAAGGACCTGCTTATATAAGGAACATGCTTAGAGGTAATGCCTCTTCATTCTTCCATTTCTCTCTCCTTTTTTTTTTTGCACCACAATCCGCAAAGTGTGGCAAGTAATAGATTTAAATTTGCTAAGTGCATTTACTCCTTTGTGCCGCCATAAAGAGAATCTATTACTGTAAAATTGAGGCTTGGTTTCAAATTGCACCATTATGAAGTTTTCTTCCAGCAATGTTTTGTCTCTAATACACTTCCCTCATTGTAATTCTGTTACAAACCTGATGTCTAGCATCAAGTCTCACAATAATTATTTTAAATTGCTACTAGGAACAGAAGTCCTGGTGGGATATATTACTACCATTCTAACAAGATGAATTTCAATGCACTTGTAACCATATTATAGTGGATTATGAAAGAAAGAACATCTTTGAGTTTTTGGCATTCAAGCATACATGTAACCTTCAAATATTATTCTGCTCTGAACTGCAGCCTTCATCATACAATTTAGGCCATTAAAATAAAGCAAGGGGTTAGATGGAAAAAAATGCCGGGGTTAGTTTAGAAATGATAGCGAGAGAAGTTAGTTTTAATGTCATATTTTATTCATATGGTTCCCAGTTTTAGATGATGTGTTCAGCATCCTTCAGGAGCCAGCTCTGCTTCTAGTTGCCTTAACCCCGTGAGTGTTAAATATACCCTCTGGCATAACTAGAGGAGCTCTCATTGTTATGAGTGGGCTGTCAGGATGACATATGGAGAGGCAGCTTCCTCAGCACCTGATTTCTCTCTATTATTACTTAGCTGTATTCATTTTCATAGTTTCTCTCATTCGTATTCTTTGTAACCAGCTGTAAGCATCTTAAGCTAATCAAAGAATCACAGATACAATCCTCATATACCCTCAAGGGCCAAGAGAGACCCTTTGCTACACACCAAATTCAGAAAGTTATATCCCAAAATTTTAGCTTTAGAAAAACTTAATAAACAAGAAAACTTTTTACCTTCATTCCTTTGAAATGTTACAATGACATGACAATTATGTTTCTGGCTTAATGCAGAGGTAGTTAAAAGAGATGTATGGGGTTTATAAAAAAGTAAACATGCATACTTACCTCTGTGCTACACAATTGGTGTGATGTTGCAGCTGTCCCAGGTCGACTCTAAAGCCTCATACACACTATCCGATTTTCCAACAGGAAATGTGTGATGACAGGCTGTTGGCGGAAAATCTGACCGTTTGTACGCTCCATCGGACAATTGTTGTCGGATTTTGCGCAGACAAATGTTGGATAGCAGGTTTTAAAATTTTCCGCGGACAAATGTCTGTTGTTGGATTTTCCGTGCGTGTGTACACAAGTCCGTCGGACAAATGTCCAAAGTACAAAAACTCGGAAGCAAGGACGAGCCAGAAGCTGTCGGTCTTGTAAACTAGCGTTCATAATAGAGAATTAACATTTGTGAAGTGGGAAATTATGAAATCTCGAAATGCAGCGCACAATTCTCTTCTTCTTTAATGGGATAATAATGAAGCTGCTTTGCTGGTGATTCTGATGGAGTTATTGCAAACAAATTTTCAAAGGCTTCAAAGAATAATATTATTATGCTTTTTTTTTTTTTTTTTTGGGCAAGTTACCACAACACCATTATCCCGTAGTTTTTAAGATCAAAGATACAACTATGTTGGTGTCCCTTGTTAATTTTACATTGTATTTTTTTAACCACTTCAGCCGCGGAAGAATTTACCCCTTTCCTGACCAGAGCACTTTTTGCGATTCGGCACTGCGTCGCTTTAACTGACAATTGCGCGGCCGTGCGACGTCACACCCAAACAAAATTGACGTCTTTTTTATCCCCACAAATAGAGCTTTCTTTTGGTGGTATTTGATCACCTCTGTGGTTTTTATTTGTTTGCGCTATAAATTTTGCGCTATTTTTAACTTTTTGCTATAATAAATATCCCCAAAAAATGTATAAAAAAATGTATTTCTCAGTTTAGGCCGATATGTATTCTTCTACATATTTTTGGTAAAAAAAAATGTGGTAAATTTGGTAAAAGTTATAGCATAGGGGATAGATTTATGGCATTTTTATTATTAAATATTTTTTTTATTAGTAATGGCGGCGATCTGTGATTTTTATCATGACTGCGACATTATGGCGGACACATTGGACACTTTTGACACCATTTTGGGACCACTGTCACTTATACAGCGATCAGTGCTATAAAAATGCACTGATTACTGTGTAAATGACACTGGCAGGGAAGGGGTTAAACACTAGGGGGCGATCAAGGGTTTAAGTGTGTCCTAGGGAGGTGTTCTAACTGTGGGGGGATGAGCTTCCACTGACATGACAGCGATCACTGCTCCCTATCACAGAGAGCAGTAGATCCCTGTCATGTCACTAGGCAGAACAGGGAAACGCCTTGTTTACAAAAGCATCTCCCCGTTCTTCTGCTCCGTGACATGATCGCGGGCCCCCGGTGGACATCGAGTCCGCGGGACCCGCGGGCACAGTCACGGAGTACGTGGCGGGCGCACGTGAGCCCACAATGCCTATACGCCCATTTGCCCAGCTGTGCCATTGTGCCGACGTACATCGTTGTGCGCTGGTCGGCTAGTGGTTAAATGTAACTGCCTACTCCCAAACTGTCATTTGAAGTAAAACACATAGCCAAGTATTATTCTACACAATTTTTTTTATTGTGCATTAAAAAAATAAACATATAAAAGACATTCTATCTGCCAATAGAACTTAACCAAAAAGTGCATTCTGTGCATCCAAAAATATAGAAAATATAACAAATCAAATCATTATTATTCAACCAAAAAATAAAATAAAAGCCTCATGCATGTGTCCTGCTTCTTAATATAGGGGTCAACAATGCCAAGAGTTGGTGAAAGCAGGGGTCCGTCATCCGGAGATAATTCCAAAAATCATCTGGATTATTCTCCTGAAGCTCCCGCAGCAAAGGCATATGACATAATTGGTCATGATTAATAAAGCAACCAATTTTTGGTCCAAAAACTCCTCCTCTTCCTCCTGTTTCTGGACTGGACTTGGGTCAAAGCAATAACTCCAATGCCAATAATAAATAACACATTATCTCCTCCATTTCTGCAACATGTCTGGTTGACGAACGGCCTAAACGAACTGAAAAGCACAAAATGAAAAGTGCGAAATGAAAAGCGTGAATCAACACTCACCAAACTTCTACTAACGTGAAATTAGCAGAAGAAGCCCAAAGGGTGGCGCTTAAGAGCTGAAAAAACACGTAGTACGTCAACGTTTGTTGGCTGACAATTCCTTGCCTTTTGTATGCAAGGCAAAATCCAGGCACACGCCTTTAGACAAAAGTCAGAGGTTTTGTCTGCGGAAAATCCAATCGTGTATACGTGTCTTAAGTCTGAAAATGGAGTGATCACATGACCCCTGATCGTTCAGTTCTTAGTTTGCTTGGAGCAGAGAGCAGTGACTGCCGATCACCACTATCTGCTCCTACATTGCTGGGCTGAATAGGGGATGAGCGCGGCAAGCTTCAGTGCTCAGCCACGCACTGATAGCTGGAGCCACCTGTCAACCAGGCAGCTGAGTGGATCCCTACAGTATTGTCAGGTTCCGTCCAGAGCCTGGAGCAGCTCTGCCATGTCAATAGCCCACTGCCAGCTGACTTTGGGTCACAGGAGAGCAAAAGTAAGTGCACTGCTGTGACCCACAAAAAAAGTATGGCCAAAAAAGCGGTAATACTTCTCTTGCGAATTGTAGTAGAGGTTTGGTTATTTTTCCCTGTTTCAAAAGCTGGATAAACTTCAGTGGTGTAAATGTCTTGGTGGGATGCAATCTTGAGGGGGCTGCCATGGATACACTTGGCCTCATAGGCTGTCTGCAAGCAGCATTGCTTTTTACGCTGTTTTCTAAATGGCCACAAGCTGGCCATAAATCGTATCAATATTTCAATGACTTTCCGAAAATGTTACCCATCAAAAACAACTACCTACCAATTGCTAGGTGGAATCTGCAGAAAAAGTAAATGTGTGTGAAGGAGCCACTGATTTATTTTATGTGCCAGTGCATTAGGTTAGACTTACTAAATAGTTAAATTAGTTGCATGTAATATTTTATCCCGTTATCTCATGCAAATTTTTTTATATATTTTTTTAAAATTAATCTAATTCACTTAAAATGGTAGCATTCTAAAGAGATTATGTCATAAGCAAATTAGCAATGAGGAAACTGAATGAGCAAAGGGATGCATTTGCGAACTAGTGTGTGCTAATTGCACATATGCCACGAGTACGGTATTTTGAAACTGACTCATCAGTTTGTTTTCAGTATAAGGTGGAGTTTTAAGTGCAAAACTGAGACAGGTCAGTTCCTCCTGCTGAAAGAAGGATGATATTCAGCTTCAGGCAAGTTGGAGCCTTTTATGAATGTTTAGAATGAGTTTAGTCTGGATAATTGCAATGGTTTTTCCCTGTTTCCTGATATAAATTCTTTATTATAGTATTTAATTTAGCAGTAAAAAATAACTTATACATAAGTATAATTACCTTAAATATTTTTGTGGGAGATATTATTATTTATGTCATCCAAGTTGAACAAAGTGGGGCTATGCATATATTGTTTGTATGCAAAATATATATATTTATATTTTTTAAAGTGGTAACAAACCCCCACATAAACCCACTGAACTAGCCTCAGGAGATGCACAGTAATAAAGCAAATCCTCCTAAGCTGTACTTGTTTATCTGCAGCTTTTCTCCTCCAGAGCCTTCCATCTGACACAGATAAGATGATATTTCTGAGCTTCCAGAGGAGGTGGGTATCGGATGTCACATACTGCACAGCAGAAAGCACAGAGCTGAGTGTGATCTGAGACCTGAGTGAAGGGAAAGAACACCCCCCCATCTACACAGTCTCATAGGGAAAGTTGCATAACTGTCAATCGCTTGTGTACTGGAGGGGGATGGGCCATCTCCCAGGATTGCTTTGTGTTGGGAAAACTTTCAGAAGTGACTCATGCAGATAGCAGAGGAAGGAGAGAGCAGACAGGGACTACACTAAGTGCTATAGATTGAGGCGAGTGCACACAAATGAGAATATGTTTTGTTTCATTTCATTTCAAAGGTTTAAAACCACTTTAATTAAAACCTTTCAAATTGTAAATAAAAAAGAGTTTCCATTATTGATGTTCAAGAATTTGTTTGGGTATCTATTATTGTTCCTCATTTGGTAGGTAATACATACTCTTTCCTTACCATGGCTTATGGCAACTTGTCTAGCTGGATCAATGATTCTTCTGCCTGTTATCGTTTGATTTCATGCACTCTCTGGCATCTCAGCATCGAAAAGTATGTGTGTGAAGATGAGTGAATTTAACACATGCAAACTTTTGTACTTGCAGTTTAGTGATTCAGGCTGTTTGAGCATAACCATGTGCTTGTAAATGACTGCTAACCTGCTTTACCTTGCACCTACTGTTACATTTGGTCAGTATAGTTGTTTGAAAAAGGTATTTGAGTATGAGTTCTGAATTTTTTGGGGGGTGTAAACATGAAGAGTTGGTGGAACTATGAGGTCTATAATTCTTTAGTTGAAGCGTACTTAGGGCTTTCAGGTGGTGTGGCACTGGATCAGAGAACAGTTGGAAATACTCATTAGTTATAGTTCCACCTGTAAAGCAAAGTTGTAATGTTACAGGTTCAGTTAAAAGCTGAGCTCTTCTAAGAACTTATTGCATCAAAATGGTATCATAACAGAACCCCAGTGTACTTTTAAGAGTTTCAGGCAACAAATGAAAGTGGTCTGTGGATTTCTAATACCATGCAGCACACACTGCAGCTAGGCTAAAATAGGAAACTGCACATTTTTTCTTTAATCTAGCTTTCTGGTATATTCCTGACTGTGCTTTTTAAAGCAGACTTCTCCTCCCCATCTTAAAAAAATGCTAATGCTGATTCAGGGCTTGTTCACCCTATGTTCATTGAGCTGCATTTTTTTTCACACTACCACACATATATGGTGTGAAGAGGGCACAGCAGGGTGTGCAGAAAAACGTATCTCAACGGACATGGTGGGGACAAGCCCTTAAGGTATATAGGGAAATAAGCTCAAATACATTGTAACATATTGCTTTCATTAACTTATTTCCATACTGCACTTGTCCATCTCACCTATCCTCTGATTTTAATGCTACCAATTAAAAAGAAAAAAGAAAAAAGTCTCATCGCTGGCTGACTTTACTTTATTGTATTGTTTTCTGTGCCAGCCCATTGATGATATTTGCACCAGATTTCCCTTCTCCCCTGATTCCCATTCCGCCAAATCTTTCCCCAGAGATTTTGCTAACCCTTGCAAGATCTAGCAGTTTACTCTTGAGGTCTCCCAAGGGAAAAGCTAGAAGGCACTGGCTACGTCACCAGTGTCTAAGAAGACCAAAAAGTAGAGTACATCAAAAGGTAAGTTCACCAAGAATACTTTTATTGTACATAGACATGTAAGGCACTGGTGACATCTTCAAGTCACTAATACCCAAGAAGACCAAGAAGGAGGATACATAAAAAGGTAAAAGAAGCTGACAAAGAATGCTTTTATTTTATATACTGTAGGCATGTAATGTGATTACAGCTCAGCATGCAGAGCTTCATACTGTCATGATCTGAGGACTGGAACACCTGGGACTTTAAAACTCTGGGTAGGGATGACTAAACTGGTGTGCCAGTGTATGGATCCTGGAAAGTGCAGGAGCAGTGTGACTGCACACAAACAGGGGGAATGTCAGAATCGCAGGATCTAAGGAGCCTCCTGGTCTTTACCAGAGTCACTGGAGGTGTGGATGTTGAGCTGCAAGGCAGCCCCCAGGTTGCGGCTCTGTAACACACCCGTGCAGATACAGTGCCAGCAAATAGCACACAGGATGGACTTAGGGGACACACAGGATACAAGGAAAAACTACAGCAGCTAGCAAAAAGAGAAACCAATGGGAAGATGCAGGGAACAAGCGTGAAGCACAGGAGAGTGGGGGAAAGCTGGGCAATAGCACAGAGAGAGAGATGGACACAGCGAACAGGAATGAGGGGCAAAGCCAAATGACAAAAAATAATGCTTGTAGAAAGCACCCACAGCAACAGTGAATAAAGGAAAACACGGACAGAAACAGAAGGAAATAAAGGAGTGCAGCAAGAGGGAAAAACTGAGAACAATGACAAGGCCGAACACACACAGAATACAAGTATACTGAAGGAACAGCAAATGGCAGAGGAACGGTTTCAGTGTGGAGACACGTTACTCAAACACTAAAGCCTCGTACGCATGATCGGTTTTTCTGCAGACAAAACCTTGGTTTATTATTGTCATATGCCTTTGCTGCAGGAGCTCCAGGAGAATAATCCAGATGATTTTCGGAATTATCTCCGGATGACGGACCACTACTTTCACCAACTCTTGGCATTGTTGACCCCCTATATTAAGAAGCAGGACAGATGCATGAGGCTTTTATTTTATTTTTTGGTTGAATAATGATTTGATTTGGTATATTTTCTATATTTTTGGATGCATAGAATGCACTTTTTGGTTAAGTTCTATTGGCAGATAGCATGTCTAATTTTATTTGTTTTCTTTTTTAATGCACAATAAAAAAAATTGTATAGAATAATACTTTACTATGTGTTTTACTTCAAATGACAGTTTAGGAGTAGGCAATTGCATTTTAAAAAATACAATGGTGTTGTGGTAACTTGCATCAAAAAAAAAAAAAACAAGCATAATAACATTATTCTTGATATCACTAGAAAAAAAAAGCCTTTGAAAATGCTTTTGCAATAGCTCCATCAGTATAACCAGCAAAGCAGCTTCATTATTATCCCATTAAAGAAGAAGAGAATGTGCGCTGCATTTCGAGATTTCATAATTTGCCACGTCACGAATATTAATTCTGCATTATGAACGCTAGTTTACAAGAACTTCTGGCTGGTCCTTGCTTCCGAGCATGCGTGTTTGTACTTTGGACTTTTTTCAAACGGACTTGTGTATACACGCTCAGAAAATTCAGACAACACACATTTGTCTGTGGAAAATTTTAAAGCCTGCCATCCAACATTTGCCCATGGAAAATCCGACAACAATTGTCCGATGGAGCGTCCAAATGGTCTGATTTTCTGCCAACAGCCTGTCATCACACATTTCCCATCCAAAAATCCGATCGTGTGTACGCGGCTTAAGTCACACGTGCAAATGCTTAATAATACCTAGATTGAGGGCAGATTGGCAGGAACCCAGCAGCTCGGACAGGGGGTAAAACCCGACACTGGATCAATGTACACGGAACCATGACTCATGCATTTGTGGATTTTAGTTTATGGAGGAGAAGCTGCTTTAAATTCAACTATGGTATGTTTTATTCCCATAACACTAGGCAAAATAAAACTACCAGCGTAGGCTTGAACATGAGTGAAGGATGCAGTAAGCTTCCCAGTACTACTACTACTACTACTACTACCATTTTTTTTGTACATTGAGCTATCAGTATGTGAAAAAGATTAAGGAGTATAGGTGTGTTTAGGAATAGTTCTACTGCAACATAAGCAAGTGTTCTCCAATCACCAGTTTAATACGTGGTCAGGTGTGCTACAGCTAGAAATACTTCACAGGTACACTTTGTTTCTTAATTTTCTTAATTTGCAATGCTGTACCTTTAAATATTTTTTGTGAAAAATACGCTCTATTAAAGCGGTCATTTAATGGTCTTGCACATAGAGAAGAAGAAGAATAGAAGAATATAGAAGAATACAAAACAAAATATGAGACACTTTTCCTCCATAGCATGACATAGCTGAGGACAAACATAGACACAGCCTAGCTCCCCCTGACTCTGGGCTATTGTTACGTTATATTTAAGCAACTCTCCAGTCTTCAGAAACATCAAATAAAAATATAAATAGGTTTTATTTGAAGATGCAAATACCTTCAGAAATGTCTTTGTTTATGCTGAAAAAATGATGTTATCCCTAATTATTTAATAAGGTTTTTAAAGCTGGTACAAATGAACACAGATGCTCATGTGAGCTCACAGTAATGCAGCGGCAGGCACAGTTGGTGACAAATACAGACACATCTATATGTGTTAAAAAAAAGCAAAGCAATTAAATTCATCATGCAACTATACACTATGTAGATACTACCTATAGTTTTTTATGTGAATTCTAGTTTTAAAAAAATATTATTTTAATATTGCTTTAGATGTGGAATGTTTCCTCCTACCGTCACTGTTATAATTGGGGACAGCAAAGTTTGCTTAGGTGTGGACTGCACATTTTTTTTTTTTTTTTTAAATAAAGAAGTATGTTTTTTAAATGGTGTTCCAGGCTGCACAAAGACCCCTCATTTGGAATCCTTCCACCAGAATACTGGATATTGCAAAGGTTTTTAATTCAGGTGAATGCAACATAAGGCAGAGGACAGCAAGAAAAGATCCTCTTGACTATTATGATCACTTTCACCCTAAAGACTTCCTCCTTTATGTGCACTTCAAATGTGTAAGTAGAAATAAACAGAGCTATAAAAAATTGCAAGCAAGCAGCTCAGTGTACATTCTTGGCACACCTTGGCACCAGAATAAATTTAGTCCCGCATGCATATGTGGGAGTTACGTCATTCTGACCCGACCAGTTAACACGGCTGAAGATTGAGCTTGGAAAAAGACCAGGTGAAGATGCCGTAAATGAGGGGAGCTTTACTTCTGCTTTAACTTTTCTAGGGTTTATACTGTAAGTGACAGGCTTGGAGTATGTATGCAGGATGTCCAAACTTTGGACCCATCAGTTTGATCACAACTCCAACATATAAAACTGTAATTAACGCACTGTGAATAACCAAAATTCTTTGAATTATATTTGAGTATGATGGAATGTTAGAAGACCATGTCTTAAATGCCCATTCACGACTGTCATCTTAAAAAATCCACAACACCCTACTATCAAATCACTAAACATTCCTTTCTGTTCTGAGAAAAGGCATGCGGTTAGGATTACTCTTGCAATTGCAAGAATGATCCCACATTTTTCTATTTAAATTGTGTATTACATTACCTATTTTGCAGTATTATCATAAAACTGAAAGCAGAATTGACTATGGGTTGGCACATCTTCTTCATATGGGGGGGCTCTAACTCACTTGTACGGGCCAAGAAGAGCCAGCTGGGAAAGAAGACATGGTTTTGTGTTACAAGAGCTGCAGGGAGTCTTGTTTTCTTTTTTGTAGTTTATGCATGTCTTCTCCCCTACAGCACTAAAGGTATATTTTCCCACAAGGGACCTTAGGTGGTAATATGTAAACAATGTGGTTTGGATCTGTTACCCTGCAGCCAAAGACAATGGCTCACAAATACCCTAACAGTAAATACAGCTCACTTCTAAGTTTTAGTTTTACATTTTTATTTTTTGTTTTAGTCCATAGTTAAAGAAATATATATATTTGAGAAAGTTTCACTAGCATTCTAAAATAATCAAAATGGCAGAAGTTAGAAATGTTTTGTTATTGAAATGTGACCCACCTCTGCCCTATAGTTAGTGAATTCAGGATGTAAAATAAGTGCATTCTCTGATATGAGTCTTTGTACAAAGATCCACAGTCTATGCTTTATACATAATCTCCTTTGAATAAAATGAGTTAATGAAAAGTTAATATCTAAAGTTAATATGCATAAAATGTATTTTGGATTAATTTGGAAGTGTTGAACAATTTCCAAGCACTTTGAGCCAACTGTCTAGATTATTGCAGACAATTTACACCCATACCAGCTGAGAAATCAGAGGACATAGGGAGAAGACACTATCCTGCAGCAGTCTATTCATACTACATTGCTAGTGCCTGCGCTGGGGAGATAACAGGGATGCTTACCCATGGACCTCTCAGGGTTAATCTGAGCGGATAGAAATGTGAAATGCAGTTAAAACTGAAAACTCATAAGAGTGAAATAACGTAATGCCTTAAGAGTGAGCTCATAAGTCCCATGGGATGAGTGCATCCTTTGGCTTAAAAAACAAAGTGAGCTTTAATTAGGAATTAAAATGAAGTTGGATCTTTTCTAGCTTGCAATAAACTTATACTGTGTTCTTTGAACTTCAAGGAAAATGTTAACCTGCTCCCCTTGGTGAAAGAATTTAAATGTATCAATGTTAAAATGTGTCGTTCAAATTCATACTCCTAATCAGGTAGTGTTCACCAGTAACATATTTTTCATTGGCATTTTGTTGCTATGGGGCAGGATTGTAAAGAATTATGATGGACATTAACAGCACAATTGTCCAAAATATGCCCGCACATTCACGGGTCAAAAACATTCACCAAGATGTTATTTAACCTCTTGCTTACAGGGCACTTAAACCCCCCTCCTATCCAGACCAATTTTCAGCTTTCAGCGCTGACGCTGAATGACAATTGCGCGGTCATACAACACTGTACCCAAATGAAATTTTTATCATTTTTTCAGCACAAATAGAGCTTTCTTTTGGTGGTATTTGATCACCTCTGCGGTTTTTACTTTTTGTTAAAAAAATGTGAAAATCTGAATTTTTTTAAAAAAAAAATGTTTTTTTTTTTATATTTTGTTATAAAAAATTTAAAACTGCTAATTTTTCTCCTTCATTGATGTACGCTGATGAGGCGGCAGTGATGGGCACTGATAGGCGGCAGTGATGGGCACTGATGGGTGGCAGTGATGGGCACTGATGGGTGGCAGTGATGGGCAGCACTGGCAGGTGGCACTGATTGGCACTACAGGTGGGCATTGATAGGTGGTACTTGTGGGCATTGATAGGTGGCACTTGTGGGCACTGTTAGGTGGCACTGTGGGCACTGTTAGGTGGCACTGTGGGCAGTGTTAGGTGGCACTTTTATTGGGCACTGATGAGGCAGATGAGCCTCTTCCACTTCTGGACTGATGTCCCTTACATCTGAGCCGGTGATCGGCTTTTTTTTCTACTCACGCTGTCAGCGTGAGTAAAAAAAAAACAAAAAACGATTGCCGATGTTTTGTTTACATCATGTGATCAGCTGTCATTGGCTGACAGCTGATCACATGGTAAGGGGCCAGGACCAGCCCCTTACACGGATTGGTGATCAGCCGAGTCTCAGGGCGCGCGCAGGGAGCGTGCACAGGGGAGGCCGTCATATGACGGCCTCCCGGGAATGCAGGTCCGCGCTGTGGCCATCATTCGGCCATAGCGCGGATGTCTAGTGGTTAATGATAAAAGGTGTTTACCAAAACATTTGTCCTATATATAATACGAGGAATATTACATTCACTGCAAGTTACATTGTGGACTGCATTGAGTAAAATACCAAATATGGTAGAAATAGAATTCTGTATTGTCAGTTCAACTGAGTCCAGGTGACAGATGCACACCGCTGGAGTCAGGAGTGCACCGCTAAGGTAGTGGACCCTATGGCTGACTGCTGCGGATGGAACTCTGGGTGGTTCAGGAAGGCAGGACCACTGGGAGCTAGAGCATAAGATTTCCGAGGGCGCGGAGTCTAAGAGCCAGCAGTTGTTCACCAGAGCCTCTAGTGGTGAGGATGGACTGCGCTGCAACTCACTCCAGGTCGCGGCCCCCTGGGTCTCCCGGCTCATGCTCATGGTAGGCTACAGGAGGATAGAGAGGAAGCAGCAGCCCAGGACAACAAGGGATAGTAGGGAGATAAGCCAAAAGTTGGGGTGACTAGCAGACAAGGATAGAGAGAGAACACGCCAAAAGGTCAGGGCCACAAGCAGGCAGGGATAGTCAAGAGCAAGCCAAGATCGGAAACAGGAAACCAAACACACAATATTGCTCAGCAAGGCAGGCTTGGAGAACACAGTGTTAAATAGTGGTTCCTGTTGAGGAGGGAAGATTACTTAACCATGCAGGTGTGAGAGTGCAAGCCCTAAGGCTGACACACAGACCAGGTAAGAGACAGACAGGGCATGAAAGTATTACTGCAGAGTCATGACAGTACCCCCCTTCTTATGAGGCCTCCTCCTCCCTCGCTTGGGCCTAGGCTTGGAGGGGAACCTCAAATGAAACCTCCTCATAAGACGAGGTGCAAAGACATCAGATGCAGGGATCCAAGACCTCTCCTCAGGACCAAAACCTTTCCAGTGCACGAGGTACTGGAGACTGCCTTTACAGAGCCAGGAATCCAGAATTTGACTAACCTCGTACTCCTGATTATCCTCAGAAACTGGAACCCATGCAGGGAGAGGATGAGAGAACTTATTGAGTATTAAAGGCTTCAGTAGGGAAACGTGAAAAGAGTTAGAGATCTTGAGGCTTTTAGGGATTTGAAGTTTAAAACAAACCGGATTTAACTTAGAAATTATGGTGTATGGACCAATGAATCTTGGGGCAAATTTCAGGGAAGGAGCCCATAGCCTAATGTTCCTGGTGGAAAGCCAGACCTTGTCTCCAGGCTGTAGAGAAGGCAGCTTACGCCTACGATGTTCGGCAAAACCTTTAAATTTATCAGCAGTTGCCCAGAGGGAATCATGAACATTACCCCAATTAGAATTGAATGATTGTTGAACCGTAGCCAAAGCTGGAATATCCAGAGAACAGGTCATAGGAAGAGGGAGCTGAGAGGGTGTCTTCCATAAACTGTGAAAAAGGGTGTCTTCTGTGAACTGATGTTCACATGATTGTTGTGAGAGAATTCTGCCCATGGGAGTAGAGAGGACCAATTGTCATGATGAGCAGAAACTAAGGTGTGGAGAAAGACCTCTAACTCCTGATTAACCCTCTCAGTCTGTCTATTGGATTGAGGATGGTACGGAGAGAAAAAATCCAAGACACTATTGAGGGATTTGCAGGAGGCTCTCCAAAAACGAGATGTAAATTGAACACCCCTGTCAGAAACAATATGGGAAGGAACCCCATGGAGGGGAAAGATCTCTTGAACAAAAATGGGAACCAAAGCAGGAGCAGAAGGAAGACCAGGAAGAGGAACAAAATGAGCCATCTTGAAGAACCAATTGATTACCACCCAAATGACCGTATTATTCTCTGGTGGTGGAAGATCGGTGATAAAGGTAATGGCTATGTGAGACCAGGGCTCCTCGGGAATGGGCAAGGTCATGAGAAGACCAGCAGGAGACTGCGTGGGGGATTTTAGACTTGGCACAGACATGATAAGCCTTAACGTAGTCTTTGACATCCAAACGGAGAGTAGGCCACCAGTAGTGGTGACTGATGAGGAGGAAGGATCGAAGGAACTCAGCATGACCTGCCACCTTGGAGTCATGTCCCCAATGAAGTATCTTAGCTCTTAGCTCAGTTGGGATGAAGGTCTTGCCAGGAGGAGTTTTTGACTCCAGGGTGGTAGAATGGACAACGATGCATGAGGTAGGGATGATCGGCTCAGGTTCAGGGTTAGGCTCCTCATCCTGAATGTCAAAAGACCTAGAGAGTGCATCAGTCTGACTGTTGCAGGAACCAGGTTTTAAACGTAATAGTGAAGTTAAAACGGGAAAAGAAGAGACTCCACCTAGCTTGTCTGGGATTCAATCATTTGGCATTCTGTAAGTACTGCAGATTTTTATGGTCAGTGAAAATTGTTATGGAATGTGGGTAACCCTCCAAGAGATGATGACACTCCTCCAATACCAATTTAATTGCAAGAAGTTCCTGATCACCAATAGCATAATTCTTCTCTGCCTGAGAATTTTTTTGGGGAAAAAAAAAACGCATATGGTTGACGTTTTTTCCCAAAGGATTGAAGAAGCACAGCTCCCACCCAAGTTGAGGAAGCATCCACTCTAATAAAAAATGGATCCCCAGGGTCAGGTTGCCTCAACAAAGGTCCAGACATGAAGGCCTGTTTCAAATCATGAAAGGCAGAGACAGCTTCAGGGGGCCACTCCTTGGCATTAGCAACCTTTTAGGTCAAGGTGATAATAGGCGCAAAAATAGAGGAGTAATTCCTAATGAACTGCCTGTAATAATTAGTGAACCCAAGAAAGCGCTGTGTGGCCTTGAGGCCGGCAGGAAGAGGCCAGTTGGTAATGGACAACAAGGACAACAAGGGATAGTAAGGAGATAAGCAAATGGTTGGGGCGACTAGCAGAGAAGGATAGACAGAGAAGATGCCAAAAGGTCAGGGTCACAAGCAGTCAGAAATAGTCAACAAGCCAAGATCGGTAACAGAGACAGACGTAGAGCACATGGAAAGCAGGAAACAGGAAACCAAACAACACAATATGGCTCGGCAAGGCAGGCTTGGAGAACACGGTGTTAAATAGTGGTTCCTGTTGAGACTAGGGGAGAATATATAACCATGCAGGTGTTAGAGTGCAAGATAGAGGCTGATACACAGACCAGGTAAGAGACAGACAGGGCATGAAAGTATTACTACAGAGTCATGACATGTATATTGGGTCTTTATTATACAGACTTAAAGACTCCTTTTGTCGACTGATAATGTAAATGTCCCATTGTTAGGAACTTTGAAAACTAACACCAAAAATATCCAACTGTGCCTTGTGAACTAATATGAAAATGAATGTCTATCAATCAACCAATAAGGTACATTTGTGTGTGAAAATCAGCTAACACCCCATCGCATTTTCATAGATGTGTGTTACAAATTGAAATATATATATATATATATATACACTGTGTTGCAGTGCTTTTCAATATACTATCCAGTAGATTTATGCAAATCATAAACATATGCCAACAAAATATATATATATTAAAAAAAATAAAGTTTATCCGCAATCCAGTGCCTTGTTAATGATTCACTCCATGTGCCCTTAAAATTGCTTTTGACCACCACCAGTTGTGCTTTCACCTGGACACAATGACCTTAAATGCTCTGTAGGGTCAAACAAGGCTTTTGTCCCTCTTTGAGGACTTATACAGACAGCATGGGTCCAGTGGTATCTCTCTCTTACATAAATATTTCTGCCTGTTTATTGGTTTCATAAAAGTAATCACCTCCGGATAATTAGGATACTTTCTATTTAAGAGCACTCTCCAGTCTTGTTCACTATTCCACTGCTTTACTTCAACCGCTTTGCCTCTCCTTGCTGTCACCTGGGCTTATTTGTTTGGGATTTGTATAAATCTGTTGGCTAGTATGTTAAAAAGCGCTGCGCTAAAGATTTATATGCATATTTCATTACAGTATTATGAACTTAGATCATTGCTGCCCCTTCTGTACATTCTTGTCTTTGACTTGCACTGCAAAAGTATAAATATACCTGAAATTATTGGCACCTTCTGTACAGCTCTTGAGGAACAAAAGATTAGCCATTTTTTCATTTTTTTCAGCCAATTTTTGCTTCCAAGGCTATTTTTTTTATCAGAGAACAAGTGCAGGTACTCTTCACTCCCCCCCCCCCCCCCCTTTTCCAAATGCTTATGGAAGTGGCCGGAAGTGGCCAAAAGTGGGCTTAGTCAAACAATTGTGGGTGTTGCTTTATGGCGTATGGCTTGTAGCATTCTGCCCTTTGCTATACATTTTCACAAAATAGGGCTTGGGAGCACGCTGAAGAGTAAGCAGAAGCTACATAAACCCCATCTTTGATGTCAGTGGCTTGGTGTCAGTGGAATTAATAATAACTTCCAGAAAAGGTGTCAGTGGCTGCAAAAAAAACAGCCAGTATTGGTGTCAAATAGGATTACCTATTTAGAAACAGGACTCCAAGCTTTTTTTTTATGTAGAGGTGTGTCCAAATCCCAAGTATTGTTGTACTTCCAGCCGCTGTAGATTAGAGAACTGCAACTCTCATTCAGCGAAGTGTCATTTATACACCCCCCTCTCCCCTTGGCCATACAGAGAAAGAAGATCAAATGACCTTGAAAAGCAATTTGTAATGAAATCAAGATGAAATATCCTAAAAAGGCAGAACTGAGGCTGGGTTAGGGCTCCATAGCATAGAATAGAATATTAGAACTGAAGATCCAGAAACACAATGATATGGTAACTTTAAGGATTGACGGGGCTACAGAAGAATGCTATATTGATTTAAGCTGAAATGTATGTTTGCTGGCAGGGCAGCAGGGGGTTGCTGTCCCGGTAGAGACAGGAAAACTGATTAGTGATGAAGGGCTGCAAAGACAATTTACGGAAATAGGGGCGCTAAATAGAGAAAAAGTGTCAATTTCTTTAGGAAAGGTATATAGGACAAATGTACAGAGCGACTGGGGAGATCCTGTGTAACATGGTGCAAAGCTGTAGCGAAACATCACAGATATCCCAGTTGGGGAAGAGATACCTTTATACAGGGTGGATGAATGAATGAAAAAACAAACAGTGGGAGTGACAGTGGTAGCATGTAGTGAAATGGCTTGGCATATAGCAGAAGGTGATGGTATGGGACTGAGAAAGGTCTGCAGTGATAACTAGGCTACAGGAGAGAGCAGTGTGGGGCTGAGGGACTGAAAGGATTGTGCACTTTCTGGGGAAGTTGATCAGTGTCAGAGTTAGCTGGATTTAAGTAGCAGCTGGCAGGATCTTATTGAAGTTGCAGTGATGAGCAAGGCAGCAGATGGGCACTGATCAGGCTGCAATGATGGGCAAGGCTGCAGATGTGCAATGATGGGCAAGGCTGCAGATGGGTACTGATCAGGCTGCAATGGTGGGCAAGGCTGCATATGTGCAATGGTGGGCAAGGCTGCAAATGGGCACTGATCATGCTGCAATGATGGGCAGGGCTGCAGATGGACACTGATTAGGCTGCAATGATGGGCAAGGCTGCAGATGTGCACTGATCAGACTGCAATGATAGGCAATGGCGAGGCTAAGATGGGCACTGATTAGGCTGCAGTGATGGGCAATGGCGAGGCTGCAGATGGGACCTGATCAAGCTGCAATGATGAGCAATGGCGAGGCTGCAGATGGGCACTGATCAGACTGCAATGATGGGCAATGGCGAGGCTGCAGATGGGCACTGATAAGGCTGCATTGCTGGGAATTGACCCTTATTTTGCTTATAAATTATTTAAAAATTTAAGTTTTTTTCCCGAAACTTCTCTCTAAAATGAAGGTGCGTGTTATACGCCTGTGCGTGTTATACGCCGATAAATATGGTACTTTGTGCATCCAAGCAAATTATATCTTGTTTTTTTCTGGACAAATTGGGCTTTTTTGGTGTTAAATGGTAATGTATATCTCCTTATGTTTTTTTTTAATTATTATCAAAGGAGAACTGGCCCAAAATAGTAAAAAAAAAAATATATATATATATATATATATATATATATATATATATATATATATATATATATATATATATATGTTTTAAAATTTAGCTGTGTATTTCTTGCTGCTACCATGACCTACAACCAAACCAACAAAACAACCCAAAATAAATTCTCCTACTCCTGACAATCTCAGCGATACTACATACTGTATGTGCATGTTAGTTCTTGATACAATGAATCTTTCTCTCCATTCAGAATAGAAAGGAAACACAGTGGTAGGCTATACAGTGACTGATCACTGTGATATTCAATCAGAGGCTATCACAGCCATCAGTTGGACAGGAACTGAGAGTCCCGGGTGCAGACTGTTAGTGTGAGACCTGGGGCTCGGGGGGGGGGGGGCTGGTCACTGTGCTGGGGGCGCACTGTGCAGTGCACTCCATCACAAAGACATGTGCGCATAAATGCGCGCTCACGGATAAAGTTGTAAAAAAGCAGGAGTAGTATGGCGCTGCCCTTATGGAGACAAAATGTTTTTTTTTTTTTCTTTCTTTGTAGTGAATGTATTGCCTAGTATCCTTATAGAATTGCTTCTAAAACCTGTATATGTTCAAAAATTGAATAAAACTGACTGGTGGTGAATATTTCTATTCAAAATAAAAATACAACAACTGGTGCTCCAATTGTTCAACAAAGGTGCATTGTGCCCTTTAAGTTAAGTAATAAAGTAGTTGTGGATATAGATGTAATATCATCTAGGAGGAAAGTGTTAAAAAAAAAAAAAAAAAAGAAGGAAAACAGGAATAGTATGGCGCTGCCCTTATGGAGACAAAAAAAAAAAAAACTCTCTTTAAAATGACTTTATAATTCCTAAAGTGTGTGTGCCAAAAATGAATAAATATGTGACTGGTGCCAAGTCCTTACTGTTAAAGGTACAATTGCAACATAAGGTGCTTCAAATATTCAACAAAAGTGCATAGTGCAGCATCACTAAAGCAGTGTTTCTCAACTCCAGTCCTCAAGGCGCCCCAACAGGTCAGGTTTTCAGGATTTCCCTCAGATGATACAGCTGTGGTAATTACTAAGGCAGTGAAGCTAATCAAATCACCTGCGCAAAATAATGGAAATCCTGAAAACATGACCTGTTGGGGCGCCTTGAGGACTGGAGTTGAGAAACACTGCACTAAAGTGACCAGTGTTAAATCATACAAATCCATACAACATTGTGCAAAATATCCATCATAAATAGTGACTCTTGTGCTGTGACCAGTATTGGTTGGATAGGAAAAGTTCCGTTTATGAAAAAAACAAGTTCTTTTTGGAGTATTTTGTAGTGTTCAATCTTTGAGGGTCAAATATCTGTAGGAAAGCTTCTTATCCAGGTGCTGGTTTCTTTAATTAGTGCCTTGTCTGCATGCTCTGACAATGCTTGCACTCACTGGATTCTCCTTTCCCCTGCAGGGGTATGCGCGGTCACAGTGTCTGCCACTGTGCAGCAATCAAGGATATCCCCCAAACTTTACTTGCATATTGTGGTATAGTAATTACATGTAAAGGAAAGAAGGTATGCCCATTGCGTAAAACCATAGGAGAACTTTTATTAAAACTTAATAGACAAATGTACTCACATTTCAAATGAACAAATCAAGCATGCCAAAAGTTAGCGAATTCCCTTTGTTAGAGGTGCTGCAAGACGTTCGTAACCCGCCCTATGCATGTTTCGTCGTCAGACTTCTACTGGGGCGTCACGGATAAAGACCTACTTCTGTGAGGCTGCATATCTGCTTACTGTCGGTGGGGAGGGGTTAACGTTGGTTTACTAAAGCTGGAGTGTGCAAAATCTGGTGTAGCTGTGTGTAGAAACCAATCAGCTAACAGGTTTTTTTTTGTCAAAGCTTAATTGAACAAGCTAAGGATAGAAGCTGATTGGCTACCATGCACAGCTGCACCAGATTTTGCACTCTCCAGTTTTAGTAAATCAACCCCACTGTTTTTACATATCTGTCATCATAAGGGTATAAAAAAAATTTGAGAAAACAGGTTCCATGTCAAAACGTTTAATTTATTGTGAACTAGAAAGGGAAGCCTTCACATAAACAGTAGTCATCCTCCTGGGAATATGCCCTTTTCCTGATCCATGAAAGGTCAATTGTTGTAAAACTTGACTCCAGCAAAAACATATTTTTAGGTTTAGCTGGAGTGGGGAAGAGTTATATCCCCTATTAGGTTTGTATTGCTGTTTGGGCCCCCATTCAGGAAATCACTTCTTGTTTTGGTAACAACTCAGGAAGAGATTCCCTCAGCTTAGGCATAGATGACAACAAAAATAAGTTCTTGCTCTTCTTCACTTTACTGTTAAAAATACCTTTATTCCAGTTTCTGACAGATTTATTGTTTCATTGACTACAGTGGAAGTAATGTGCAATGTTGGATGTTTTGATAAGGAACCAGTAGTAAAAATTTGACAACCCTTCCCCATTCTGTACAAAACTTAAAACGTAGTTTGGGCTGAAAATCTTCTTTAGAATGGACTTAATGATGTCAAGCTCTTGATGAAGGACCTGCTGTTTTACAACAACCTTAGGCCTGTTTCACAAGGTCTTTAGCTTGTATAAGAGCAATGTGAACAGTGAGCTTTGATGAAACGTTCAGCAAACCTTTGCAAAGCTTTCTGCAAGCTTTGAGCAACTTTCTCTAAAGCCCCATACATAGGGTTGCCACCTCATCCCTTTAAACCCGAACACATATTCATTACACAGGTTCTGTGGCTGAATAAGGTGGTAATTAAACTCACTTGGTGCCTTATCTGTATTTAATTAGCCTCAGAACCTGTGTAATTCAAAGGTGTTCGGGTTTAAAGGAATGAGGTGGCAACTCTACCCATACACACTATCGAATTTTCTGCTGATTTTTGTCTTCAGATTTACCAAAACCATGTAGTGCAAGGGCCTGCCTGATTGTATACAAATTGAAACTCCTAAGGTTTGACCTCATATTATATGGTTTTGGTAAATCCGAAGACAAAAATCAGCAGAAAATCTGATAGTGTGTATAGGGCTTAAGACTTTATAGGGCCATTCAGCTCCTGTTTTGAAATTTTATACAGAGATCTTAACGGGAGTGCTGATTGCCATTTTAAACAAGCTTCCAGCAGGCTTCAAGTAGTACTGAAGCCTGCTAGCAGCTTGTTTAAAGTGGCAATCAGCACTCCAATTAGGATTTGTGTTCAACATTTACAAACTGGGGTTGAATGGTACTTAAAAGCTTCAACAAAATTTGAGACAGCTCTGCAAATGCTTTGTAAAATCTACTGTTCACACTGCTCTTATTCAAGCAGATGCCTGTGTTAAACAGGCATATGAAGACCTATTTCACAGAATAAAATTGCAGGCATTGCTGCATTTGAATTTGTAGTGCAGCTGGTTTGATTACTTTCAGTTGCACAGGTTCCTCTCCTGCACAGAAATGTCTGATTTTAATTTCATTGCAAAGTGATGCCCCTCCCTCCAGCCATGATCTGCCTGTATTGCATAAGAAAGCATAGAGACCCACCTATGACAGTACTGGGTCTAAAATAAGGCATGTAAAGAAAATGGCAAGGGTTTATGTAAAAATGTATTTACCATGTTTATGTGGGGGAAAATGAGGAACCAGGAAAGGAGAAATATAAGTAGATTAAACGCTTTACCCAAGCAAAACTGCTCAACAAACGTGTTCACATTCTTTCATCTTTTATTGCCTGAAATGTAATGTAGGGGACAGTCCATTTGGCCAATGATAATTAATATCAGTACTTGATGAGCAATCAATAATGATAATTGGTGGAGCATCTATAAACTAAAGTAACTGTCGTCTATTAGTAGAAAGACTACTATTTATGTAGATACTTCCTCTTCCTATTTGCCTCATCCACGTAAACTGATACATTCTGCTAGAGAGTTTGTGCTATGAAAAAAACAGACTTTCTGCCTGGATTACCAGATGAAAATAGAAGAAAGAAAGCCTAAAAAAGGAAACTAATGTAGCCACCACATCCAGGAATGTGTAAGCTGCAATAAAATAAATGTTTGCTTTTGGGTTTAATACTTCTTTAAATTAAAGTGGAACTTCACTTATGAAGAGGAGGGTGTCTCTTGCCCCCCCTCCACCCCCTTCCCTCCTGGGACCATCTCACGTGTCCCAGGAGGCTGCAGAACCATTCACAAAGTGCTACACGAGTACTCACATGTGCAGTGGGGAGTCAGCTGTGGTTCCTCAGGAAGCCACAGCCAGCTCCCACATCCAATATGGTGGTTCCAGGAACCCACAGCGGTAAGAACTGGCTGCAGAAAGACAGCGCTGGACCCCAGTCACTGATAAGTACCTGATTTTTAAAAATCAGCAGCTACAGTATTTGTATCAAGCTGAAGTTCCTCTTTAATCAAATAATTGTAACCTCTGTTCAAATGAGCATAATATGAACAATTCCACCACAGCTTACTGAATGTATTAAACCTGTACATTTTCTATACATTTGCTTTATTTACATTCCTGATTTTATGTTTATATCTCATGAAGCTAAAGTGATTCAGAAACACGAAGCATTTTTGCCTGCTCATGATTACAGCTGGTCTTTTTTGTATAAGGCAGCCCAGAATGCATTGCAGAATTGTGTTTTCCAACACTTCCCATCAGCAAAATGGTAGATAATTGGCACTGAACACAGTAGGGTCAAGTTTTGCCGATCTGAACATTGGCTGGTGATGTATTAACCCAGATTATAATATTCCTGACGTAAAAAAAAGAGATGGGAAGAAAATTAAACATCTAGTTATGCATACTGTGTCTGCACAATGTCCTGCATACACTGCATGTGTTAGAATCTCTTCTCAGTTCTTTTTTTTAATCTTTTATTCATGGCATTGCAGGTGATGAAAAATTTATGCCTTGAGTCTGGCAGTGAAATAAATGCAAAATGAAAACAGAAGCGGTTTATCCTGACAGCTTAAATATCTTTATCTAGCATATGGCTGCACAGTAAAAATCACTAGGTGACTTTTAAAATTCCCCTTTTGCAGAAAATATCAAGAATCATACAATGATAAATAAATTTATCTAGCCCGTATATCAGTAGAAATACAAAATAGGCTAATAACGTGATTCTATCAATTAGCTCCTCACATTTAGAAAACAGGATATTTTCCAGCTAACAAAGATGTCTGGCAGCACGAAGGCCTGGGGTGAGTGCATGTTGTTCCTCTGTTTATTTACAATGATGTGCAATGTAGAACACCAATAAAAATGCACAATACTACATGTGGAAGGTGCATCATCTGTCGTCTTAGTGGCTTATCTGTATGTAAGACAACAGCAGTACTGCCAAGATTTCTTTAGCTTTACACTTGTTAGTTTTTTTTTTTTTTTTCGTTTTTCTTTTTGTTTTGTATGTCTTCTGTTACTTGGGACACTAAGTCAATAAGGTCCATTTGAATAAACAAAGTGTTCTGAAGAATGGTAAATAAGGGTCAGGAGCTTAGGCACTGCCTTTTAGAAGGAATAACACCAAAGCCCAGTTGAAGGTAAAAGAGAAATATGCCCAAAGCTTTTTGGCCATACTGTTTATATAATTTTTGCTCTCCTGTGACCTGACTAATGCTTGCTATCAGCTGACTTGGAAGAACCACTCCCAGGCTCTGGAAGAATCCCACAATATTAGCTGCATCCACCCAGTTGCCTGACTGACAGCTGGCTTCACCTCTCAGTATGAGCATGTGGCTGACACGGCTGCCACGGCCAGCTGCATCCACCCCCTTCCTTGCCTTGCCCTCCAGTAGGTGCTGAAACAGCTGATTGGAGAGCAGTAACTGACAGGACACCAGTGCTTTTAGTATTTTGCAACATACTGGTCAGACACAACCCTTTCTTCATCTGCAATACAATTCTGTGTGAGATCACTTGTACTGAATGGTGTAGCCATTACTTAGCTATGTCAGCATAGAGCACTGAAGGGGATGACATGTAGAAACATTTTTACTGAGAGAAAAGGTGTGAAGCTCAGTTGAGTTTTAGGCCCAGCCTTCCTACCCATTTTGTACTTGATATCTATAAAGCTCTTAAATTGTGGAGGAGTGTTGGTCAATATTCTAAATTGAATAGCTAATTTGCTGTGTTATGGCTATTACAGAGCCAACTATGGGGCACACACAGGACAGGAATTAGAGCAACTCTGTGGCCATCAGAAGGAAAAAGGACCTACATGCCTGCTCAGGTTTCTTCTACAGAAAATCCAGTGTGCTCTTCTATGTTAATATTGACCAGCTTGCCTGATTGACAGCCTAGACCTGTCCCCTTCTGACATGCAGTGCTTCACTATTGCTTAGAGAGATAGCACATCATATCAATAGGTCATTGGAGAGGCAAATGAGAGGACAGGACAAGACTCTTGACATGAAATGCCAGTCCTGATTTATGTAGCAAAGTATCTGGGATTCACATGACTTGAAGTGATACTGCAAGATACCACCAGGCATGTGTGTGTTGCCGCAACGCATAGATGTAAATTGCCCCTTATATTTAGCTAATTCTGGGTCATTCTCAAACACTATTAATGTATTTGATCAGTACATAGGCTCCATTGACCTAAATCACAAAGTTCTAACTTTAGATTGTTTCCCACCCACCTATGACACAGCCAGCGTGCCCTTTATCTGAACACAGAATGTTTGCAAGGCCTGTAAACTTGTCAAACTAGCAGTTATTCTATGCATTTCCTTACCTTTCTTGCCCAATGCCCCCATTTCTGGTGCAGCTGCAGCTGAAAATCTAGGCAAATACTATCTATACTCTGATTCCCTGATGGCTGGTTGCACTTGCATGGGATGCTGTTGTAGATATGGTGTGCTGGGTTGGTATCTCTGAGAAGGAAGGGCAAGCTAGCATTTATTTTTTTTGCTTTTTTTTTTTTTAGCCTTGCAGTGCTCCTATGAAAAGACAGTGCTTGACCTTATATGATTCGTTTTCACTAGGCTGTACTAGATGAAAAACCAGAATAACATTTTTAACGCATGTGAATAAGGTGTTAACATCGCCAGGGAAAATTTTAAGGTTTTAATAATATCTACAAAATGCCCCACTTTTATAAATCCAGCGATATAATCATACAGTATAGCAGGTGATAACGCTTGAAATTACACTTTCTTCTTGCAGTATGTTTTAATACAACTTAGTGCATCCAGGTCTTAAGTTCAGTAGAACACCAGGAATTATGATAGTATATGCAGAAGCCTCATTAGAAAAAAAAACCAGATGATCTACCTGCTGTTTGTTTGTACCAATCACAATGCTAAGAACAGGAGAGATGTGCTGTGTTTCTGGTTATATTGGCTGGTTGGTCTGTCTGTCTGCCATTCTCCTGTCTGCAGAAGACTCCTGTTTTTGTTGTATATCAGACTCCCATCTCTCCATTAAATCACAGTTTTTCCCTCAGAATACAGTAGTCCACAGCAAATACACATTATTACAGTCGTGGTATCCACATTCATTTTGGATTTAGAGCACAAAACAAATATTTTGTTATTTATAAAGTCACATAGTGGTTAACTGATGTTTCACATACAGTTGTGCTCATTAGTTTACATCTACACCCTGGCAGAATTTATGGACATTTATGGACATTTTTCAGAGAATATGAATGATAACACATGGGTAGTGTTTGGCTGAAGCCATTTATCATCAAGGAGCTGTGTTTACTCTTTTTAAATCTTAATGACAACAGAAACTACCCAAATGACCCTGATCAAAAGTTTACATACCCTGGTGATTTTGGCCTGATAACGTGCACACAAGTTGACACAAAGGGGTTTGAATGGCTATTAAAGGTAACCATCCTCACCTGTGATCTGTTTGCTTGTATTTAGTGTGTGTGTATAAAAGGTCGATGAGTTTCTGGACTCCTGATAGACCCTTGCTTCTCTCATCCAGAGCTGCACTGACATTTCTGGATTCTGAGTCATAGGGAAAGCAAAAGAATTGTCAAAGGAACTGCAGGAAAAGGTAGTTGAACTGTATAAAACAGAAAAGGAATATAAAAAGATATCCAAGGAATTGAGAATGCCAATCAGCAGTGTTCAAACTCTAATCAAGAAGTGGAAAAAGAGGGGTTCTGTTGAAACCAAACCATGGTCAGAGAGACCAACTAAAATTTCAGCCACAACTGCCAGGAAAATTGTTCAGGATTCAAACAAAAATCCACAAATAACTTCAGGTGAAATACAGGACTCTCTGAAAACATGTGGTGTGGCTGTTTCAAGATGCACAATAAGGAGGCATGTGAAGAAAGATGGGCTGCATGGTTGAATCGCCAGAAGAAAGCCATTATTATGCAAATGCCACAAAGTATCCCACTTACAATATGCCAAACAGCACAGAGACAAGCCTCAAACCTTCTGGCACAAAGTCATTGGAAGTGATAAGACCAAAATTTAGCTTTTTGCCCACAACCATAAACGCTACATTTGGAGAGGAGTCAACAAGGCCTGTGACGAAAGGTACACCATTCCTACTGTGAAACACGGAGGTGGATCACTGATGTCTTGGGGATGTGTGAGCTACAAAGGCACAGGAAATTTGGTCAAAATTGATGGCAAGATGAATGCAGTATATTATCAAAAAATACTGGAGGAACATTTGCATTCATCAGCCAGGAAGCTGCGCATGGGATGTACTTGGACATTCCAACTTGACAATGATCCAAAACACAAGGCCAATTCGACCTGTCATTGGATACAGAAGAATGAAGTGAAGATTCTGGAGTGGCCATCTCAGTCTCCTGACCTCAATATCATCGAGCCACTCTGGAGAGATCTCAATCGTGCAGTTCATGCCAGACAGACCAAGAATTTACAGAAACTGGAGGCTTTTTGCTAAGAGAAATGGGCAGCTTTACCATCTGAGAAGATAAAGAGCCTCATCCACAAATACCACAAAAGACTTCAAGCTGTCATTGATGTTAAAGGGGGCCATACACGGTATTAGGAACTGGGGTATATAAACTTTTGATCAGGGTCATTTGGGTAGTTTGTGTTGTCATTATGATTTAAAAGAGTAAACACAGTTGATTGATAATAAATGGCTTCAGCCAAACACTAACCATGAGCGAAAGAAAAGTTTTTGTGTTATCATTCATATTCTCTAAAAAATGGCCAAGAAATCATAAATTCTGCCAGGTTATGTACACTTATAAGCACAACTGTACCTTTATTCTTGCAGTGGATGATCAAGTGTTAACTGCTCATTTTGCCTAAAGAATGGCAAATAAAGTGATATACAGTACATATCCTAATCCCCACTCCTGCAAGCTTCCCCCATCCTGTAAAACTGATCCTGTGCAGCCGCTCCTCTTTGCTACCCAACCGGTCACAGCTCCATGACATCATCCTGTACAATTCAGGACCAGCAATCCTGCATTGTACATGAGGTCGCCCATAACCCGGGATGTTGGCCAGTGGTGGAGAGTTGCGGCTGTCGAGGAAATGGGGAATAGTGTAAGTTATATTACCTTTTTAATCATCTCTGAGGCAAAATAAGCATTTGATCAGTACAGTGAAGTGGGGGATCCATTGCAAGGGTAAAGAGTTAAATACATATATGGACCTAAACATTACTGAAATTTACACAGCTCATTCAAAGTGGACATCCACCAATACAAAAAGGTTTTCCTCCATCTCCCAGTCTGTAATTGGATGGTAAAGGAGAAGCAGCAGACTGATGCATTCATCTCTCTCTGTCAGAAACTTTTAATCAGACCAAGACAAAAGTACAGTTAAATCACACTTGTTTAATAAAAAAAGTAAATAGAACAAACGTAGTCAAAACATACCCAAAGTTCGGTAACCGGAACTGATAGTCAGACAAGCCAGAAAGTCGGTGAGCCAGGGATCAGTGTAGCACGTAGGATCTAGAGCCAGAAGGATAGTCAGCCATGCAAGTCTTTAACAGGAACGCAGGAGTCTCTGTGATGTTGACCAAGGCGAAGGCAGAGATCATCTGGGGTGGACGGCTTAAGTAGGCAGGACTGACAAGCAGGATATCATCAACAAGCAAGTCACTGTGAAGAGAGAGGAACTGGCAATTAGCCGGCAGCTGAGCGGCCAGTTCAGAGAAAGAAGGGCTGGGCCCAGCCCTGACACTCTGTCACTCTGCTCTGTCTTTCTGTGCACATACAGCATATGCAACATACTTTCCAAAGTAATTGGAAAGCTTCGTTTTTTATAAAAGAACAAACATGTTATACTTACCTCCTCTGTGCAAGGGTTTTGCACAGAGTGGCCCCGATCCTCCTTCTCTGGGGTCCCCCCACAGCGTTCCTGGCTCCTCCTCTTCGAGTGTCCCTACGGAGAGACGCTTTCCATGGGGGCACTTGTGCGGGCTGGACACAGACAGCAGATTAAGGCCCCACCCCCCATGTCACTGGATTTGATTGACAGCACCAGGAGCCAATCCATCTATCCAATGAGGACCCGAGACAGTGGCTGGAGCTGCTGTGCTCTTTCCTAACCCTAGAATGATCGGGCTCAGGTAAGAAAAAGGGGGGGGGGTGGGGGTCTGGGGGGGGTGCTGCAGTACAAAAAGTTTTTCACCTTAATGCATAGAATGCATTAGGTGAAAAACCGTGAGGGTTTACAACTCCTCTAATTGTCTCTGTGCTACCCCTCCATGTCTTAATCTGTGTATTACAGTACATGGGATGGCAAGAAGCTGATACTAAGTCATAAATTTACAAGTTATGCGCTGCGCTTGGGTGACCCCAAAAACAAAATTAATATTAACCAAATCTGTGCTTACTGGTGCGATAGTATTAAATACAAATAATATAAATGTTGAATAAATAAACAAGGTGTGAAAAAACAAGTGCTTTTTACACCATATATTAGTGCTTATTAGTGCTTGTTACACCATACATAGTGTCTTAATCAACATAAAAGGTGCTTAGTGCTCAATATAAAGTATCCTGCTTGTCTAAATGAATAAATTAATAAATAATGAAAAAAGTTCTCTTTAGCACTCTAAATAGTGCGTGCAAATAATGTCCAGCAGTGATAATAAAACAATGCGTGCAGGTGGTGTTCAGCTGTGACAACAATCCAACATCATGCCGAACATATCCTGAGTGCTGCAAAACATGCTCCGGTGCTCCTTCGTGACCCACTTAAGCTAATGTGCTCACCTCAGAGCGTGTGACTCAGCTGCTACCCTGAGTCCAAATACGCTTTGGAGCCACCCCTGGGCTCAGTCTCAGTGTCTGCTGCACTCCTCCAGCTGGAAACAATGTGGCTCCATACATATAAATGAAAAGGAAACTATATAGTGTAATATAGTCAAAATACTTTTATTAAAAGAAAACGCTCCCCACACCGGGGTACTCACATGGCACTGGTGCGTCAGTGCACCATACTATAATGGCTTTCTATGCAAAATCACTGGATGTTTGGTGCGGTATGCTGTGCTGCTGTGCTGGGACAGCAGCTGTCGCTGCTACTGTTGCCGCTGCTCTCCGCTTTAATCTGCTGTTTCAGATTCGGGTGTATGTTAGGGGATTTAGGGGGTTATTTACGAAAGGCAAAGCCACTTTGCACTACAAGTGCACTTGAAAGTGCAGTCGCTGTAAATCTGAGGGGTGGATTTGAAATGAGGTGAAGCTCTGCTGATTTTATCATCCAATCATGTGCAAGCAAAGATGCTGTTTTTTATTTTCCTTGCATGTCCCCCTCGGATCTACAGCGATTGCCCTTGAAGTGCACTTATTGCCTTTCGTAAATAACCCCCAAAGTCTCTTATTGATTAAACTTCTTGCCGCCTGGCCACAGTACATTTACTGTGGCAGGGCGGCATGGGCAGGCTGGATGACGTACATGTACAGTACATCATCCAGCCTGTTCTAGGTTAGGAGCGTGCAATGATGTATGGCCGGGACCTGCTGATTGGCTGTAGCCAATCACAGCACAGAGCCCAGTGATCTGCAAAGCAGAGAGAAAAAAGCCAGAACTGCTAGTAAAAGCATCACACATAACACACATTACACATTGATAGGCACACAGTTAACCCCTTGATTGCCCTTAGATGTTAACCCCTTCCCAGCCAGTGTTATTAGTACAGTGTTGGTGTACAGTATTATCACTGATCACTGTATTAGTGTCACTAACAACATCAGTGTCAGTTGGTATAAATCCCTGATCACTGCCAATACACTACAGCATCTGTAACTGCATACATTCCAGTATATATACCATAGTTTGTAGACACAATAACTTTAACACAAACCAACTACTATACACTTATTGGGATTTTTTTTACTAAAGATATGTAGCAGAATACATTTTGCCCTAAATTTATGAAGAAATTTGATTTTTTACATTTTTTTTATCGGATAGGTTTTATAACAGAAAGTAGAAAATATTTTTTTTTTCAAAATGTTTGGTATATTTTCATTTATATAATACATTTTTTTAATAGGTGATAAAATAACACCAGAAGAAAGCTCTATTTGTGTGAAAAAAATAAATAAATAAAAAATACATTTATTTATTTATCGGCGTATAACAAACACACAGGTGTATAACACGCACTTCCATTTTTTTTCCTCAATAGATTTTTATTGAAAAATGTTTAAATGTTACAAAAATAGAGAAAAAAATGCATTGTAATTCGTTGTAGGTTACAGACCATTTTATGAACAGTGTTACAACTTGCATGGTAGTAAGTAACAAGAAGATAAATATGCAACACGTAAACCGTAAAGCCAGCACAGGACAGTATATAGTAATACTAGCAAGCATTATACCATTGTGTAATTGTAAGAAACTTTGAAAACCAATTAACCCATCTAGTGACCCAAGGGGGTTTGGGTGAGGACCCTACCCGGACACCCCATGAGGGTGCTAAACTGTGTTCGAGCAAGGTTGCCGCCTCCCCCTGTTGTTTAATCTTCTGCCTAGAGACAGGGTATTTAACCAAAGATTGAGTCAAGTAAAGAAACGATTAAGGGGTGAAAACTTTGACTATGTTTGATGAATTAACCCAGTTAGTCCATGGTTGCCACATGAGGAGCATGTGTTTTTTATCATTGCGTAATGCTAGAGTTGTTTCATGGGTGAAGTGAACATGTGTTGTTTGAACTACATCCTGCAACATGGGGGGTTCGGGGTTTTTCCACTTCCTGGTAATACTGAGTCTTGCTGCAAGGAGTATATGAGTTATTACATTTCTCATCGGATTAGCAAATTGCTCTATACCTAGTGATAATAGTGCCAGGGAGGGTTGTTCTGGTAGTGTCAATTCTGTGACTTCTGTGATTAGATGAAAAATGGATCGCCAGTAATGTGTAAGTTTGAGGCATTTCCAGAATGTATGTAACAAGTCACCTTTTTTCCCACAGTTTCTCTATTTGTCTATGGTCTTGTTACATTTGGACAGTCTGTCAGGGGTCAGATACCATCTGTACAGTGGCGTAATTATAGGGGTCGCTGAGGTTGCCATGGCGACTGGGCCCCTTGCTGCAGGGGGCCCTTGAGGGCCCCCTGTATACAGTACTTTGATAGGAGGAGCGGAGACAAGCTCCCCGATCCTAAGCCGAACTGTATTCGGCACTGTGCAGGGAGCTAGTCACATTGATTACAAAGTGAAAGCACAGTGCTGTGCTCTTTGTCTCCCCCTACAGTTCAGTACCCGGCAGGAAGAGCTAAGGTAAAGGTCTGCCGTTTTTTATCTACTGTATGTGTATTTATATGTATGTGCATGTATGTATGTGTGTGTGTGTACGTGCATGTGTGTGTGCATGTATGTGTATGAGTGTGCGTGCATCTATGTATATATGCATGTGTGTGTATGTATGTATGTGTTTATATCAGTGGCGGTGCGTCCATAGGGGCGCATGGGCACCACCCCCTCTCTCCAGGCATCCCTCTATCACAAATAGATAGATTCATGCATAGTGTGAATCTATCTATGGCCGCCACTGCCCCCCCTATTCTGACGCCTGGCCCCTTTTTGGATGCCAGCGCCTGAATTACACCGGCAGGGGTGTTTTTAAAGCACTAATAGGCTTCAAAATAGGTGAACTGCGAGTGCCATGCTTAGCGCTCACAGTCCACACAGGTGTGTTAGAAAAGCGAATAAATATTCGCTTTCCTAACACTGAACCGCCTCTCCACCAATCAGGTGCTCGGGTCTGTTACCCGTCACCTGATTGGCTGAAACGACAGGCGCCGCTATTGGATGCCTATCAGGAGGAGAGGATGGGAGGAGGCGCATGGAGGACCCCACTCGTCGACGTCACCCGCTGCCCCACCGAGACAGGGTAAGTTTTGGGCAGACTGCGAGCGGGCAGGGGGGTCACAGTGGCAGCATTTGATGGCACAGTGGCTGCGTTTCAGGGCACAGTGGCTGCGTTTGATGGGCACAGGGGCTGCGTTTCATAGGCACAGTGGTGGCAATTGATGGGCACAGTGGCTGCGTTTGATGGGCACAGTGACTGCGTTTGAGGGCACAGGGGTGACAATTGATGGGCACAGTGGCTGCGTTTGATGGGCACAGTGACTGCGTTTGAGGGCACAGGGGTGGCAATTGATGGGCACAGTGGCTGCGTTTGATGGGCACAGTGACTGCATTTGAGGGCACAGGGGTGGCAATTAATGGGCACAGTGACTGCGTTTGATGGGCACAGTGGCTGCGTTTCATAGGCACAGTAGTGGCAATTGATGGGCACAGTGGCTGCGTTTGATGGGCACAGTGACTGCATTTGAGGGCACAGGGGTGACAATTGATGGGCACAGTGGCTGCGTTTGATGGGCACAGTGACTGCGTTTGAGGGCACAAGGGTGGCAATTGATGGGCACAGTGGCTGCGTTTGATGGGCACAGTGGCTGCGTTTGAGAGCACAGTGGTGGCAATTGATGGGCACAGTGGCTGCGTTTGATAGGCACAGTGACGGCTTTTGAGGGCACAGTGGTGGCAATTGATGGGCACAGTGGCTGCGTTTGATAGGCATAGTGACTGCATTTGATGGGCACGGTGGCTGCATATGATGGGCACAGTGGTGGCAATTAATGTGCACAGTGGCTGTGTTTGATGAGCACAGTGAGGCTGCAATTGATGCGTTTTTTTTAAAAGAATTTTTCAGTTTGCTTGCGTCCCCCAAAAAATTTTGAGCACCATCTGCCACTGGTTTATGTGTGTGTGCATATGTGCATTTATATATAAAAATATGTGTGTGTGTATGTATGTGTGTTTACATGTATATATGCACATTTTATGTATGCGCTTTTAATCCTGACCCCCTATATGTGTCCCATTAGAACCGATTTTTTTTTTTTTTTGCTTGTTCATAGTACCAGCAAAAAAAAATGCTGTTCCTCTGAAAAGTGATCCATGCTCAGATCGCTTTTCAGAGGCATTTGAGAGCCGGTAAAGAGGCAATATGTTGCCTTCTGACCGCCTGTTTTAACCCCTTAAATGCATCATCACTATGCTGCATGCAGTTGCAGGGTGGTTGCAGTGTAGCCACTTCAAGGGTGCCCTGACTAGAAAAAAGATTGAGAAACACCGACATAGAGGAACCCATCTCTCCATTTTCCTCCTGCAGCCCCTGAAAGCCTGTGGGAGGGAGAGGAGGAGAAGCGGGGGGGGAGAAATTGATTCCTTTACATGCAGCCACCCACTTGTGGCCAGGCCCAGGTGTTCAGCCATCGGGCTCGGAGAAAAGAGCCCTGTCAGGGGGGCCCTCCATGGTTTCTTGCATCGGGGCCCTGAAGATTCTAGTTACGGCTCTGCATCTGTAAGTCAACTTAAGTGCTAGTTCCCATAAGTTGGAGCAATACGTGGCCTTATAAGTGGATTTACATGTTTTTTCCCATTTGTCAGTTGTGAATGATTGACCTAGGTCTCTCTCCCAGCTGAGTAATGGTGATGATCTGGTGAATATGGTCTTATGTTGAAGTAGGTTATAAAATAAAGATATTCCTTTCCGGTGTGTCACAGGGGACCTAAAATAGATCCATGCTTCCTGGGGTAGGGTACATTTCCAATATTTGAGTGAAGATAGGCAGTGACATGTGTGAATGTATAAGAATATGTCAGAGTTTGGGAGTTGGTACTTCTTTTGTAGTACAGTGAATGGTTTAATTTTCCCCTTGTCTATCAAGTCTGAGATGTATGTAATGCCCTGGGTTTTCCAACGTGAATAAGATGTCGCTGTCATTAGCTGATTGAGAGATTCTATAGGGATGTGAACTGTTGAAGAACAAGAAAAACAATAAATAATTGCGCTTCAAAAAACCTACGAAATAAAATGACATAAAGCTGCGATGTCCTAGAATGTGACACAAACACACAACAAAAGTGAGAAAAAAATTTGACTCGCGCTTAGCAAACTGGTGAGTATGTGGCTAGGAGGTGCCACACCAAAAAACTGATTACAATATATACATGAATGAAATGTTATACCAAACTATAACACACAAAATATAGGAAAGTATAGGGGAATGCATGAGCCCCTCTGGTGAATGTGCAACAGTGCAATAATGTAACACAGACAGTGCAATCAAATTTCAAAATTAGTCCATATGTGATGGGTATAAACCGGGGAGTAGATCATTAAGTTCCATATGGGAGGAAACCCAAAAAAATGATAGACAGTCCCAGGTGATTCAAATTTGTAAGGTCATAAGTGTGTGGGTCCACCACCAAAAGAGGGAGCCTGGCCGCTTACCAGAACCCCATGACCCCCCGTTACAGAGGGTCTAGATGGGCATTGAGATCCTGCTAGTCCTGAACTCCTAGGGGCGAGGGTAGAGACTGGAAGGACGTCAAGGACTGTGATGGAAATGGATGCATCCACAAGGAGGCTCAGCTCTCAGCATAGTGTGGTCATCATGGGAAGAAAGAAAGGGAGGGCTCCCATAGTGTAAAATCAAACGGTAATTTATTGAAGTAAAAAACATAAACACTCACATGTAGGTATAAAAATCATCATCAATAGAAGAACAACCTGTGGCACTGGCCGGATGACCACAGGTAGCCCGTCCTGCTGGATATACAGCGCCATGTGAACTGTTGAGTTTATAGTGTGGGACATAGCTTCCTGTTGGAGTTTGAGCCATGCCTTTAACGTCACCTTTATTTTCGGTGAGAGGTGGGGGAGGGGTTTTGCCCCTAATGTAATGGCTAATAACCAAGGTGAGAGGTTGTCACCTGGAATTGATGATGTTTCAATTTTGCCCCAGATCTTGGGGGGGAGGAGGGTACAAACCATTCTTTTGTTTGGATGAGAATGGATGCTATGTAGTAGTCAAAGAAATCAACATAACCTGTACCTCCTGCTAGTTTGTGTTTGACTAATTGGGATGTTTACATCTGGGTTTCTTACCCTGCCAAACATATTTGGATAGGATCGTTTGCAGTGATTTGAAGAAGCTAAGGGGTATAGGAATGGGTAGGGTACGGAATAAGTAAAGTAAGGTGGGGAGGAAGGTGGAACATTTTAAACGCCGCTAAGCGTCCCAACCACGAGAGTTCGGCTGACGCTAGTTTGGTAAGATCGCTCTGTAATTTGGTTCTAAGCGGTAAGCAGTTTAACGTATACAATGTTTTAATTGAGCTGGAAAGTTGTATTCCCAGGTATGTTATACTTTTATCCGCCCATGTGTATGGGAATTGTGTTTTAAGTTGCTTACAAGTAGGCTCGTCCAGGCCAAGATTCAATATATATGATTTAGATTCATTGATTTTATAGTAAAAAATGGCGCTGAACCAAGTGAGCGTCTTTTGAACCTCGGGTAGGGATCGGTCAGGGTCAGTAATCATTAGTATCACATCGTCAGCGAACAGACTGATTTTGTGTTCCATACCAGCTAAAGAGATCCCAGATATTACGCTGTTGGCTCTGATACGTTCGGCTAGTGGTTCCATAATAGGATTAAAGATTAGTGGCGATAATGGGCATCCTTGTCTTGTACTGTTCGATATTGTGAAAGGTACAGATAGAGTATCCCCAGAAAAGCTGATGGGTTGGAGTACAGGGCCATTATTGCTTTATGTATTTGCCCTGTGAAGCCAAATTTGGTCAAAACTTCTGATATGTAACCCCAGTGGACCCTGTCAAATGCCTTTTCGGCATCGAGGGAAAGGAGAAGGGAGGGGATTTTGTTAGATTCTATATGATGGATTATGTTGATCATGCATCTAGTGGCATCCGAGGCTTGGCGACCTTTAGTAAAGCCAGATTGGTCTTGTGAATAAGGGAGGGGAGTATGTCTTCAATTCTGTTGGCTAAGATTTTTGCATATATTTTTACATCCAAATTAAGTAGTGAGATTGGGCAGAAATTTTTTGGGGATGTAGGTTCTTTACCAGGTTTGGGTAAAGTTACTACCATGGCGCTAAGCATTTTAGTTAGGAATGTGGCGGAATCAGCAGCTGAATTAAAAAAGATTGGGAGCTAGAATACATTGGAATTGCTTATAGTATTTCCCAGTAAATCCATCGGGTCCTGGGGACTTGGAATTAGGGAGTTTATTAATTACTTTCAAGATTTCTGCATTTGTGAAGGGTTCATTCAGCGAAGAGAGCTGTTGTGGTGTTAAGGACGGGAGACTAGTACTCTCTAGGAAGGCCTGGATTGCTTCGGGGGAGGGTTGATTGGTAGTTGGGTCTTTCTGAAGATTATATAGGTCTTCATAATATGAGCTAAAGGCGTTTGCTATTGAGTGTGGTTTAAGGATTTTTTCATTAGAGTGGAGATGATGTAGGAATGGGATTTTTGTTTTTTCCCTATGCCCTTTGATTCGCCGGGACATTGCCTTACTTGCCTTATTTCCAGTGGTGTATGAAATAGCCTTGAGGATTTTATATGATTTTTCATATTTCTCAAGGAGGAGGGACCTCAACTCGTGACGGAGGTTGAATATTTTGGAATGAAGAGTAGGAGATGGATTTGTTTTGTTTAGGGATTCAGTCTTGGAAATGTCAGCTTTCAGTTCGTCTAATTTCTGAGTCATTTTTTTCTTAGCCCTAGCACCCATTTGGATGAACACACCTCTTATTACTTCCTTGTAAGCATTCCACACCACCAGCGGGTCAGATACTGAATTTTGGTTTAGAGAAAAATATTCTTCAAGGTGTTGTTCGATGGGGGCTGAATAGGATGGAGTATTGAGCAGGAACTTATTGGCTCTCCAAATATATGAATTGGGTTGGGATGAGTGGTCGGAAATAGTAATACTGATAGGGGCATGGTCTGACCAGGTGGTGGTGTGTATAACAGAGCTCGACACTTTTTGTAATAACCATTTGTCAGAAAAAAAAAGGTCAATGCGTGAGTATGTGTTGTGACGCGACGAGAGGAAGGTGAAGTCTCTCTCATTCGCATGATAACACCTCCATACATCATATAGATCATTAGTAGCGATAAATTTATCTGGAGGAGAAATATGTCGTTTAACTCCTGCTGTAGAGTCCATTGAGTTATTTGGAACCATATTGAAGTCCCCACATAATAGTAAGTGACCCTGTTGTGATTTTCGTGCTAAACGCAACGCTTTCCTAAGAAAGGTTATATGGCCATGGTTAGGAGCATAGATAGACATTAAGGTATATGGGACATTATGGGTCTTGCAGGATAGAAGAATGTATTGACCTTCTGCATCCAAGACGCAATCCTGAAGTTGGAAGGACACACTGTTCCTGATGGCAATCAATACTCCGCGTTGCTTTTTGGGATATGTGGTTTGAAAAATATGCGGAAATTGGCTGTGGTGACATTTGGGAGTTGCATTAAGGGCAAAGTGAGTTTCTTGAAGGCACAGCACGTCACAATTGTGGGCAGTTGCCGTTTTCCATAAGGAAGCCCGTTTTGCAGGGTGGTTTAATCCTTTAGCATTAAGGGAAAGGATGGTGATTCCCATGGTAAGAGTAGGCACGATGTACCAGATAAATGAGTAATTTACAGTTTGTCGGATGTTGCTGTTGGTTGTAGAGGGTAAGGTAATGCTGGTTAAGAAGTTTGTGGTCAAAGTTCACCAATTTGTTGAAGAGCTTTGTGTTAAAGATTCCACATACTTGTAGGGCAGGTCAGATGGTGTGAATGTTGGTATAGTCAAGCTGTTGTTTCTTGGGCGTTCGAGGATTCTGGCTGGCTAGTTACTGCAAATATATAAAGAGACACACAAACAAAAGAAAAGGGAAAGAGAAAAAAAAAAAAAAAAGATAACTGCGGTAAAACAATATAACTAACACACCCTGTGGTGATGCTCACAGGTGGGTCAACCATAATAAGTTGACCAACTTTTGGGGAAGAGTTCAGCAAGCAGATGTAAAAGCGCATTACCAGACCGGACTTGGAGAGTCGCTCAAAGACATATGTGGTCTAAGAAATTAATGGTGCTTGTCTTTGTAGTTCCCCCGGCCCGTTCCAAATGAAAAAGGATTTGGTTTTCCAGGCAGATCCAGCTGATTGTGGTGGTGATCCTCCACTATCCCCCAGGCATGCAGAAACTTCATGCCTCCTTCCAAAGTGGAAATGGTATGGGGTATACCATTGTAGGTGGCCAGAATTGTGGTTTTATAGCGCCATTTGTATGCAATTTTATGATTTTCATGGTTTTTGTCACGGTTTTAAGCTGCCTCCTCAGTTGAAGTGTGTATTGTGATAAGTCGGCGTATAATTGGATGCCTGAATATGGTGCCGGAAGTGGTGATAATTCTCTCGCTTTGAAAAGAATTTGTTCTTTTGCTTGGAAAAAGTGGATTCTTAGAAGTACATCCCTGGGGACGTCCGCTTCTAGGTGATGGGGTTTAGGAATTCTATGAATGCGATCTATGGTTAGCTCAATAGGGGATAACTCCGGGAGCAAGCTGGAGAACATGGTGCTGGCAAAATTGTGTAGCTCTTTGGGTTGGACAGATTCAGGAATCCCGCAAATTTTAATGTTATTGCGTCTGGAGTGGTCCTCGAGGTCCGCGAGATTTGCTTTGATCCAGAGGGAGTCATCCTTCTGTTCAGCATAAGCGTCCACCAGCTAATTCACAGTATCAATGCATTCCTCCATTTTGTTTTCCATGAATTGCATTCTATTATCCATGTGTTTCATTTCTAGTGAGAACTGATTAATCAGGGATGACAGGTTGGACATAAGAGAGGATTGCAAAGATAGGAGCATATCTTTCATAGTAGTGTCCAGCACTGGTTGACCTGAGGTTGGAAACTGTGCTATGGAGGATTGTAGTGAGGAAATAGCAGAGGCATTGTGTAGGCCTGTACTCACTGTGTCTGAGGCCTGGTTGAGGGAATCCATCCTCATCTGCTGGGCTCTGCAAGGTTGGAGATGCAGGAGAGGGGTCGTCTGGGAAGGGAGGCATCTTCTCCTGGTGCAAGTTTTGTGTAACAGCGTCTGGATGGTCTGAGAAGTTCAGGGAGTGCCGTGCTGGGCCTCCGCTGGCGCCATCTTGGCTTCTGTGCTGCAGGCGGTGGGGCTGGAAGGAGAAAGATTCCAGCCTTTTAGGTCCTTTTTCTTGGAGCCTTTTGCGGGACATTGCGGGTGTAGGGCTCAGGAGAGGCGATCTCGTCGCTATAGGGCTGGATGTCGCTGTGTTAGGGCTCGATCGTCGCTTTTTGTCCGGTCTGATGTGCGGAGGTCACAGCTCAAGCGTCCATCTCAGTGTGCACGCAAACCACGCCCCCCTCACGCACTTTCATTTTAAGAGGGAAGTTTCAGTCTCAAACTTACATTTTAAATTAAGAACTTTGAAGCAATATAAGGGTCAGTGCCCATCAATGCAGCCTTTCTAATGCTCATATGCAGCCTCACTAGTGCCCATCTGCAGCCTCACAATTGTCCATCAATGCAGCCTCACCATTGCCTATCTGCAGCCTGATCAATGCCCATCTGTAGCCTCACAATTGCCCATCAGTGCGACTTGATCAATTCACATCTGCAGCTTCACAAGTGCCATCAATGCAGCCTGATCAATGCCCATCTGCAGCCTCACAAGTGCCATCAATGCAGCCTGATCAATGCCTATCTGCAGCCTCACAAGTGCCATCAATGCAGCCTGATCAATGCCCATTTGCAGCCTCTCAAGTGCCATCAATGCAGCCTGATCAATGCCTATCTGCAGCCTCACAAGTGCCATCAATGCAGCCTGATCAATGCCCGTCTGCAGCCTCACAAGTGCCATCAATGCAGCCTGATCAATGCCCATCTGCAGCCTCACAAGTGCCATCAATGCAGCCTGATCAATGCCCGTCTGCAGCCTCACAAGTGCCATCAATGCAGTCTGATCAATGCCCATCTGCAGCCTCACAAGTGCCATCAATGCAGTCTGATCAATGCCCATCTGCAGCCTCACCACTACTGCCTCGAAGGGGGCAGGGAGGGGGCGGGACGAGCGCCATCAGATTACATACAGCAAGATTCTCCTGTTTACTCGGCGGCCTCTTTAATACAAAGTCCCGCCTCCTGGACCGACTTCTATGATAGACAGAACACTGGTCCAATGCCGGCCCAGGAGATGGGACTTCCTATTACAGAGGCTGCTGAGTAAACAGGAGATTCTCTGTGTATGTAATCTGATGGCGCTTGTCCAGCACCCCCTCCCTGTCCCCTCTGAGGCAACCCAAATTAAAGTATCCGTGTATAACACGCACACACTATTTGGACCCCATTTTCAGGGTGAAAAAGTGCGTGTTATACGCTGATAAATGTGGTATATAAATTTCATTTGCGTACAGTGTTGCATGACCGCATAATTGGCAGTTAAAGTATCGCAGTGCTGAATAGTAAAACATGGTTTGGAGGGTAAGCGTTCTGGAGGTCAAGTGGTTAATAAGCCACTGGAGAGATATGCCACTCTGGTCTCTGAGATGTGGGCTCATTCATGTACTTGGGCAGTTGGTGGCTTAGTGGCTACTGGCTAACACTTCCAATTTGTAGCCCTAGGGTCTTTGGTTTGAATCCCAAGCACAGCACTACCTTTATATGTTCTCCTTGTGCTTGCGTGGTTACCTCAGTTTCCTCCCACAGTCCAACAACATACTGGTAGGTCAATTGGCTCCTGTCTAAACTGGCCCTACTATGTGTATGTACAGTATGTAAGTGAGGTAGGGACTTTAGATTGTAAGCTGCTTGAGTGCAGAGACTGACATAAACACACAATATATGTAAAGCATTAAGCGTAAATTGTCAGCACTATATAAATAGCTGCAATAAATAACAATTCTACTTTAAATCATATGTTTTCCACAAAGAGACAAATGGCACCCAGGCTTTGCTCTGCAATAGATGTATATAGAGATCAATGGTGATTCAGCTCACCAGTATCCACCAAAAACTAAAATATACCTAGTAATGGAGTTAACTTTTAAGCATAGCTAAATGTATTGTTCTATATTCTCACCAATTTAATGCTCTCTGCCATTGAGAAGCCTGTTCCCAAATACAGGTATATAGCCACATGTCCCTGAAGATAGCATTCATCTTCTTGTGAGCTTATCATGTTACATATCCTTATGTAATGTACATACTATAACAGTCCTTTTCCTTATCTATGGTTGTTATGAAAGCATGATAAGATTCGTGTGTCCCCTGAGTCCATGATGCGCTGGTTTTTATAGTTACAGAGAAAATCATTGTCAGATGTAACAAGCCAGAAGGACACGGATTGCCATTTATGATTCATGATATTGTCATAAATATCAAGTTTATGGAAATAAGTCTATACTATTATATGAATCCGTATGCAAGGCTGTATTTATAATTAGTTGTGTAAGTCACATGCCTAGAGGGTGTTTATAGTATTAGCAATGGTAAGTCTATCCACTGCATTGCTGTTTCCATACATTGACTGTTATACATCTATTTAAAAAATATATTGAAACAGGTCTGGTGATGTCATTTTAAGATGTTTCTGGGTATATGCACCGGCTGGAAATATGAAAAAGGTATATGTTGACGGTGCAGTGCATTACACAAGAAAAAGTATTCAGACCCCCTTAAATTTTTCACTCTTTGTTATAGTGCAGACATTTGCTAAAATCAGTTCATTTTTTTCCTCATTAATGTACACACAGCACCCCATATTGACAGAAAAACACAGGATTGTTGACATTTTTGCAGATTTATTAAAAGAGAAAAACTGAAATATCACATGGTCCTAAGTATTCAGACCCTTTGCTGTGACACTCATATATTTAACTCAGGTGCTGTCCATTTCTTCTGATCATCCTTGAGATGGTTCTACACCTTCATTTGAGCCCAGCTGTGTTTGATTATACTGATTGGGCTTGATTAGGAAAGCCACACACCTGTCTATATAAGACCTTACAGCTCACAGTGCATGTCAGAGCAAAGGAGAATCATGAAGTCAAAGGAACTGCCTGAAGAGCTCAGAGACAGAATTGTAGCAAGGCACAGATCTGGCCAAGGTTACAAAAAAATTTCTGCTGCACTTAAGGTTCCTAAGAGCACAGTGGCCTCCATAATCCTTAAATGGAAAACGTTTGGGGATGACCAGAACCCTTCCTAGAGCAGGCCATCTGGCCAAACTGAGTTATCGGGGGAGAAGAGCCTTGGTGAGAGAGGTAAAGAAGAACCCAAAGATCACTGTGGCTGAGTTCCAGAGATGCAGTTGGGAGATGGGAGAAAGTTGTAGAAAGTCAACCATCACTGCAGCCCTCCACTAGTCGGGGCTTTATGACAGAGTGGCCCGACGGAAGCCTCTCCTCAGTGCAAGACACAGGAAAGGCTGCATGGAGTTTGCTAAAAAAAACCTGAACCAAGATGGTGAGCAATAAGATTCTCTGGTCTGATGAGACCAAGATAGAACTTTCTGGCCTTAATTCTAAGCGGTATGTGTGGAGAAAACCAGGCACTGCTCATCACCTGTCCAATACAGTCCCAAAAGTGAAGCATGGTGGTGGCGGCATCATGCTGTGGGGGTGTTTTTCAGCTGCAGGGACAGGACGACTGGTTGCAATCGAGGGAAAGATGAATGCGGCCAAGTACAGGGATATCCTGGATGAAAACCTTCTGCAGAGTGGTCAGGACCTCAGACTGGGCCGAAGGTTTACATTCCAACAAGACAATGACCCTAAGCACACAGCTAAAATAACAAAGGAGTGGCTTCACAACTCTGTGACTGTTCTTGAATGGCCCAGCCAGAGCCCTGACTTAAATCCAATTGAGCATCTCTGGAGAGACCTAAAAATGGCTGTCCACCAACGTTTACCATCCAACCTGACAGAACTGGAGAGGATCTGCAAGGAGGAATGGCAGAGGATCCCCAATTCCAGGTGTGAAAAACTTGTTGCATCTTTCCCAAAAAGACTCATGGCTGTATTAGATCAAAAGGGTGCTTCTACTAAATACTGAGCAAAGGGTCTGAATACTTAGGACCATGTGATATTTCAGTTTTTCTTTTTTAATAAATCTGCAATGTCAACAATTCTGTGTTTTTTCTGTCAATATGGGGTGCTGTGTGTACATTAATGAGGAAAAAAAATTAACTTAAACGATTTTAGCAAATGGCTGCAAAATAACAAAGAGTGAAAAATTTAAGGGGGTCTGAATACTATCCGTCCCCACTGTATATATATGTATCTATATATATATATATATATATATATATATATATATATATATATATATATATATATATATATATATATATATATATATATATATATATATACATTTTTTTTTTTTTTTATGTGTTAAAGGCCAAACATAAGGCAAGAGACACATCATAAAAAGCAATACATATGTGTGAAAGCTACCATACCATGACTTATTTTTATAATAAACCCTTTGACTGCATTGGGTTGCTTCACATTTTAAACATCACAAGGATTAATTTGCGCAGTACAATAGGGAAAAGACATGCACTCTAATTGTGCACCTGTGTTTATATTTAGTTTGAGTTTTTTAAATTATTTTAGGAGGTTTTTTTAACTTTATTTTTTCTTCTTCACTGGGCGGCAATATACATAAGGGATGACCAGTCAATTTAAGGAGATATCAGAGATCACAGGGCTTTTGACCTCTATTTCCCCTCACATCTGGCACAGAACATAAACCTGTAAGTACTTAGACCTGGACACTCCGGGTTCATTCATAGATAGCTAAAAAGGAGATTAGTCAGCAGTACAGGTCCAATCATAGGATGCGTTTGGCAGGCACCCTCTGAAAAGATTTTAGGACCAAAACACATTGCTAGACACAAATGAAACCAGAGAATCTAGAATTGGGGAAAACAGATGCCACCGGGGGCATATTTCCATAAAAATTGAAAAAAGAAGGGAGTAAAGCTTATTCATAATTGGATCAATGTCTATATATGATGCATTGCATAAGTTTGGGTTTGTCCATGCCAATAGGTATTAGAAATTCCGAATAGAAAGAACGCAGCAGACTTTACACCAAGATAGGAATCATACGGTCTGTGTCACTTGTCTCTCATCCATGGATAAGTAAAGTGAGAAGAATGCTGTTTAAATGCTGGTAGACAATCATTCAGTATGTATACTGTATATGCAACCTTAATATGAGAATAAGAGTAGTCCATGAATGCTAAATCTTTAGAACTCAACAGAGCGCCTCAGGTATGGCATAGGTTTCACCAATATGTACTACACAGAGGATCATGGTTCACTCCATCCCCCCCGTATATTGTTCCTTGCACCCAGAGGCATAACAAGGAAGACCTTACATGTATGAAGAAATAAGGATTTTATCTGATCAAAATTATACTGCATTCAAGCTGGAATGACCTGCTATAGGAATGTCATTCTGAATAGGGAAGAGGATGCTACACGCCATTCAAGGTCCAGCTGCAAAGCTCTCATGGGCCCAACCACATGGGTAGGCCACACACAAACACATCTTCATGCTTGGTCCCAAGCATTGTAAATGTGGGGACATTGCTAGGCACAACCTCTGACCATGATGTGACAGCACTTGAAACTGGTGACTGGTCACTGAGGCAATATGTACAGTAGGTCACAATATATTCTTTTCAGATTGAGCTCTTGCTCATATGCTTTCCGAAAATTACAGATGTGTTTGTGATATTAAAATACCAATCACTTTTTAAACAAATTCTGACTATACCTATTATATGGCTGAAAATGCAATGACGAGCATATGCAAGACGTCTGTTTAGGAAGTTGAGTGTGATTTACAGTTGATATAGAAATCACATAGATTACTTTGCAGCATTCAGCACTTCACAAACAGTTGAAAAACAAAGCATTGCTGAAAAAATTGTCACATTTAGTGTCATCTTTAGAAGCTTCAGGACAGCTTTTGCAACTTCCTTCATGTACAGAGAAAATCATTATGCAAATACCATTCAAAGTTCACACGTGCTAAGCACACAGAAAGCATACTTTACACTAAAGAATCACCAAATTAAAAAGTACACGTTACTCTAGTATTAAAAGTTGACTTTCACAAGCAAGTATATGTACATTTACTGTGACATTTTAGGGATTTTGGCCGTGATGCATATGAAACTGTGGTAACACATACTACATGCCAAAAGTGTCTTGGATTGACTCATCAAAGAGAAAAAAAAATCAAGGATTTATCCAATCAGATGTGATGCATACAAATCTGCTGATAAGGAACATGCTGATAGGAGGAGTGAGCAGAAAAAAAAGGTATAACCCTTTCTGTCTCCTGCTACTTTTTCACTTTTCAGCCAGTAGACTAGAAGTTGAAAGGACACCTAGGTATATATCCTATAACTGTAACAGAGAAAGTTCCAAGTTCTGATCCAAGTGGAAGTCCCCCCCCCTGCAGTCTTCTGGGACACGTCACAGGTCCCAGGAGATTGCGGGACCATTCACAAAGTGCTGCGCGGTTCATGCATGCACAGTTGGCAGCCAGCTGTAAAGCCGAAAGTAGCATAGCCGGCCGACCACAGTTAGGATTTTGGTGCCGGGAACCCAAAGGCTAGTGAAGACCTAGCCCAAGTGAGGACGGTGCTGGATCCCGAGGTGAGTGTCCTTTTATTAAAAGTCAGCAGCTACAGGATTTATAGCTGCTGGCTTTTATTTATTTATTTTTTTCCAGAGTGAACAGCCACTTTATGCCAATTTTCACCTTGCAGTCGAATGTCTGATTTAAAAGCCTTTTGAGTATGTAGAAGTTTAATTTTGTACTTACTAAAAGCAGATGACCTATCAAAACTGAGCTTCATCTGCCCCCACACATGTTATGCTAATGGTTGGTTAATTTCACCAGTAGGGAGGCTCGGGAAAAGCACATGGGACCAAACTTTTTTATTTTTAAAGGAAAATTGGATTGGATTTGTATATAACTTAATGCACTAAACTGTTAAATCTTTATTTGCCATAACAACTATTTTTTTCAGCAGTGGTAGCCAGTAAGAGCTGAAAATAATCACATAGCTGCAAATGACATGTTTTGGCTAATGTCACATATGTAGTATAATAGATTGTATACAGTATCTCACAAAAGTGAGTACACCCCTCACATCTTTTAAAAATATTTTATTATATCTTTTCATGTGATTACACTGAAGAAATGACACTTTGCTACAATGTAGTAGTGAGTGTACAGCTTGTATAACAGTGTAAATTTGCTGTCCCCTCAAAATAACTCAACACACAGCCATTAATGTCTAAACCGCTGGCAACAAAAGTGAGCACACCCCTAAGTGAAAATGTCCAAATTGGGCCCAACATTATTTTCCAGCACTGCCTTAACCCTCTTGGGCATGGAGTTCACCAGAGCTTCACAGGTTGCCACTGGGGTCCTCTTCCACTCATCCATGATGACATCACGGAGCTGGTGGATATTAGAGACCTTGCGCTCCTCAACTTTTCATTTGAGGATGCCCTACAGATGCTCAATAGGGTTTAGGTCTGGAGACATGGTTGGCCAGTCCATCACCTTTACTATCAGCTTCTTTAGCAAGGCAGTGGTCATCTTGGAGGTGTGTTTGGGGTCGTTATCATGTTGGAAGACTGCTGCCCTGCGGCCCAGTCTCCAAAGGGAGGGGATTATGCTCTGCTTCAGTATGTCACTGTACATGTTGGCATTCATGGTTCCCTCAGTGAACTGTAGCTCCTCAGTGGCAAGTAGGAAAGGAGAAAAAAGGCACGTGACCTAATGCATGAATCAAGATAATAGAGTTTATTCTAAACAAATAGATAAATACAAGGAAAATACTACATGTTCATAAATAAATTACAATATTCTCATTTGATAAAATAGTAAAAGCTGATGCCCATGCAAGGGTAAGAGCTGAATAAATGGCTAACACATTTTGAGGGGTTTTGAGGGGTCTGCAGACCATGACACTCCCACCACCTTGCTTGACTGTAGGCAAGACACACTTGTCTTTGTACTCCTCACCTGGTTGCCGCCACACATGCTTGACACCATCTGAACCAAATAAGTTTATCTTGGTCTCATCAGACCACAGGACATGGTTCCAGTAATCCATGTCCTTAGTCTGCTTTTCTTCAGCAAACTGTGTGCCGGCTTTCTTCTGCATCATCTTTAGAAGAGGCTTCATTCTGGGACGACAGCAATGCAGACCAATCTGATGCAGTGTGCAGTGTATGGTCTGAGCACTGACAGACTGACCCCCCAACCCTTCAACCTCTGCAGCAATGCTGGCAGCACTCATACATCTATTTCCCAAGGACAACCTCTGTATATGATGCTGAGCACATGCACTCAACTTCTTTGGTCGACCATGGCGAGGCCTGTTCTGAGTGGAACCTGTCCTGTTAAACCACTGTATGGTCTTGGCCACCGTGCTGCAGCTCAGTTTCAGGGTCTTGGCAGTCTACTTATAGCCTAGGCCATCTTTATGTAGAGCGACAATTCTTTTTTTCAGATCCTCAGTGAATTCTTTGCCATGAGGTACCGTGTTGAACTTCCAGTGACCAGTATGAGAGAGTGAGAGCGATAACACCAAATTTAACACACCTGCTCCCCATTCACACCTGAGACCTTGTAACACTAACGAGTCACATGACACCAGGGAGGGAGAATGGCTAATTGGGCCCAATGTGGACATTTCCACTTAGGGGTTTACTCACTTCTGTTGCCAGCAGTTTAGACATTAATGGCTGTGTGTTGAGTTATTTTGAGGCGGCGGCAAATTTACACTGTTATACAAGCTGTACACTCACTACTATACATTGTAGCAAAGTGTAATTTCTTCAGTGTTGTCACATGAAAAGATGTAATAAAATATTTTAAAAAATGTGAGGGGTGTACGCACATTTGTGAGATACTGTATATCTATATCTTTTTGACATATAGCTGGAATTAAAACATTTTTTGTTATATGCTTAATATATACTTATATACTTGTCCAGATTTGTGACTTATTTACAGGGAGTCAAGTCACAACTGAGCTTAAGAAGGATAATCTGAATATTTAGTCTTAAAATATAACTAAAGACAAAACTATTTTATTTTTATTTTGAAAAGAGTGGAGAGGGATTAGAATACCTAAAGTTGTTATTGTTGTCTGTGCCTCCATTAGGGAGATCCACCCTCTATATCAGTCCAGTTTACTATTAGCATCAAAAGTAAAAGTAAAAGAAAATCACAAATTTTGGATTGTTCCCAGAACAGAAATAGTGGGGATATCTTCCAATGGGGACACTCATTATGGTTACAACCAGGTATTCTCTCTATTCTCCCACTTCTTGTTTTGGCTATAGAATAGGAAGAGAAGAGAAATCTCCCTAATGGGACACATAATGGCAAAAATAAACCTTAAAGGGGTTATAACCCTTCCTTACTGTTATGTATTAGTGTGTTATACTGCTCTCCATCCAGTAGGGGCAAGCATTGTAAATATGTGCACTTGTTTATTGTTCTGGTAGAGCTATGTATCTTTAGCATCTACGGTTCTTGTATGCTATGTGGGATATAAGTAAAAGAAGTCCTATTGAATGTCTGTCCGTGTCAATAGTTCAAATACATTTTAAAATATACAAAACTGGGGACGAGGATGGGATACCAGTGAAGGGACACTGCAGAAACACTTGAAACCAGTTGATTGAAGAATCGGAACTTGTGTTTTAAGTGACACATCTATAAATACCTCCAGCATGGCTTCTCTGGGACACATGGAGGAATTTGATGTGGCTAATCCATCCTCATGGGACTCTTATGCCGACAGGTTAGAGTTTTTCCTGGAAGCTAATAAGGTGGCCGATGCTGTGCAGAAAAGAGCTGTGTTAATGAGTGTTATTGGCTCTAAGACTTTTGATATTGTCCACTCACTGATATCTCTTGCTAAACCAAAAGACTGTCCATATGAGGAAATGCTGGCACTGTTAAAAAAAAAAATTATTTTTTGCCCACTGCATCTCTAACAGTGAGGCATTTCCATTTCAACAGACGAAACCAATAACCGGGCTAGAGCATTGCAGCATATATTGCAGAACTGCGCAAGCTATCCGACAATTATAATTTTGGTGCCAGTTTAGGATCCTTGCTAAGGGACAGGCTAGTGTGTGGTGTACAAGATGAAGCACTGCAGAGGAGACTTCTAGCCAAACAGAACTTAACTTTTATTACTGCACAAGAGGAAGCGTTTGCATATGAGGCTGCATACCTTCATTCAAAAGAAATTCAATCTTCTTCCAGCAAAGATAATTCACCAGATATAAATCAAGTGGCAAAGGTAAATGTTAAATCAAAGGACTTTCCACCACACACTGATATCGCAGTTCCATTTATAGGGAAGTGTTACAGCTGCGGCAGGAAACACAGGCGTAATACATGTTTTTTTAGAAATGCAGTTTGTCACACATGCAAACTTAGAGGTCACATACAAACAGTCTGTCAGACAAAAGATCAGTCTACAAATGTGAATACAATACCAACGGCAGCACACTCCAGTAATGCGCCAATCGTTGTTCTGAATGATGAAACCCCTACAGGTGTTTATACACATGACTATGTGTATAAAGTGGAAAACTCTTCCTCAGGACTGAAGAGTTACACTGAGATTGTGTTACAAGATAATCCATGCAAAATTGTAGTAGATTCAGGGTGTGCATATTCCTTGATTTCAGAAGAAACATTTACCTCATTATGGGCTCACAATGCTCCTTCAATAGCACCCTGTGATATCCAGTTGGTATACTACAACAAACAAGAAGTGGAAGTTAAGGGTGCTTGCTTTGTACCAGTGAAATATGGAAATTTCAGAGGATGTTTATGCCTAATAATTACTAAGGGACAAAGAGCAAGTTTGTTGGGTAGGGAGTGGTTTGGAATGAATAGAAGACCTTTTATCTGGACTTCCAGGTGTAGTACCTTATTTTGATAATGTTCTTATTGGAGTTATTTGAAATGTTTTCTTGATGCTGGTCTCAAACTTAAAGAAGAAAAGTGTGTTTTTGGGGTAAACTGTGGATTTCTTAGGATGCAGAATTGATGTACATGCAATCCATCCAACAGATTCTAAGGTTGAAGCTATCCAAAAGCTCCAGTCCCAACAAACAAAGAGCTGCAAGCTTTCCTAGGTCTTAGATGCTTCTCCATATGGCATTGGAGCTGTCTTGAGTCATGTTTTGAAAACAGGTGTTGAGGCTCCTATTGCATTTCATTCAAGGACCTTGTCTACGACAGAGAGGAATTATGCTCAAATTGACAAGGAGGCTTTAGCTATTGTGTCCGGTGGGAAAATAAAGTTTCCTGACTATTTGTATGGGCGGAGGTTTACCATTGTAACAGACCATAAGCCTTTGCTGTGGTTGTTCACCAGAAGTACTCTCACTCCTCAAATTATTTCCCTACGAATGCTCAGATGGTCACTCATGCTGAATGCCTATGACTGTGATTTTGAATATTGTCCTGGCAAGAATATCATTCATGCTGATGGTTTAATCCAGTTGCCTTTGTTTTCTCTTGATTTCCTTGTCCCTCCTGTGACTGAGGTTTTAATGTTGGAATCCATTCCAAACCCTCCGTTATATGCTAGAGACATTGCTGGTATGACTGCTAAAAATTCCTTGCTGGCCAGTGTGCTCAGTTGGGTGTGAAGGGGATGGCTCAAATAAAAAGTTGAAGAAAAGTTCAAACCATTTTTAATGCGCCGACATGAGCTGCCTATAAAGGTTGCCTTTATAGGCTGGACAAGCTCAAGTACTGCATGCTCTCATCAAAGGACATCCTGGATTAATCTGCATGAAAGCGTTAGACAGAAGTTATGTTTGGTGGCCTAAAATGGATGAAGTTTTTGAGAAGTGGGTAAGAACCGTTTACCATGTTAATAAACCCATCATGCTCCACCTAAACCCTCAATCCATTCCTGAGACGTGACTAGGTCACCTTGGTTAGCCAGAAGTTATGTTTGGTGGCCTGAAATGGATGAAGTTATTGAGAAGTGGGTAAAGAACCATTTACCATGTTACTCAACCCATCATGTTCCGCCTAAACCCTCAATCCATCCCTGGGAAGGGACTAGGTCACCTTGGTCACGGTTACATATAGATTTTGCGGGGCCTTTTCAAGGACAGATATTTTTTTTAGTTGTCAAAATGGCTGGAAGTTGTTTCAGTTACATCCCCCACCTCAGCCACTGTCATAAGAGTTTTAAGGAGGCTGTTTGCTACACATGGGTTGCCAGATACAATCGTGTCTTATTGTAACGCAATTTACCGCCTCAGAATTCAAAACCTTTATGGCAAACAATCTTATTCGACATGTTATGATTGCACCATTTCACCTGTCATCAAATGGTCAAGCTGAAAGTATGGTCCAGACCACCAAAGACTCATTGAAGACAATTGTTCAAGGAGATTATAATCAGAGACTTGTAAATTTCCTTCTGCAACAACACGTGACACCATGCTCAAGCAGTGGTTGTAGACCAGCAGAGCTCCTAATGAACCATCATCTAAAAACATGTTTGGATCGTTAACACCCTGATCTGACATTGGAGTTACAAGAAAAGCAAGAACTGCATTTTAAAAAGGATGCTAATGTTTCTGTGAGAGTGTTTGAGCCTGACAATGCTGTCTATGTCAGAAACTATGTTGCTGGGCCTCATTGGGTACCGGCAAAGGTGCTTGTGGCTACAGGACCTTTGTCTTACAAAGTACAAATTACTGATGGTAGAATATTACGAAGGCACGTTGATCAGAGGAGAAAGAAGTGGTGAAATTGTACCTGCTGCTGGTCCTAGTGGTACTGGGATTCCAGTGATGCCAGATCCTGGTGAACCATTGGTTGATACAGGTGCTATTCCTCCAGGAAATGTTGTTGCAGAGCCAGTTTCTCTCAGTCCCTCTGACACATCATAAGAAAAAGAATTGCACCCAACTGAGGGTCCCAGGGAACTGTCTCAAACACCCTCCCAGTTATCTCAAAGACTTTGAGGTCTAGGGGGAAGGAGTGTTATGTATTAGTGTGTTATATTGCTCTCCATCCAGTAGGGAGAAGCATTGTATATATGTTCACTTGTTTATTGTTCTGGTAGAGCTATGTATCTTTAGCATCTATGGTTCCTATATGCTGTGTGGGATATAAGTAAAAAAAAGTTCTGTCGAATGTCTGTCCATATTGATGGTTCAAATACATTTTAAAATATACAAAACGTATCTTATCCAATACCACTATCATGACTACTATTGTATTCTGGATCTAAAAATTGTAATCTAAAATCTAAAAAATTGTATTCTTTACAATATAGACTAGGTTCATCCAGATTTTTTTCTAGATAAAGTGGGGGAAAGGTCAGATAAGGTTATTTCTGTCATTCTATAGTGGAGCGTTTTCTCTTGCTTACTGTCCCAGTGATATCTGGACAGAAAATTGAAGAATTGGTTGTCGCAAGGACAGGGATGCACATAAAATGTATATCTCTAACTCTTATCCATTCTATAACTTTTTTTTTTTTTAAGTCTGTGCCCTCATTGGAGAAATGTCCTGTCCTCTCCTGAATTAGGGGAAGATTTCCTCAACAGGAACACAGAAAGCAGTATAATCCTGTCAGAGGAATTAACCCTTCTCTGCTCTCTCCAAAAACTATTTTGGCCATAGATGGGATTTAAATCTCTTCCATGCTTTTTATTTCTCCGTATTTACATGAAGACCAAGCTGTCTAGAAAAATTGGCAAGAGTTATGACTGTATTTTACACAAATGAACTGATAACTTAAATTTGCATAGTTAAAGCCCACTTAAAAAAATTGTTTTTTTCACTGCTCAAGTCCCTTAAAGCACTTTATAGTTTGTCCCAACCCTTGTCATTGTTGGTTGCAGCTTGGCCTGCATGTAAATGTAAAGAAAGAGAAAAGGCACGTGAAATAAAAATTTAGTTTATAACTACATATAGTATATTATTGCATGTATTAACTGTATACAGCTATCAAAATACAATTGTTTATTCTATAATGCAGACTTACCTATGATTTAAATTGTCAGTAAAGGCTAACTATAACTATTCTTAACCCCCCCCCCTTTCTGCATAGCCTGTATAAAAAAAGATCTGTGTACATACAGTATATCATTTTTAATCAAGTCCAGTCTCATGATCGAGCAACTTCGACTCCCCTGTGTATGGGAGTGCTCAACAATGGCTGTGAATTCCCGGATCCATGATGTCACCCATAGGCTCCGATGGCCCAGCCATTGTCTGTTTTCTCTCCTCTCCTATGCAGCAGCCGCTTACTGACACAGGGAAGCCAGAGCATCTGGGTCATGTGACTGGATAGGATTCAAAAAGGTATGCACAAGGATCTTTTTTCACAAGATAGGTAGGAGGAGGGTAGGGTTTTTAAGACTAGATCTGTTAGCCTTCTTTTCCACTTTGATTATTGCCTCCTTATTTAGCTTAAAGTGGGCGGAAATAAATCTCCACCATTTTTTTTTTGTATTGGGCTCCAGTAGCTTTTAGCCATAATGTGCTAGTATGCACAGCATATCAGCACATTATAGCAGACTTAAGCTGGCTATACATGGATCAAAATTCATCTGGTTTAGAAGGGACCGGACAAATTTTGATCTATGGGTGGCTGTTGTGGTTAAACAGAAGTCAATTTGCCAATCAACTTCTGTTCCACCACCCTGTTGGATAAAAGGCGCTTAATCAACGCCACAGGCAATAGGCTGCAGCGCTGAACTGTGCATTCTGACAGAGGAGTCTCCCTTCTGTCAGAATACAATGACACAGTGAAGAGGATTCTCACATCCATCTCGAATGTGTTTATGGAGGATTTGGGTAAGTTGGTTGAATGAAGAATGAAAAAATGTATGTCCATTATTGCCTGGCAAGCGATCTCCTCCTCCACTGCACTATCATCACTCCCACCGGTCACAGATGATGGCATCTTGTCTGAGTCTTACTTTTGGGTTACGACCATGCTGAGGCCTGGCCAACCATCATCACATGACATCATCATGGCACAGAGTGATGTCGTGAATGTATACTGAGCTGTGTATGAGCGGCTCAGTGTACACACACACACACTGACAGGCAGGGAGAAGAGTTTATGTCAGAAGAAACCAATTGGTTTTTAAAATACCCAACTGTCAGAGTTTTTATTTTTTGAGGTTTAATTTTAAACATCCTCTGGTGATAATTCTAGGACCTGTTAGCTATAGATAAAAGGTCACCAGGGAACTGACAGCTCCCACTCTACCACCATGCTAAAATCCTTGTGATTTTTTTTGCGCCTCTGACTCTAATGCCACGTACACACGGTCGGACTTTTCAGCTACAAAAGTCCAACGGACGCTGACGGACTAAAGCTGGCTGGTAATCCGATCGTGTGTGGGCTTCTCCGGACTTTCAACGTACTTTTTTAGCCTCAAATCCGACGTACTTTAGATTTGAAACATGCTTCAAATCTTTACGTCGTAACTACAACGGACCCCGAAGTCCGCTCGTCTGTATGCTAGTCCTACGGACAAAAACCGACGCTAGGGCAGCTATTGGCTACTGGCTATCAACTTCCTTATTTTAGTCCGGTGTACGTCATCACGTACGAATCCGTCGGACTTTTGTGTAGTCGTGTGTAGGCAAGTCTGTTCGTTAGAAAGTCTGCCGCAAGTCCGCCGCAAGTCCGCCGAAAGTCCGCCGAAAGTCTGTCGGACAGGCTGTCGGACTTTTGTAGATGAAAAGTCCGACCGTGTGTACGCGGCATAAGTTTTAACAGTCACCCTCAAACTCAGGTAAGTAACTCAGATAAATAACGCTAAATTATGGATTACATATAAATATTTTGTTGTCAAGCCTGCAGAATTTTAATAAATGAAGACTGAAAGCTTGGGTTCACACTGCTGCGGTGTGAGACACTGCAAGTAATTTTCACAGGAATTGCAGCACATTCTTGTGCAAATTAAATGCGGTGTCTCTGGGGTGCAATTTGAGTCATGGATTTGTATGGCTGACATCACACCGCATTCTCACCAAACTGGTGCAGAACCCTTTCTTTTTGCCCGCACCAGAATCGGCGCGCATGGGTGTTCACACCTATGCGATCTGATTCTGCAAACCGATTACCGAATGTCGTTAACTTAACATACACTCCACAATCGGTTCGTGTGGATGGGTTGCGATTTAGCTGCGCTGCCGAATTTGTTGTGAATTTGAACCGCATCTAGTGTGAACCCAGGCTAATGCCCTGTACACGCAGTCAGATTTTCCAATGGAAAATGTGTGATAGGACCTTGTTGTCGGAAATTCCGACCGTGTGTGGGCTCCATCACACATTTTCCATCGGAATTTCCAACACACAAAGTTTGAGAGCTTGCTATAAAATTTTCCGACAACAAAATCCGTTGTCGGAAATTCCGATCGTGTGTACACAAATCCGACAGACAAAGTGCCACGCATGCTCAGAATAAATTAAGAGACAAAAGCTATTGGCTACTGCCCCGTTTATAGTCCCAACGTACACGTTTTACGTCACCGCGTTCAGAACGATCGGATTTTCCGACAACTTTGTGTGACCGTGTGTATGCAAGACAAGTTTGAGCCAACATCCGTTGGAAAAAATCCATGGATTTTGTTGTCGGAATGTCCGACTGTGTGTACAGGGCATAAGAGTTTGATTTACTAAAGGCAAGTAGGCTTTTTTTACTTTGCATGGGAATTTTCCCTTAAGTCAGTAATTGTGAAAATTTATTTTGCAATGAATACCCAATCATTTGCAAGGAAAAAAACAAACAAAAGATAAACAAACTGAATATTTGCTTGCATGTGATTAGATTATGGAAGTCAGCAGAGCTCTACCTCATTCGGTAAGCTAAGGCCTGTTACACAGGGTCCGAAAATCAGAAAGAAAAAGTCGTAAGATGAGCTGTCTGCAAATTTACGGATCATTAGTACGGTGCTTTCGACAGCCGATTTGACTTTTTTATCAGACAAAAGTTGGATGTGCAGGCTTTAAAATTTTTGTTGGATGTGGACTCAACATCTGATTTTCAGATGGTCAGTACAGAAATCGTCACACAACACACAAAAGTCAAAAGTACAAACACGCATGCTCGGAATCAAGGAACGAGCCGGAAGAGTTTGGTCTTGTAAACTACCGTTCGTAAACTAGAATTAACATTCCTGACACAGCAGCTGATGAAATCTCGAAATGCAGTGCACATTCTCATCTTCTTTAATGGGATAATAATGAAGCTGCTTTGCTGGTGATACTGATGTAGTTATGCCAAACATATTTTAAAAGGCATTTGTTTTGTACTTCTGAAAATCGCGAATCAACGCTCACCAAAATTCTACTAACTTCTTCTAACGCGAAATTAGCATAAGGGGCCCAAAGGGTGGCGCTTGAGAAATTAACTTCCTCTTTATACTCTCAAAGTACGTCACTTCGTTCGAGTTTGTCAAACGACAATTTGCGGATAGATAGTATGCTAGACAAAAATCAGACGCTCGGTCGTCCAACAATCAAACCGTGTGTACGGGGCCAAAGAGTAAATTGACTTGCAATGTGAACAACTTGTTTGCCTTTACTAAGTTAACCCATACATATTCATTTTTTTGCCTCACCTTAAACATAATTGATTCTCTTTCACATTAAAGGTATGCAGACGATTTCTTACCATCCTTACTGAAATCACAGTAATGGACACGCTTTTCATTGCAAAGAAGGATTACTAAGGCATTTCTAATTTGCTGCAAAGGAAGATATTCCTACATTACCCCTAGAGTTACTGAATAGTTGTGCAAACTCAACTGGCTTCATGTATCAAATTTTCATAAATAAGAATGGTGTATTGCCTGATGGTAACTAAACAGATTCCAACCTGGACTAGAAAATGAAAGCTGAAATTTGATAATTTTAAATGGAGTGCTCCAGGGTAACAGATAGTTCTTATAAAAAGGGCATCTGTCAGCAAGAAAAGATCACTTTGATGTGCAGCAATATGTTTCTGCAGAGCCTTTTATTTCCAAATTAAAGACACAGTGTTGTTTAAATAAAAGAAACTCTGGGTTTGGCCATGCTATATAATAATTTGCAGTTCTGAGCAATCCTGATTATACGTGTAGCACTCTTTTTAGGTGGGTTATGAGAAATGGCCCTCCCCAAAAAGGATATTGCGCTAAACCTGTAGGTAAACAAGAGAACCAGAACATTCACTAAGTCAAAGAGTGGGACTGATAATAGAGTTGGCAGTGCCTCTACCATGGACAGGGCCTCTGTGAACAGAAGGGATTGCCTTCCTGGGAAATTAACTAGTAATCTAATCAAAGTAATTGGGAGCAGAGGAATTACTGCAAATTATAAAATGAAGGTCTTGCGATCTATCACTTGGATTCCACCAATGTATGAGTAAGAAATGTATATATACATGTGTATCCACACATGCATAAAAAGATTTAGTCAGACACTGTTCACAGTCCCATATTGTGCAAAAATATACTAACAAAAAAAGTGTCGTGCTAAGCAATCAGCCATAAATAGCATGCAAATTGCTGCATAAATAAAGTGATTTTGTAAATTCATAAATTCATATATAAAGAACTCATACCATATCAGTTCAAAAAGTGCTAATGTGCTCAAACTTTACATAACATACAGTGTGCAAAACATGCTTAATATTGAAAGCAGTGCTGTGTTTTGGTCTAGGCCGACAAGGCCCAGGCCTAGGGCAGCACTTTGCAAGGGGCGGCAAAAAAGCTGCCACCCCCCCACGAAAAAGGCACCAGCGCCCTCCTTCCGACTCCCGCCTGCAGGGCCACCATCAGGGGATTACGGCTGAAGAGAGCAGTGGCATTGCGGGTGCAGTGGGGGCCAGGAAGCAGTTTTAGTAGGTGCTGCCAAGCCGCCCCCCCTTGGTAAAGTGGTGACTCTCTCTCTGATTGGCCTTCTGCTGTGGCCAATCATGGGAGGGGAAACAGGGGGCAGGAGGCTGGGCGATGGCGTAGCAAACCCAATTAGAGCTGCTCTCTCTTTTCTCCCTTCGGCTGACAGGAGACAGGACAGGAGACAGGAAATACAGATAACCTGCAGCTCTCCTCTCCCTGTCACAGTGCCGATGCTCCTTTTGCCAGAGAACTCGGCAGCGGTGCTGTGACAGGAAGAAGTGAGCTGTGGGCTGTCTGTATATCTCCCCTGCTCACCCCCCCTCCCCTTTCTCCTGTCAGCCGAAGAGATAGAGCCGCTCTAATTGGGTTCGCCACACCGCCGCCCAGCTTCCTGCCTGCTTTTTCCCTCCCCATGATTGGCCACAGCAGAGGGCCAATCAGAAGACACTGGGGGGGGGGGCATCATGGGAAATGTAGTCCCTGAAGATTGGCGGCCCCAGTGTGACCACAGACACCATGCTACAGCACCCAGCATGCATGCACTCTGCTGGGGGGGAGAGCCTGGAACCCGGAAAAAAGCAGTGTTGAGTGTTACAGGAGGAGAAAAAGACAGTACTGTGCTGGGGGAAGCCAGAGAGGGAGCCAAACTGTACCCCTGTACCCGCATCACCAGAGAGCCGCACTGTACCCGTACCACCAGAGAGAAAGCCACACTGTACCTGCACCACCAGAGAGCGAGCCACGCTGTACCCGCACCACCGGAGAGAGAGAGAACCACGCTGTACCCTCACCAACAGAGAGCCACACTGTACCCGCACCACCAGAGAGAGAGCCACGCTGCACCCGCACCACCAGAGAGGGAGAAAGATGGATCCATTGCCAGGGTACAGACATGCTACACCACTGACTAGAGTCGGCCTGGGCAACCCAGAGTGAGCGAACGTCCAGCCAGAGGGATCACTGTTGCAGTTTCGCTGGGTCTGGTAAGAGAGCCTGTTGGCCATTATCCATTACTGTTCTCAAGGTCTGAGCCATTAGGAAGTGCCTAAGGACTGAGCCTCTAGGCCTTATTGACCACCACAACGGGCTCCAATGCTGGGCCTCTGGTCCAAAAATAGGGGGGGTGACACCAACCCTAGTGACGCTACTGTCCCAGAGCCCAGTGCCACACCAAGTTCTGGCACTGAGCTCCAGTAACTGACCAGACGGGTGCGCTAGCGTGGGCACCCAGGATATCTGCCGCCCGGGGTTCCCACAAGTGGCGATCGGCTTTCCGTACCAACTGACACCTCTCTCTCCACTGTTAGCCACACACACTCGGCTCCTCTTCCTCCTCGGCTCCAATGTTCTAGTGTACACAGCCAGGAGGAGGAGGAGCCACAGAGGAGGAACATAACTTCAGTGCAAGAGCCGCGCTGCTGGTCTGAGGTCTGTGTATAGTTTATAGTGGAGGGGGACACAGTAACCGGGAAAGGGGGGCAGATAACAGATGCACACATGGAGTGATGGGAGAGGGGTAAGGGGATATGTGCTGGGTGCTTTGGGAGGGGAGAGGATATGTGCTAGTGGGGGGGGGTCTGATCTTCCCCCCACCACTAGCACATGTCCTCTCCCCTCCCAAAGGACCCAGCACATATCCCCTTACCCCCCTCTCTCCCCCCAAATGAAAAGATGCTGCATCCCTCTCTGTCCTCCTCCCGCAGCGTCCCTCTGTCCTCTTCCCATGAAGATGACAGGGCGGATCTTAAAAAGGAAAGGATGTGGCCTTGATAGAAAGGGGTGGGTCATATTTAAATTAGGGGGTGCGTGAGTTTAGTCAGCCCTTGGGCAGCACAAAACCTTAATACACCACTGAGTGAAAGTCCATTATAAACACAGTATTGAAGATTTTCAAACTGGATAATAGAGAGAAGATTCTCTATTATCCAATTTGGAAATCTTCAATACTGTGGGTTTTTTATGGACTTTTACTATTAAGCATGTTTTGCGCACTGTATGTTATGTAAAGTTTGAGCACATTAGCACTTTTTGCATTGATATGGTATGAGTTCTTTATATATGCATTTATTAATTTACAAAAGCACTTTATTTATGCAGCAATTTGCATGCTATTTATGACTGATTGCTTAGCGTGACACTTTTTTTGTTAGAGGAACTACTGCAACCAGCATATAACATTAGCCACACATATAACATTAGCCACACATATATGGATGCACACCAGTATAGAAATAACACAAACTTTATATAGCAAATGATTAATAATAGTACTTACATACATCCAATATACAAATAGGTATTATCAGCAAAGAGCCCAACAAAAGTCCTGGTGGAATTGTTCACATACTGTCTACCTGAGTATATTTAGTTATTAATTAAGATACCTCCAGATGAATGTTGCAGCAAAGTTCAGTTTCAGGGGCCCGGAGGATGATCATGATGCAGCATCCGTATTTGTGTTGGAGATGTGGTAATCCCTGTATTTTGGGCTCAGCAACAACTCTCCCATGGACTGAACATGTCTCAAACTCTCTCTGCTTCCGCCTTCTGGGGTTTTTTACCCAACAACCCAGAGAGAGGAAATGCATGCATAATATATTTACAGGCAATTACAAATAGACAGTAGAGGGCGGAAGATCCCTACACACAACTTCTGATATGAAGTTGTAGCTTGAAAAGATGCCAAAGCTGTCAAATCTGCTGATAACTTAGCAATGGTAGAATGGACTTTATTGAATGTTGTACAACACTGTAATCTTTTTTTGTATTACCAGTCAGTTAAGTGTTGTAAAGATGTTAAATGCTGTTTACCTGGTTAACCCTCCCTACCTCCTTTTTCTTTTAGTCCATCTTCCTGTTCTTTTTTTTCACAGATCTAATTTTAGTTGTTACTTTATTCTTTGGTTATTTTTAAAATACCCATATACAACTCTAATTTTGGCAGATTCTGAATTGGCTTAAATACGAGCCATGGGTGGCCCTGTCGTACCACCGCGCTCAAACAGTGACTGCATCTTACGGGATACAATAGCCGTCATTCCTCTATCCAATCTGAATGAAGGCATCTATTGAACAAGAGAAATCTATGTGCATGGCTAGCTTTACCAGCACATGATCTGATACAGAGCACTGATTGTATCACTATAAAATTTGATGTGGAACATCTAATAATTTTGAATTTCAGGTTTCCATACTTTATTTCAAGATGTTTTATGTTTACTCTATTAAACATTCTAACAAAATAAATTTTAAAAATTGCACACTATAAAAAGGATTTTAAAGGTTATATTGGAGCAGTTTTTACCCTTAATGTACCAGACCAGCTTTCACAACTTGGTTATAGGCTTATTGATTTACCAATAACGTTGTCACTGCTTATGGCACTGCAGCAATATGTTTTATTGGGATAAACATGGTGCTGCTGTTCTGAGAGGCATGTTTATAAAAGACTTCCTCACATTTTTTAATGTACTTGTGCTAGTGCTTTACATACCTGCTTACATGGTAAATGACCTATTTGTAACTCACTTGCTCCATATGAGGGGCAAGTATGTGACACATAGGACATTCCCTGTACAATTATGCTTTCCTGGGTACTGGTAATGCCTAATCCTTTGTGTCTGTCAGTCATAGGCGTGCACAGGGGGTGTGCCAGGTGTGCCTGGGTACACCCTAATCACTATGTGGGTTGTTGATTCCCCTTACTTCCCGGGCTCCCCCCCGGCTCTGCAGTTCTGCTAACTCCCTTCTTATACTCTCCCCCCCCCCCCCCCAGCTGCTGCAGGGGGTTTTCAGGGTGGAGTGCAGGGGAAGGGGCTAGTGAATAGCCTCTTTTCTAAATGAACACAGTGAACACACTCGCTCACTGTGTCCATTCATAACTGAAGCATAGTAAACTGTGTTTACTATGCATCATGTACTCAATGAACAGGAAGCCACTCAGCACAAAGCACTTTCCATTCATTCACTGCCCCATGCAGCTGAGGCTGCAGAGAAAAGCAGGTTACTCTTTGGAGTACAACTAGCAGATCTGTCACAACATTTTTCCATATGTTCTTTGCTGGTTTATGTCAGCTCCGAAATGAAAATGTATTCCAAAGGCATTGTGTACAATATAAATATATAAAAATCTTGCAAGCTACCCTAAGATAACCCAAAGCTACAACTAGCTCCAGGTGTGATAAAAAACAATTTTTATAAACGTTAATAAAGTACCAATTCACAGCTGCTAAGCTTTAATCACAATCCCATAATTTATGAGAAAATATATAAAAATAAAGAAAATGCAGAGCTATGTGATAATAACCTTAATTATGCAAGGATAATATCATAAACAATATCATCAAAGATGCTAGAAAGAAGAAAAAATATATAGCAAAACAAAACTTTTCATTAGTTTCAAGTGTTCAAAAAACTTTTTTTCTCAATATATATATACAATGATGTCCCATAAAGTGACTTCTGATGAAAATCCTGGTTAAAAGAGGGTGACTTCACACACGTGCCCCCCCCCCCCCCCCCCCATGTGACTGTGCTCACCTCAAGTAGTGTGACCGCACAATTAAGTTTGGTCCACACAAGCTGCTGAACCACTCCTGGGCTCTAAGTAAAAATAGGCTCAGCAGGATCCCACTGGAAAATCCAGAGAAGATATCCTCCATGTTAAAGTAAGAAAGAGGCTGGATAGTGCATTACTGTTTGATTATAAATTTACTGTTTGATTAGGGTACACATTTTTTTTTAGGCAGTTCCAGCGCACCAAACTATAAAAAAAATTTAGTATCAAAATGCTCTCCAAACAGCTTCCAAACGTATGTATGTCAACAGCTTGCTCAAACGAGTATGACTGTCTCCTCCACCGTCCTGGCCCCTCCCCTACATGTGACGACACAGGGCATATCGCCTGTCTTCCTCAGGGGGATCCAAACCATTATAGTTTAAATTGACATATTCTGATACTTATTTTTTATTTTTTTATTTTCTAGGTTTACATTAAAAAAAAAAAAATTAGCAATAAGTTCAGTTTTCTTGTAATTCTTTCCCAACACACATTTTATGTATGTAATTTACACATTCCTAGATATTTACCTCAAAGTGCAATTGATAAAGTCTTCGGACTGAAAGGATATCACATTGGTGCAAACTGTATGGTACTTAGTGGAATGGTTGCAAGAAAAAGAAGTATTTGCATACATTGTTAGCATAGCATTAAGATAAGGTCAAGTCAAATTTGCATGGAGATAAATTACTTTGATGGCGACATTTTCACAGGTATGCGATCACTCAAATTCTGATTTACATTGCAATCACTTGTTTGAGGGCTTGCCAGTCACAGAGCAAACCAAAATGTCTTCCAGAATATCCAACATAATTGTTGGAACTATGCCACATGACTCATTTTGAACATTCTTACATTACTAAATTCAGTATGTTTCTTAGTCACTCAACCCTAGATGGAGTCTCACAATAAACGTTTCCACTATTGATTAGCCAGATGTTACATTGGTTTAGTAGCCTTCTATTGATAAATGTGGTGTTAAGGGTTTCAAAACAGTTGGGGATCCCAAAAAATGACTCACTGACCACTGGGGCTACAGCATAGAAAAGTTAAGCACCTCCATGCTGAATACTACATTTCTGAATATAAAGATCACCTTGGATGAATGCATGTGTGGGATTTTTGAAATGTTAAAATGCCAGTTTAGAAGTGAATATGACTGTTATATGTTATAAAGCATTAGGGTTACAGCTTGCTTTGAGAAGTGTGATTTGACATTGAATTGTTGAACAAAGACAAGGTCAACAGAGATTTTTAAATCTTTATCTATTAAGGCTCTTGTTTATCTCTTAACTCTTTTTTTTTTTTTTTTACATTTTGTAAGCAACTGCCCCGCTTTCTTTCCTTTTGTCATCTGTAGATTTAATATTGTCATGAATAAATCTAAATCTAAATATAAATTGTTTGCTTCTTTATTTCAAATTCCTGGAGCAATGCAGGAGCCAAGAGAGGTTTGAAGTGACAGGATTACAAGCAGTCTTTTGCATACACGGCCTTCAGGGGAGAGCCGCTACCTTGCATCTAATAAGCAAGACAGTGAATTTGTTGAATAACGAATTAAGTGGCATAAGTTGTGATAACAAGAAGCAAATGTAACTTCAGACAAATGGTATTTGCTTTATGTGGGGTTATCTAAGAGGGCTGGTACTCTGCCAAAGGGGATTGGAGAAAAAAAACTAGGCCTTGTTATTCAGATGTGCTTGTTATTGAACAAGGTCTGTAATGATCCAGCAAATTTTCCCAGAGTCTTTGTACTTCTCTATCACACCATTTGTCTCCAGTAGGGGGATAACTGGGATTCTTTAAGGCAATTGAGCTTGTTTATAATGAACAATCCTAGTGAGTTTTAGATGGGTCACCCAGCAATTAAATAGAGATGTCTAATTGGTTGATCCATATTAGGGTCAGCAGCTGGTAACAGAATAAAAGCTCATGGCGCCCGACTTGCACATTTCAGAGCTAAATTGAATTATTAATCTACTCTTTGCTGCGCCATAGCTTCACAGGGACTCCTAACCTGCCATACTGAATAAAGCAGAACCACTGCTTTACATTTTCATTATCATGAATTATGCTTTAAATTGCAAATGTTCCCCTGTTTAGCTTGCACTGCATATCTCAACCTCTGCCTGCATTTTTTTCCTGTGCTGCTAATGTATCTGTGTGTTTGTTTGTGTTTAAACTGCCTAGTGCTAGAAAAAAAGGTACAAATTAAACTTGTAATCAGCATCAAGTATTGTTGTCGTGCTATCACACTAAACATTGCTGGCAGTGTCAAGTGGCAAATATTTGTTTCTAGCTAAATAATTTAGAAGGTTGCTTATTAAAGTCTACTGAAAATAGTGCACTTTGGTCTGCAGTTAAAGGGAAAGCATAGTGTATCTCTACTAAGCATATGTTTATGTATTTAAAGCAGTGCTGACCCTAAAGTAACTTTTTGTGTGACTTTTACATTTTAAATAATTATTGTTGTTCCATATTTTTTAAACATATTTATTGTATGGATTCATAGTTTTGCCACAAGAGGGTGGTCTGTATCTGCCTCAGCTTTATTCCATCTCCTTACTTACTAGCGACTGTTAAGATAACACCCATACACAGAGTGCTTTGTTTTTTAGGAGTAGAAGCTGAAGTAAGAGCCTCCGTGAAGGCCCCCATCAACAACATTTGTCCAATTTCTGCTGAATCATCCAAAATATAAATTGTGGGTGGCCTTACAGGCAACTCCTGGCTTGTCAAAAGTTGATTTAAAAATTGACTCATCGGATGCAGATTGGCAGACCTTTTTCAGTCATGCCCCTTCGACAGAAGCCGGCTTCTGTTGAACCGACTGCCATACACACGGTCCAAATGTCAGAGGGTTTCTATTGAACTGACCGATACCACCCATTATTCGGTCCAGGCGTACGGAGCTTTACTGTAAGCTAATTTGTTCGGGAGAATTTTTCTTTCTTGCGGCAACCACAAGATTCTTTTTTTTTACATAAAATAACATAATTTGGTAATGGGGTTAAATTATACCTGTGAAGTGTGAATTTTACTGACAGATCCTGGGAGATTTTAGGCAGAAAGTGCACTTGTTATCCCTGAAGTTGATGTGTTGAAAGCAGAAAAAATGGGCAAGCATAATGATTTGAGTGACTTTAACAATGCCAAATTGTAATGGCTAGATGACTGGGTCAGAGCAATTCCAAAACTCTAGCTTTTGTGGGATGTTCCTGGTCTGCAGTGGTCAGGACCTACCAAAAGTGGTCCAAGGAAGAAAAAATGGCCCTTGTAGTTTGATTCAATAGAAGAGATACTGTACCTCAAATTGCTGTTGGTGATAAATATGGATTATGTGAGTGTGGAAGGGGAATTGTTTATAGTTAAGGCGTAAAAAAACTGTTCTCTCCATATGTTGGAGGATCCCTTGGATAAAAATATATTGGCCTACAAAGCCTGATATTTGGTGCCACAGAAGGTAAGTCCTTCAGAAAGCTAAAAAAACTGCTCTGTATTTTGTTTGGGCATTGACTCTGCGGGTATCTGGGTAGCGGGGGCTGCTATACTTTGGTGCCGAGGAAAATGGGCAAAAGTATTCCCTGGAAACAGTAAAGTATAGAGTCCATTCTGCTAGTGTGTTGAAGAGCTGAATGGTAAAGGTAACTATGTTAATCAACATAGGGAAAATAAGTAAGTAGGAGAGAAAACAGGGCATTGAATCATGGAGGAATATGATCACTTACATAGTGTTTGTTTTATTAAAGTTGCAGATACAGTCCTGTCTCTCCAGAATTTTAGTGGGTGGGTAGAACACTGGAGTAGTTGCTGCTGAAGGGAAGCAGTCAAATTATAGGATTTAAAATGGTAGTTGGTATTACACTTCTGAAACACTGGCTTTATAAAAGCTAATCCAGTTGGTTTGTATTGTAAAATTATTGGCGTGGCCTAGGGGAGCAACATCAGGGATCTGTGCTCTTTTCAGTCATTGTAAGGTAACAAATAGTATAAAAGAAAACACTATGGGGTTTCAACCAGGGTTCACACACGTTTCACCCAAGACGTATGCTTTTTTCACATTTTATACATCAACTTGTGAATCTTGGATGAAAGTTGTGTAAATCTTGGGTGAAAACATTGATAAATTGACCCCATAGTAATTGGGAACCAGAATATAGATTCAGTGTTTTAGTTGCAGCATTAAAATTGGGTTTAGCTAGGAAAGGGAATTGAAATGTATTTTGATTTCTGGTGATCTCCTATTTGAATTCATGAAGATAAGTTATTTGGATGAGTTGGCTGATCCTTAGATAAGAGGGGCAGGGTACTAAGTGAAACCTATCCTATGTGTTGTAAGTTTAATGTCACCATGCTGAGAAGGACTGTACAAGTTCATAGTGGTCTTGGATGCTTCATTACCAGGGGATAAGGAGATTCTCTGCTTAAATTGATTTACCTAAAAGAACACAGGAGGTTTAGTTGTCAGGAATAGGGTGATCACTTGCATCAACATGGATGGTAAGTGGCAACTGGGAGTAGGTATTGTTGGCTGTTTAAAGCTGGAGGATTACACAGACCAAGTCTTTGTTTTACAGTTTTGACGTAGGGGTAAGTCACAAAATAGAGCTTTATAAATTATAAGATTCCTAGGGTTGAGCCCACTATCTCAGCAGTTAAAAGCATTTGGTATAGTGTTGAGTTCCTAGTGAGTTTGGTCACTGTGGCTTCCCCAGATAATTAGAATGTACCTCATTGAAGATAGCTCTTTTAGACTGGATCAAAGAGGTTTTTGTAAAATTGTAAGTGGATTACCTTTACTGTCAAAGGGGGATTGAAGTATGCAAAATTCAGTGGGCGTAACGGCATCTGAATCCCAGGGCCATGCCTAGCCTTGACCACCAGTGGTGAAATTAATACGATTTTTATCACCGTTGCAGTACATTACAAAGTTTGCAAAAACCTGTATGATAGTGATGTACAGAAGCTGCTTCTGGCATACCCATGTGGTGGATGATGACATCATTGCTGATGGCACTACTGATGCTTAGAGGCTATTTAATAAGCTTTGCTGTGCTGTTCCCTGTCATCTAAATATTGCTGAGATAGCTGGAGTTTGCATCTTATGTTGTATTTCTATTTGATCCTAGAACTCAGCGCCCCACTGTCACTCTGCATCAGACACTGTCTAGCAGGGACCTCATGGGATGCCAAGTGGACAGTCATGGTCTATATAATATCTGCAATTGAAGGTTGGGAGTTGCACATGTTAAGCAAGTGACACATAATAAACCACAGTTCATTAAATTTGCATGTTTTTCTACAAGTGTGTTTTGACCCAAAGCAATTAACTGTGCATTAGCATTAATCAGTATTTTGCTTTGATCTGACAGGTTACTGTAGGATTGGGCTGTTTGCTTGAGTATTGATAACCTGCTACATGTCTATGCACATTTATCACTATATTAGAGCATGTTGCACATTTTACACTTACCTGACCAGGCAGTAACATAATATGATAATGTTGCTGTTGTTCCATCTGACAGCAGCCAACAGGCAGGGTTGGGGACCTCTGTTAGACAAGGCGACTTTCATCTCATACTGTATCTGTTGGTACACTGGAACACAAAGTTTTGGAGGGAACTCTTCTATGTTATAATAACATCTATTACTACAGCAGTTTATTTAGAATCAAAGTGTATGTAACGCCAAAATCTATTTTTCAGTATCATGATTCACGGTATAGTTTTCTTAAGCACATTTTTTTTTTTACAAATTTTATGAGAAGTTTCTTACATGGAAATTCTGCCAGTAACAGCGTTTCCTGTTTATACTGACAAATCAAACCACTGAAACCAGGTAGCTTTTTTTTTCATCATATCATCAATTTACTGTGAACAGAATCAGGGATGGTACCAGCAAATTCAACAGAACAGCAGTATATTTAATAAATATATTGTGTTTGTTTCCCTGCGCCATTCATTAAATGTGTGCTTTACCATTCAGGATAGCTGTCAGTGAGTAAAACCAAACATAACGTAGCATGACATCTGGGTGATTTTCAGGATCTTCTTGGTCACTTCTCTGTGAAATATGCGGATTTTAGATCTCATTCTTGCTTAGTGTTAAAGCTTGTCTGTCATGGTTCAGACAATAGCAGCTTAGGTGACATCCTTTCTTTGTAGCTATTACAGTGTTCTAGTGGTATTTGTGCAGTTTTATTATGAGCAGAACAATTTATTTCTTCAGAATGTGATATTTAGCTTCTTATAAAGAAAGAAAACAGTCATAAAGGGTGAATCTCACAAAGAAAAACACAATATTGGGTCACTAGTTATTTTATTTTGTTTTTTTTACTATGAATCTTTTATTGTTTCACTCAAACTTTTCTTAACATATAAATGATATGTATGGCATATGCTAACATTTTAAAGTATTACTACTTTTGTTAAGAAGAAATAGACAGCCTTCTCAAATAATGCAGTGAAATGAGCAGTTATGATCCACAATAGTAAAATGATGAACAACTGTAGTGTTGGTATTTGTCCCCCTTTTGTTTTAGGGACAGTGGTCACCCAAACAAATGCACAGGGTGAAACTGCCTAGTAGGGACACAAACAGTAATAAAATTGTGGAACATAAAAAAGGGAATTCATCAAGAGTGTTGCAAACACATATAATTACAGAAAAACACATAGGAACATATAGAATTATGTTGGGCCTTTCAATAACTTCGTTGGTGCTTGCCAGGGGCAGGTACATGAATCTGTCTGAATCTGCACTGAGGTCAGATTGTCCATACTGCACATTCCTTCGTAAGTGCATAAGGATCATTCCAACAAGGCTCATGGCCAAGGACTTTTGTAGTGCAGGGGGCAGAGCCTGCTGGGGAACTGGGAGGCTATTTTTTAGCAGGTCCATCTTGCTATTGATTGACAGTGCATGACTTTGGGGGAATCCGTAACAACTTTTCAGTGCACCCTTGTCCAAAGCTCACCTCTGAATTCCTGTCCACAGCTCACCTCTGCATCCCCATCCACAACTGTATGCAGCTCATCTCTGCACCCCTCCATCCCTGTCCACAACATATCCCTGCTCCCCCATCCACAACGCACCTTTGCACTCCACCTCTGCACCAAGTGTTTTCAGCTCACTTCTGCACCCCCAAAAAAGCTAATTTCCACAGACTCCCGCCCCTTCCACAACTCACATCTACACCCCCTGATCACAGCTCACTTCCGCAAACTTTCCTCCCCTTCCACAGTTCACCTCTACACCCACCAACCGCAGCTCACCTCTGCATATTTCCCCACCTACCACAGCTCACCACTGCACCCCTTACCATAGTTAACCCATGTCCACAGCATATCTTTGCAACCCTCTCATCCTCCCTAACAGCTAAGATCTGTAGCTCTCTTCCACAGCTGTGGGGGTTCTGAGGTTATACCTAAGAAAGGAGTGCAGAAATAAGATGTGGACAGGGGATGCAGAGGTAAGGTCCTATGCATCTCCTTAACTGTGATCTCTGCACCCTCACATCCCTCACCTTTGCACCTTCCCTCAAAAAAAAAAGACCTGTCAGCAGCCAGCCCCTCTTTAGTACCTCCAGGGGCCATGTCTTTAAGGCTGGTGTGCTCTCTCACACAGTGCTTTAAGTGTGCATTCATTTGCGGCTCCACCTCCCACCCATTTGCAGTAACATCCAGACACCAGCCTGCATGGCAGCACAGAACCATGCCCATCCACATCCCTCCCTCCGCCACCCATATACACACTGCTCCCAGGAACTTTTGTCCCATCCTGAGTGCAAGGGCAGAAAGGAGGGGAGCTGATCTATGGAGAGGTGCGCTGTCACTTGCTAACACAGAGGCTGGGCTTCTGTGTGTAAAAGTGACAGCAGATAGCAATGAGTTAAGGACCTGTGCCAAAGGTGACAGAACATTGCTTCACTACATGCCAGCTGAAAAAATGCCCTGGGCATATATTTGGGTAATCACATCACCCAGTATCCTGAGCCTATTTGTTTACATTTAGTTTTTTACTAAGTAATCTTCTAGCCAACAGTGGAATAGTGCCAGGTATAGAGTCCTGTTCAGGAAACTGCCACATACAGTACATAACAGCTTCCCAGACTCTGACGTACCTCTAATTGCCTCCAGTTTTCTAATCTGCGAGTTTGGCAGTGATTATACATAGTGATACTTTTTTGTTATTTATTTTAATAAAGGATTGTTCAAAATCTGTGGGTTTTTTTGTAAGTGTTTACATTTTTTGTGAATGGGTAGGGGCACTATGCACCCCATGCTCATTCACGTGGGTGGGGTTGGTAACAGAAAACTCGCTTATTATAGGAGGCTTCCAGATTCCAATAAGCCCACTGCCCACAGACCCCAACTACCACTGGGCCACAGTTTTAAAGCGGAGATCCACCCTAAAAGGAAAAAAAAAATACATAAAAAGGCTCCTAAAAATGTTAAAAAAAAATTGAAAAAAAATAAATTTTTTTTACTTACCAGAAATGACTGTTGCTAGGCAGATCATCCTAATCTGCCACTTCCTATTCTGCGGTAGTCTTCATTCTTCTCCTCCTCGTGCTGTCTTCTGGGACCTGTGTGTGTCCCAGAACACAGCTGGCAATTCACAAAGTGCCGTGCGACTCGCGCATGCACAGTAGGAAATGGGCAGTGAAGCCGCAAGGCCCCACTGCCTGTTTCCCTTAGTTCGAATGGTGGCGCCGGGACCCAATCCGATGGACGTATCGGCCTCGGGCAGCCGACAGGGTGGGCAACCTGGACAGGTAAGTGTGCTTATTAAAAGTCAGCAGCTACAGTGTTTTTAGCTGCTGACTTTTAAAAGATAATTTTTTTCAGCTGGAACACCGCTTTAAGGAAGAGACCCTTGTTCTCATTAACTAGGTACTTTGTCAGGCAAGGCACCCCTCCATTGTTAAGGGCATGTAGCTTGAATTAAGGGCCTGGTACAGCTTTTTGGGGAACCTCACACTTTTTTTCTTGATTTTTTTGATGGAATTCCCCCATAAAATAAAATTGGTGGTACCTCACACCATTAAGCACCTGGTACAAATTTCGGGGGGGGGGACCCCATGGAATCTTTATAGTTTTTTTTTACACTATCCCTTTGTTTACATTTACCTGTCAGGCAGAAATCCCTGGCTGCATCCACTTACTTTACCTTGCATCCTGCACTCCTGTGTTATACACTGCTGACCCTTGCACTCTGTGCGTTACAAACTCCCAATTGTTCATTATGCCCATTCTGTACAGCATGGTACTAATATAGTATATATTTGTACTCTCAGCTGTGTGTAATTTTGGTGTGGCATTCCATTCTGTTATGTGCTCTAGTCAATTTGGTAAATTAATTCCTCAAGCTTGCGTTCCAGTTTTCACAATTGTTCTTCAAATGCAATATGGAATGCTCAAAAGAGATTTCAGAGAACTTCTGAAGAAAATTCTGCAAAACAATTTCTAAGGACTTAATACAGCAAAAAAGTTAGAATACAGCGAGGAATGGTAAGAACATCTGTTAGGCCCTTCTTGGTGTCTGCATCAACATTGGATATAGTTCCCCTTACTTTGTGCCAGGAGATGGGTGTCACAGAGAATAGTAGGTGAGTCTCTTCAACAAAGAACCAAGCAGCATTTAAAACGTGGCAAGGATTATTATCCCTGTCTGCTTTATGCATAAATAAAACGTGTTTTGACTGGAGTTGGGCTTTGAAGGATATTCAGTGCACATTCAAAAATAAAGTGCATTCAGTCTAGTATTCCATTGTCTCCTATAGTGCAGTGAATCAATATATCTCCTAACCGGAGTACATGTCTTATCATCAGCTTTGTAAAATAGTCATTTTATTGACACTAAAGGTGGCTTCCATTAGGTATTAAAGAGACACTGTTATTTTGCATAGTCAAGGCAAAATTACATTGTCTGTGTAATGGTGCCCCCAGATCTGTCATGTAGCAGTGTTCAGGCCTAGCAACTGGATACCATGCTGGAGCACTGCAGTGTATGCTCCACTGCACTCCTATATGCTGAGTATATTGTGCTGGCTGTCAACTGCAGCCAATCCGGTTCCCCTAATCCGGTTCCCCTGATGAAGTCACGCGGATGACGTAATGCGTAGGGAGTGGCCGGAAGTGGACGTTACTCGATACCGGAAGGGACGTGAGAACGGCGAAATAACGCTACACTGTTTCAATTCTGCTTTTATACCTTATTATTTAAGTAAGAGTCAAATTTGTTTTTAATAAATTGGTTCATTATGTTGATATACTACACCAGTGATGGCGAACCTTGGCACCCCAGATGTTTTGGAACTACATTTCCCATGATGCTCATGCACTCTTCGGTGTACTTGAGCATTATGGGAAATGTAGTTCTAAAACATCTGGGTGCCAAGGTTCGCCATCACTGTACTACACCATCAGAGGTCTCTTTTCTTCCTCCCCCTGTGTGAAATATATATAATGGAGGTGTATAGATCCGATACGGAGTATTTGTACGGGTACCATCTATACTGGGATGGAGTACACCCTGGTGGCCACTATCAGAATAGCAGAAAAGCATCCAACTACTTACATGCTGATGTTCTAAGGATTGGAGGTGAGAGTTCTGTGAGCTCACTTGTGGATGACCTATATTTCTCCTCTTTTTCATTAAGTTCTGCGGGCAACCTGGTTTATTTATAAGAACAACACTTTGAGAATATCACAATTAAGTTAGTTGCCCCTTGAGAAGAGGATTAATGCATCATTATATGGACTTCTCCATCAGTTTTTATCATTTTTAATGTCCCAGATCATTTTTTTTAATTTATTATCATCCTTTGTATTTATTTATTTACCTTCATTTATCTATCACTTATATTTTTCTAATATATTATTTATATTCTATGTAGCACGTGTTTACTGTTGCGCGAGATCATTATTTTTATTGATACCATTGTCTCCTATAGTGCAGTGAATCAATATATCTCCTAACTGGAGTACATGTCTTATCATCAGCTTTGTAAAATAGTCATTTTTTTACACTAACGGTGGCTTCCAGTTATTAAAGAAACACTGTCATTTTGCCAAGTCAAGGCAAAATTACATTGTCTGTGTATGCTCCCCTGCCCCCCTATACGCTGAGTATATTGTGCTGGCTGTCAATTTACACAGACACTGTCACATAGCCCTGTGTGCCTCTGTAAATATAGGAGTTTGCACCCTTTTCATATTAATTCTTTTGTTTTGCCACTTCAATACAGGGCACTTACACCCCCTTCCTGCCCAGGCCAATTTTCAGCTCTCAGCTCTGTCATACTTTGAATGACAATTGCGCGGTCATGCTAGATTGTAACCATGTGAAATTGTTTTAATTTTCTTCAGACAAATGGAGCTTTCTTTGGTGGTATTTAATCACTTCTGGGTTTTTTATTTTTTCCTAAAAAAAATTAAAATTTTGAAATTTATAGGCTGCACTAATGGGCACTGATGAGGTGGCACTTATGGGCACTGATTAGGTGGCACTGATGAGGCACAAATATGCTGCACTTATGGGCACTGATAGGTGGCACTAATGAGCACTAATAGGCGGCACTGATGGGTGGGACTGATAGGTGGCACTGATAGGCGGCACTGGTGGGCACTGATAGGCAGCACGGATAGGCAGCACTGATGGGCACTGATGGGCAGCATTGACTGGCATCAATAATGGCACTAATTGGTGGCAGTTGTGGGTACTGATTGCTGGCACTGGTGGGCACTCATTGCTGGCATTGGTTGGCACTCATTGCTGGCACTGGTTGGCACTCATTTCTGGCACTGTGGGGGCTTTAATGTAATCAGTGCACTGATTGTTTATGTTAAAGTCACGTCTTAGTTATTGTTCATGCAGAAAAACACCTAACGGTTCCAAAATTTTCTCTCACAACTGTATAATATCAATTTTTTTTTTGTGCAACCCCCTGGTCTATGGACTCTTCTATGGGCTGCCTAGGTTATTATTACTGAATTACACAAATATTTCAATAATTTTATGTCCAGGTAAAGCAAGGCCTGTCTAGAAAAAATAACTAAATAAAAAAAACTCCTTAGCTCCTATTATCACAGTTGACGGTGGATTAATTTACTTACGGTACACTAAGTGCATTCTTGGCTCGCAGCAGGGAATCGTTTTCTCACTTAAGACAGATATCCCGTTTTTGATGGAAAATGTCACAGCCTAGATTCCCCTCTGACAGTTTGGCAAAGCAGTGGCTCTGTAATAGTACCCATTTATTTGTCTTGTGTTCAACCAGATTAATCCATTCTGTTTTGACATGGAGACTGATGGGCAATTGATAACTTTGATTGACACAAATAGAAGAGGTCGATACTGAATAATTCAGCACGTTTTTCACTATCAATAAGTACTGGTTAAAAGATTTTTGCCTCTCTGTTTACACTCCGACTAAAGCCAACCAGCCAACCAGCCAGCCAGCCCAGCTATTTCTGCCTTTTAAGTCTATCAGCAGTCTAAACTGTACACACGGCCTGTTTGAAGTTAGCCAACACAATGTTTTATAAGCTTGTAACAATATGTGTGAAACTGCCATAATAATGAATAGGCACAGCAGCCCATGCATGCTAATGTTATGTTGTAAGCAATTTTGTTGACAAGCGCTAATACTTCTTTCATACTATCATCAAAAGCAGCTAATACAGCAGCCATTACTTGCTGCCTCTCCAACCAAGACATGATGGATTGTGACCTTAATATGGGTTAGCCGAGTTTTGAAAGTTAAACAACTTGCCATAAATCATAGGATTATTACAATGCAGTTTAATTGGTTAAGGACTGTTTATTTCCTAAACAGGGTGAAAAATTTCTGTTTCGATGCTTTTAATTTGCAAAGTGCATTTTCATTATGAATGGCAGTTTAATATTCCAGCCCTTTGTCATGCAAAATATGCAACACACAGGCAATCTATTAATTGGACAAAAATGCATCGCAAGCGTAAACTGCCCTTTATGCTATCGATCCTGTGGCTAAGCGCACTCAGTGAACGTTTTATGCTGAGCGGGATTAACCCCTCTGGCTCCAGAAAATGCCTGTAGCCCTGCAGCCCGTGTACAGAAGCAGCGGTACAAAGAAGTCTGGGATTCCCTGAGTTGTTTATCTATTCTGGTAGCTGTAAGATGTTAGCTTTGTGTTTTCCTCATGCAGTTTTATTATCATGATTATTGTCGCTATTACTGTCATAATGGTGGCACCGCAGAATTAGTATTATTGTATCAGATATTTCTTTGTGCACAGAATTAGTCCTATGGCACTGGCACACTCTGTTTCACATGTAGCTGGAATATGGTTAGCATTTCCTTATGTGATTAAAAAAAAAGCACATTATTATTCACAAATGCAGCTTGTTAAAGAGAAAATATGAAAAAAAAACTTATGTTGTAATAAAAATATGTATTTGCCAAAACAAATAATAGTAATATAGAAATCTTTAAAGTGGTACATAGAAATCCTCTGTTGTCCCACAGCTTTTAGATTTACCTGGAAGAGCTGTTTACTGGTGCATCTGATGAAACTGTGCAGATACATTGGCGCTCTATGAGCATCATAAGCCTTACTACGTAAGCATTTCTTCTGCTTGTTCAATAAGGAGTTCTTTTAAAAGTAATGTGGTAGAGTGGTACCTTTCCAGAACCTCCCCGCTGCTTGTTGCACTACTGGATAAAACTAAAATCCTTAAAGGGGATGTAAAGTCAGATTTTTTTTATCTTAATGCATTCTATGCATGAAAGTGATTGTAAAGTCTTGTTTATAAAAAATAAATAAAAAAAATAACAAACATGTTATAATTAACTGCTCTGTGCAGTTTGTTTTGCACAGGGCAGCACGGATCCCCCTCTTCTTGGGTGCCTCTTTGCTTCTCCTGGCCCCTCCCTCCTGTCGGGTGCCCCCACAGCAAGCTGCTTGCTGTGGGGGCACCCCGAACCGAGCTGCAGCTCCATGTGTCTATTCAGACATGGAGCTGTTGTTTGGCCCCGCCCCTCTCTCCCCTGATTGGCTAACTGACTTTGATTGGCAGCTGTGGGAGCCAATGGTGCCTCTGCTGTGTCTCAGCCAATCGGGGGGGGAAGGGTCCCCGACGACCGAGGGATTCGCGGACATCGCTGGAGAGAGATGGAGCTCAGGTAAGTATTAGGGGGTGCTGGGGCACCTACTACACACAGAAGACTTTTTATCTTAATGCATAGTATGCATTAAGATAAAAAACCTTCTGACTTTACAACTCCGTTAAGAAAAAAAAACCTTCTATGTGCAGCAGCCCCCCTCAGCCCCCCTAATACTTACCTGAGGTCCATCTCTATCCAGTGACGTCCGGGACTCTCTCTCCTAAATGGCTGCGACACATTAGCTGCGCCATTGGCTCCCGCTGCTGTCAATCAAAATCAGATACCCAATCAGGAGAGAGGGGGGCGGGGCCCAACCACAGCTCTGTGTCTGATTGGACACATAAAGCTGCAGCTTAGCTTGGGTGTCCCTACAACAAGCTGCTTGCTGTGGGGGCACTCAACAGGAGGGAGGGGCCAGGAGCACAGAAGAGGCACCCGAGAAGAAGAGGATCTGGGCTGCTCAGTGCAAAACCAACTGCACAGAGGAGATAAGTACAGCATATTTGTTATTTTTATAGAAAAAAAAATGAGACTTTACAACCACTTTAATCTAAAGAGGAACTCCACTTTTGTTGAGAAAAAAATAGTCCCCTCTCTGTGATCTATGTACAAACATTGCAGATTCCTACCTTTTATTATTCTGAAGAAATATCTGTTTGTTTGTCTGTGTCCATGTTCTGAGTGAGTCTGTATGGGAGTAGTTTGGTAATTATCAATCAGCTGCTGCACCTGCATCCCTTTGGATGTGATTTTCTTTGGGAATATCTCACCAAAAATGCTATTTTTTTTTTGCAGGGGATGCACAAAGTTGAATGTGTATCTTAGTGCAGACTTCTGGGAAAATCAGTAAGCCAATCACACAAGCAGAAATTAAACATTTCTTGGGGGCGTTCTGTACTCCATCTGTGTACAGAATACCTCCAGGTAGCCATTGTATTTCAGAGATAATTACAGCGCTGCAGATTGAAAAGGAAAGGTAATTTTTAATAACAATTGATTACAATATGACTTCTGTCGCAATTGTATACACTATATTATTGTTTTTTTTTTATTTGCTTATTTTTTATTCCCACAAAAGTGGAAATACCCTTTAAAAAGTTAATAGAAAGTTGATAGACAGAGCTAACCATGCTCCTCCAACCCTCATGTTACTTCCCATACTTACAGGGTCTTGTAACTAGCAGTGTATGCCTATCAAGCTCTGAATTGTGGGAAACTGTAGGGGTGTCTGTGTACCCCAAACCCAAAATGATATGTTTATTTTGATCTTGGCTCTGCTGTAAGAACAGGTGACCGTGAAGCATAAGAAAAGTAAAAGCAAACACCATATAGTGCCTGATACCAAACTGCTTTCTTGTAATATGTGACTCTCTACAGAGCCAGTTGCACCAATGCTCAAAAGCATCCTGCTGTAAATCTCTGTCCTGTGGTATAGCAGTAACTCTACTTTTGGGATAAAAAAAAGTAGCAAATAAAAAATATACAATACAAGCCATATTCGAATTTGTTATTAAAAATTACCTTTTCATTTCAGCCTGAAGTGCTGTCATTTTCTGTAAAATGTAATGCAATATGGCGACCTGCAGACATTCTGTAGAACTTCCCCAGAAATGTAATTTCCTGCTTGTTTGATTGGGTCACTGATTTTCCCAGAAGTCTGTACTAAGATATAGGTCAGATTTTAGGCATTTGCATTAAGAGTTTAATTTTTTGGTAATACTCCCTAAGGGTTAATTACTTCTAAATGGATGCAGACACTGCAACTTTTCCCATTAGAACACTCAGCATGTACCAGGTGATTATAATGAACACAGACAATACCGTTCAGAATCAGTCTTCAAAATACATAGGAAAACAAACAGCTTTTTCTTCAAAAACCGGTAGAAGCCTGCTATAAAGTTTGTCATAATCCTTACAATGTAAATTGATCGCCCTGGGGGAATCGTTTTTCTCTCAACTAAACTGGAGTTATTCTTCATGCATTTGAGACCATCCCTCATTTTGAATTCTATGATCTGAGAACCCCATAACAAGTTTATCCCTTTGTCTATTCAACAGTGTTATTGGCACTAATTGTGTGAAAGAATGTAATAAAACCATTTGTGCTGAATAGAAGTGAAATGATATGCTGCTAATTTTCTCACTTAAAACCCCTTTCACACTGGGGCGTTTTTCAGGCGCTAAAGGGCTAAAAATAGCGCCTGAAAAACGCCTCCCCTGCAGCCCCAGTGTGAAAGCCCGAGTTCTTTCACACTGGGGTGGTGCGCTTGCAGGACATTAGAAAAAGTCCTGCAAGCAGCATCTTTAGAGCGGTTTAGGACCGGTGTATATATCTCCTCCACCACCCCTGCCCATTGAAATGAATGGGCGCCGCCCAAGTGCCTGCAAAGTGCTTTGGTAGCAGCGCTTTTCTGGCGCATTTAACCCTTTCTTCGGCCACTAGCAGGGATTAAAAGCACCCTGCTAGTGGCCAAAAAGTGCCGCTAAAACTACAGTAGAGTGCCACTAAAACTAGCAGCGCTTTACCGCTAACGTGGATCGGTGCCAGTGTGAAAGGGATCTTACTCATCTTATTAGTGAAACATGAAAATGGAAACAAATGTCTTCTCAGAAAGAAAATATCATATTATAGTGTTATATATTAAAACATTAATGTAAAGTTGACCCGTAAGGCCCGTACACACGATCAAAAAATCTTACAAAAAATCGATCCTATGATAATCTGATCGTTAGTACACAGCTTTTCGTCCAAAATTATCCAAAGGCACAAACATGAAATTTTTTCTCGTATGATGCCAGATCGTACGATTTACATTTAATCAGTACAGTTTTTGGCCAAAAACACAATATTTTGTCGAGCTTCAGTAACCTATTCATCTTCGATATGTAGACTAGCATGCAAAAAAACAGACGATCATTTGTCCGATAATCTCATTGTGTGTCTCAGGCTGTAGCAGCACCCAGTGAGCTGATTGGTGGTTATTGTCAAGCCCTTTGCCAGAAGAGGGTTTTCAGTCTCCCTTTGAATTTAACAGCTTTATTGTTGTCATCAAAATGACAAATATAACTTTTAAAGTTTGCAAGCTTCAAGCTAAATGAAATAATGAACACAATACCTAAATGGTTTATTTTTAAACCATTGTTTGGATGAATGTCCCAAGCGTTAGTCAAGGCTGCATTCATTTCCCCTGTATTTTCTCTAAAACGATAACTTCCTATGGTTGTCAGCTCTATCTAGTGGCCAAAATGCAGTATTTGTTCTGATTGAGATATTTCAGAAAAAGATACCACATTTTGGCATTTTGGTCGCTAGATGGAGCTGCGAATCATATGAAATAAAAGTATTATAGAAAATGTGGGAAAAATGCGTGAAGCATGCATTAATGCTTATGACGTTCGTCCAACAGGTGTTTTATAAATATACCCCAAAGTATATGTATTTTTTAGTATTTGATAGAGTAGGGAGGGGTTAAAGTGGTACTAAAGCCTAAGCATTTTTTATTTTAATGCATTCTGTGCATTAAGGTTAAAACTCCCCACTATCTGCCCCCCATCCCTAAACACTTACCTGGCTCCCCTCACAGATCTAGAGCAGTGGTTCTCAACCTCCCCAGTGCCGTGACCCCTTGATAACATTTCCCAAGTTGTGGGGACCCCTAACAGTAAAATTATTTTCGTTAGTCATTTCATTGCTGTAATTTTGCGACTGTTATGAATCGAAATATAAATATCTGATATGCAGGATGTATTTTCATTCTTACAAATTTAACATCTTAAAGCGTAGTGATTAATCACAAAAACAATCTGTAATATACAGCGCAAAATATTTATTTAAAATTAACATATAAGTTACAAATGAATAAAATACCCCACCAAGAGACAGGGTAGGGTAAGTGCCGGGCAGATGGCAGGCGGGAGGGCTCGGTGGAAGCATTGATATGGCACAGGGGCAGCATTTGATGGGCACAGTGGGAGCATTTGATATTGCACAGTGGCTGCGTTTGATGGGCACAGTGGCTGCGTTTGATGGCACAGTGGCTGCGTTTGATGGCACAGTGGCTGCTTTTGATGGCACAGTGGCGGCGTTTGATGGCACAGTGGTGGCGTTTGATGGCACAGTGGCGGCGTTTGATGGCACAGTGGCGGCGTTTGATGGCACAGTGGCGGCGTTTGATGGCACAGTGGCGGCAATTGATGGGCACAGTGGCGGCAATTGATGGCACAGTGGCAGTGTTTGATGGCACAGTGGCTGCGTTTGATGTACAAAAATGCTTTTATTAATTAGTATCTCTGACTTACCAAAGTCACTAATGTTCTGTCAGAATCAGCAAGCTGCTGTGTTAACCGTAAGTGACGCTTCGTCACCGCCATCTTGGTAGACTCGTCCTCAGCAAGCAGACTTCGGTGGGTGTAAAAAAAGTGTAGCCTTACTGCGGACGAGAGTACCAAGATGGCGGTGACGGAACGTCACTTCCGTGCAGTATCTCCTCTCCCAGAAGTGACATCTCGCTTGCCGAGACGGACAGACTCCGGTGTAACATCCGTCTCGGCCACCATTCGCGACCCCCTGGCAAATCGGTAATCAACCCCCGGGTTGAGAACCGCTGATCTAGAGGCTGTCCCTGGCTGCATCACTGCTCCTTCTCTTCCTGCTTTCACAGGACACATTGAGAGCAGTGGGAGCCATAGGCTTCTGCTGCTGTCAGGCAAATCCTGTGAGGAAGGGGGGTGTGGCTGAGTCACACTGTGTGTGTCTGTGGATGTACACAGCCCAGCACGGTCGCAAGGGTGCCCCCTAAGCACACAACTTGCTAAAGGGGAAAAAGGGACAGCGGGGAACTCCAGAAGAGGCGGTAAGGGACTGTACTGCACAATACCATTGCACAGAGTAGGTAAGTATAACCTCTTTTTTGAAAATGTGCTTTTACAATCACTTTAAAATCCTGTCAGTATTGTTATTTTCTGAGAATGTTCACACCACCAATTTTTTTCTTTAACTTTATTGAAAGTAGCAAAAATTCACTAAAGCCTTTGTTACCCCAACACTTCATATTCCTGATATGTGCCTGCTGTACCATGTACTTGTATGAGAAAGTATCCTGTTCTCTTTGTATTGCTTCCTTTATGTGAAATCCCTGGTGTTCCTGCTAGTCCCCTTGCTTTCCAATAAAAACTGACCACACTAAGCAGGAGAGCTCATCGTAATCAGTTCTCTAGCTATGCTGGGAACTCAGCCTGTTCTCCTTCAATGATCAGACTTGTTCTGACATGCCCCCGCTGCACAGCTATTCACTGACAAGCTCAGTGTCCTGCTGCTTCTCCTCCCCCAGCTCTTATGCAGCCGAGAACAGAGGAAATGTGATCACTTATAAAAAAGGGGGAAAAGGGTATTTATAATGGGATAGAAGGCAGCAGACATTTTTTTTAAGTTTATATATAATAAATTCAGTCCAGACAAGTAATTTTCATTTTGAAATAAATATATTTTATTGGATAAAATATTTCGGCCGCGGCTGTTTTTATTGGTTTAACCACCTCAATGCAGTGCACTTTCACCCCCTTCCTGCCCAAGCCACTTTTCAGCTTTCAGTGCTGTCACACTTTGAATGACAATTGCGTGGTCATGCTACACTGTACCCAAATGAAATTGTTATCATTTTTTTCCCACAAATAGAGCATTCTTTTGGTAGTATTTGATCACCTCTGCGGTTTTTATTTTTTGCGCTATAAACAAAAGAAGAGTGACAAGTTTGAAAAAAAAAACACAATATTTTTTTACTTTTTGCTATAATAAATATCCATTTTTTTTTTTTTAACAAATTTTTTCCTCAGTTTAGGCCGATATGTATTCTTCTACATATTTTTGGTAAAAAAAAATTGCAATAAGCGTATATTGATTGGTTTGCGCAAAAGTTATAGCGTCTACAAAATAGGGGATAGATTTATAGCATTTTTATTTATTTATTTTTTTACTAGCAATGGCGGCGATCTGCGATTTTTATCGTGACTGCGATATTGCGGTGGACATATCGGACACATTTGACACTATTTTGGGACCATTCACATTTATACAGCGATCCGTGCTATAAAAATGCACTGATTACTGTATAAATGTGACTGGCGGGGAAGGGGTTAACACTAGGGGGTGATCGAGGGGTTAATTATGTTTCCTAGGGAGTGATTCTAACTGTAGGGGACGGGGACTCACAAGGGGAGGAGACCTATCGGTGTTCCTCTGTACTGAGAACACACCATTGGTCTCCTCTCCTCTGACAGGACGTGGATCTGTGTGTTTACACACAGATCCACGGTCCTGCTCTCTTACCGGGCAATCGCGGGTGCCCGGCGGACATCGCGGCGCCGCCAGGCACGCGCATTGGGTCCCCAGTGACACGGCGGGCATGCGCGCTCCCTGGTGGGCTAGGAAGGCGAGGGCGTCATATGACCCCCTCCCAAAATGAGAGCCGCACCGCCTGGCTGTCATATGACAGCCGGCGGGCGGCAAGCGGTTAATACATTTCTAAAATATTTATAAATAACTTTATTATAACATTAATTTAAAATATAAATAAATAAAATCAACCTAGCCACTACGGATCAGGCTGAATAAATTCTCACTTCTGAGTAAACAAAAACAATTTACCCCAACTGACAGGAAGTATGATAAACATACAAATTGTGGAAGATGTTATTGGATAATTCATGCTAGAGTATCCTACGAAATTGTCTTAATTTCAAAACTATTTAAATAACATATCGCTGCCTCAGATCCCATGAGGAAAGGGGGGGGCTATAAAATAGGCATATTTCCCCCCTTACATTTTTATTTTATATCTATACAAAAATGTTTTGCCATTCATTTCTATTTTAAACTGAATAGGTTGTTTTACAAGGAGATCGTTTACAATCACTTTACCTTCATGCACTGCAGTGCTTTGCAACGTGCTTCGGTGCAGTGCATTAACATGTGATGATGTGCATTTTGCACATAAAATAATAAAATACAGACATGCTGCAATTTTACCCAATGCACACGACCACATGTTTATGGTGTAAACAGTGCACGTACAGAACAATTGTTTTTATGTGCTCTAGCATGAGCCTATGGTCAATGCACCTTGTGTGACACATATTGTTAATCAGATGAGGACTTTATAAAAGTCAGTATCTGTACAGGGCTAGACATTGCCAACAAACCAGAATGTGTGCATGTGTGCCCTATAGCCAGACACTCAGCACTTTAGGGGTGGAAGTGGCAGAACAGAGCTGTGCATGGCACTGTGCTGGTAGGAGTCTTCCACTTATGTTGCCAGTTACAGAGTATCAGGGTTCTTAGTTAGTAGTCGGTACAAAGTTTTATACATTTAAAAAGGCAATTCCTTCACATTTTTCTTACAAATCAATTTAAAATTTGTTCCTGTAGCTTGTAATGCCGCGTACACACGGTCGGACTTTTCGTCTACAAAAGTCCGACAGCCCGTCCGACAGACTTTCAACTGACTTTTGGCGGACTTGCGGCAGACTTTCTAACGAACGGACTTGCCTACATACGATCACACAAAAGTCCGACGGATTCGTACGTGATGACGTACACCGGACTAAAATAAGGAAGTTGATTGCCAGTAGCCAATAGCTGCCCTAACGTGGGTTTTTGTCCGTCGGACTAGCATACAGACGAGCGGATTTCTGGGTCCGGCGTAATTACGACGTAAGGATTTGAAGTTTCAAATCTAAAGTCCATCAGATTTGCGGCTGGAAAAGTCTGCTCAAAGTCCGGGGAAGCCCACACACGATCTGACTGCCAGCCATATTTTGTCCGTCGGCGTCCGTCGGACTTTTGTAGACGAAAAGTCCGACCGTGTGTACGCAGCATAACAGTTTTTTGTTGCAACCATTTTATAGAACAGGGGTATGCTTGCCCGTGTGTTATTAATACAAGTATAAAATAAATAGCTTCTCCAATTATATTTATTAACTTACGAGCCATGTTCACCGAATCGTTCAATGTCAGGGAGAGTTCAGTTATCTATGTGGAGTGCCATATTCTTCATACATAATATATTTTTGCTCTGTAGCTTATTATTTACCCATGTTACTTTATTTATCTACAACCATATGGATTTCTCTGCGCAGGAGGTCACATGCAATGTTCATGACTTCAGGGTGCCAGTCAGAGACTCTGCACAGTTGTGATAGCGAGCACTTCAATGTAGTTGTTTTGACTTTCTTAGCCTACAGGGCACAATAAGACACATCCATGTGCACAGCACAATTTTCTGTGGCTCAGACCCAAGTGCCGGGATAAGCCCAGAGCTACTGTACTTAAAGCATGTGTTTGATTTCCAGATGTATCCTGACTTGTTGCTATAATACGGCTTCTAAAGCATACATTACTCTCCTGCTCCCACATTATAAATCTACTTGTATCAAATGAATATTTACAAACTGCGCTGTATAGATTGGCCTCGCTATTGAAATGTATTCAGCTGTTCTTGATACGTCTTACTTGTGTTCTGCTGAAATGTAGCTTCCTGGCATCCATTTTTTAATATTTTATTATCAATGAGGCATGGTCACAGCTTTATAATAAAGAAGAAAGGAAGATAACAAATCAATTTAATATTGAAGAAACAAACTTTGAAATTCAGTAGACGAACACAACAATGCTATGTGACTTAGCTGGAAATAATAGTAGTCTGTTATTGCTTGTGCAAACTTCATAAACTGTAAAAGCATGAACTATAAATACATGGTATTTTATATTAAAGATGCTTTTAATCATTGGTTGTCATGGGTTCCACGATCTAGTCATGTCTACGTTTTTACAATAGTTTTTTTTTCTTGATCGTGAGGGTAAATTAGCAATAACATTGCTGCAGATCTGGTTTCCCATTTGGTTTTAGCAAACCTATATTCAGCAATAACTTACAGTGGTTGTAAACCCTTACATATACTCAGTAAAGTGACTGGCCTCGGGTAATACACAGAGATTAATCAAATCCTCCTACATAAGTTAAACCTGTTTATTTGCAGTATACTCCTCTCTACAGCCTCTCAATGTCCAGAAATGTATACAGCCTGTCTGAGCTTTAAAAAAAAGGGGGGCGGAGAGCTGAAGTGGTGTATCTGGATTTTGCAAAAGCATTTGACACAGTTCCCCATAAACGTTTACTGTACAAAATAAGGTCCGTTGGCATGGACCATAGGGTGAGTACATGGATTGAAAACTGGCTGATGAGGGTGATGATAAATGGGGAATACTCAAAATGGTCATTGGTGGGTAGTGGGGTCCCACAGGGTTCTGTGCTGGGACCAATCCCATTTAATTTGTTCATAAACGACCTAGAGGATGGAGTAAACAGCTCAATCTCTGTATTTGCTAACGATACTAAGCTAAGCAGAGCAATAACTTCTCCGCAGGATGTGGAAACCTTGCAAGAAGATCTGAACAAATTAATGGGGTGGGCAACTACATGGCAAATGAGGTTTAATGTCGAAAAATTTAAAATAATGCATTTGGGTGGCAAAAATATGAATGCAGTCTATACACTAGGGGGAGAACCTCTGGGGGAATCTAGGATGGAAAAGGACCTGGGGTCCTAGTAGAAGATGCAATGACATGCAATGCCAAGCTGCTGCTAACAAAGCAAGCAGAATATTGGCATGCATTAAATAAGGGATTAACTCCAGGGATAAGGTGATAATTCTCCCACTCAAAACTCTGACATGCACAAACATGACTAGGCATGATGGCAATTGTAGTTCCTGAACAACTGGAGGGCCGTAGTTTGAAGACCCCTTTGCTAGACCATTTCTATGCCTCCAGAATTGGGAGTGTGGCATCTACCCAACTTCTCTCTGCTGGTGGACACAAGAACCTACATCTATAGATATATCTATATATATACACACACACTGAAGCAGGAAGCAATATACATTGGCCTGGAAGTGAATCTGTACACAGGAAGTAGGTGTGTGTTTTGAGGCCAAATCATTTAGGCATACACACATGACCCACACAAACACCACCCCATGTAAAAATAAATTAAAAATGATCTTAATTTGCAAATATGGATCATCTCTTCCTCAGAGAACAGTGAGCGGGGCATGGTGGTAGGAAGAAATTAGCAGCAGTACAAGCAACTTCCTGGAGGGGCGTGATGTCATTCCTGTGTGCTGGCCACTGCTTCCGGGAACCAGATATGCGCCACAGGTAAATATTTCCACGCAAACAGGAGTTGCGCATCTCACATACACAGCGGTCACGCATCTAGATGCATTAAGCGCATCCAAATGCAGGAACACATTTTTTATGGAAATTAATAGTAAAGCAGATGCAGATTTTCAGGACTGGACTAAAAAATGTTTCTAGTGAAAGACAACTGGTGTTTTCTATTAAACAAGGTCTAAATGGGTCATTGACATGCATCACAGTTGAACTTAGGAATGTGTCTTTGCAAAGTTAAACTAAATGAAATGCTTTCTTATTTTTGCTTGGGGATAGGGTGCAGAGGGATTAGAAGTCTTGTCAGTTTTTGGAGATGTCTGCACCCCTGATAGAGTGAGACACCTCCCAAATTTTGCCAGTTTCTCCTTCAAATATATTCCCTTCCTGTCACATAGCCAAACAGGAAGTGAGGGTAAAACCCTACCAATGTCTTTCCTTGGAGACACACAGATCAATATAAATAGTTTCCCCATTAGGTAAATAGCACTCTAGCATTTTGCTGTGTACGTCCCAAATTATTAACTATCTTGGACTTTGGGGTTTATTTACTAAAGGCAAATCCACTTTGCACTACAAGTGCACTTGGAAGTGCAGTTGCTGGAGATCCGAGGGGGACAGGAAAGAAAAACTAAAAAAACAGCACCCTTGCTTCTAGATGACTGGATGATAAAATCACCAGTGCTTCCCCTCAGATTTACAGCGAGTACACTTGTATTGCAGAGTGGATTTGCCTTTAATAAACCCCAAAATACCTAATAATTTGTGGTGTACACAACAAAGTGCTAGAGTGCAATTTGCCTAATGGGGACACTAGTTAGATTGACCTGTGTGTCCCCAAGGAAAGATATTGGTAGGGTTTTACCCTCAATTCCTGTTTGGCTATGTGACAGGAAGTGAAGCCAAAGCCCAACCTAAAAAAGACAAGTAGGGGTTCTAACACTCACTTGGTTTCCCTCAAATTCCCACAATTAGAATAGGATTGTCTTGAGCTAGATTTTAGCTCAGTGCTCTAAATCAGTGGTTCTCAACCCTGTCCTCAAGTACCCCTAACATGACATGTTTGCAGGTTTTCCTTCATCTTGCACAGGTGCGTTAAATCACAGTCAATGGCTTGGTATTTTGGACAGCTATTTCAGCTAGGATAAATTCCCAAAACATGTCCTGTCAGGGGGGTACTTGAGGACTGAGGCTAAGAACCACTGCTCTAGAATAGAAAATTGAATACTTCTCTCTGAGCATGCCCAGAAAAATTCAAGTGCTGTACACACAAAAAAAAAAAAGTCCCTGAGCATGCCCAGACCAACCCAAATGCATTTCACACATCAAAAGCCACAGCAAAAAACCAAAGTCCTTGGGCATGCTCAGACCAATCCAAATGCAGCTAGCACAAAATAAGCCACCCCCCTGTCCAAAATTAAGCACATCATCCAGCATGCTACAAAATTACAGATGGGACAAACACCCCCCGGTCCAGGGGGGCAAACAAAGAGCCTAACATGAGCAAAAATTATACAACAAATAATGCAGTCTATGGGAACTGACTGACTGTTAATTTTGCTAGTTCCCACTTGGCTGGCTTATGTTCTAGTTATTGGCCTTAAAATGGGTATGGGGGCCCAGGTCCCACCCTGAGGGACATATATCAATGTTACCAATTTGGACAACCCCAAAAACGAAACAAGGAGAAGTGCCTTTAAAAATGCTAAATTACTTAAGAGCTAGTAACTTGGGGGGGGCTTACTCTGCCTGTAAAGTGGTGCATCTGTAGCATGTATCTAAAATGTTGCTTCAAAGATATATGGCTTTAAAGAAAACTTACAAATCGACATTGCAGCTGCAAGATTTTAACCCGAAAAAAAAAATACCCCCCCCAATACATACAGGGCCATTTCGGTCTGTTAAGGCTTAAAATGAGAACCCCCACATGAAAAATACCACCCCAAACTTAAAAAATATTGTGCCCCTCCCACACACTAACAAACCCCTAGTCAAACACACAGTAAGCCAGCCCATGAAAGGGGGGTGGATGCTTAGGGGCAGGAGGGGCACCCCAAAAGTCAACCACCTTGTTCCCATATTCAGAGGGGCAAGGGCCTCTTCCACACAACCCTAGACTGGGGTTGTGGGGGGCTGCAGACAGGGGGCTTCGCGGATTGTGGAAAGCCCCTTTAAAGTAGTGGGTAAACGGTGCTTTGTGGTTGGTATTGGGCTGAGCCCAACATGCCCCAAAGGCAGCCAGCTATGTTTAGTGCATGTGGCCTTGTATGGTTCAGAAGGGAGTTGGGTGATCGCTCTTCTCATTCCCTTTCCTAGCTGACCCTGTTGTATGCTCTGAAAAAGGATGTGGTTTGGATTGGTGAAGGCAGCTCACAGCCTTTTGAGAATGGAGTGGAGTGTGGCGTTCCCCTTTAAAAGTAAAAGTTAGCCCATGGAAATCCAAGGGATTAGAGGGGGGAGACACGAGCATTGGAGAATGGAGTGTGGAGTTCCCCTTTAAAAGCAAAAGCTAGCCCAAGGAAATCATATGCATTAGAGGGGGAAGATTAAATGCCCTTTTAGGGGGAGCTGGAGGAGCGAGAGTCTTTTTACATAATTTTAACAAGGTACATGTGACATGTTGGCAGCATAACATTCTAACATGACCTGTGTGCAAATCTCATTAAAAAAATACATAAAGGTGAACCAACATAAAAAATTGTCAAGTTTAGATGTGCGCCTGTTCAACCCATGCAATTGCATGTATGTTGCTTAACATTTACTAAGATTTTGGCCATGCAGTGAACAACCTCATGTGAACGAGCGCAGGAGCCGCTTGCGCATGCGCACTCCTTACATTGATCTCACACAGTTCTAAACGTACAGCAGGCTTTCTCTGTAAAAGTTACTTTCTCATTCTATTTTGGGCATATTTGTTACTTGGGCAGTTGTTACTAAACTTCCTCACATCACCCCATAATATTGGCACCTCCATCTTCTGTCAATATTGAATTGGAGATGCCATGCACCATGTCTATAGTGGTGCACAGATTGCATTCTCCCATGCGCCGAGATCGCTATAGTAAATGGGGAATTTGCACTCTGTTACAGCGCATCATTTCGTAAATATGAAAATGTGCATTGCGCCTCGCTGTGCGCCTCTGCTGTTGGTGCACGGCTTTCGTAAATCACCCCCAGAGTGCTCTTAATTGAGACAAGTACACACTATAGAGGGATATGCTTTGTTCATCTTTCATGTCTGAGATTTACAACCACTTTAAAACCGTTTCAAGAGTCATAGACGAATGGATAAATAAAGAATTTAATAAGTAAATGGGATGGATGTAAGAAGAGTTGAAATAAATTCCTTTATTCCTTTATATTAGGCAGCTAGTCATGTGACCATAAGCCAAAGCACTTTTTCATGAGGTCTCTGTGGAATGGGTAGTTTAGAGTTCAGATTAATTGATTCTAACCTTCAGAATAAATCATGGTCAAATGCTAGACTTTAGTTTACATGACCAACAAATGAAAGAGCATTTAACAGTTTTTTTTTTTGTAAAAAAAAGCATTTAACAGTTTTTTTTTTAAATTTAGTTTATCCACCCTAATAACATTATAATCATATATTGAATATAGGTCCACTTTAAGTGCCGGTTCACACAGGGGCGACTTGTCAGGCGACCTAGCCACCTGACAAGTCGCCTCCCGTTCTGTACTATGGAACCGTTCTAATAGGAGCGACGCAAGTCGCTCCGACTTAGAAAAAGGTTCCTGTACTACTTTGGGGGCGACTTGCATAGATTTCTATACAGAAGTCGTTTTGCAAGTCGCCGTGGAAGTCGTGTGCAGGTCTCCTCGTTGAGGTGACCTGCAAGTCGTGCCGCCCCTGTGTGAACCGAGGCTCACAGTATTGAAATGTAGCAAATATAGGTTTAACACAAGGTGTCCTAACCAGGGTTCCTCCAGAGGTTGCTAGGGGTTCTTTGAGCAATGAACAATTTCTGCCTCTTTAATATGTTCACACTGACACAATCTTTTAGCTGTCTGTAAGGGGGTATTTCTTCCCAATTACCACAAGTGTAAGGAGCATTCTTCCCACTGACCATCACACTAATGTATCATGAGTTGTAGAAATAGCAAGTTTTAGCAGGAGTTCCCTGAGACCAGAAAGTTATTTCAAAGGTTCCTTCATGTTGAAAAGGTTGAGAAAAGCTGGGTTAACAAGTGTCGGGGGTGAGGCTGCAAATAGGCCAGAGTTAGGTGGTGCTTGAACTAAGGAATACACCGGCCTACACTTCTTAACAGAGTATAGGCCCAGTTAGAATAGTGAATACATGAGATTATAGATATTGTTTAGCAGAGCCCTGCTCAAGATAGTAACCAGGACACAAATTAGAGATACTTACTAAGCAGTTTGGGTGACAGGGTAATACCTTATATTCCTTAAAAATGAACCCCAAAGGGTCCACAGAGTGTCTGACACGCAATGCTAACTCTCCCAAATCCATAAGGAAAAATGTAATGTATGGTAAGAAAATCTATCATAATGATGCATGCAGCTAACAGACTTTGGCACTAGAATTCCCACCTTAAAGTTGTTGTAAACCCTTAGAACACACTTTTTGCTACAGGTAAACCTATAATAAGGCTTACCTGTAGCTACCCTGGATATCTCCTAAACCTGTAGTGCCTGCATACTAGCTCATTATGCCTTTGTCTTGCAGTTTGTTTTTTTTGTCCTAGGGTTTACAACCACTTTAAGAGAATGATGACCAGATTGGCAATATTAAAAATTAATGGACAGTATGATAACATAGGGATTGTTATTTTGGTGCTTTAAATATAATACAAAGTGCCTGCATAAGTCCCTGTAGTGTAGTTACTGTTTACCATAACAGCACATCCTCTGTGATATTGGGATAAAATCTGATGTGGTTCAGTATCTTTATGGCCAAACAATGAATCCAAAAAAATGTAACAAAAACATAAGGTAGCAGCTGTTTGTATGACGTATTTCATTTTTTGCCTGTAGTTCTGCCTGAATTTCATGTCTCTTCAGCCATACTAGGCTGCTGTGAAACAGAATCCTGATCCTTAAAGCAGAAATCACAGATATTTTTAATTATTTCATATATAAATAGAGTAGGGCCAGGTTTTATCTATTGTTTGGGAGCTTGCTGTCGATAACCTCAAATGTGAGATTTCCCCCTCCCTATTCCTGATTGTAATCCCGAGAGCTGATTTTTATGGTTCCTCTCACAACTTCATTGACCCTATACTCTTATGGTGAATACCAATGACACCTTAATGTGTGAAAAATAAATTGGGTGGAGCTCCCCCTTTTTTTTCGATATTAACAGGTTTCATCATAATTATGTGTCACTTTTAGCTCACACATGTTATCCAGATCATTTGCTACACATATGAGTTTCCCAGTTCTCAATGGAAGGTCTTGGCAGTGTTTACTATGGTTATAATACAGCAACCTCCTGACTTGATCCACTTTTACTGCTTGGAGGGACCTGATGCTTTTTGTAAAGTACCTGAAATGCTTGCCCCTGCTTATTCTTGTGTTCCCTTGAAAACATTTGTGCACCCCAAACATACTGTGTTCACCAGAATTTGTCTCATGTCCAAGTTTATAACTTCCCCAGCTGTGTGAGGAGAATAGAAATTACAGGATAAATGGGCAGGTGAATGTCCCAAAATAGCTTGCTTTGAACTCGACAGTTGCTGCTTCCAGGAGTAAAGGCTATTGGATCCAGTGCTGCAATCTGTACCCACACCAAACAGTTACCTCTTCATGACACACCACTACAATCTTCAGAGTATCCTGGAAGACCTCAACTGCTGGTCAGCTGATAGGAATTGTCCATCTCACCCATACAGTGACAATGACACTCCAAGAAGGGACCTAGTGCGTCACATAAATGTAGACCTTTTTAGGTTGTTATTATTTTTTTAAACTAACTTAGCGGTTACTGTTAATGAATGCCACAGTCAAAGCTGTGTCAAAATGGCTTCAGTATGATCTCCTCTAACATGTTTTAGCCAAATTAGAGTTTAATCATAGAGGCCCCCTAAATTGGATGAAATGCATTATAGGGGTGTTCTCCTAAAAGGCGGAGATCGGGCTGAAGACATTTTGATACAGGTGTGACCGTGGCATGCAAAAACAGTGTGAAAGGAGGCACCATCTTGTTATAGACCTAGGATCGAGCTTGATGAGCCTTTCAGTAAGTCAAACCAGTACCTGGCAGCAGGAATCAAGCTGGCCAGAGCTACATACTAGGGCATTTGAGCAGTACTGTTTTGTTTTGAAAGGATTAACCTAATAATTAAGTAGGTATTTAGGTAGGAAATAAAGTTATGAGTTATGATGCGTTATTCCCAATATTCAACTTTAAGTTTTAAACAGAAGCCTGTTAGCCCGCCTACCCTAGCTCACTAACTTAATCTTACCTAGACCCCCTGAGATGCTTATTTACCTCTCTATAGTATTGGCAGCATCCTCCAGTTTTTAGGTCCAACACCTGAACTTCATCTTTGAAGTTGGCTACAATGGAGCTGTATCCTTAGCTTCTGTAATGTAATGCCGTGTACACATGGGTGGACTTTTCGACTGGACTGGTCCGACGGAACGAATCCGTCGGACAATCCGATCGTGTGTGGGCTTCATCAGACCTCCAGCAGACTTTTTCTGGCGGAAATCAGACGGACTTTAGATTTAGAACATGTTTCAAATCTTTCCGACGGACTCGAGTCTGGTTGAAAAATCCATTCGTCTGTATGCTAGTCCAGCAGACAAAAAAGGACGCAAGGGCAGCTATTGGCTACTGACTATGAACTTCCTTATTCTAGTCCAGTCGTACGTCATCACGTTCAAACGACCGGACTTTCAAACGGACTTTAGGACTTTCGAACAGACTTTAGTCGGTTCATGTGTGCGCAAGTCCAGTCATTCGGAAGTCCGTCGTAACTCCGACGAAAGTCCGTCGGAAAGACCGTCGGACATTTTATTCTGAAAAGTCCGTCCGTTTGTATACGGCATTAGAGTTTGATCCCATTTAAGTGTATGGGCACTTGATTTACATGCATAGCCAACATTGGAGAAGTTTACAGGTGACGAAGAGTGAACACTAAAGAAGGTATCCAGATTCCACTTTTGCAGACCTCAGCTGTCCATGTTACATGAAATTACACTTTATAACTGATACACCACTTTCCACCACCAAATTTTGCTTACAGGCTGAGTTCTGGAGGGCATGTATTTAACCAAAGGATTGGAAACAGGTAGTTTGTTGTGAATTTGCATTTAAAGTTTTTAATTTTATTCTCATTTTCAGACCAGTGAATATGTAAGGCAGTGGAAAGCAAGCAGGATCAAGCACCGTATTTCTCCATAGAAGTCAGTGGTAGAGCGTTGATAAAAAGGAATGCTTTACCATTTGAAAATAGCTAAAGTAGTTATTTTTTATTACAGTACTTATATAGTGCCATCAATTTACGTAGCGCTTTACATATATATTATACATTTGCATCAGTTCCTGCCCTCAAGGAGCTTACAATCTAAGGTCCCTAACATACACATACTAGGGACAATTTAGACAGGAGTCAATTAACCTACCAGCATGTCTTTGGAGTGTTGAAGGAAACCGGAGTACTTGGAGGAAACCCACACAGGCACAGGGAGAACATGCTAACTCCAGACAGGAACTGGCGACCCTAGTGCTGCTAAGCGGAAGTGCAAACCACATTGGTTATTGCCAATACATTTAATAGTGAGAGCATTATAAACTCATGCTGATTCTTAGCTGAGTCATAGATTTTGCACTAAAGATAAGAACATCCACAAACTGGGTGAAAAGGAGCAAATGTTCTGTTTGTAAGAAGGTACAGGTGAATTATACTGGCAAATCTGTGTAATGAATGAGACCATTCTTTTGACAGTAAAATATGCCTGTATTTTGTATGTACAGAAGAGGTGCACAATGCCGTATCATCATAATACAGGAATCATTAATATAAACATAAGGTCAAGATTGCAATAAAACAACAGTAGGACCTTTAACTACTTGGCATCCGCGCTATAGCCGAATGACGGCTACAGCGCGGACCTACATTCCCGGGAGGCCGTCATATGACGGCCTCCCCTGTGCACGCTCCCTGCGCGCGCCCTGTAGGGCGCGCGCTGGGCGCGTTGTGATCACCGAGTCTCTGAGACTCGGCTGATCACCGATCTGTGTAAGGGGCCGGTCCCGGCCCCTTACCATGTGATCAGCTGTCAGCCAATGACAGCTGATCACATGATGTAAACAAAAGATCGGTAATCGTTTTTTTTTTTTACTCACGCTGACAGCGCGAGTAGAAAAAAAAAGCCGATCACCGGATCGGATGTGAGGGACATCGGTCCCCAAGTGGAAGAGGCACATCTGCCTCATCAGTGCCCAATTAAAGTGCCACCTAACACTGCCCACAGTGCCACCTAACAGTGCCCACAGTGCCACCTAACAGTGCCCACAGTGCCACCTAACAGTGCCCACAGTGCCACCTAACAGTGCCCACAAGTGACACCTATCAATGCCCACAAGTACCACCTATCAATGCCCACCTGTAGTGCCAATCAGTGCCACCTGCCAGTGCTGCCCATCATTGCCACCCATCAGTGCCCATCACTGCCACCCATCAGTGCCCATCACTGCCGCCTATCAGTGCCCATCACTGCCGCCTCATCAGCGTACATCAATGAAGGAGAAAAAATACCCGTTTAAAATTTTTTATAACAAAATATAAAAAAATAAACTTTTTTTTAAAAAAAAATTCAGTTTTTTACATTTTTTTAATAAAAAGTAAAAACCGCAGAGGTGATCAAATACCACCAAAAGAAAGCTCTATTTGTGGTGAAAAAATGATAAAAATTTCATTTGGGTACAGTGTTGTATGACCGCGCAATTGTCATTCAAAGTGCGTCAGCGCCGAAAGCTGAAAATTGGTCTGGATAGGAGGGGGGTTTAAGTGCCCGGTAAGCAAGTGGTTAAGTACATATTTGCTGACTTGAGGATATGCATAACAAGCATAAACCAAACTCCCAGTATAAATACATCTCTGTATGTGAGGGGTTAAGGCTAGGTTTTAGATTTAAAGTGGTTGTAAAGGCAGAAGGTTTTTTAACTTAATGCATTCTATGCCTTAAGATAAAAAGCTTTCTGTGTGCAAGTGCCCTTAAGTATTACCCTTAATACTTACCTAAGCCCCATCTAGATCCAGCGATGCTGCAGGAGTGTCTCAACTGCCTGGGACTCCCCGCCTCATTAGCTGAGACAGCAGCTTGGCGCCATTGGCTCCCACTGATATCAATCACAGTCAGCCAGCCAATGAGGAGAGAAAGGGGTGGTGACTGGGCCGTGGCTTGGCTGGGGTGCCCCCATAGCAAGCTGCTCGCTGTGGGGGCACTCAACAGGAGGAATGGGCCAGGAATACCAAAGAGGGACCCGAGAAGAGGAGGATCGGGGCTGCTCTGTGCAAAATCATTAGACTTTACAATCACTTTAAGTGGTGAACTTTGTTTTAAGGATTAAGTATAAGTATTGAAGAGCTATGGTAAGGCTAAACTTCAGGATTAGGTAACGTGTAAACCCCTGTTTCCTAAATTTTACTCTGTTAGATGTGCAAATAGTACTCATTGATCCTGTCAGAAGTCCAAAGCTGTACTATTTCTTGTGCATACCTCCTGTGTTATCCGAAGGAGTATAATTAGCTTTCATAGGCTTTTCCTGGAACTACTGAATAATTAATATATATATATATATGTTGTAGAGAATAGCATAAGGGGATAGTTTAAACCGGGGTGCCCAACCTTTTGAAGAGGGAGGACCACTTTAGCGACTTGGTAACTGGCCACGGGCCACAATGATCATAGCGGGCGGATGACAGGTACCTGTGTCCTCTCTGCATATGCAGAGAAGATATGGACACAGCCCACTCTACTCTATGGGCCCTCCAGTCCTATCCGCCCAGACAGAAGGGGACAGATCCCCTTCTGTTTTTTTTTTTTAAGAGGATCGGATTGGAGATAGGCAGGTGTAAATGGACACAAGTCCATTTACATCTGCTGCTCTATAGAGGTGAATGGAGAGTCTGTTTGGGTCCGCATGAAAAATAGTCAGGCTTACCTGATCGGACCAATAGTGTAAAAGGGGCCCAAGGCTGCTTTCACACTGATGCTACTGCTGGCTGGTACTGCTGAAGGGTACTGCTGGTGGCTACTACTGGCAGATACTGCTAGCTGGTACTGCTAATGGGTACTACTGGTGGGTACTACTGGCAAGTACTGCTCGCTGGTTCTACTGGCGGGTACTGCTGGTTGCTACTGCTGGTGGGTACTGCTGGTGGGTTCTGCTGATGGGTACTACCGGCGGTATTCCTAATGGGTACTGCTGGCTAGCACTACTTGTGGGTATCCCTGGTGAGTATTGCTGGTGGCTGCTGCTCCAGATCACGGGTTCCCGACCCCCCCATCCCCGAGCATCAGTGTGACAGGAGCTGGCGCTTAGAGCAAGCATGCAGATGCAGTAGAGAGCAGAGCCGAAGCTTCCTGTATCGCTCCTATCATAGGCGGAGTACATTTGGTATCACTCCGCCTGTGACAGGAGACGGCGCTATACAGGAAGCATCGGCTCTGCTTCCTCTAGTGCCGACTCCGTTCTTCACACTGATGCTCCGGAATGGCGGGTCTGGAACCCCGCAATCTGGACTTGCTGACCTGCCATACCAAAGCAGGAGGTGGCGGGCCACATCAGAGGATGCCGTGGGCCACATGTGGCTTGCAGGCCAGTGGTTGGGCACCCCTGGTTTAAGCAGTTTAGCAAAAGGCAACTGGCCAGGGCTGACACTACTCGGTTCACAAAAATGCTGTGTGTTGTCAGCCCACAAGTGGACTAAGGAGCTAAGTGCATTTCTGGCAGATAAACAATAGTTTTTCTGTACTTGCATGGTTCTTAAAGGTATAAAACATGGGGAAATATGCACATTGTGATATATATATTACATTGTTTTATATTTTACCCTGCCATACACAGTGTTGTAAAGTTACAAAGTTAGATGACAACAAATATGTAAAAAATGCCTATTTGAATGTTTGTTTGTTTTTGTTTTTTTTTTATGGTTACCTGACTGCTCCAATTTTATTTATCAAAGAAGCAAGGGCTGTGGCTGTGGTGGTTGTGGTAGGGGGCAGTTTGTGACTGGCAGGCAGCCTTTTCAACAGTGACAACAGTGCATGCTGATGGAATGTGAGTTGGCACTTACATCTGTAGTCCACCTTCAGGAGTGCTGAGAAGGGTGACAACACTCTGCTGTATTGGAGACAATTAAGTGAGTGTTGTCAGCGTGAAAAGGAGGTGCTGTTTTCACAGCAATAACTGCCAAGATTACCAAGAAATATTGATTTAATAGAAAAACAATAAAAAGACGATGATTTGCAGGTCTATACATCAAACTAAAAACATAAAACTGGGGCAGAGGGATTAGGTCCCTAAGAGGACAGCCTGGAGCTATGGTTTTATGAACATTAGATTGTAAACTTCTTTAGGGACAGGGAGCAATGTGAACGGTTGTGTCTATTTTGTGTAGTATGCTGCCAAATACTGGAACTTTCATTCAGCTGTTGAAATAAGCGGATATATGCTGTGCTGCAAATGCATGCCAACTTTACTCTGCAAATTCTCAGTTCAGCAATGTACAATACGTGGCGGCTGTAAGTCAGACGCATTTATGCAGCCCAGAGGAACCTTATTTACAAATGACTGCCATCACTAGAGCAATGCTGGGAAACAAATTGTTGTAAATATGTACAGAGGATAAAGAAAACAAGCAGAGAGGCTGTAAACGTGGGCTTGTTGTCCTCGTTATTTGCTCCACAACAAGCTGACCAGTTGGGGCCCTTTTTGTTTTTATGGTTGCACGTTCAGCTTTATCACAGGACAGGGAGGCTAGTTGATGCCTTTTTGACCGGCTTCCTCGGCAGCGATAAACTGCAACCTTGAAAGCGATAGGGAAGCGAGCAAATAATCATCAGAACATGCTCTCTGTTCAGTATCTAAAATGAGCTTCTGCCGCATTCAAGTGTAATGCTATTATCATTGTCACAAAGATCCAATTAATCTGCTCACCCTACATGCTTAAACTGGCCGGGGCACACATAACAGAGTAATGTATCCAGCCATAATGACTTCCACCAAGGCGGAAATGTTCCCTCTGAGCTTCCAATCATTAGGCTAGCCGAGGTGAAGATAAGCTCATTGACAAGTGAGAAAGGCAATAATTTACTTTGTATTGACGGCATGTGACAAATCAAGGCAGGAAGACGGCTGCACACCGTGGGACTCCATGAAGGGAAGCACTGACGGGTGGAGATAAAATCCTTTCACAGCTCATTTAGCCCAAATATAGCCACCTGGGTGGTGAATTGGTTCAGCATACCAGCCCAGGCATTCCTGTGCAAAACAAGATCACTAGCAGGCAGCCAATATAGGGGTTCCCACAAGGCATTAATCAAGCAGGTTGGAGCTGTCAGAAGTGACAAGCATTGGGAAAGAGGACTCATTCCTGAAAATTTGGTTTTGTGCTTATGATGAGTAAATAAAATAACAAAGGTGTGAGTAACATTTCTCGCCACAGGGAAATACTTTCAATAAAAAAGAAATGGACCTTCAGTTAACTGTCAAGGTGACAGTGCTATGCCTTTTAATACAGTTTCTTCCAAACCTTATATCTATGTTTTAGTAGAAGCAAAGTTAAAGCACCCACTGGCTTGCGTTATCCCTTGGGGGTTACAGTTGCAAGATATCTGCATTTGAGATCTGATTTTTGCCTACCTGTTGCAGCCATATTGAGTAGGTTTCAGATATGCAGGATTATTCATCTATTTAAAGAAACCCGGTCACCAGTTTACAAAAACTGCAAGTAAAAGCACAGAAAAGACTTTTTGAAAAGTCTTTTACAAGCTTTTTACAAAGTCTCCTCTTTACGTGTATATATATATATATATATATATATATATATATATATATATATATATATATATATATATATATATATTCTTTCTTACAATGTGCCCTCGAAAATTTGTCTAGTCAACTCCCTAGCACATTACCCCCCTTCTATGCACACCATAGCCCTCTCTTCATCAGGGATTGCCTAATTACTGTCTGTGCTGGTTCAGGTCCTCTGCCCCTCCCTATATAATTGTTTTTATGTAACAATCAGGGTAGGAGGGAAGTGGAATTCTAAATAATGTCACTTGTATGATAGCTCTAAGCCTGATAGGGCTGCTGACATCACATCCAAGACGGTGGTATTTAGCAGCAGTCTCTGTGTTTTTTGGATGTTTACACAAGGGAGGAGATTACAGACAAATAGCATGCATAAAATATATTAAATGCACATATAATCTTATTTATATATATGTAATATAATCTGGTGAAAGGGCCTCTTTACTATAATAGGAATTGCAGCAGAAGGAGTGAGACTCCATGTTGGGGAGGGGTCCGAGTTAGTGGCTACATCAGGAAGACGTTAGCATTGCCGATGAAAGTGATAACGTTCTTCAGCCACCACTAAAATGTGAAATGTCAGTGTGACACATAAGGACTTAGTACACTAGTGCATCAGACCGCAGTGCAAACCACTTAGCTACTGTGTTGTCCATGTAGTGCCAATCGTTTTAATAAAGGTGACTTTTGACGTCTTGAAAATGGTGTAGTTGCTACAACAGGGAATGTTTAGCTATAAAATGGTTAAAGTGTCTCCAGTATGCGCTTAGATATGCCTAAAACGTCTATTCATGGATCAAGGGCATCCCACAAACTCTTCTCCATCCTCGCACCTCCCAGTTCTTCCAGCACGCTGATCGGAGGTCAGGATGAAATGAAATAAATGCTCCCTGGTTTCTCTCTGCTGTCTCGCACAATACAAATCATATTCAAATTTCCTTTGTTGCCTTTCTGCATGACACAGTGGTGTGTCTGGAAGTTCTGCTGCCCCATGCTGCTTTCCAAAACACAATTCTACAACCTAGATTTAGACTTAAAAGAAGAACAAAATGTCTCTCACACTACTTGCTTGCCTTCACTTTGCTGAATTTGTTCTATTATGAATAGTATAATAAAGAGATAACATGTAAATGTGAAGTTTCTAGAAGTTGCATGGTACAGAGTATAGCATACATGCAATTTCCACAGTAGATAAGCGCTGTTTGGCTGCTCTCATCTGTCTGTGCATGTTGATTGGTCTAATCTCATGACTGAGCTGTATTTACTGCAGACAGTTTTACGTTTATCAATCTTCAGCCACGCACATGCACAGAGTTTAACGTGGAATTTCAGAAATACTTCACATATCATTATTGATTCACATACTATTTCAGCAAGTATGCAAGGTATACGCTAAGTGCTGGTCAGCCAGTCATTATCTGAATGTGTACAGAATAGCAGGGTTAATTACTGAAGGATCATGCTTGCTAGCTGCACTGGGAGCACTGGCCTGGTGTGGTGATCATTGTATTTCTAAGTATGCATCTTATTGTCAGAATGACAAAAACACTGTAAATAGGAATAAGCACTAAAGCTACCTACAGTCATTATCTGTGGGCAGCACAGTAGCTTAGTGGTTAGTACTTCTGCTTTGCGGCCCTGGTTTGAATATTGTTTAGAACACTATCTGCATGGAGTTTGAATGTTCTCCATGTGCTTTGTGAGGGTTTCCTTCTGGTACTCTATTGTTCTTCTTCACTCCAAAGACATGCTGGTATTGACTCCTTTACAAAGTGGCCCGTGTATGTGTATGTACATATGTAAACTTTATGAGGGTGGGGACTGATGTGAATGTACGGTAAAACACGTCAGAAATCGCCTGTGCTATAAAAATACCTGTAATAAATAATAATAGTACATTTGGTCGCTAGATCATGCAAGATCCAACTACCAAATGCTCTTTTTATAGAAGGATTGGAGTGCAATGCAAATACACATTGGTCAACCATGGATGCTTGTGCCTATGTAGAATCAGATTTTCTTGGCCCATTCTTTCATGGGAGGAAGCAATAGCAACATCTTCAGTCCAACTGACTGACACCCACTCCCTATATGATAGTTCAGGCAGGATCAGGTGGTGCCTACAGACATGTAGATTCCTCAATCGACTGTAAAAGGCTGGAGTAAGAGAATGTCTCACTGCCAGATGTTCAGTGCTTACAGTACTGTGCAGGCTGAATAAAAAAAGAGTCTTCCCGAATTCCGCAGGCACAAGACCAGCCATCAATAGAATTAGCCTATGTTTACGTAGTAAATGGGGTTCATGTTAAGGAAAACAGTGCCACAGTAGCTGTCATAGAATAGGGATCAATACTCCAGGTGGACAGAGTCACAATGCCACGTGTATCAAATAAAATAAGTGTGCTTACAATCGAAATAGTCACATCTCAAAATTCATATCTTGCATAAATGTATATATAAATATAAATAATGGATGATTAATAAATCAGGTACCTTAAATGAAAGAAATACTGAAAAATCAATAAAGTGAATAATTTGAGTGCTCATTGCATAATAAAACTTGTGAATAAAGTAAATGAATATGTATACAAAATCAAAGATCATAAATAATAATATAATGGTGAGTAAAGTCCATTCACAAACAGCTCAGTAGTGGTGTCACATTTCATTGAAGACAGCCAGTATAGGTGGAGAAAGAAAAGATAATGTGGAGATATATCCAAGCAGACAGTGAGTCCGGAGGACACTAAGGATGGACCCTTACCAGGAGTGGTGGACCTCCCTGATAGCGAGGTCTTGTGTGCATGCAGATACAGCCCTCTGCGGGGACAGCAGGATGGTGGCGTCCGAATCGGCTGATGAATGAAGCATTCCAGCAAGGGACAAATCCAACCCGTCTGCCTGGAGGGGGGCATCCACTGACCCGAAGGTCATAGGTAAAAAGGAAGCAAAAAAGGGGCTCCAATGGTGTAGTAAAGTAAAAAATATTTATTAGTAAATCGAGGCAGAAAGAGCAAACTCCGCCATACAGTGATTAGAAATGGTTATAAAAGCCAGCATATAAAAAGCAAACACCCGTACAAACATGGGGCGAATGGCGTGATGGCGTACAGTGCGTAGCCACGCCCTGCATGTTTCGTCATAAATTACGTCTTCAAAGATATTGGTGTTTTTTGTTGCGGCTGCAGTCTAGTACTTTTAATTGCTCTTCAGCGCAGGTTCCCTTCTTCTTTGTATTAATGCCATGTGTATGTCTTAAGTCCTCCATTGTGTTATAAGAGCTTGGATGTTTCATGGCCGACTTTCTCTCTCTGTTGTTTTGACTGGTTGTGTTTCTCACTCTAGGGATTCCTCCTACCATGGAATACATATCCCTGTGGCACTTGGTTTGGGCTCCCTTCCCTAATGCATTGCCCCTCCAGGTGGTAGTGCTGTGTGAGCCCCTGAGCATTTGTCCTCCACTGTGTACTTTTCGTGAAACGCGTTGAGAATTCACTTTTGGATAAAAGAAGTGTCTTAATGATTAATCTTAATCTCTTAATTTCTAGAAGGCTTTAATTTGTTACATACTTAGGAGAGGGTTTTGGATGTGTAATGGTGTCTGATATCACGTATGCTGTCTATAACACAGTAGTTATCTTTTATGTGTATTTAACCGTCATACATGATATATGGTGATTTTATATTTTGTGTGCTGTCCATTCCTGAAATCAGTCTTTCACCTAAAAAGTCCCATAATTTCATGATGAAATTTTTCTACAGAAGCTGTCATTGCTAACCTCCTTCTGAAAATGCTAGTTACTAGTGTTTGTATTTTACCTGTTACTGTACCAAAGAAAAGTATGCAGCAAGTGATATACAAAAAAGAGCCAGGCAACTACCACTTTCAGAACATGAGATCAGCAATGACAATCTTCATAGTTCTCTCAGTATAGAATGTACCGGTATTTAACTTAATACCCTGTTTACATTTATTTCTAATGTATTTTCTATTCTTTTTTTGTAATATTTAGTTTATACAGCACATTACTTTTATTTCATATTGTATCTGGGTTTTTTTCCTCAAACTTTTCTTCAAATTCAATTTGCATACTCACATTTATTGGTTTGACATATTTTGCTGATTATAATATTTTTGTTATAGGACATTGCAGTTTATTGTGATTGTAAATATCAATAAAAAACATTATCCAAATTAGCACAGCCTGTTCACCACTTTATTAAATAGGGCTTCTGTAGTGCTGTCACAATTGTAATATTATAATAGATGACATCACTACTTTTCATAATAACCATATAATTTACTGGAGATTACTACTGCTTATAAATTAATTAGGTACTTTATAATTATAATGTTAATTATTAATCTGACACGTTAATGGTTCACTCAACTGAGTCATCCCCCAATGTATGTTTCTGATATAAATCAGAAACAAAGCAATTGAGATTAAATGTGCTTGCCGAATAATAATAGTTATCATTCACTGGTAAGATTTACAATATTAATTACATGTAGTAATAATAATGTTAGAATACATTGTAAATGTTCAGTATGGCCATTAAACCATTGCTTTATTCAAATTATTCTGTTTGAAAAAAAAAGTGTTCACAAATGTTCAAAAATAAAATCTAAACATAAATAAATTCATACATTGTTGACGTAACGTAATAAGGTTTTTTTACTGTTTCCTGTCTTCGTTAGCGCATGTTACATTTTTCGCAGGCTTGATTTTGTAATGTGACAATTGGGTTCATTTAGATACTGTGAGTGGATAGGAATTTGCTGAACCTGCTGACATCAACTATAGGCAGTAGTATTAGTAAAATGAGCAGTAACAGAATTTAAAGTGTTACTAAACCTACAACACTAAAATCAGTCTGTATATGCAGTAAAGCATGCTTGTTATATTCACTGTGGAACCTAAGAGGTAATCCTGCGCATAGTGTAAAAAGTCTGTTTGATCCTGTCTTCTCTGATCCTCCCGTTTCACAATCCCTAAACCATCTCCTGATAGTACAGAGCCTTGGGGACAAACTGCACCTGCTCAGTTTGGTGTGTATTGCTAGAGAGGTTGTTTTGTTTTTCTTGGGAGAGTGCATGCGATCGGCACACGGCCAATCAGCACTGTCCAGACAGAGTATCAGGGGTCCTGCAGCCTCATAGCACAATCAGGGGATAAGGAAAACACTGATAGAAGTCACAAGACTGCTCTAAATGCTGATAGGAAAAGGTATTTAGCAGTTTATATTTACTAAAACTATTGCATTTACATGTTTTGTGTACTGTGGGAGACCAGATATAGTGATGGGTAATTCTTGCATCCATACATGGGATTTAGACATTCATACTGAGCCAGGTTTTTGACACCTCTCTTTCTTGGCTGAGCATCGCAGACCTTTGTCACCTTTCTTCCTCCACCCTACTCACTGACCAATGAAGGAGCTATATTGTGAATGTGCAGTGAGCAGAGAGGTTACTCAGGAAGCAGTGACACTAAACCATATAGTAGCATGGTAATATTCTTTGGGTAAAACATGGATTAGCGGTGTAATATTCCTAGTTAAACCATGAAGTAGCAGGGTAATATTCCTGGCTAAACCATGAAGTACCAGTGTAATATTCCTGGCTAAACCATGGAGTAACAGGGTAATATTTCTGGGTAAACCATGGAGTAACAAGGTAATATTCCTGGGTAAACCATGGTGTTGCAGGGTAATATTCCTGGATAAACCATTGATTAGCAGGATAATTTTCCTGGGTAAACCATGGAGTAACAAGGTTATATCCCTGGGTAAACCATGGAGTAGTAGGGTAATATTCCTGCCATTAACCTTTTGGGCATGGAGTTCACCAGAGCTTCACAGGTTGCCACTGTCCTATTCCACTCCTCCATGACGACATCACAGAGCTGGTGGATGTTAGAGACCTTGCGCTCCTCTTCCTTCCGTTTGAGGATGTCCCACAGATGCTCAATAGGGTTTACAATAGGTCTGGAGACATGCTTGGCCACTCTATCACCTTTACCCTCAGCTTCTTTAGCAACACAGTGGTCGTCTTGGAGGTGTGTTTGGGGTTGTTATCATGTTGGAATACTGCCCTGCGGCCCAGTCTCCGAAGGGAGGGGATCATGCTCTGCTTCAGTATGTCACAGTACATGTTGGCATTCATGGTTCCCCAAAGAACTGTAGCTCCCCAGTGCTGGCAGCACTCATGCAGCCCCAGACATGACACTCCCACCACCATGCTTTACTGTAGGCAAGACACACTTGTCTTTGTACTCCTCACCTGGTTACCGCCACAAACATTTGACACCATCTGAACCATCTGAACCAAATAAGTTTATCTTGGTCTCATCAGACCACAGGACATACTTCCAGTAATTCATGTCCTTGTCTTCAGCAATGCTGGCAATACTCATACGAGGCGAGGCCTGTTCTGAGTGGAACCTGTCCTGTTAGACCATTGTATGGTCTTGGCCATCCTGCTACAGCTCAGTTTCAGGGTCTTGGCAATCTTCGTATAGCCTAGGCCATCTTTATGTGGAGTAACAATTCTTTTTTTCAGATCCTCAGAGAGTTCTTTGCCATGTCTTTGGACCATAGGGTGAGTACATGGATTGAAAACTGGCTACAAGGGTGAGTTCAGAGGGTGGTGATAAATGGGGAATACTCGGAATGGTCAGGGGTGGGTAGTGGGGTCTCACAGGGTTCTGTGCTGGGACCAATCTAATTTACTTTTCAGTTTGTTCATAAACGACCTTGAGGATGGGGTAAACAGTTCAATCTCTGTATTTGTGGACGATACTAAGTTAAGCAGAGCAATAACTTCTCCGCATAACACAACAAATTAATGGGGTGGGCAACTACATGGCAAATGAGGTTTAATGTAGAAAAATGGAAAATATTGCATTTGGGTGGCCAAAATATGACTGCAATCTATACACTGGGGAGAGAACCTCTGGGGAAATCTAGGATGTAAAAGGACCTGGGGGTCCCAGTAGATGATAGGCTCAGCATTGGCATGCAATATGAAGCTGCTGCTAACAAAGCAAACAGAATATTGACATGCAGGGGATTAACTCCAGGGATAAAGCAATAATTCTCCCACTCTACAAGACTCTGGTCCGGCCTCACCTGGAATATGCTGTCCAGTTCTGGGTACCAGTCCTCAGGAAGGATGTCCTGGAAATGGAGCGAGTACAAAGAAGGGCAACAAAGCTAATAAAGGGTCTGGAGGATGTTAGTTATGAGGAAAGGTTGCAAGTACTGAACTTATTCTTTCTGGAGAAGAGAAGCTTGAGAGGGGATATGATTTCAATTTACAAATACCATACTGGTGACCCATACAACTTTTTTGCAGATTTGGACATTTTCACTTAGGGGTGTACTCACTTTTGTTGACAGCAGTTTAGACATTAATGGCTGTGTGTTGAGTTATTTTGAGGGGACAGCAAATTTACACTGTCATACAAGCTGTACACTCACTACTTTACATTGTAGGAAAGTGTCATTTCTTCAGTGTTGTCACATGAAAAGATATAATAAAATATTTACAAAAATGCGAGGGGTGTACTCACTTTTCTGAGATAATGTATTTAAGTATTTAACGGTGTATTTTTTTTTTTTAATTCCTTTATTTTAATATAAATAAGGCATGGATACATAGTCCAGTATAAAACAGGTCATACATTTGCATACATTAACATGTTTTGGATACGGTAGATTGAGATCGTGGACCCAGATCAGGTTATCCACCAAACAAGTGGGGTAATACATGTGTGTTCCAGCCAACTATACATCATTCCTAAACATAATAAAGCAAGGTAGCCTACACATGGGCCTCCTTGCATAAGCCTTGAACAGATCTTAAACAGTATTGATATATAATGTAATGCTTAAAATATTTTAAGACAGATGTGTCTAACGCTATACGAGTATGTATTTCCTGCTCACCGTGAATAACATACATTCAATAATTCGTTAACGCCGTCACCCCAGCTACCTGGTGAGCTTATCAGTACACAAGAAAAAAACAGAAAAAAGAGAATATAGTAAAGATTTAACGGTGTATTTAACTGGAGTTCAAAAGTGCAAACACTAGTTTTCTAAATGGTCACTAGAATTTTAAAAGGGTTGCAGTAACTTCTGTTAAAAGGAATTTACTCCTTGGTGTCTGTATACTTCCAACTGCAATCTACACATGCTAGGAATTTAGTCCTAGGTTCCCCCTTGTTATATGTTATATGATTGTTGGCAAGCCTGTCATTGCTGAGCAAGTCTTAATCAGGAAACAAAAGGGTGAGCTATAATGATGCAATTTCTCCGTTCTGCATCATTTTAGTCCTGCTGTAAGTCAGAGGGGTTTAGGGAAGTGGGCCCAATCACAACATTTTCAAAACTGTCAGGACTTTGACTGCATACTAACTGCTCTGCTATGGCAATGGAAGCACAGAAAGAGCACAGGAAGAGTTCTTTGACTGCATTTGGTATTTTAGTGCCATATCCTGACTTTCGGTTCTTCTTTAACCAGGTCTGTTTTGCACACAAAGGTATGTACAGACAGAACTATTAAGAAAATAGAGGGGCCAATTGGATGGGTCATGAGTTCCCTTTCCTTAGATATGAGTCTATCACACTGAATATGAAGGTAGTAGGAGTGCAGCGCATAATATACCCACTAATGCTAAGGTTTATAAACATTTTCTTCTACTTTTTTTGTGGAATTTGGTTCAGTTACTGTAGCCAAAATGGACATAGGGCCTAAGTTATTATGAGCAAACCGAGTACCTTTTTTTCAGACACTTTACTGTGTGACGTCTTTGGAATTCTGTTGTGATCCTTGAACCTATTGATGTCACAATCAGTGTTTTAAAAAAAAAGATAATTTAAGAAGGTAGTAAGTGTGTCATTTAGATAAGCACAGGTTCAATGCCTTAGATATCCTTACTGCGTAAGGCAGAAATTTGAATATAAAGTGGTTTTCTACTTGCATTGAGAAAAAGTAGAACAGGGGTTCTTCTGAGTCCTGACCTGTAATGGGGAGTCATGCCTGATGACCCATTTCTGAATAGAATTAGTAAAAATGACATGCTTCCCTTTTCACTCAGGAAAATCATCTTTATGTCTGTATTTATTTATATGCTAATTTCTGTGTTCATTAAAGAGTGACAAAGCATTGGCAGACACGACAGTATAATCACTCTTCTCAGACAAGTCAAAGCAAGTTGTGTGCATCATAAGGAGATTTAATTAAGGATAAATGTACTTCTTTATGTTCGGCCCATAGCCCATTTAGTTGACCTAAATCCTGTTCTAAAACTAACCTAGTTGTTCCACTAACTCTTTTATAATTTGCACGAATAAGAATGGTGTAGTACTTAGCTCTCAGCAGCTTCAGGCTCACAGCAGCAGCAGCAGGTCATAACTTTTGACTCTATCATTGGGTGACATTCAGTTGAAGCCAGCCAATCAGTGGCTATGACTGAAAATAAAAAATAAGAAGATTGCCATTGCTGAAACTTTTTTTTTACTGTTTTGACCCACAACAAGGATGCAGATCAGGGGTTTTGATTTCACTAGCTACACGTTTGTTTCAGGTAAGTAATTCAGAAGATATTAAGGATAGGGACATCCAGCCAATTAAGATTTTAAACAGAAGGTCAGAAAATGGGAGCCATATATAAAGAAATTCAACTGAACAGTTAGTCAATGCACTAGCTAGGTTACATTTAAATTGTCTAGCTGTTCAAGTATTGCAGAACTATGATCTATGTCTGCAAACTGCAGCTCTCCACTCATCTGATGGAAAAGTATAGACTTGCAGGGTTTGAGTAAAAGCAAGACTGAAATGGCTATTAGGAAGTGTTGGTAGAAAGGAGCGCGTGGAGTCCAGTGAGTACAAGTTAGAAGGTGAGTTTGAAGGGGTTTACTGGACATTGCAACAAGTTTAACAAACCAACACATTTTGGGGGAACAAAGACTCCCTCTACTTTAGGGCTGTTGCTGCATGCATATAAATGGAGAAGAATCTCAAACAGGTATGTCTGTTAACAGAGATCAGACGGAAGGATGTCTGAGTGTCGGCTGAGCTAGCTGAGGCAGCATTGAGCTCAGCCAATACTAAGCCATCCTTCCATCTGATCTCTGTTAAAGTGGGATTAAACTCTCATGTATGACTTTTACCTATAAAAAAAGCATGCGTGCTGAATGAATGGCATACCTGCTTTTCCTTCAGAGTCCTGTGCCGTGAACCGCGGGAGTGACATCATTGTGGCTCTGGCCACTCACACAGCCGGAGTCCACGAACCCGGAAGGAAGACTGGGTGAGGACTGAAGCGCCTTCGGCGGTGACAGCACGCCACTGCACATCATGGCTTCACCTTGCAGGATCCTAAAAAAACAGCGGTTTACTACCGCTTTAACAGATATACCTGTTTGAGATTTTCATCCATTTAAATGCATGCAGCAACAGCCCCGAAAAATGGGCAGTGCTTGTTCCCTGAAACATGCTGGCTTATAAAACTTGTTACAGTTTCCAATAAACGCCTTCAAACTCACTTTCTAACTCGTACTCACTGGACTCCAGGCGCTCCTTTCTAGCTACTCTCCCAAGTTCTCACATGGAAACAACACCAAGGCAGTACCCAGAGGTAGCAGTTCAGGCCCAAAAAGGGCCAACCATCATCTCTTTTCAAGTTGGGCACAAATCAGTGGAAGCCAAGCCTTCTCAATCGCCCATCTCACTGTTCACCTACAATCAGTGACTGATCGAGTCAGTCCAGTGTGGTCTCCAACCCTAATGAAATAGCTGTCAGTAATAGCTGTTCATTAACACATGCCGCCCGCCCACCATCAAATGATGGCGGGGCGGAGTGGGGCAGTGCAGCCCTCGTTCTGGGTGGATGTCATATGACGGCCCTCCAGAACGACCACTCTCGCGCGCCCGTGGGGGCGCGCATCGCAGCGATCGGTGGTGTGTCAGTCTGACACACCGCTACAACGATTTTGGTAAAGAGCCTCTAAAGGAGGCTCTTTACCAGGTGATCAGACGTGTCCAATCACGGCTGACCACGCTGTAAACAGGAAGAGCCATTGATCAGCTTTTCCTCACTCGCGTCTGACAGAGGAGAGCCGATCGGCTGCTCTCCTGACAGGGGGGGTCTGTGCTGACTGTTTATCAGCACAGCCCCCCCTCGGATGCCCAGCCAGGAATACCAGGATGCCGCCAGGACCACCAGGGATTGCCACCACACTGGACCACCAGGTATGCCAACCTAGACCACCAATCGGTGCCCAGGCAGCTGCCAATCAGTGCCCATCCCCAATGCCTGCCAGTGCCATCAGTGATGCCTATCAGTGCTGCATATCAGTGCCCAGCAGTGCAGCCTATCAGTGCCACCCATAAGTACCCATCAGTGCAGCCTTTCAGTGCCCATCAGTGTCACCTATCAGTGCCCATCAGTGCTCACCAGTGCCACCCATGAGTGCCCATCAGTGCCGCCTATCAATGTCCATTAGTGCTGCATATCAGTGCCACCCATTAGTGCCGCCTATCAGTGCCCATCGTCAGTGCCCATCGGTGCCACCTTATCAGTGCCTGTCAGTGCTGCCTTATCAGTGCCCATCAATGAAGGCGAAAACGTACTTATTTACAAAATTTTATAACAGAAACAAAAGAAAAACTTTTTTTTTTCAAAATTTTAGGTCTTTTTTTATTTGTTTAGTAAAAAATAAAAACTGCAGAGATGATCAAATACCACCAAAAGAAAGCTCTATTTGTGGGAACAAAATGATACAAATTCTGTTTGGGTACAGTGTAGCTTGACCGCGCAATTGTCATTTAAACAGGGATAGCGCTGAAAGCTGAAAATTGGCTTGGGCAGGAAGGGGGTGTAAGTGTCCGGTATTGAAGTAGTTAATGGCTTCTAAAGCATCTGAAGCATTGACACTTACAGTATATCTGGTTAACAGACTTTTATTCTACATGCACCCACCTATGTTTTAGACCAGTGGTCATCAACCCTGTCCTCAGGGCCCACTAACAGGCCAGGTTTTATGTATTACCTTGGGGAGATGCACACTAGAATACTGCAATCACTGAGCAGCAAATTATATGTTAGTGGGTCCTGAGGACAGGGTTGATGACCACTGTTTTAGACTACATTTTCGTTTTAAAAGTTAGAGTATATGCCCACCTTTCCCCAGGCTTTTACTCACAGTGCCTAGGCAAAGGTGACATCATCCTCCTTCCACCAAGGTCTAGGGATTATAGACTACTTCAAATCTTCTCAGAATCTTTTCCTACAAGATTTGAAGTACACGGCATTTTCTGGGATCTTGTCAGCCGGATGATTTCACCCCTGCATCATGGAAGTCAGAGAAAAGGTAAATATATTAAATATAAATATATCTTTTTTTCCTCTCTATGGATGTTTTTTAAATGATTGTCGCTTATCAGTAAGAGGGGAGGGGATCTGTCTCAGCTCTGTAAAGTTCTGTTTCCTGCAACACTAGGTCACGGTTATAGTGATCTATTGCATTCTAAATGCAGCCAGCAGTAGATCACTATTGGATGGGATCAGTTGCTACACATCTGTATGGGGGGAGGGGGGTTCAAGATCCGATCTCCACTGACCAGGATCCAAAAAACGAAACAAAAAACAGCCCTACCTATTAAACAGTTCAGAGAGACAGGGGTTGTTGTGTGTAAAGAGAAGAGAGCTGTTTTGTAAGCCTGAACTTCAGAGAAATGTCCCACGCTGGGCTACCTGAAACACCTGCATGTTTTGGACTGTCTCCTGGCTTGTAAGCATTTTCAATCTGTACTAAAGTAAAGCACATATCCTGCTGTGTTCAAAGGCTGTGTTATGCACTGAAAAGAAGCTACATGCTTTGGGTAAACTGTAGCTGAATGTAAGGCCTGTTTTTTTGTGACTGATAACAAACGAAACGGACATTACGTTTTTAGAACTTTGTTGCAGGCGCATATATACCGTAATATATATATATATATATATATATATATATATATATATATATATATATATATATCCTAAAAATAAACAAATAATATCTCCCCCCCAGATTAATCCCTAGGTCCCACTCCCGACAATAAGATTCTAACAGATAATAATATTTCCGTTCATTGAGCAAGCATCAAATGCTCAGATAACTAAATGCAACCAGTTTGCAATAGCAAACCTATGAGAAAGTCAAAGTTATGCTAATTTTTTGCCCTCATCAACCTGAGCTGATCTCATCTTAATGTTTGGCTAACGATTTACACAAACCGTTTTTTTTCCCCTCTGTGTGCGTCCCAGTATAGCGCCGAAAGGTTTCCTAGCTTTATCATTCTACTACATTACAATACATAAAGGTTGCACTAATGTGATATCATTTTAGGTAGCAGACTTTGTTGATTCAATTGTGGGGCAAATATATGAACATGCAAATGTTACGTTTGGTTTTTCTGATTTTTACTATTTAATACCATTAAAAACCAGGGAAGTAAAATACATGCATGCAAATGTGCTACCAAATTAAAGTACTATCTGTCCCTAAAAAAAAAACAAAGTATAATATGTTAGGATAGACTATAAATGTTAAAAGGTATAATGTGTGGAACTGAGACATCAACAAAAAGGTAAAAAACGCTTTGGGACTAAAGAGAAATTAGGGAAACCGGTCTGGGGATTCAAGTGCTGTAAAAAAAAAAGCTTTAAAACAAACTATCCCTGATCTCTCTAGCTGTGCGTAATATAAAGTAGTTAATTCTTAAAGATTCTGTCCAGCTTCAGACAGTTTCTAACAGCTTACAAGTACTTTGTGTTTGTTTACCTTAGAGAGATGGTTGGGAGTAGTGGTAGCTGGTGGTATACCTTTTTTGGGGGGGGGGGGGGGGGGGAGCGGCAATCCTCTGCCCCCCGAGCCCAGCCTTTTTTGAAGCCAATTAGAGCTTCAGGCTCTAATCATGTGCTTCTAAAAAATAAAACCCATTGGAATCCATGCGACCGGCACACCCTGCGTGTAGATTAGGGGTCGAGCGCATAGATTAGGGGGGCGGAGCCCCTGCGCCCCCACTGGTTGGCAGGTTTCTAAGATCCTGGTCACCATAGAAAATAATAAGAAAGGAGATTTTATTTCAGTGCCTCTATTATCAGTTTGAAGATTAATATATCCATATTGCTATGTAGGTGAAGAAGTGCTTTTACAGCTTGTTCTGAATATACAAATATTTTTGTGCATAGTCTGTACACAGTTTCACTTTATATTGTTCCATGCTCATCCAAGGAGCCATTTGATAAAGGACACATGATATATATCATGGAACCAAGCCTTGCTCCTTGTACCTTATAATACCTGTAGATAGCTCTGTACCCAGTGAACTCCCCCCCCCCCCACCCAACCCCTGACCCCAAATGCTTTCTATATACAGATGTCTATAGTTCTAACTTGCCCGATTCCTGGGGCTAAATCCCACCTTAATATTTTACAGTCTAAAATGCAAGTGGTCTCACATTGTAGTGTTATGTGGAATGGATGGAGCTTGGCTCCAAGTTGAAGTAGAAGTCAAGGCTTCTTGGCAAACCATGGGCACAGGATCAGTTGGCTTGCCATGCACACAGGAAACAACTTAGGGATTACAGACACCACAGGGTGCCTACCATTTGTGTATATTGTTAGTTTCTAGCTATAATTGCACCTGATTAGTTCACTTATAATAACAGTACCAATTAAAATAAAAGGATACATGATCTGTAGTTTATATTAAGACAGGTAAAATAAGTAAAACATATTTTGATTTGTTTGATTAACCTAATGAATCCTTTAAGAGAAAAGGTGCCTGTTTCTAAGTTTCATAGAATACTTTTAATTTCAGCATAGTCTGTATTGTACCTCCCTGTTATACAACCTTTATTTAAATATGGATTTAATTAGCATTGTTTTTCTGTTTTAATGAGTCTTTTGATGAAGCATCTCTGTAATTATGGTACTGAAATGATTGGGTAAATGCATACTTTTATAATTTAGCTTTCTTTTAACTGTGGACCCATGAAGGTTGAATCCAGCATAAAGAATGATTTCCTTTTGTTTTCTCCTATTATATTCTTAACCGTTCTGTGCAGTATACTCCTCCGTAATAAAAGGTATTTATCTTCTGATATTAAAATAGCTTGCGTATTAATGAAACATCGATAATGAAATGCATCAAGCACTACTGTCTTTTTTTTCAGTCTTTAAAGCAATGAAAGAATCTTAAGACATACACACAGAACATTTACAGAAACTGCTAAATTGTGATGATAACAAGAAACTAGCATAGGCTCACAAATTATGACAGTCTTAGACACAAATTACCTACTTATCTCTGGCCTTATGCATATACACTATATTACCAAAAGTATTGGGACGCTTGCCTTTACACGCACATGACCTTTAATGGCATCCCAGTCTTAGTCCGTAGGGTTCAATATTGAGTTGGCCCACCCTCTGCAACTATAACAGCTTCAACTCTTCTGGGAAGGCTGTCCACAAGGTTTAGGAGGGTGTCTATGGGAATGTTTGACCATTCTTCCAGAAGCGCATTTGTGAGGTCTGGCACTGATGTTGGACAAGAAGTTTAATAAATATAAAAAGTGAAAGGCTTGATTACCACGTAATCAGTATATACCTAAAAAAGTGATGATTGCGCTTCAACCCCCGAGAGAACTATTGTAAAAAGTATCCCAAACAGGGAGGGACAGAAAAAGATGGGGCTACCTGCCACACTCAGCAATTGCTGGACACTCCACTTTGGTGGATGGCTAGGCTGACACCAATTTTCCTTGTGCCCGAAAGCTGTTGCTATTATTTGTTATATGTTGTCTTGTCCCCCCTTTCTGTGGTTGATTTTGACCAGCCCACCTGGGCTAGTCAGCAATTTGTGCCAGGGGTAGTCTAGTATTGGTTTCTACTGTTTTATCTACATGTTCTTTATATACAGATTAAACATTATTTTTTGATAAGAGATTTGCAATGTGTATTGCTTTTCAGTAAGCCCCATCTTTTTCTTTCCCCCTCTGTTGAACGAGAAGGCCTGGCTCACAGTCTCCGCTCTAATTCATCCCAGAGGTGTTCTATCAGGTTGAGGTCAGGACTCGGTGCAGGCCAATCAAGTTCCTCCACCCCAAACTCGCTCATCCACGTCTTTATGGACCTTGCTTGGTGCGCAGACATGTTGGAACAGAAAGGGGCCATCCCCAAACTGTCCCCACAAAGCTGGGCGCATTAATTTGTCCAAAATGTCCTGGTATGCTGACTCCTCAAGAGCTCCCTTCACTGGAATTAAGGGGCCAAGCCAAACCACTGAAAAACAGCCCCACACCATAATCCCTCCTCCACCAAATCATTTGGACCAGTGCATAAAGCAAGTTCCATAAAGACATGGATGAGCAAGTTTGGGGTAGAGGAGCTTGACTGGCCTGCACAGAGTCCTGACCTCAACCTGATAGAACACCTTTTGGGATGAATTAAAGAGGAGACTGCGAGCCAGGCCTTTTCGTCCACATCAGTGCCTGACCTCACAAATGCACTTCTAAAAGAATGATGAAACAATCCCATAGATATATTCCTAAACCTTGTAGACAGCTTTCCCAGAAGTGTTGAAGCTATTATAGCTGCAAAGGTTGCAGCAACTTAATATTGAACCCTACGGTCTAAGACTGGGATGTCATTAATGTTCATGTGTGTGTAAGGCTCGGTTTCCACTAGTGCGACTTGTCATGCGACTTGGGACTGCAAAGTCACACCCTAATATTTTCCAATGAGTACCGTTCATATCTGTGTGACTTATAGTCACAGCGACATTAAAGTAGTCCCTGCACTATTTTGGTCCCACTTTGATGCAACTTGAGGTCCATAGACCTCAAGAATTTACAGGCATTGTTTCAAGTCGCACCAAAATCGTGGCAAAATTGCATGACTTTCAGGTCGCAATAGTGGAAACCTAGCCTAAAGGCCGGTGTCCCAATACTTTTGGTAATACAGTGTATATGGCAGCACAATGGCTTTTTTGCCATGCTGCCACATATATGTGTTTCACTGCCATCAGTGTATTCAATCTTGTGTCACCAGCATGTGAGCACACAATCATGATCAGCTTCTGGTCACATAGCAATGATCAGAAGCTACTAGCATGAGGTTTCAATCGTGTGATCACCAATCAATCAAAATGTAATGTTTCTGGTGGTACAGCTCCCACTGGTGGGAAGAGATGAATGCAACTCTGTATTGATTTATACCTTACTAAATGTATTTATTAAAAGTAAGCAGTGTAAGTAAATGCACTTAAATTGATATCAGCCTCTTGGGGTCTACTGTAAAGCCCTGTATAGCTGGGCTCAGATTAGGAGAGGAAAAATCAGCAAAAGTCATGCTGCAGTGCACATGTGCTAACAAGAAATATGCTGATGGGAGGAGAGAACAGAGTGACAAGTAAATGAGCTCATCAGTCTGCTGCTTCTACTTTACTGTCCAGTCACAGGCTGGGAGATGGACAAGACCTGCAAGTGTTACTGAACTGCAGCACAGAAATGTCAGATCCCCCGCCACCCCACCCTGCCATGCAGGGCTGTGCTGCATGGCAGAGCTATGTAAATGTCAGGGCTTGAGAATAGACATACAAATCTTCTGTCAATAAATCGAATCCCTCATATAAATTAAAATCTGTGTATTATGCCGTTTGTTGGGGCTTGGGTAAAGACATGCAAGATTTTGCCAGTCAACATAAAGATCACTAGGCAAGTTACTTAAAGGAGAAGTATGGAAATGCAAAAGTAGGTAGTATATGCTACCCTCATACCTGCATTGCATTTCTTTCTTTTCCCAGTCCTTTAGTTTTTGCAGAATAGTCTTTTGAAGATCCCAGAATCAGCCACTGTACGGCATGTGATGTCACTGTACGGCATGTGATGGCACTGTACAACATGTAATGACTCTGTACAACATGTAATGACTCTGTACGGCATGTGATGACACTGTACGGCATGTGAAGGCACTGTACAACATGTAATGACTCTGTACGGCATGTGATGGCACTGTACAACATGTAATAGCACTGTACGGCATGTGATGGCACTGTACAGCATGTGATGGCACTGTACAGCATGTGATGACACTGTACGGCATGTGATGGCACTGTACAACATGTAATGACACTGTACGGCATGTGCTGGCACTGTACAACATGTAATGACTCTGTACGGCATGTGATGACACTGTACGGCATGTGATGGCACTGTACAACATGTAATGACTCTGTACGGCATGTGATGGCACTGTACGGCATGTGATGGCACTGTACAACATGTAATGACACTGTACGGCATGTGATGGCACTGTACAACATGTAATGACTCTGTACAGCATGTAATGACACTGTACGGCATGTGATGGCACTGTACGGCATGTGATGGCACTGTACAACATGTAATGACACTGTACGGCATGTGATGGCACTGTACGGCATGTTATAGCACTGTACAACATGTAATGACACTGTACGGCATGTGATGGCACTGTATAACTTGTAATGACACTGCACGGCATGTGATGGCACTGTACAACATGTAATGACACTGTACGGCATGTGATGGCACTGTACAACATGTAATGACACTGTACGGCATGTGATGGCACTGTACAACATGTAATGACACTGTACGGCATGTGATGGCACTGTATAACATGTATCAGTGACTTCTCCTACCTTAGTCACTGACTGAAGTGCTGATATCTCTGCCAACTCTTCTGACCATTGAAACATGCTGAGGGCGAGGGAGGAGGGAGAAGGGAGGGGTAGAGAAGGGATGGGGGAGGGAGGAGAGAGAGAAGAGAGGGGGGAGGAGAGAGAAGGGAGGGGGAGGAGAGAGAAGGGAGGGGGGAGGAGAGAGAAGGGAGGGGGGTGCAGCTACACTCTGCAAAGTCTCAGGAATGAACACAGAGCAGAGAGAGGACAACAATCAAGCAAAATGACAGGGAAGTGGGTGGATCCAGACTCCAGAGCCAGACCATAGTCGGTATGACACTGTATGAAAGTCTGTAGCCCCTCCCACAGATATTTAGCTCGAGTTTAACAGATAGGAGGCACTTCTGAGAGGGCTGGAAATATTTTTAGATATCAGCAGCTCACATAGAATAGATGTAAGCAAAAAAAGGAAACCCATACTTCTCTTTTAATCTTTTGTGGTTATGTCACCAGATGTAACTGCCATTATAGCTGAGCTATTAATGAGTAAACATGAATACTATTTTAGCGTTACCATTTCTAATTTCATTGCTTTTCTATTACTGCTTCTAATCTTCTGAATCAAAGTCAGGACGCTGATGGCTTTTTCGATCAGGCAAACTGAAAATACAGTACAAACAGACTTGGATAAAAGCTCTGTTATTCACATGCACAGGCTTGCACTATTAATATGGTTACATCTGCATTTCAAATATCAGGCTGAAAAGCCATTTGATCTGTAAAATAATTTGAATAAAATGGATCCGCTCATGCTAACAGCTAATTTGATAATGCATGTTCTTCCTAACTTCATTTATTACACACAGGAGTCCAAAATGAGAGAATATTTTCCTCCCAGCATTGTTTATGTAATGTAATTTAGGATAAAGATTTATGGGCTCTAGTCAAGACGAACATTGTAATTTTAAATAGGCTACTTGGTCAATAAATGTTGAAGTTGCAGCCATCAACATTAGGGTCCAGTGTAGCTGATCTCTCCATGTTATGCACTGATGACACTGTATTTTTTTTTAAACAGATGACACTGTATTTTAATTTGTTGTTTTATGTGTAATACAAGAACCATTTGTGTACAGAAGAGATTTTGTGTTTGATAGTAATAATGTATATTCTGCACTATATAGATGATACCAGCTATAAAATGATCATTTATATATATGAATCTCAGCCCAGCAACTGATTTAGAATAAAATTATCTTTTATATTTTTTATAGAAAATTATTTTTGATTAAAAAAAAGTAGAAGCCCTCTTTAGGATATAAATTATGTCAGTTAGCAGGGCCTATATTGTTACTTGTGAGACTGACAAACATCCACCTGGATATCGAGCAGCCAAGATGGTAGATGTAGTTATAAGGATTATGCAGCCTATATAAAAGATTACTCCTGTTATCTCCTGTTATCTCCTGCATTAACAAAAAAAATCTACTGCACATTGGGCAGACTGAGCCAGCCACAGCTGGGACGAAGGTTAACATGTGGGTTGTCAGGTAACTCACAGTATATGAAGGCCACACAGAGTCAGATCTCTCATCAAAAAGTTATGGAGGTTTCCCTAAGGTCAGTGGAATGGCTGCACCATTGAACTCACTATGACATAAACAACAAAAAAAGCATAGGGATTGGTTTACTAAAACGGGAGAGTGTTAAATCAGCTTCTAACTTCAGTTTGTTCAATTTAAGCTTTGGCAAAAAAAAACAAAACCGGAAAACTCTGCAAAGCTGCACCAGATTTTGCACTCTCAACCCCATAATGTTTTGTAAATCAATGTTTTGTTTGGCAGAATGGCCTCTATCAATTGTTGGTCATAGAGATTTGGGAAATCTGAGCAAGTGACACCAAGTACTTCTAACTCATCTATTGTTTTCCCTACTCCTAACACTCATCTATTCTGTCACATCACTGTCCCAAATATGTGTGCACTGGGACAGATTGTTGTACATTAGTCTGAAACTCTAATAGGAAACCATTGCTTCTCCTAGCTAAAAGTGTATAGCTAGCTAGCTATTCTTTTATATTGTTTTGGGTGGAGTAGGAAATTGTTTCTGTTTTGCTTTTCTTTTCTTTTTCTTTTTTTTTTTTTTGCTGTATCTATCCTCTTTGGGAGATTTCCATTAAATTGCTGTCCTGGTTACACAACATAAAGTGAGAGGAGATCTCCCCAAAGTGCCATCTTAGTTGACACTGGAACAAGTGTCCGCACTGGAAGATCTCTTCTCATCTCTTCTCTTCTCACAACATGAAGTGAGAGGAGATCTCCCCAAAGTGCCCTCTTAATTGACACTGGAACAAGTGGCCACACTGGAAGATCTCTTCTCATCTCCTGTTTCTGCGATATCTGTAAAATTTTGGATTTTCCACGATCTTCGATCCCTGTGACAGTGGTCACTGGGACAAATAGGGGAAAAGGGGACACAGACAGCTATAAAAGTATGACAAACTGTTCAGAACCCTCACCGCTATGGAAAAGAGTTTTGGCAATAAATAAGCATCAAACAGCTGATAAATACCAGGCACTTTGAGCGGTCACAAAAAAGATTGAAAATGGTATTTCAGTAGCCAGGAGTCATAGAATCCCTTGAGAAATTCAAGAGGCGTGTCACCACTGTTTCTGTGACCATCATAATCTAAAAATAATTAAAGGAAACCTGTATTTAGGGATATACTGTATGTAGGCTACTAGAGCAGACCCCATTTTGAAAATGCTAACTGCCTGGTTGTTTCTGGCTTCAAAACCTTCAGATTCACTGACTTAAAACAAGCATGCAGCCAATGAAGAAGACCTGATGAGCATTATTGTTTCAGATCAATGACTCCAAGTGTCAAAACAAGTGGATGAGCATGTCAACCAATCAAATAGCATTTTTAGAATGAGTTCAGCAGTGGCAGTCTGTGTATTTTCTTTAATGAGTATGCCTAATAGAATCCCATAATCAGATATTATTTCTTCAGACTAGCTGTCAGGAAAGGGTCCATCCACTGGTAAGATATATCGTTTGGCATGCAGTACTGGGGTCCACCAGCAGGTGTGTCCTGGCAGTGTTGAACTGTCAGGAGAATATTTCCCTGCTGGTGTCATTTCATCTTTTGGCCGCAGTACTGACGTCCACCAGTGGATGGATCCTGGCAGTATGGAGCAGACAACACTCCCTGCGCTCAGGTGTGACTTGAAGTCAATTATAGTCAGTCCTATAAATACCCGGCAAACCCTCACATGCTTGCCTTGGTATCTTTCTTCCTTGCGCCCTGACCTGTATCCTGTATCCTGTATCCTGTAAACCTGTATCTCCTGTATCTGAACCTGAACCTGAGCCTGCTCCTGAGCCTGTATCCTATCCCATCCATTATCTCCCTCTCCTAACCTGCCCTTGTTCAGTTGCTTATCTCCTGTGTATGACCTTGGCTTGGCTAAACGTTTATGTTTCTGGTATATCCCTTGTTCCTGCTGACCTGCTGTGTATGACCCTGGCCTAGCTGACATCTGTGATTCTGGTATTGCTTCTTGCTGTATATATTGTTATTTGTAGTGGGTTTGTTGTGTTGGTGTTGCACTGTTTGTATTTTCTGAATTATCACCTACTTTAATAAATATTATTATTCACTTACATGCGTTTTGGGTTATCTCTGTGCAGTCCACACAGTCTGGTCTACTAGTCTCCTGACACTAGCTTCTTCGTAGTGGCCCTTCAGTTATACATCAGCTCATTAAAATTAATAAATGCAAGTTAAGTCCTACTCTTCTGGTCAACATGAGCTCGGGTATAATTAAAAGCAAGATAAAAAGCAGCCCATATTACCTTTTTTACTTTCTGAAAATTGTGAAAGAAAAATTGAATTTGCCCATTGGCTGGGGCAATGTTGTTATTAGTTGTTTAATGCATAATTAGTGTACACCCTCATAAATGTGTCCTAGTGATAGTAGGCTGAGCAGACTTCCCCAATTTCCAGAAGCTGTCCACAGAAAAAAGTGTTCTCATTCTATAAATGGAGTCCCTGCGCAGGAACTGTGTTGTACGCTTGTCGGAACTTCCCTGTAATTTAAACCATGTGCTGGTATCTGACCAGCAAAAGTAACACGAGAGTGGGGAAGACCTAATCCCACCTCCTATTTCTGGTCATGCAATAATTTTGTCACATGACTCAAAGCTGCAATACTGCCGTAGTCCAAAACCCACTGCACAGTGAGCATTGCTGAACTATCTCCTTCTATATGTTAGATGTCCTGAACACTGCTGCTAAAAGGACTTAGACTATGGATGTAGTGAACTTGAGCTTTGTGTATTGTCTGTGCATTCTCCTACATTGAAATCAAGATGATTGTTCTCTCATGGTGGTTTGCTAAACTGTAATAAAACTAAAGAATATGCAGTATAATAGCATGGGGATGAGCCATCAGAACAAGAGCAATAATACAGCCATTGCCTGTAACAACTTTTTAGTTATTTTTTTCTTGGTGGTTTGATGAAGCCCATTTTATTGTTTTGCACAGAAAAAAATGGGTGACATAACAGATATGTTTGTAGAGTGCTGAGGCTTATTTTAGATCCGCACTACAAGCCATACAACTTTAAGCTACACCCACCTTATTGGCCACTCCTTCAGGAATTTTTATTCTTGAAATATCAAGACTTCCCTCCTAACTATGCATGCATATGTTGGTGCCTTTTATTTGAAAACGTTTTAATGTGTACATACAACCTTCATTCATCATGAAAGTGAATAGTATTTTTTTTCACAAAAATTACAAAGATAAGCGTATGTGAGGTCCATTAAACCTAGGTGAAAAAAGGTGAGAAGGCATTCTTTGATGTCCATTTTAACTGTGCAGATAGGAGCATAGGCAACTTGCAACCACTCCAGCCGATGCAGGTAGACATGGCTAGTTAGAAGACATCGAGACAATCTATCTATCTATCTATCTATCTATCTATCTATCTATCTATCTATCTGTCTGTCTGTCTGTCTGTCTGTCTGTCTGTCTGTCTGTCTGTCTGTCTATCTATCTATCTATCTATCTATCTATCTATCTATCTATCTAATATTAAATGTTTAAAATTTGCTTCATTTATCTATATATCTTTCCCTCATTTAAAACAGTTCTAACTATACTGAGGCACATAACTAGCACTCGATCTCAGTAATATGCATTGGAAACTCCATTAAGTCGAAGCACTCAGCCATGCAGCATTTTAGGAACCACTTTTAAAAGTTAGTTCATAATTTAGCATATGTTTAATGGGGTCCCATCTGCTGGATTCACAGCATGCTGTCATGGAATTTATTTTCCCACAGCTAGTTGTCTGCTTCTTACTATTTTCTTCCTTTTGAATGCAAACCCTTACTTTGTAATTTTAACTGCTCTTTGCTGTAAACACACACTGATTTATACTTAAAATTATTTACAATTTTGCACTCTTTGGCATAGCCAAAGAATAACACTGAGGTTTTAAAAATAATCATTACTTCCAGAGTACAGTCATAACAGCTAAAGTACGCGTAGATGTTCAGAGCAGGTCAGCTGGGTGTAGAAGTGCATACTTGAAGATGTATGCCAAGATGAAGACCCATTTTCACTAATTCAGACACCTATTGTTGGCTTATCTCTATTTGAAGAGATGAGTCTGTGTGATGCTGTTATATGTTTATTAGCAAAGATAAATAAAAATGGACAATAAGTAGCCAAACCAAGGTCCCAAATATGTAATCACTGTGAAGAAATACTGCCATTTGTAAAATTTAAGAGAATGTCTTTATATTTGCTATATTAAGGTAATGCTGGATTTTACAAGTAAGAAATGTGGTTACCTTTGCTTTGTTGACTACTGAAGATAAAGGCAGATATTATTTTGGTAAACTTGTTTTTTTTAATTGCAAATTATACAATCCTTGAGTGAAATAACTGTGTTTCCTTGACTTATGGGGATCTCTGGTCTAGGAGTCACGTGGCTTACATGATATGTAAGGCACTCATTCCCTCTGTCTCTGATTCATCTCCCAAAGCGATTATGGCAGATGTTTGAAGGTAAACTATATACATTGTACAGCTGATTTGGCTAGCAGACTAGCAATGACAGGTTTGAAAGTTAACTCACTGATTTTGAATAGCTGTGCTGTAGAGTTGTAGTGGGAAGGTGTTCAAGTATCCAATGGCTTTGCATGACAACATTTCAAGATGGTTGAAGGAAGTCCCTTGTTTCATTACAAGTTAAACATTATATCAATCCGGGATGTATGACCATCCATGCATTGCAGCCATGGTATACTACAGTGGCATTTAGCCTGTGACCTCCTCTGAAGGGTAGGATAAAAGATCGGATTATCTGATATAGCTCCTCACCAGAAATTACATTTTAAACAAGCTTGAAAGCTCAGAGCAATTTTTTCTTGCAGCAAATGTATGCACAGTATCTCAGGGCTTCTACTAGCTTTTATGACTTTTTAAAATAAGGTGGACAAGGTAATTTGCATGTACTCATGGTAATAGGTCCACTTTGTAGAAGTTTCTATAGATTACATGCCATTATACTGTCCTCCAAAAGCCTGGAGGTAAATAAATCTTTTATGCGCACCACTGTGGTAGGGGAGTTGTATAGGAAGCAAAGCAAAATGCAACCTTTCACTTTTTTATATTAAAAAAAATATAACGCCTAATACATAGATAATGCATTCTGCTTGTATAACCAAATTCAAGTCGCATTTCTGTGTGTTAAACAAGTCAAAACAGTGATGCGTTTCAGGAGGATTGGGCTTAGTTGACTAAGGCCAATCTGAGAAACGTGTCGGGGTGTGGCCAATTGTCGAGGGCCGTGGCTAAAGCTGGTATTATCACTGTTGTGACTTGATTAACACACAGAAACAGGACATGCTCCTTACAAGATTGGTACCTGGAGCAGAGGGGAAGCTAACATAACATCACCCAGGAGGCTTATGAATGGCACTATTCATGTATATGTAACATTCTGCTTGTATGTCTGAAAGAAATATCATGTTCTTTACTAGCTAAGGGATGATGCTCTGTTATGTAAATATATCAATATATTTTAAGCTTTTATCTGAAACACTCATTTCCAAACTTGTTTCCCAAGAGTCACTGATCATCATAATAAAATTGTACATTTTGGCTATAGATTAATCTCGGCAAAATGATTTATGCATAGTTGTTGTCATAGCTAACCTGTAATAGCAGAGCGTGAAAATGCAGGAGTAAAAACGTGTTAGTATGTCAGTGACCCAGCAGATTTTCTGCAGATTTTTTGGATTTGCCCTGCTATACCCCAGTTTTGATCTAAGATCACACGATTCATACATTCTCTAACTGCACACCCTATTCCTGTACAGATTGAAATTTGCCTTTTGGGCCTGGTTAACTCGCTGGCACATACGAGGGCAACCAGAACCTTCCTTGGCTTATTGCTTTTCTATGCCAGAAAGGCTATATAACTGAACTGGAAGTCCGACTAGGCCCCTACCCTAGACTCTTGGAAGGCCTTAGTAAACTCTGTTGTACTGCTTTAAAAGGCCACTTACCAATCTCGAGGCTGTCCCTGTAACTTTAACAAAGTCTGGGAACTCTGGGTCAATTCAGACGCCATGACTAATTCCTATGTAACCTCCTCAGTCCCATAAGTTGAGTTCCATCTTGTGAGTGGTGTGGAAAGGCTGCTGCTTTTCTGTGAATAAACTTTGTTACAGTCCGCCGCACCCTGGGTTCATGGGCAAACTCAGATCTAAATACAACTCCTTTATATACTTTTAATTGCAAAGCTGATAGATCACTCTATGTCATTTTAACCAGTTAGTCTTGTTTTCTGTTGCTGAGAGGTCTAGTAACATTTACATGAAGTGATCTCAGACATAATTATTTTGTGTCTAGGCATAAGCTGAATAAAGATCAGGTGGAGCCCTTTGGACCCATGCTGGTTCCTAATTTGCCACACCAGTGACTTTGCAAAGTTACTCCAGACTGCTGTTTGCATTGTACATCCTATTTGTGTGTTGATCCACACTGCGGTCTGCAATGTACATCTCATTCATGAGTTTCTCCACACTGCGGCCTGCATTGTACATCCCACTTGTGAGTTACTCCACACTGAACTGTGGCCTGCATTGTACACCATTTGTGAGTTACTCCACACTGTGGCCTGTATTGTACACCCCACCCGTGAGTTACTCCACACTGTGTCCTGCATTGTACATGGGAGGGCTATTAACATTTACATGAAATGATCTTAAACACACAGAACTATTTTGTGTCTAGCCGTAAGCTGAATAAAGATCAGGTGGAGCCCTTTGGACCCATGCTGGTTCTGTATTGTACATCCTGTTTGTGATTTACTCCACACTGCGGCCTGCATTGTACATCCCATTTGTGAGTTACTTCACACCGTGTCCTGCATTGTATATGCCATTCGTGAGCTACTCCACACTGCAGCCTGCATTGTATATCCCATCCGTGAGTTACTTCGTGGCCTGTATTGTACATCCCATTCACATTCTATTCATGACTCCACATTCCTGCAGTGTGGCGCTTGTGATATGTTATGGTGTTCTTTCTGCTTAACATTGCAGAAAGAACTCTGTGATTTGAAGATGAGCCCATCACACCATGACTTTTACAAGTCATGTAACTGGTTTCTCCTTCTGACTTTGTTTTTTTTCTCGTGCATTTTATTAGTACTTGGTTCGGAGTCCTGAAGCAACTGGAGCATTAATCATATTGCTGTGCTCTATAAATGTGCATTTTGTTTTTTTCCTGCTACCCTTTACACGGGGTCTTATGTATTTGTTCAAAAGAAATTAGTTGCTTTATCTAGAATTATATTGGAATTATTCTTTAAAATTAATAGTTTTCTTCTGTTTTTATGTTACTGTAATGCACCCTTATAATAAATTCCACCTTGTTTCAGTCTATTTGTAATGAAGTACGCACAGTAGTCTGATTGCTGACAGTGAACAGAATGCCATTCTAGAAGGAACACACTACTTGTAATAACAAATGACAACTTGTAAGCATTTACAGTTGATGGCAGTGAGAATCAATTGATCTATCAATAAAAGGGAGGCTGATCTTCCATTACTATTGACTGACAGTTTATTGTTTTTGTAGTTAAACAAGTGTAGTGTGGTTCATTATGTTCTGGTATATGGATATGTTTAACATACATTACAAATCTGCATTCAGTCAGACAGTCTTTCACTTATCCTGTGTTATGACTGGACAGTGTCATTACTCTTACAGGCTTATTGACTGGGAATGCTTACAGAGCCAGATCTGAGCTATTCAATCAGCATTACATTTTCAGGTCTACTCTGTTACTATTTTTTTACCATTACACCAATTAATAAATTAATTAAAAAACATAAAACCATTCGCCATTAACCAATCCTTTTTCTGTTCATTTCAAAGGATTGTTGGTTTTCAGAGTAAAGAAAAACCAGAGCATGAGTCAAGTCCTTTTTTACATTATATCATTTTGTATGTATTGGAGAAGACTATGGGGTTGATTTACTAAAGGCAAATAGACTGTGCACTTTGTAAAGTGCAGTTCCACTCTACAGGGACAGTTGCTCTAGATCTTAGTAAATCAACCCCTAAGTCAACATTTTAAGGACATTTCCTATAGTGATTGATGACAATAATCTGCCTTCCCAGGGTTATCATTGCATACAGCTCAATTGTTCTGTATCCTTCTTCTCATAATGTCTCTTGGTGTATAGTAGGAAAGGGTTTTTTAAAGCCTTTTTTAGAGTTAAACATGATGCTTATTGAACATGTTTAATTTAATGAATGTCTGGAAATAGGGAACAAGCCACCATTGCAAAAGGAGTCAGTGGTCTTAAATGTGGCTACAACCTGTACAGCAGCTTTTTTCAACTAGGGTGCCCATGCACCCTCAGGGTTGAAAAAGACCTAGAAATTGCCCAAAAAATGTCAACAGTCCAGTGGGTGGATCAAGACGACCTTTTAGTTATATAAAGCCACAGATTTTCATTGTGCCCATTACAACCTTCCAGGCGCTGGCATCTCTTAACCAATGGCATCATCGGTTGATAAGGAGGACATCGGGCACCTGCACAGCATTCTTATTTGCCCCTCCGCTGCCCCTCTCCATCAGCACTGGGGTCACATTAGCTGAGTGAGAGAGAGAAACTGAGAGAGACATTGGAATACTAGTCAGTACCAGTGTGCAAAGGTGTATTTGCTCTGGAAGAATATATCACCTCCAACGTTGGATGTCCTGTGTGTGTGTGTGTGTGTGTGTGTGTGTGGATGTTGCATCAATAGGTAAAACTATTCGTTTTGTTTTTTCATTTTACAATGGTGTGCAGAATTTTAAAATGTGCCTTGATTTAAAAAATGTTGAGAAACACTGCTGTACAGTACCATTATTTGAGAGTATCTATAACACACTGATGTTACATGTTATTTAAAATGTTTGTGCTCAGAAAATATAATATAATTTCAAATTTAAAAAAAAAAGGAAAAAAGAACAAATCTGTTTGGAAAATTTCTATTACCCTCTACGAACCAGATTAAGCTGAGAGTGGGACTACTTACTACTGGAAAAGAAGGGTAGAAAAGAGCTGAAATTACATCTGCAGTCTATGCTGTCTCTATCACTGTATATCACATGCATAGGAGTTGGATGAGACAGATGTTTTGACAGTAGAGAAAGTTCAGATACCCAGTGTCAGTATCCAGTGTGGGAATTCCTTAGACACATAACTGTCCTTTACAAAAATGGGGACTTAAGAGTAAAGAAGACCTTAAAGATCTGGCTACATTAACAATGAAATGTTTTACCCAAGGCCACAATCACTAAAACTGATGTTTTATTTGTTGATGCCCCAGAACAGGAATGAGCAACCTTCTGACTCTTGATGGTTAGTGCTCCTTAAGATATCCCTACAGCAACCAGCAAAAGATGTGCAGTGTGTGGGTCAGGACTTTAAATGTAGCCTGGTCTTGAAGCCTTCTTTAGGATTCACAAGTATGAAAAAAATAATAGTGTCTGTTATACAGTACTGTATATTGTCTGTTTTGTGTCACTTATAAACAAATACTGGTTCAGATCTAGCGACTAAAAAGCGTGGCACAATATAAAACCTAATTATACACAGGGACATTTGTAAATCAATTTCTCTCTGTCTACCAGAATCCCCAACTTCACATAAATATTTAGCTTTCATCATACTATACATGGTTCAAGAGAAGTTCATCCATTCTGTTATCACGATCCTCAGGCTTGATGTGTAGCACAAAAACTCTTAGCATATGATTATTTAATTGATTTGCTGTACTTGAACATATAAATCATTCTGTGTTGTGATTGATACAATTCCCCGTGGAGAACCCCAAGCTACTGTGTGCTTCATAGCAAATCATTTTTAACATTATTTTAATACATCTCCAAGGTTACCGCTGGTTCATGCACAGACACTTGCAGTAGAAGGAAACAGGACATTCTATAATGATATTGCATCAAGGATTTGTGCAGATAACTCTATCAGAAGGGGTGCTGCAATGAAAACACGGGCACTCCTTTGCCATCCATGTAAACTAGGCCTTATAGCTAAATTATAAATGCTACTGCAGGTGAGATGCTACACCTTACAATATGCACAGCGAATACACTTTATTGCACTGAGCAACATGCACCTCTGTACACACAGCACTTTGCATCACAGTACTCACATCACCACTAAAGCAGAGATAACAAACCACATACCCCAATGGCATGTAATATTGACTTCAGAGCTCACGTGTGTGGCTCAGCAGGTTGCAGCGAGATCAAAGAAGGCAGAGGGAAAGGGCAGGTGCTTAAGCACCCACATCTCCCCACATGGTACATATGAGTACGTGGAGCACTATTATTACTGTCCATCAACAAACACTGACCTTCAGATAACTAACATCCTACGTTAAATGTTGCTGCCTTGATCAGGAGTTTTGCCACAATATGCAAGTATACAAAGCATATTTGCACATTATTATAGACTTTTTTTTCACAATAGAAACACATTTTTGTAGACTTACATGATAAAACACCCCTCTCTAGCAATGTGACAACCACAATCTTCCTCATCGTTGACTTTGACATCTTTTGTTTTTTTTTCTGGATTTGGTATGTTGATTGGATAGAGAATACAGCTTACAACACCATCCTCTCAGCCCAAAAGGGAACAGACTGAAACCCAAATATTTAAAACTTTGCCAGCACACAGGATCAGGCCCCCAAGGCAAGTCATTGGCTGAATTATTAAATCTTTATAACAAAGGTTGCTTTCTCTGTAGCACAGCCCACTGGATCATGCTCAGCAGCACCTTAGCTACGTTTTAGAAAGATTGAGTTGCTATTTTAAGGTGAAGATTGGATAGATCTTTGTGTAGCCATATGCAAGGATTTCTAATGATTCATTTTGACCCTCATAGAATTTTTTATTTACAAACATGTTGCACATGTTAGGTGACCATTGCACAGACATTTAACTGTGGCATCAGTTTATCTTTGCTCTCTCAGCAGAGGACACTGCAAAAGTGATCATATTTTTATTATTATTATATACAGTATTTCTAATATTTATATTCTGTTTATTATTATTTCTATGTTATTACTGACCTCAATTACATTTTATCATGTAAAAGGTCAAAGGTTGGGAGTCTGCCTTTCCGTATCTCATCAATTACATGATTGCACTGGTTTCAGATATTGTACAGAAATGTAGCTCAATGCAAATATTGCTCTAGCACATTGGGCTTACTGATCCAGTTCTATGAAAACTTTGACCCCTAGAGATAGCAGTGATAGCTGCCTGCGCAGATGTCATCACAGAAAACAAACCTGTAACCTAAGAAATATGCTGCTACTGCCAAGTTTTTTTGGAAATGCTTATTGCCTGACTGAGGCTACAAATCCTAGTCTGCATCCTTGTTTCATGTCAGTATTTGGTCAAGAGGTCAGCAAGTTAACTAAGGCAGTCTCCACAATTTTTCATAACAGGTCTACTTTAACTTTAGTATGGAACCTTTGAATTGTTCCTGCCTTTATTTAGATTGTGCATAGAATAGCTCAAGGATTTGTACAATTTTTGCATATACAGAATCATGTGGCCTTTAGACTTTCTTTACCCACCAATCAGCATCCTATCAATAATCAGATAACAATTATTTTTATCCAGTACCCAATTTGATTATTCGCTGTTCAGCTTAGGTTACTAGCTTACAATTTGATATCAAATTTGCTTACTGTGTTTATCTAGGCTAGATATGGCCTTTAAAGCAGTTTTTCTCAAGCTGTGTGTGCCTTGACACATTTCTGTGTCACAACTGCCATTAACAGGGTTACAGCCTTGGCAATGGTCAGAGCTATGACTGTTATAATCACTGTAACATATGGCTATAATCAATGTGGCATTGATGGGGATAATTACTTTGGTAAGGTATATTTATTGGTATAATCACTGTGGCATTGAAGAGTATAATCATGGTGGCACTAATGAACCCTCACTGTGGTAATGATGGGAACGTGCTCTCTGAAACACGGGTGTAACCACTTTGGCACAAGTCTTCAGCATTTGTAATAATGATTGCACAGCAGTAGTTAACTATTTTCTCCTAACACCCCATTTCAATACTGCAGCAGAGTCTTCAAATAATGACAATAATAATCATCACCATCATGTTTGTATGTATGTTTTGTATCACAACATGGAAATAGCTAGGGGTGACTGCCTGTAAAGCGTATTAATGCATGATGATTTTATACAGCATCTTATGGTTCGTGTTTTCTGATCAGATTGTAAAGCATTTCTGAGGGATCCGGAACTCTGTATTGGATCATATAGAGCAGTGTACATTTATGTTTGCTGTTGCTTTAGCCATGCTTTACATTACTTCTATTACTCAACAGGTCAGAATGAATTCAACTCAAACATGTCTCAAACTGACCTCACACTAATCTCAAATGCAAGCTATTTTCTGTTTAATTTGTTTTTTAATCTGAAGCGTGTAAACTTGCCCTAAAAGGTGTGTCAGAAAATGCCATACACAGACCAATAGTTGAAAACAACTTGTTGGTAATCAGTCCATGTTAAGGGCAAAACAGACACCCCTGGATGATAGAATCTATATAAATATTCAAGGACAGGATGAAAAATTAAGTTATCTTATGTAATTTATTAAAACAAAAAGAACAGTTAATAGTGGCATAGTTATCAGGGTTGAAGGCAAAGTTTGACGTCCTATCTATTTGACGTCCTATCTATTTGATCGTCAAGCTTCCAGTTTGATATTTTTCCAACAGATGGGAGCAGTAATGTGCAATGAGTACTGACATTTTGAGGTTGATTTACTAAAGCAAAATAGGCTGCTCCCTTTTCAAGGGAAGATTAAATTTCCCCCAGAGATTAGTGATGGTGCTGAAATTTCACTTTGCAAAGAATACCCAATCACATGCAAGGAAAGCAAGTAGAAGTATTTTTGCTTGCACATGATTATGACAAAAGTTAGCAGAGTTCACCTAATTCAATAAGCTCTGGGGAAAACCCCCTTACAAAGGGAACAGTCTATTTGCCCTTAGTAACCCCATTGAGTAAGTTTCCCTCTATCACCTCAGTTGGCGGCAAGTCATTACACTGAATGGCTGTTTTGCTACTGTCTATGAAATAGAACCCTGTCCTGAACACTTATCAGTATGAGCAACATGTGTACTTGAGCTCCTAACTGCATCAGGTATTATTCTATTTGAAACTCACCAATGAATGCAAACTGTTCATGGTGTTGATATCATGCATGACTAGACCAAAGGGTGTCAATGGTGTTCCCAACCTGTGACTGAATTTTATGAGCTTCACAGGAAACATAATTATTAACTGATTGAGGAGAATCAGCAGATCACAAACTTCTGACAAAATACTCTGTTAGAATACACATTTGGCAAGAGCCTGTAAGTCACATTTTTGCTATTATTGGATACTTAAAAGTTTGTGCACAATAGGTTCCTCATATGTTCTCAGCCAAAATGACAGCTGAAGTTTTTGAGAGGCTGAAAGTTATCCACCATACAGTCCAGACCTGGCACCCTATGATTTCAATCTTTTTTCAAAACTAAAAGAAAACCTTTGTAGGCATCGCTGTCCATCCAATGAAAACACATGAGAATTCTGTCAGGTTGTGAAAACAAAGTGAGGACTTCTACCAAATTGTTTCTTGTTGGCAAAGATGTATACAGTTATCTTGTTACTATACTAAATAAGGGATAAGGGCTGAATTGCCCAGGAGGATGGGGAAAAAAGGACTTTTAAGGTGCTGTTTACATCAAAAATATAATCAAAAAATTCTGTACAATCATAAAAAGATGAAAATTTTATTGAGTTTAGAATTAAAATAATTTATGTCTCTCATGGAATATGGGACATGCTTTTAAGAACAATATGAAATTAATGAATATCACCCAAAAATTGTTCACATTGGACAATGCAACATAAAGCAACTACTTAAAGGTGCCATGACAATCTGCCGCTCGACATGTTTCGCTCTAATACGAGCTTCTTCAGGAGTTTAAAGGCTATGATTGTAGTGGACTCTATAATGATGGGAGAATAGACAATGAATCAATACATGTGTACAAACATATTAAAAATACATCCAATGGATGAATAAACTAACTTATCAGAAAACAGATTAATACAGAGCATATAAATGCATATATATAAGTAGAAGTTTGGAGAACAAACAGTTCAACCAACTATATATGGAAAATCATGATTTGTATATCTTAGCAGGCTGTAATGCATCAATGCGACATAAATGTTTCAATAGAGTGGCGACATAAATGTTTCAATAGAGAGGCAAATTGGTGCTGATTTTGAACCGGGAAGTTCTCTCATATATGTAGGGACATCGCTGCCATAGTGTGACCACAGGGGAACACAAAGTTATATACTGGCCCTTTAAAAAAGCAAGATAGAATTAATAAGGAAAATGGGGGGGATGTCTGGGAATGAAAAAATCAGACTCCAAAACATCCTTGTTTGGTTTAAGGGTGTATTTATAGGGTAGAGCCAATTAGGAGTATTTACCTAAAGCATAAAAGTATCACGGTACATGTGTTGAATGGATATGGCTAAATTTAGCCATATCCATTCAACACATGTACCGTGATACTTTTATGCTTTAGGTAAATACTCCTAATTGGCTCTACCCTATAAATACACCCTTAAACCAAACAAGGATGTTTTGGAGTCTGATTTTTTCATTCCCAGACATCCCCCCCATTTTCCTTATTAATTCTATCTTGCTTTTTTAAAGGGCCAGTATATAACTTTGTGTTCCCCTGTGGTCACACTATGGCAGCGATGTCCCTACATATATGAGAGAACTTCCCGGTTCAAAATCAGCACCAATTTGCCTCTCTATTGAAACATTTATGTCGCCACTCTATTGAAACATTTATGTCGCATTGATGCATTACAGCCTGGTAAGATATACAAATCATGATTTTCCATATATAGTTGGTTGAACTGTTTGTTCTCCAAACTTCTACTTATATATATGCATTTATATGCTCTGTATTAATCTGTTTTCTGATAAGCTAGTTTATTCATCCATTGGATGTATTTTTAATATGTTTGTACACATGTATTGATTCATTGTCTATTCTCCCATCATTATAGAGTCCACTACAATCATAGCCTTTAAACTCCTGAAGAAGCTCGTATTAGAGCGAAACATGTCGAGCGGCAGATTGTCATGGCACCTTTAAGTAGTTGCTTTATGTTGCATTGTCCAATGTGAACAATTTTTGGGTGATATTCATTAATTTCATATTGTTCTTAAAAGCATGTCCCATATTCCATGAGAGACATAAATTATTTTAATTCTAAACTCAATAAAATTTTCATCTTTTTATGATTGTACAGAATTTTTTGATTATATTTTTGATGTAAACAGCACCTTAAAAGTCCTTTTTTCCCCATCCTCCTGGGCAATTCAGCCCTTATCCCTTATTTAGTACTTTATCAACAGGATGTGGTGCTTACAGTTGAGTATTTCTGTCCTTCCTATATCTTATCTTGTTACTATGTAAAACATGAATATACATCATTAAAGAGCATATTCTGCTAATCATTTTTGTGTTTAATTCAATAAAATATTCTTATCCAGTCTGACCTTTTATTCAACCTTTGGATTATAAAATTGAATATTACAGTAATCCCTGCTTTACACTGTTACAAATCCAGCATTACTTTACATGAAGGTGGAGCAAAGCATTGTGGGTGTGATTGGGAATGTATATTGTTAGTAAGCAGGCAAAGGGAAAACAGGCATCCCTTCTGTTTGATTATAATCTTCGTAGAACAATATAGTTTATGTTTACAGTAAGAATATAATTTTTTTTTAAGCATGTAAGAAAATTATTAGCATTTGTTTGTTTTTCTTTAAATGGATTTTGAAACAGAGATTTCTGTGTATAATATTTGAGAACTACAAATCCAGTAAAATATTTGCTAACCAATTTCAGGCTAGCTTTTACCACTAGGCTCGATCTTTCTGCACAGTATTGAAGTTGCATGCATAATATATAATACACAGATTTTTCATAGAACGCTCTAAAATTAAGCCAACTAAAGATGATAAATGAGACGCTTGACACTAATTCCCAGGCATGAGACACCTGTCTTGGTGTAATCAATGACGGTCATTAGGGATATTTTCTCCAATTTTTCTTTATTTCATATTTAATTTTAGTACATGGATCACTGTGGCAAAGGTGGTGAAATATGTGGTAAATGGTTGTATTATGTGAATAATGTTGTGTATATGGAAAATGGCAGCCAATTGAAGCAGGGGCGCTGCATAACCTGCTTTACAAGCAGGGTGTGTCAGCAATTTAGGAGTTAATGTACGTGGTGGTTATCAAAAGGAGGGGGCTTTTGGTATTAACTTGCTGACTGTGATGGTTTCAGACAGAAATTAAACCTCATACATAATCCTTTTGATATTGCTAGCTTTTCTCAGTGATTCATCAAACCATAGAGATGAATGACCAGCAATTAACGCAAATAAATGAGTGGAAGCCAGCAGATGGTGAATTAATGCAAGTCTGTGAGGAAAGGAAAGAGACTTCCAAAATGCTTACTGGGCCCTTGTCTAAGTGATAGAGCCTGGCAAAATAAAATATTCATAACAGTAATATAGATGTAATTTACAGCAACTATCCAACCAGCAAACAACATTATTTTAATGGTTAACATGAGAACATTATAGAGGGGGTTACTGGTGGAACTACTGTGGTCATAAAGTAAGAGTTGCACCCTGACTCCAGCGGTTAACCACACTGAGGTTCCTGTGGCCACCATTATGGAAGCATAGTATTCTCTGTATGTTGTTGTAGTGGTAGAAGGTCGTCATTGGCCACCCAAAGCACAGAAAAAATTTACAAAAAAACATAACTTTCATTAGCAATTATGACCTCACCTTCAGCTACTGGAAGATTCAGTTACCTGTATTTGCTAATATATGTGTATTCATTATATAGACATAGGAGGTAACCAGAGCAAGTGCTGTCAATCACCAATACTTAGTTATTCATTTTCGAATGAACAGTATAGTCAAAAAACAGTGGGGGGGGAGGAAGTGTACTGTCTAACATGTTAGCTCAGCATCCACAGCACCTAGGAAAAAGGTGCTACATGTAATTTGTCCCCTGGTGGACAATAAAAAAAGAAAATATATAGCGAGACCTCTTCTTTAAAGTGTATGAGAATCTGAAAATAAATTAAATACATTTATATATTTATTCTGAGCATATAATTCTACCCAATGATCCTGACAGTAGGAGATCTTCTTGCCTAGAGTGATAGCACTCACTGACTGTATATCGATTTAGGAGCGATGGTGTTACTCTTGGATGCTTAAACCCGAATTGTCCTACAGGCTGACATTCCAACACACAGTGCACCTACGTTCAGCATGAGATTAAGCCCAAACAACAGGACACCCTGGGAAAAGAACTGTGCACAGCTAGCACATTTTAGGGATCAAAAAGGTAGGTATAAAATGTAATTTTCAAAAAAGCAGGTTATTATTCAATAATATTAATCCCTTCCTACTCACAATGTGTATATTAAAATTTCCCAGCATGATGCCCCTGGTTGAGCATACGTTAATATATGTTCTCTCCAACACCTCAAGGTTACTGATTCTCAACTTCAGCTGTCAGTGATAGCTGGGGTCCTCACTGATGAGCAGCAACCAATCAGACTGGCTCCCAATCATGTGTTTATTATGGCAGCTCTGACATATTGAAGACATGCAGGCTATACTGTCTATATACTGTATATATTTTTCATTATTGTGCTTATCTCCTTATAATAATTATTTAGGTATGGAAATTATTTAGAATGTTATTGTTAAATTAAACAATGCATGCTGATGTTAAGTTTGCTTTTGCATCTAGGCATTAACGACTTGTGGTTTCACAAATGCCAATAAAAATAGAGAAAAATGTAACTTGTAAACTCATTCATTTTCACTGAGACCTCAGCAAGTTGAAAAATGCACCTGACTTATTTTTCTAGCAAACAGCTAGGCATTGCGTATTATTCATATGTGAAAATGTGTGCTTGCGGTGCACTGAAGGTTTGGTGTGTTTTTTTTTTTTTGCATTTGTACACGTTTGAGGTTCGTTTATTAAAACCGGAGAGTGCAAAATCTTGTGCAGCTGTGAATGGTAGCCAATCAGCTTCCAACTTCAGCTTTGAAAAAAAATCTGGAAGCTGATTGGTTTCTATACTGAGCTGTACCAGATTTTTCACTCTCCAATTTTAGTAACCCAACCACCTTGTGGCCTTGTACTTCACAACTTCACATAGCGCACATTATAAAGCACACATATGTGTGAACCCAGCCTTACATAGTTTGTAAGCACAGTGCTAGTATTTTACTGCAGCAAATATCCTCAATTGCTACAAGTTATAGCTAGGGATGTATGAGACTTTCATGTTACTCTCCTCTTATGATGTTCTGCGAGCTATAATGCTCTTGAACCGAGGTCACATTAAGGTTTGAACTATTATACAAACCAACTAGTGCAATCACTCAGACCTACTGTGCAGAGCACTCATTACTTGTTAGGTGCCGAATAAGCTGTTTGTTGTTTATATAGATTTTATTTTACATTAAATGATAGGTAGAATTCTACTGCATACTTCTATAATAATGTTCTGGTCTATATCATATTATAACAAATAATGTTTGCCTTTAATACTTTAATACTAATTTAATCAATAATAAAATAAGTGATAACCTTGAATACTTCAGGGTAGCTTTATTCTTGGTGTGTTAACACTTGTCAACTGGATATTGGTGGAGAACATCACCTGCTATTCCAGTGTCTGCCCGAGGACAATACCATTAACAGGTCACAGCAAGTATTATCACATGTCAAAGGTATATGTTGACACTTCACCTAGAATCAAGTATAACAAAAGTGGAAATATAAAAATATACACAAACGTATCTGAAACAGAAGAAGGCTAGCAGCAACGTTCTTTAGAGGGTAATTCCCATTTTGTTGAAAATAGCAAATAAAAAAAAATTAATATAGCATATACAATTGTGACACAACTCATATTGTAATTTAATGTTATTAAAAATTAGCTTTCCTTTTCAATCTGCAGCACTGTAGTTTTTTGTAAGATGCTATTCAAGAGGTCTTCTGTACATAGATGGAGTACAAAATGTCCAGAGAAATGTAATTTTCTGCTTGTGTGATTGGCTTACTGATTTTCCCAGTCTGCACTAAGATACAAGTCAGATTTTTGACATTCCCTGCAACAAAAATGTAATTTTTGGTGAGGTACTCCCAAAGGGAAATCAAGTCTAAAGGGATGCATTAGCGCCTTGCAAGTGCAGCAGCTTATTGATAATTATGAAATGTCTCCCATTCACGTTCATTTTTTACATGGACACAAACAAATAGCTATTTATTTAGAATAACAAAAGGTAGGAATCCAACAAAATCCCTGCAATGTACATTGATCATCCAGAGGAAAATGTTTTTATTTTTTCTCTACTTTAATGTCATTACACTTTAATGTCATTAACTGGACCGTGAGCTATTTGATTTTTTGTTTGTATGAATTATCCTTCATTCTACATCCTTCCTCCTTCTTTGCACTATGGTCACCATCCAGTGTTTTGTGGGTGCAGCACATGCGACTTGAGGAAACTAGACTTTTGTAAATATCAAGATGTTAATTCTCTCCCATTTACATGTCAAGCCCTGCATAACCTAGAAATGCAGTTGCATATATTAATCAAAAAAACCATCCAACAAGGACAGTAACATAGTAATTTCAGGCAGATGGGATTATGTCAAAACAGGTCAAGATAACTTAAAAAGTGGTAACCAGAATGAGATTTAGATAGGGAAGAGAAGTGTCTTTTTAAATTGTTTTATTGTGAGGGACTGATTGACAAAAGCTGTTGAGTTCTCGATTATACTAGGGTAGCAGCATTCTTTATCACAAAGGTACAATGAGGTACAATGAGTCAGTTAGGGATCCCCTGGAAGACCCATTATTGATGACTGGGGATCCGTAACTGAAATAATTACATTGATGATGTACAGTGATACGATTTTACAAGTATTTGGGCTTCTTTTTTCTTATATGAGGGAAGTCACACATCTTCTGGAGATGTCACACGGGAAATAGGGGCATACTATTCCTCCATTCCCCACCAAATGGGTTTAGGGGTATAGAAAAAGTTGTGACTCATTTTAGAACATACATTTATTTTCAATGGTAAGCAATAATGACAGGCCCAGGGGACAACTATGGGCACAAAATATGCACTGGCATATGCCAATTTATACTTAGGCGAATGAGAATATCAGCTCTATGGGGTGACACCTTGCCAGTGTACCTGTCCAAAATTCTCAGTAGGTACAGGTACATCAATGACGTGTTCTTCCTTTGACTGGTGACAAAGGAAGAACAGAAAAATGTGTGGGGTTGTCAAAAGGCTTTCAGTTTTAAATTTACCAGCACATGTAATACTAGAATAGTTAGATCTTTAGATTTAACCTTTAAATTGGGAAATAATTGTTTATTACAATCCGATTGGTTAAGAAACCAACTTCAACAAGTAATCTGCTGCATGTGAAAAGCTTTCACCCTAAATCTTTAGTAAAGAATACTCTAGTGGGGCAGTATTTAAAAAAAATTTCAGTTGTTTTTTTGTAGATATCTTGAATAGAGATTTCTGGTTCTTGTTTGTATACATGCTATGTCCTCCAAGCGACTGCTCATAAACTAGCATGGAAGTTTGGAAGTATGTTTTGCTTTTTTTAACAGCAGGTGCCCTGTGACCAGGTCAAATGGATAGGTCTTGATAGACATCGAGATTGTGTCCATATAAACATTAACAACTGTGTTTTTTATATCTATGTGACCTGATCTAATTGTAGCCCAAATGCCAGTATTAAACTACCGTATTTTCCGGCGTATAAGATGACCTTTTACAGTAAAAAAAAAAATGAGCAAAATGCGAGGAGTCGTCTTATACGCCGGGTATAAAGCTGGGGTTGTCATATGCCAGCCGCCCACTGCATGTTAAGCCCTCCGGATGCTCGCTGAGTGTGCGGTAATACTGTATACATACAGTATACACCGCTGAGCCAATACCTGCGAGCGATGTATTCTATTAATGAATACAGAGCCGGCTCGGATTGGAGTAACAACCTGTGCCAATCCGAGCAGGCTACATACAGTAGCCTGCTCGGATTGGCTGTGAGAGTCAAAGGCGCGGGCTGATGATGTTACAGCCTCTGCCAATCCGAGCAGGCATTGTATTCAATAATAGAATGCATAGCTCGCCGTGATTGGCTCAGGGTGGTATACTGTATGTATACTGTGAGACAGCATGTTACCCGGTACCAACATAGTTTCTGAACATATGATATTACTGCACAGGGGGGTCGTCTTATACAGTGAGTATAGCACAAAACCAACATTTTAAATCGAAAATTAGGGGGTCGTCTTATACGCCCAACCGCCTTATACGCGGGCAAATACGGTATGTCACTGAATCCCAGTATGCATTCCTTATTATGATATGGGTTTTGAATTACAAGTAGAAGGTTAGTATTTTTTATTTCCCCATATATGGCACTCTGTGATCAAGTGGCATCAATAAGCCTAGGAAGACATTGAGACCTTGTTAATATGCTGGTGGTTTGATTTATCAAACCCTGGTGATCCAGCCTAATCAATGCCAAATGGTAGTATTATACTGTGCTGGTAAACTATAATATTCTCATTTTATCGTGGCATGTTGTTTGAGTAGGAATTCTATTATTGTCATAGCTCTGTTTTTATCAACTTTGATTATACTTTTTTTTATTATTTGCGTGTACTAAAATCCTGTTGTGAAAAGATGTGGCATGCTCGAGCCTTTTAAAATAGTTTCTTGGTCTCCATGGTAACCAGGGGTTTGGCCCAGGATGTCTCCCATATGTTTTGATGTGATAGGTCACAGCGATGCAACATATACAGGGAGGGTAGAAAGACATGGGGTTGGAGGTAGGTGTTCCACGAGGCTGTGTGAATGCCAATTAGTTTGCGCTGACATAAGAGGTCATTGGAAACATCCAGGAGCTACCTCTAACAAACCCAGGAAGGGCTGGTAAAACTGGTCACTTCAGCTAACTCACTGTGCACCCATGAAAGGCTTTATTGCTTACCTGGACACTCTATAAATACACATGGAGAGACACACTTTTGATAATATAGTTTGACTGGGTGACCTAAAACAACATTTGAAACCATAACAGGGAGACTGTGTTATTTTTGAGTGGGAAATATTCTCTATTTTAAATTTGCAGACATTCTTCTTTTGCAAAAATGGTACCTATATGAGTTAGTAAATATTATGATTTGTATTATGGTGATGAAGCTAGATTATGGTGCGCTTGGAGCATAACACTCAATTATCTGTAGCTGACTCAATGTGTGTACTACATCTGTGGAGTGACATTGTTTAAACATTATCTACAATGAGACAGTTGTAGTGGACAGGATATGGCCCATGGGATGTAGTTTGGAAACCCCAGATCTACATGCTGTTCTATGAAGAGGGAAAAGTTGCCCATCATGCATGACTTTTATATCTACATGTAAAAATACAAAATACTGTATATGTACTGCTTTGACATCAGTGAAATATGTTTTAAGCCTTATATTTTTGTTTTACCCATATTTTTACAGCATTGCAAATGACTCTGCAAATTAAGTGTTTTGCAGAGCATACTGTAAGTTTATATACTTACAGGCTTTTAACTGGGCATTAATATATTTTCCCAGCATGCTTTGTAGGGAAATGAAAAGTTGCAATAAAAACTGGGTTATCATCCAGATTTAAGATGTTTAATGTTTATCTATACAGGTACCTTTAATTCCACTTATTGAACTCCCTCCCATAGATAGGGGGGCAGGGGTCCAAATGCCCCCCAGATCATCTGACAGCCACCTGGCATCCAAAGCACTGCAGCGGCTCCTGCTGCCTGTCAAACATCAGAGACAGGCAGTTCAGAAGGAGAGAGCTAAGGCAGTTTAGAGCGAGGCAGGCTCTCTTTGGTGCCTCCTTGGCTCTGATCACAGGACACAGCTGAGGGAGGACTTCTCCTTGCTCTGATTTGCCTGCCCGGGTAGGTGAGTTATGGAGGGTGGAGATCTGTACAGGGGGACATTTGTACTGTAGGAGATCTTTACCAGGAGGAAGATCTGTACCCTGAGAGAACTCTACTGGGGGGAGAGCTGTACTGGAGGATGATCTGTATTGAGGGAAAGGGGAAGATCTGACCTGGAGGAAGAGCTGTACTGGGGGAGATCTGTATTGGGGGATTTTGGCTTGAAGTGGGAGGTAACTTTTTGTTGTAGTTGGTCTACTGGTCCCTGCACTCTATACATTATTTACCCCCAACCCCTACACTCTGTGTGTTAAAGTATTCCAGCCCCTGCATTCTGTGCATTACACAAAATCTTGCCCTGCACATTGCCTAAAATTCAAGATTCACAAATTGGGCATTATTCTTCCCTCACATTATATCACTGCAGTGACCTACAATATCCACATTTTCACCTGAAAAGTGAAAAACCAGAAAAGTTTTTGTTGCAGACAGTTGTAGACTGACAATGCAATGTTGCTTAGGCTCTATCATCTCTGAATATTGGTCTGCTTCTTATTTCTACACAAATAGAAAAATGGGGAAATTTGAATGTAAAATAAACATGGATTTAAGAACTATTTGTAAAAATGTAATCTGTAAAATTTAAAGTAATACTGCATATAGTTTATTTTGTGGGTCAGCATCACCGAAAGACAAGTGCGGATGGTAGATGCGTCTGGCAGAGGCTTTTATTATGGCTGCGACTAGGAGCAATGAAAGAAAGCCAATTAGGAAGGAGTTTCAATAGTCCAGATGGCTCATAATTAATGCCTGAATGAATATTTGCTGGATTATTTTAAGGTAAAGCAGCCCTGAATTTTGTCATTTGAGGGACTGACCCAGGAACACCTTTAGCTAAAACGAGATTGTTACCTTAAACATAGTGTGAGTAGTGCAGCATAACCTTTTTATTAACTTTTTTTTTTCAGGCACAACAGTAGCACAAAATGAGCTTTCTCTGATAACATGGTACAAAGAGAAATGGTTTGCAGAAACTAATGGCAACCTGTCAAAAACAGGTTCTTAGGAACTTAGGTGCTGCACTAGCATTCTTTAAAGGCCAATTCACTCTATGCATTGTTTTAAAAACATGTGCCTGAATGCAGCATATTATTGTGTGTTAAAGTGGTTGTATACCCCGCTTGCACATTTTTACCTACAGGTAAGCCTATGATGAGGCTTACCTGTAGGTAAAATTAATATCTCCTAAACCTCTACGGTTTAGGAGATATTCACCATTCATGCAGCTGCATGAAGGTCCGGCGGACGCTGCTGGAAAATCAGAGCTCTTTGCCGGAAAGAGGACTCCTGCTTGTCAGAAACCATGAATCAGACTGAGACAGAAGTACAGTTAAATCACACTTGTTTAATAATAATAAAAAAGGTAAACAGAGTAAACGTAGTCAAAATATAGCCAGAGTCCAGGAACCGGAACGGATAGTCAGACAAGCCAAAATGTCAGGGAGCCAGAGATCATAGTAGATCGTAGTAGAACAGCAAGCAGGATCTGGAGCCAGAAGGAATGTCAGCCAAGCAAGTCTTTAACAGGAACACAGGAGAGCCTCTCTAGAGATGTGACCAAGGTGAAGGCAGATATCATCTGGACTGGACGGCTTAAGTAGGCAGGACTGATGAGCAGGATATCATCAACAGGTGAGTCAGTGTGTGAGATAGGAGCTGGCAATTAGCCGACAGTTGAGTGGCCAGCTATGAGATGGAAGGGCTGAGCCCAGCCCTGACACTGCGTGCATGCGGGGGAGTGATGTCATTGTGGCTCCGGCCACTCACAGCACCGGAGCTGCGAACCTGGAAGAATCGCGAGGTAACATGACCGGCGGCAGTGCGGGAGCCTCGTTCCAAGATAAGCATTTCATATTGAGCTAGTATGCATTGCATACTAGCTCATTATGCCTTTGCCTTACAGTTTTTTGTTTTTTTTTACTAGGGCATACAACTGATTTACGGTAGCCTATTCATTTTTTCGTGGTGTATTGCAGTGTGAGTATGTTGTATGCTACCGTAGTTTTGCATGTAAATGTCTTTGTAAATTACTGGCACAACACACAGCACTGCAGAGTGTGCATTATAGCAATGCACAGTAAAAACATGCTATTTACCGCATGTAACCAGAATAGAAAGATCTGATTGGGCCCTATTGTCTATATTGTAATAAATGTCTGGGAACGTATGTTAGGATTGATACAGTTGTGTCACATAGGGCAGGCCATACATAACTGGATGTAGCTCTTGTACCATAATACAGCCTTTTTCAACCAGGATGCCTTGAGGTTTCTTCAGGGTGCTTTGGCAAAATGTCTAAAAATTGCCCAAAAATTGTATACAAGCCAGCGGGTGGATCAAGCCTGTCTTTCAGTTACACAAAGCCACAGGTTTTCATTGTGCACCAATATGACCTTCTATCTGCCGGAATCCTAACAACCAATGACATCATCGGTTGATAAGGAGGTTGTCAGTCGTCTGCACAACTTGTTAAATTCTCCCCTGCCCCTCTCCGTCAGCGCTGGGATCATATTAGCTAAGTGATGGAGAAGAACTGAGGAAGAAGAGAAACATTGGCATACCAGTCAGTACCAGTGTGCAAAAGTGTTTGATTTAGAAAAATAAAACACCTCTAACATTGGGTGTCCTACGTGTGGTGTGTGGATGTTAATGCATTATGTAAAACTATTAGAATAACTTTTTACATTTTAGGGTGGGGTGCCTCAAGGCTGTCCATGATTTTAAAGGGTGCTTTGAGACTGTCCATAATTTTAGAGGGTGCCTTGACTGAAAAAAGGTTGACAAAATACTGCTATAAATATGTTCCATCCTGGCCACAGATACCTGTGCACCAAGTATTTAGACCCCCTTAAATTTTTCACTCTTTGTTATATTGCAGCCATTTGCTAAAATCATTTAAGTTCATTTTCTTCCTCATTAATGTACACACAGCACCCCATATTGACAGGAAAAAACACAGAATTGTTGACATTTTTGCAGATTTATTAAAAAAGAAAAACTGAAATTACATGGTCCTAAGTATTCAGACCCTTTGCTGTGACACTCATATATTTAACTCAGGTGCTGTCCATTTCTTCTGATCATCCTTGAGATGGTTCTACACCTTCATTTGAGTCCAGCTGTGTTTGATTATACTGATTGGACTTGATTAGGAAAGCCACACACCTGTCTATATAAGACCTTACAGCTCACAGTGCATGTCAGAGCAAATGAGAATCATGAGGTCAAAGGAACTGCCTGAACAGCTCAGAGACAGAATTGTGGCAAGGCACAGATCTGGCCAAGGTTACAAAAACATTTCTGCTGCACTTAAGGTTCCTAAGAGCACAGTGGCCTCCATAATCCTTAAATGGAAGACGTTTGGGATGACCAGAACCCTTCCTAGAGCTGGCCGTCTGGCCAAACTGAGCTATCGGGGGGGAGAAGAGCCTTGGTGAGAGAGGTAAAGAAGAACCCAAAGACCACTGTGGCTGAGCTCCAGAGATGCAGATGGGAGAAAGTTGTAGAAAGTCAGCCATCACTCAAGCCCTCCACCAGTCGGGACTTTATGGCAGAGTGGCCCGACGGAAGCCTCTTCTCAGTGCAAGACACATGAAAGCCTGCATGGAGTTTGCTAAAAAAACACCTGAAGGACTCCAAGATGGTGAGAAATAAGGTTCTCTGGTCTGATGAGACCAAGATAGAACTTTTGGCCTTAATTCTAAGCGGTATGTGTGGAGAAAACCAGGCACTGCTCATCACCTGTCCAATACAGTCCCAACAGTGAAGCATGGTGGTGGCAGCATCATTCTGTGGGGGTGTTTTTCAGCTGCAGGGACAGGATGACTGGTTGCAATCGAGGGAAAGATGAATGCGGCCAAGGCATATCCTGGACGAAAACCTTCTCCAGAGTGCTCTGGACCTCTGAGTGGGCAGAAGGTTTGCCTTTACCTTCCAACAAGACAATGACCCTAAGCACACAGCTAAAATAACGAAGGAGTGGCTTCACAACAACTCCGTGACTGTTCTTGAATGGCCCAGCCAGAGCCCTGACTTAAACCCAATTGAGCATCTCTGGAAAGACCTAAAAATGGCTGTCCACCAATGTTTACAATCCAACCTGACAGAACTGGAGAGGATCTGCAAGGAGGAATGGCAGAGGATCCCCAAATCCAGGTGTGAAGAACTTGTTACATCTTTCCCAAAAAGACTCATGGCTGTATTAGATCAAAAGGGTGCTTCTACTAAATACTGAGCAAAGGGTCTGAATACCTAGGATCATGTGATATTTCAGTTTTTCTTTTTTAATAAATCTGCAAAAATGTCAACAATTCTGTGTTTTTCTGTCAATATGGGGTGCTGTGTGTACAATAATGAGGAAAAAAATGAACTTAAATGATTTTAGCAAATGGCTGCAATATAACAAAGAGTAAAAAATTTAAGGGGGTCTGAATACTTTCCATCCCCCTTGTATATAGGCAGATTGCTAGCACAGCCATTATAGTTAAACTATAGCAACAAAAAATAGATGCTAGTTTGGGAAAGTGTTATGGTGGCTTTCTGTGTTCCCTCATTTGGAGAGATTTTGGATGGTCCCTGTTAGAATGATTTTTTTCTCATTGTCCTGTGTTGTCACTGGGGCAGGAACTGAAGAATAATCTTGCTAGTGGGCACACAGCAATGAAAACATGTTTTTATTTTTTTGTTTTTGTGGAGAAGGAATGGTTAGAACCTGTTGTCTAATTCTTATTTTTTCCTGTGTTGGGGAATTTTGCGACCTTGGTGACCAGGGGGAGAGAAAGGAAACCTCCACAGTGGGGATATATTTGCAATGAACACTTTACAGAGGTTCTAACCCATCCCTACTTTGTCCAAATCTAAGAAAAGTTTGGAGGCTCTCTTTAAACTGACTGTCAATATTGAAGAGAGGACCAATCTGCTCTAAAGCAAATAGCGGGAAGTAAAAAAAAAGTTTTAAATACCTATCTTATGGTATAACATTTTTGAAGCTCAGCACCGCTTTCTTATAAAAAATTTCTTTGAATTAAACAAAAAATACAAAGAAAAAATGCATAGCTGGAAATATAAAACATTTATAAGCTGGTTAATTTTCCAAAGATGACACAGGTTTAAGCGGCTGCTGCAAGCTTTGTTAAGGGACTAAGTAACAAAGAGTGGTAATATTATACAGCATTGGTGGCATTCAAGGCAAGCATTCACTAGCACTCTTTTCAGACATCCTGATAAATAGATGCCTGAGGAAATGACATGAACTCTCTAGAAAGCTTCCATCTGATTGTACCATATGGCCAACAGAGGTATCATCTTCACCCACTCCTTTGATTGTTTTCCCCTTACAAATTGCATTTTGTGTTGGTGAACAAGGTTCTGCGTTCTTTGCCGAAACACGATCTGGCTATGATTTCAATATGAAAGTGTAACATCTTAGCATTTCACAGACTTGATGCAAAGAACTGACTTTGCTAAATGGTTTGAGGGTATGGCTGAAACACTAGGGAGATGAACTATTAGCAAGCTGTTTTATCTCTACTTGAACATTATAATTCCCTACTATTTATCACCCTGTTTTACAAATTACTGCAAGGATGATATCTGATGACATTGAGTAATCCTGAATAATCCACTAGAATGTACTGCCTAATAGGTCATTTTCATTACTTCTCACATCTCTACCTACGACAGGCATATAGGAGCTTAATCTTTAAAACTTCACCTGTGACAGGCACATAGGAGCTTATTCATAAAATCTAGAGAAAATAGATTTCGCTAAATTTCATTTGCTGCCCATAGCAACAAATGTAGATTCATTTTTACCCAGCATGAACAGAGAAACCTGATTGGTTGCCACATGCAACATATCTAGGTTTAGCCTTATTTTTCTTCTGTTTTGATTTATCATCAGCATTAATCTGCTTATTGACATACAATGTAAGCTTTACATTCATTTTAATAGGTCATAACTGATGATGTGATGATTTGACAATGAACAATCAATCACAGCCAGTGATAAGTGGCAATGAACCATCAGAACTCATTTTTAATCCTTGATTATCTTTACAGTAAAATGTTCAGAAATAAATGTTTCAGTTTTCGGTAGATTCAGGAAAGTTAGACCGACTTTAGTATCATATGTTTCGCAGGGTCCCTGCTAGTTAGCTCTCCCCCTTAAGAATAATGGTAGACCATTACCTAACTTGGTGCATGCACTATGGTCATAATGGAAACATGTTTACATTTACAAAGAATGTCATAAATACTGCCAGTCTTCTGGGTAGGCCTTTGCAGGACACAAAACTAATATACAGCCTAAGGGTTAGTGAAGACTTCTGCAGTCACAAATTTCCCATTTACACATCTGTCTGGAGGTATATTTGGTTTAACTGCTGCTCACCTGTTGCAAAACCAGCTTAGGTAAGGCAGCCTGGTAGACATATGTTGCAATTATGTTTTCTTCAATAATTTATTTTTCTGATCCTTTTTTTGCATCTGTTCTGTGGTTTTTATATACATACAGTAAAAGTATCATTAAAACAAAAAAAGATATGATGTAACAAATTAAGCAACTATAATTTAAAGCATTTATATTTGTCAATAAAAATAAGTGTTGCCGTTGCTGAGATCCTGAAATGCAATGAACCCATCTGTTATGCGGATCATCTGTCTTTACACTTTTATGAGTCTCTGACACAGAACAAAATTGCAGATCAGGAAAGTCAGAGAAATGAAAAAAAAATGCTATCCGCATACTCAGATGTCACCAATGAAGTCAGTATAACAGCTACACAACTAGCATTTGCAAAATGCAACAGTCAACCAGTGGTTCTGCACTGTACACGAGCACACATGGGAGTGGAACCAAAGTTGAGTGCCAGCTCATAGGGGAGCAAGAAACAAGGCAATTATGCCTTTATATTAGTCTCCCTAGACCAGGGGTCTCTAAACTTACAAGATTTTATCCATCCGGCAGCTAGGGCCAGTGCAGTATCTTCAATGTCTACCAACTGAGACTTCAGGTCTGCAGAGGCTGCCTATGGTTTCCATTTCTATCGCCCAACTCACCCCCCCTCACTGCCTTCAGCATAGATTCCTCCCACTGTGTGGTCATCATCCTCGTAATTGGTTGCTAGGACTGCTAGCATCTTAGCAACCAAAGACGTGGTTGCCAAAGTATTCACAGAGGGACAAAACTTAAGGATGTAAGTTTAGAGTTCAAATCAGAGTTCACCAATTACTGAGTTAATGGAAGACTCTGATGGGCAACATGATGTGGGAGGGGACTCTGATGAGGGCCCTCATGTAAAAGGTGCTCTGATGGGGCCCCTGACATAAAGGAGGACTCTGATGAGTGGACTCAGTCTATTATAAAAAATGTTTTTTTGCCTGTAAATATTCGTACATTTTTACAATATGGCCCTTATACTGAAAAGTTTGGAGACCCCTGCCCTAGTCTAAAAGAGCATTGGCATCTTACTATGGTGAGTGGCTACCAAATGGGGTTTTACGGATACCTAACACTATTCTTCTCTGTAACTGTAACCCTAAACTTAACCCACTAAGCCTAAATGATCTTAACAAATGGACCTTATGCATCATCTGAACTATCAGGTTGATCCTTGCTTTACTGGGCAGATACTTTGTTGCTAATTCATGCCGTCTTGGTTCAAATTCCCCTACAATCATTGTCAAGCGTTAACAATTTCCCACCAGTTTTTGTGCTAGCAGATCCAAACATATGTACAGACCCTCAACCTCAAGCATGAGATTTGCACTAGTTTTGCACAAAGGGTTTTTGGTCTGACTCTGGCAGAATTGCTTGAAAAAGCCAGGCAGTTGTTTGGTTAAAAGTGTAAAGACCCTTTAAGCATTGAGTAGAATTGGTAATAACTGTGAGTCACTTTGCTGGTCTGATTAATCATTCTCTCACTTACCTGATCATCACCCAACTCTCCAAATGTCTTATATGGCGATGTGTATAAAACTTTGTAAACTACATTATTTATCTTTTTTAACAGGTGGGAGACCAAAGATAAAGGGAGCCTAACTGAAGAGGAAAAGGATGTGTTGAAAGATCTAAAAGATTTGATTTTAAATAGGAAAAAATCTTCCACACAGTGATAACGTTGTTCATCTAAAAGAATCACTTGTTTACCATCAAGCTTTGTCCATAATGAAAACGTCAGATCAAAGCAGAGCTTTCACAAGTCGGAGATACCTTGCAAAAGAAAAAATAAATCTGCGTATAAAGCAAGCATACTTTGTCAGAAATACCCGTTTATTACTGGGATCAGAAATCTTACCATCATATTACCTACACACACATTCATTTAGTAGGATATTTCCAACAAATAATACAACAGAAGTATGGTCAGATTTACCATTAGACCCGGATGGCTTGTACCTATAAGTGGCAAAGGAAACTTTTTCTTGTGAAGAATTTCATCCATACAATTTTTGTTCTTCAAATACAAAGTTTAACCTCCAAACCCATTTACACCAGAATCAGGAATTTGTCCAAAAGAGGATGAGGTTGATCCTAACCCAAAGAAGTCACATTTCCCAATCATAGTATCTTAGAACAAGATATCACATGATGGAAAAAGATATTTGCTATTTCTGCTGAAATTATTTTTTCATAAACATCTGCTACCCCATTTTAAGGTTGCTGTTGGTGATAGTCAAAAGATTCAGAGGAAGTATGCCACCAGAGATTTTGTGATCTTCCATGCTCTTCTATATATGCCTGAAAATGTGGAAGCTGTCTCTAAAAAATTATCTGGTCCTTCTTAACAAATTGTACTGGTTTGAATGTAAATTACTCCTACAAAAATAAACTAAATATTGCATTATCCTGTATGTAAAAAGAATATCCTGTAAAAAAAAAAAACATTCTTTTACATTTGCAAATTGCATTATATTATGTAAAAAAAAAGGTAATTAATAACTTTGCTTTTCTTATTCTCTTTCTCTTTGTAATTGTGTTTTTTTAAAATAAACATCTATTGTTTAAGTCAGACAAAGATGAACAAGGCAACACAAGGACACATATTAAAAGTACACATACAGAACCAGAATGCTTGGCTAAAGATACTGATAGTCATGAGTCTGTGACCCGTCTTCAGTAGCCAGTGTACATATGTTAAATCCTCAATGGCCCAGTTGTACAATATTTCCATTAACCCTTCAGAAACCAGTCTCCAGAGTATAGCCTAGTACACACTGCTAGTTTTTATTTCGTTCAACCAAGCAGACTGAACAAAAAAAACTGACAGCTCAGGAGGAGCCCCTGTACTAACCACCCAATGTTAGTACAGCGACCTCCCCTGCTGTTCTATTGTGTTCTGACAGGGGCCATTGGCTGAGAGCACTGATTGTGAGCCGGTCAGCAGACCTTTTTTGTTCATGTCCCTTTGACAGATTCCAGCCAAACGGCCAGTTTCTGTTGGACCAGCTACAGTACATATAAGCCGAATGTCGTCCGGTTTCTATTGAACCAGGCGATGCCGTCCGACATTCAGCCCTTGTGTTCAGGGCTTATGTGTGCTAACCAATCAGTGACCTCTCTCCAGGGTATGTTTATCCTTACTTCAATTAGATTGTCTAATTGAGGGATCAGAATTCTAAAAATTATAGCATTGTTCAGCTTCACTAAGTTAAAATGAAGAAAGATTAGTTTAACTGGGTTCCTAGGTTACAGATAATAAATACTCCCACAGTATGCTATGACACAAAATTTGCTAGAAGGTATAAGCCAGAAGTTTATGGTGAGGAGATCCTAATGTAACAAAAAGGCCTTCCAATGAACCAGTGAGTAGCTCAATAGAGCCTTCTTAGAAAAGGAGTTATTAACATTTCTCATTCGTTGACACATGTCAAACATAAAAAGATTATTCCTCATTTCAGGATGGTGGGCAGAGCCATGCACATTATTCCTCAATGCCCCATTGTTAACTGCTTTAAAAGCCACTGGCATATATGGCATTCCACCCTCTCTTGATGTATTATTAATACAGAGCTGTATTATTTACTGTATATGTGTGTTTTTTAATCATCAGTATTATATGGGGATTGTTATTTGTATTGCTTTTCTGGCATTGTGGTGAAAATTAATTTTATGAGTCCCAATACGGTAAACATGTTCTTATTTTGGTCCTTGGATCAAAAAGTTTAGAATTCCCCCTGTATAGAACCATTTTTTCGGAATAGCAATACCATTGTGTATAATTGAGTGCTTTCTCAACATCATGTAGCATAAATGCTCAACAAACAAATGTTAAAATGTGATAATTCCATGACACAAGTATCTCATAGAGACTATTGAAACCAACATAAGAACTGGAAGAAAGAAAATTAGATTTGCTGCCCATTCCAACTAATCAGTATCAATGTTTAGAGTAGACTAAACTACAACAGAAACTCAAACAGTTGTTATGGGTAGCAGCCCCATTTCATCTAGCTTGATAAAAGCCTTTATTTTCCTATACATGCCATTTGTAAAATAATGTTTTACTAGTACATATTTTGACCTTTGTCATTAACATATTGTGGCTGCAAATTCAGAGTTAACAATTTAAAAATGTCAACAAAAATATAACAACTAGGGAGAAAATCAGAAGTAAAGTATCTAGGCTTGTAGGTAATGTTACTGAAACATTCAGCACCTATTCTGCCAAATTATAGGAAAATGAAGTGCAACTAAGCATATAATTTAGATTACTAAGTGGCGTACCATTGATTTATTACTGCATAGCGAGTGTCATTTTTAAAGTGATATTGAAATTTGTTTTCTGCCTCTCACTCTGCAGTGTATAATATTGTCAGACACTGTGTAAAACATTGCCGTTTTCGCTCCACAGCATATTTTTATGTTGTTTAAAGTGCACTTTATTATAGAAACTGCTTAAATGTGTTATTCTACAATATATATTCACGTGCTCTCTTGAACGGGTGCAGTTTAAATTTCATTCATTTATTGCAGTAATGCATAAAACAGCAGATCTGGAATGTGCACAGTAATGTTTTTCGGTTTTACATTGACATATTGAGAAATATGAACTGAGAGGAGTAAAGAACATTTGTAACTTTTTTCCGCAAACATACGCTATCTTCTTTAAACAAGAAATAGAAAGTATTTTAAAGGAAACTTCAAAATATTTTCTATATAGCATGGTCTGATATAACTGCTATAACAATGTAGAGTTGTTACTGAAAGGTTTATATGAAAGTAATTTTTTCATGGTCGTGTTTAACTTGCTAGTAGTAGTAGAAAGGCAAAAAGGCTTGCATTGAGAGACAGAAAATGGTAAAACACAGTCACTAGACAACAGCAAATCAAGAAGAACATCCTGCACAAGTAACAATCAGATGTTATAAAAATATACTTTCTAAAGGTAGAATAGTATTAACAGCGCTTGCATTGAACATTCATTCATGCTGATAGTTAGCCATTAAAGTGCTATGGATTTCCCTTGCTGTTAAGCCAATGCAGTCCACCTAACCTCCTGGAGACTGGGATATACAACACTGGGAAATCAGAATCCTAGAGTGGACTAAGTGCTATTATACAGTGCAGAAGAGGGTGTACATAAAATACAATACAAACAACTTGTACAGAGAATGCCACCAAATCCTGTACAAGTAAGATAAAAAATACAATATAAAATGAAATGAAAATAAAACTCGGATGGAGAGAGGTGCAAATATATCGTATGCAATGTCCAGCTTAAGTGCAGCATAAAGGATGCATATCTCAGGGATTAAGTCCCAAACTAGAGTGAGTGGTAGACAATAGTGAAAGGGCTTTTAAATTGAAATTGAATCCAATAGTGGTCCTTAAAAATAATGATTAACCTCCACCGTATCACCTCGTGATCTTTCCCTTTGGTATAAAGGCTTACCAGAAATCTGGATATAAAGAACCTGTAATCTCCTCAAGTCTGGCACTGCACTCTGGAACTGCTACTGGTCGTATTCCATTAGACTCCCGGAAATTCAATTAGCACCAGGGCATCATGAAAAATAATAGGGGATCCTCTCCATAGTGCAATATTGTTTATTTAACCAAAAAACCAATAAACAAAAATTCCCCGTCAAGAGATATGCTTACAGTGTTCACAATAAAAGCAAGCCTGTCACAACCATTACGTGTGCTCACCGCTGGTCGGAATACTGGCGTACCGCCCACCACCTCGTTGAGTCCCGGGATAACGCTATGTTGTGTGAGGCCGCGTGTTGCGTGGCCACGCCCTCTGAAAAAGTAATGACGAAACGCGCCAGGGCGTGACCACGTGACCCTACAGCCTCACACACCATAGCCTAATCCCGGGACTCAACGAGGTGGGCGGTACGCCAGAATTCCGACCAGCGGTGAGCACACGTAATGGTTGTGACAGGCTTGCTAGAAAACTAGGAATTTAGACTTGCCTGTAAATTCCTGATATTGGAGTACAGTACAGGACATAGGACTTAAATTAATTAGCTATGGCAAAAAAAAACTAAAGCATACTCATATAACCCCACCCTCTGGAATTCCAGTTTATTAGCAAACAATAAGGAGTGATCAAGACACATAGGGGAGGGACCCGTGTCCTGTTCTGTACTCCAAGAAGGTAGTAGGGAAGGTAAACTTTATAAACTACTATTATCTTATTTGTACTGTATAGGACACAGAGATGTACCCAAGCAATAAATTGAGGGGTGGGCAACAAAAGAGCAAACAGAAACTGGAAACAGGCCCATAAGAAACAAAAAACCCAGAACAAAAACACTTATGCCACATACACACGAGCGGACTTTACGGCAAACTTTGCTCGGCGGACTTTTCGACGTACTTTACGAAGGACTTTCTGAATGAACAGACTTGCCTACACACAATCCACCAAAGTCCGTCGAATTCGTACGTGATGACGTACGACCGGACTAAAACAAGGAAGTTCATAGCCAGTAGCCAATAACTGCCCTAGCGTGGCTTTTTGTCCGTCGAACTAGTATACAGACGAGCGGACTTTTCGACCGGACTCGATTTCGACGGATAGATTTAAAACATGTTTCAAATCTAAGTCCGTCCAACTTTTGAGAAAACAAAGTCCGCTGGAGCCCACACACGATCGAATTGTCCGACCAAATCCCGTCCGCCAGGCAAAGTCTGCCGTAAAGTCCGCTAGTGTGTACGCGGCATTAGATGGTGGCTCGCATTAGTCAAGGTCTGAACATTCACTTGGCAGAACTTGGAGAATGTGTGAACAGAGGACCAGGTGGGGACCTTTCAAATCTGGGAAGCAGATAATTGATGCTGGAAATCCAAAGACACAAAGAAGCCTAGTGGAATGAGTTCTGATGGGAAGGGAGGAACCCTTTCCTTAAGGGCATAAGTTCATGAAATAACTTGCCCGATCCACCTGGCAATGGTGGATCAGGAAGCTGGATTCCCTCTTCAAGAACTTAAAGGCAAAACGAAAACTAAGTTTTGTGAACAGACCACATCCAGGCAATATAGGGCAATTTTCTTATCACGTTTTCAGACAGGTCAAAGGAAAGAAAGAACCATGTCCTTATTAAGTTGGAAAGAAGAGAACACTTTAGGTTGTAAGGACAGTTTTGGTCTTTCTGGTCCCTGTGCAAAAGAACACAGAATGGAGTCATGAAAGACAGCAGTTGTCACACAAATCTAATTTCTTTTTATGAGGAGCTAGGTAAAACCTTAGACAAAGGGGTGGCTGTGGACGTGGTATACTTGGATTTTGCAAAAGCATTTGACACAGTTCCCCACACACTGCTAATGTGTAAGGCAAAGACTACAGGCTTGGAAAAATCAGTTTGTAAGTGGTTAGAAAACTGTCTAAATGACTGTATTCAGAGAGTGGTGGTTAATGATTCATACTCTGAATGGTCTAGGGTTGTTAGTGGTGTACCTCAAGGTTCATTGTTGGGACCCTTACTGTTTAACATATTTATAAATGATATAGGGTCTGGGATTAAAAGTACCATTTTCAAGATTTGTCCATGTTAAAAGGAGGTTAGAGTTCACCTGTGGCTGGATATGAAATTGCAAAATAATAATTTAATGGAAACATACTATAGGAAATATAATATTCTTGACCACCTTCTAAAAATGCTAGCTGCCTGGCTCTTGTAGGAATCAATATTTGTGGCCATTGACCTAGAATAAATACAGGGACAGGAAAAACTGTAACCACTTCAGCATAACAGCCAGATATTTAGCTGTATCTAAAAGACCAGTTAGCAAGTCACAGTCACAGATTGTGTATTTTGTTAGTACATGTTTTAACATCTACAGTATATTCAACCCAATAAACCACAGATCAGATATGTGCTGGATTGCTTGTAGCAACTAGGGTTGTGTAAAGACTTTTTTACAAATGCACACACTCACGTAGCGAATGAATTTTTTAATTTATGAGATGGTACAGCTGAATGTGAATTTTCCTTTATATAATCAAGACATAAGCTTCAGTACAGCACAGCTCACATTAACACATATAAATTACAGCAATATATAGGAGGGACATATGGCTCTGAAGTCGGCAGCTATAAAACACTGCTTAACTGAAAATGCTCTTGGGAGATTTTACTTGTATTCTGATTTACAGCTCTACAAACGTGACAATTTAGAATGATTGGAAAAGGAAGGATATAGAGAATAAGGTATTACAATGAAAGAAACATGTGGGACAATGAGAGAACAATGGAACAAACGTGGAAAATGAATGTACAAGTACCAATCAAATTACTATAAGGCTACCATGTAAACCTTGGAATTGTAAGTGAAAAGCCTAAAAGAATTCACAAAGTTATGGAATCTATTGTTTGTATAGTTTTTTTTTTTCAAGTTGGTTAAGATATTAGCTACCTTTACAATAATACATTGTTCCCTTTGCTGACATCCTTTTTCAGCTATAGTTGCTAAGGTGTCATGGTGATGGGGGGGGGGGGCCCATATAAGTAACTTTACATATTTTTCTTACACTTTAAGCTGGCCATACATTATACATTTTTTTTGTTCAATTTCCTTTAAATTTACCTTCAACTATGTAGTAGAAGGGCCTGATTGCATACAAAATTGAAAGCATTTATGTGTGACCTCATATTATATGGTTTTGGTAAATTTAAAGGAAAGTTGTAGAAGAAAATTGTATAATGTATGACCAGCTTAAGTTCATGAAATAACTGACAGAGGCAGAGACAGCCGGGCAACCAGTAATCATAGAATATGATTAGCAATGGCCCGCCATTATATCTCTCACTGCAGCTTTCCTTTAACTGTTGCCTAAAATTTCCTCTGTAATATGACCCACTTTTAGCTATACAGTGCCTTGCAAAAGTATTCACCCCCCTTGGCATTTTTCGTGTTTTGTTGCCTCACAACCTGGAATTAACATGGATTGTTTGAGGATTTGCATCATTTAATTTACAGAACATGTCCACAACTTTGAAGATTTTTTTTATTGTGAAGCAAACAAATAGGACAAAATAACAGAAAAAGTTAATGTGCATAATTATTCGCCCCCGTAAAGTCAATACTTTGTAGAGCCACCTTTTGCGACTATCACAGCTTCAATTTGGTTTGGAAAAGTCTCTATGAGCTTGCCACATCTTACCACTGGGATTTTTGCCCATTCCTCCTTGCAAAACGGCTCCAGCTCCTTCAAGTTGGATGGTTTGCTCTTGTGAACAGCAATCTTTAAGTCTGACCACAGATTTTCTATTGAATTGAGGTCTGGGCTTTGACTAGGCTATTCCAACACATTTACATGTTTCCCCTTAAACCACTCAAGTGTTGCTTTAGCAGTGTGTTAGGGGTCATTGTCCTGCTGGAAGGTGAACCTCTGTCCTAGCCTCAAATCACACACAGAGTAGTACAGGTTTTGCTCAAGAATATCCCTGCATTTAGCACCATCCATCTTTCCCTCAACTCTGACGAGTTTCCTAGTCCCGACTGCCGGAAAACATCCCCACAGCATTATGCTGCCACCACCATGGTTCACTGCGGGGATGGTGTTCTTTGGGTGATGTGATGTCTTGGGTTTGCGCCAGACATAGCATTTTCTTTGATGGCCAAAAAGTTAAATTTTAGTCTCATCAGACCAGAGCACCTTCCTCCATATATTTTGGGAGTCTCCCACATGCCTTTTTGCAAACTCAAAACATGTCATTTTGTTTTTTGCTGAAAGTAATGGCTTTCTTCTGGACACTCTACCATGAAGCCCAACTCTGTGGAGCGTACGGCTTTTCGCCGTCCTATGTACAGATACCCCAGTCTCTACTGTGGAACTCTGCAGCTCCTCCAGGGTTACCTTAGGTCTCTGTGCTGCCTCTCTGATTAATGTCCTGCTTGCCCAGTCCGTGAGTTTGGTGTGCGGTCCTCTCTTGACAGGTTTGCTGTTGTGGCATGTTCTTTCCATTTGGTTATGATAGATTTGATGGTGCTCCTAGGGATCATCAAAGATTTGGATATGTTTTTATAACCTAACCCTGACTTGTACTTTTCAACAACATTATCCCTTACTTGTTTGGAGAGTTCCTTGGTCTTCATGGCAGTGTTTGGTTAGTGGTGCCTCTTACTTAGGTGTTGCAGCCTCTGGGGCCTTTCAAAAAGGTGTGTATATGTAATGACAGATCATGCGACACTTAGATTGCACACAGGTGGACATCATTTCACTATTTATGTGACTTCTGAAGGTAATTGGTTGCACCAGAGCTTTTTATGGGCTTCATAACAAAGCGGGTAAATACATACGCACATGCCAATTATCAGTTTTTTATTTCTGAAAAATTGTTTCATGTATATATTTTTCTAATTTTACTTCACCAACTTAGACTATTGTGTTCTGATCCATCACATATAATTTAGATTAAAAAAAACATTGTACTAAAGGCTGTAATGTAACAAAATAGGTAAAAAGCCAAGGGGGTGAATACTTTTGCAAGGAACTGTACACGTTCCAAATACAAGGCATTTTCTGGTCTTTTTTTTTTTTTTTTTTATTCAACCAGGTCAAAACACCATAACAGTGTCTCCTGATATATTCACTGAGCAGTTCTCTCTGATCACCTCCCTGCTGCAGGAAGAATACATCCGGGTAGATGAAATCACTGCCCCTGCCCAGCCTTGCTGGGTAGGTGGTCTATCAGAGGACACTGTTGCTTTACCTGACAATGTCTCTTCACTAAAAAAAAGGTATAAAAAATGGCTTTTTCCAATGTCAACTGTTGTCATTGCCATCCTAGTGTGGACGGGTGCTCGCATGCCGGCCAGTTATTTTTGCTGATTTTAATCTACCTATGTAAGTTTTCTACCTTTTTTTTATTAAATTATCCTGCCAGTATTACACTATGGTCAGTTTTCTTTCGTTTACATGTCTGTAAGACGAGTGTTCGGGTTGTTTGCTAATCATCTTAGCCACGCTGTATACAATTAAGGTACACCAGCTGGACTTCCCATGCCGGAACGGACTACAGGCTATCTTTTGCTTGCTTTGTGGTAAGCGCAATATCTGTGTGGTGGCGGATCACTGAGTGTGGTGTCCTTTTCATCTTTACCACTGAGTCTTGATGGGTCCATCCATGGGCTTTCCTCTGGGACTGATTCCGATTTATTATTACATATAAAGATTACCATTTAATTCATTTATTTCATATGGACATCACTGGTTGATTCACAGTTATGTGCATGGACCTACCTGTTTTTGATTTTGTTTTTTTGATTATCGCAATGGTTCACATATATATATGAAGTTCCTAATAGGAGTCCTTGTGACATGGTTCTTGGATCATTCCTTAAGGACTATTCATATATTTTAGCGCGGTTATTTCTTTTTCTTTTGACATTTAGGTTATTTAAGGATTGCTGCTCTGGAGCTTATTCCTTTGGGACCAGAGCAGCAGCAACAAGAGCTGAGCAAGAGACCCCCTTTTTTTCCCAGCGACAGCTGTGAATCCTGCCTGAGGATGGAAGACCTGGTAAGGCAGTTTCTGGAATGGGCTGGAGGTGCCAGAGGAGAAGAATGGCTGCGCCGTTGCCTGGCACTAGCTGAAGACACAGGGGCGGAGCAGCAAGAGTACAGGGGAGGCGGAAAAGGGCGGATCTAGTACGGGCGCAGTGGGGAGGCTTTGGCCAGCATGAGGAGGAGCTCTCCTGTTATGACAGGCCATGCCGCTGCACTCCCCCTGAGAGACAGAGCACAGTGTTGGAAGCAGAAGAGGAACAGGTGCTGCAGAGCGGAGCAGCTGAAAGTGGTGTTGGTTCGGCAGTCCGGGGCCGACGCGCGTATAAGCAGAAGAGGACGGTTTCTCCCTCTCCAGCCAGAAGAAGAGGCAAGTGGGGCAGTGTCAGACAGCCCTCACAACATGACTGCAGGGCATGGCTGCCGTCACTATGGGCCCCTGTTGCACAGGAGGAGGCAGCTAGTCAGTATGCAGGAAGACAGCAGGTGTCCCTTGCGGTGCAGAGTTCACTGGACCCTGAGACAAGTGTGCTGCTGGAGGAGATGGCTCAGCAGGGGCAGCCTCCAGCAGCTGGTGAGTCGGCTTTTAATGCTTTGAATGAATTGTTTGTTTCTCTGTCATCTCTAGTGTAGCGCTTGTCAACTATGTTTCCCTCTGCTCCAACTAAACCTTCACCTTCTGTATCCCTATCTGCTCCTTCTATGGCTCCTGGCTATCCTTCTCATTCATTTTATCGCAATGTAATGCATAGTGGTATACATAAAAAAGTGTTAGTTCCTGAACCTGTGATTGCTGCTTTCGCCTATTGGGATCAGTGTCCCTGAAGCATGCATGAAGGAAGTTTTGCCATGTGAAATTTCACCCCTAGGTTATCATTTGAGTCAGGCTGTTGGCGGAGCGACACCATGCAGTGGCAATTGTGCGGTGGCTTGCTCCAGCATGTGGATCATACTGTATATTGGAGGCATACAAGAATTTTGGTGGCCTTGGGTGGTACGGATATGATGAGTCTTTCAGACAGAAACTATCTATTCATCCTACGCTCAAATGGGGCATGAAGGATGTGAGTCTGTGGCTGAATTTGATTTTGCCACAAAAGTCAGTAGCACCAAAGCAGGGCTTGGTTACCCCTTCGCAGACAGTATATAGAAGAGGCTGCTGTTTCGCGTTTAACGATAGCCAATGCCGCTGGAACGCTTCCTGTAAATATAGGCATGAATGTGCCTTTGAGCACATCCAGTGGTCACGTGCTTTAAAAAAAATGCATCTGCTGGGTCTAATGCATAGAGATATTTTTTCAAAAAGCCTGCATGCCAGTGAGGCTGGAAAGCATGCGCCCATGGTTGGGCCGGTACCCAAACAGGGTGAAGGAGGTTTTTCTCATTAAAGGTTTTGAGGAGGGTTTTCTGTTGCCCCCCTTTGAAGGTAAAGGATGCGAGGTGGTAGGTAATCTGAAGTCTGTTAGTTCTTTTCCTCAGGTAGTTAGGGAGAAGATGTTTAAGGAAATTTCAGAGGGATGCGTGGAGGGCCTGTTTAGGGATCCGCCTTTTCAGGATTTCCGCATCTCTCCGTTGAGGGTGGTGCCTAAGCGGGAACCCAATGCTTTCCGCCTTATACATCACCTATTCTTCCCGAGGGGAGTTCATTGAACGATGAAAATGACGCAGCCTCTTGCTCAGTTTCTTATGCGACATTCAAGGACGCTATTGTTAAAATACAGTCATTTGGGGTAGGTGCTCTAATGGCTAAAGCAGATATAAAATCAGTCAAATAAAATAATATGTGGCGCTACCCTGTCCTTGTGTAACGACTTCAAATCTGTGAACTACGATGATCACAAAGTATAAAACAACAAATCCTAATCATAAAAGTGCAATGTGCATATATTGACAAATCAAGTGTACTGAGTAATATCACGTGATCACAACCTCAGGTCTAACGTATTTTGTGGACTGTGACTGATCAACATAAATCCAGATGTTAGTATATCAAAACATCACATGTTGCAGTAATTAATCATATAATCACATGAAAACAGATAAAGTGTCAAGTGCACAGTGAAAACAATGATGTGCAAAAATGCCGCTCCTAATGCAATTGCAACTCCTAGTGCAACTACTATAATGGAAATGTAAAGGTGACAAAGTGTGCAAAAACGATCAAAAAGTGCAAACGTGCGACTGGAAGTGCAACTAAGGGTCTCCCATAGACCGTTTAAACATTAAATCTTGCAAAGTGACAGTAGTGCAATAAAGTTCAAAGAAAAACGAAAAGTCCAATATGGTGCAACTCCTAGTGTGGCAGCAATGTCCACAATGGGGGATCTTCTATTAAAAAAGTGCAAATAGCGGTGATGGCAAATGTCCTATAATAAGTACATCCACTTCTGCTCCGGTGCGTGATGGTTGTTTCCCCCCAGCCTCTCACCTGAAGTAGCGGCCCCCAATGGGCCGAGTCAAGTGAAAACACACAGGTGGGTGATGCTCCGTGCAGAGGATGGGTCTTCAGAGAAGGTCACTCTTCCCAGCGGGATGTCCGTGGATAAGATTAGTTGCGACTCTCACCACCGCTCGTAATAGAAATCCCTAGATGAAGATGAAAAAGAAAAGATAACCTCCATGGTGTAGTATTTCGAAAAAAATTTTATTCAGCAAAACGTAGTAACTTACATAAAAAAAGCAGCAGCAAACAGTAGCGAACGGGAAGAGTGACCTTCTCTGAAGACCCATTCTCTGCACGGAGCATCACCCACCTGTGTGTTTTCGCTTGACTCGGCCCATTGGGGGCCGCTACTTCAGGTGAGAGGCTGGGGGAAACAACCGTCACGTACCGAAGCAGAAGTGGATGTACTTATTATAGGACATTTGCCATCACCGCTATTTGCACTTTTTTAATAGAAGATCCCCCATTGTGGACATTGCTGCCACACTAGGAGTTGCACCATATTGGACTTTTCGTTTTTCTTTGAACTTTATTGCACTACTGTCACTTTGCAAGATTTAATGTTTAAACGGTCTATGGGAGACCCTTAGTTGCACTTCCAGTCGCACGTTTGCACTTTTTGATCGTTTTTGCACACTTTGTCACCTTTACATTTCCATTATAGTAGTTGCACTAGGAGTTGCAATTGCATTAGGAGCGGCATTTTTGCACATCATTGTTTTCACTGTGCACTTGACACTTTATCTGTTTTCATGTGATTATATGATTAATTACTGCAACATGTGATGTTTTGATATACTAACATCTGGATTTATGTTGATCAGTCACAGTCCACAAATTACGTTAGACCTGAGGTTGTGATCACGTGATATTACTCAGTACACTTGATTTGTCAATATATGCACATTGCACTTTTATGATTAGGATTTGTTATTTTATACTTTGTGATCATCGTAGTTCACAGATTTGAAGTCGTTACACAAGGACAGGGTAGCACCACATATTATTTTATTTGATTTATTGCTTGTCAGGGGTGTGAGTACACTGATTTATGTTGGCAGCTTCCCATCCGGTATACTATTAGTGTGGTTTTGCACATTCGTTTTCACTTTGATTTAGATATAAAATCAGCCTTTCGTCTCCTGCCTATCTCTCCTGAGGCATTTAGCTCCCTGGGTTTCCATTTTGAGGATTGTTTTTTCTTTGACAAGTGTCTCCCTATGGGATACTCCTTGTCATGTTCCTATTTTGAAACGTTTTTGACATTTCTGCATTGGGTGGTGAATTGTCAGTCGGGTAAAGACAGTGTGATCCATTATTTGGACGACTTTTTATTTGTAGGACCGCCTGATTCAAATATTTGCTTGGATTTGTTACAGACATTTAGGGGTATCGCCCAAGATTTTGGGGTACCACTGGTGGAGGAAAAGACATGCTTGCCTACCTCGTCTCTTGAGTTTCTGGGGATTTACATAGATACGCACAGAAGGGAATTCTGTTTGCCTGAAGCTAAGCTTGCGAAATTAAAAACTTTGTAGGCGCTTTTCTTGCAAAAGAAAAAGGTGATACTGAAGGATATGCAATCTCTCCTTGGTAATCTAGCCTTTGCATGCAGGATTATGCCGGTAGGTCGGATTTTTTCTCGCTGTTTGTACCTTTCTATTTCGGGACTCAAGTCCCCGTTCCCACATTTCTGATTGTCTAGTCCCCTTAGGGAGGATTTGTTGGTTTGGCCTAGTTTTTTGGAGACATATAATGGGTGGTCCTTCTTTCAGAATGAATTTGTATCAGCTCCTGATTTTCGTTTATTTACTGATGCTGCTGGTTCCAAAGGGTTTGCGGCAATTTGGTGAACACATTGGTGTTGTGCGGCTTGGCCTGATGTTTGGGTTAGAAAAAACGCCACTAAGAACGTAGTCCTTTTGGAATTGTTTCCAATTCTGGTTGCCATGGAGCTTTGGGGACCTTTCTTTGCCAATAGGAGAATTTTGGTGGAGACAGATAACAAAGGGGTTCTGTTTGCAATAAATTGCTTTTCCTCTAGTTCCTTATTCGTGATTAAGGTTTTGAGACAGATTGTCTTTTTATGTCTTCAGTACAACATATGGTTAAAAGCTAAATACACGCCGGGTAGTTTGAACGTTATAGCCGATTCCTTGTCCCATTTTCAGATGGACTGTTTTCAACGGTTACTTCTGGATGGCCTGTGGCAGATAATATGAAGCTGGTGTCGGAAGCTATATGAGGTTCGACTGTTCCAAAGACTTGGGCGAGCTATTCCGCTGCCTGGAGGAGTTGGCTGTTGTTTGCTAGTAATGAGGGCTGGAATGCTGTCAGGCCGACGGAAAGAAGTGTTTTGGCTTTTATGAACTCCCTGATGCTTCAGCATTGCTCTTGCAGTCAACTAGTAAAGACGTTGGCTGGTCTTTCTTTTTTCTTTCGGTTTAGGGCAGTGGTTCTCAACTCCAGTCCTCGGGACCCACCAACAGGTCAGATTTTAAGTATTACCTTGGGGAGTTGCAGACTAGAATACTGCAATCACTGAGCAGCAAGTGATATCACCTGTGATGTAGTTCAGCTATCTTGCAAACCTGGCCTGTTGGTGGGTCCTGAGGACTGGAGTTGAGAACCACTGGTTTAGGGGCCTACCTTCATGAATGTCTTATTTCTTGGTAAAACAGGCGGTCAAGGGTTACAAACGGTTGACAGTGGTGCCTGATGACAGGAGGCCAATCTCGTTAGAAATTTTGGGTGGTTTGGGAGTGGCAACACGAGCAGTCTGTGTTTCGGTATATGAAGCTTTGCTTTTTAAGACTGCATTTTTCTCGCATTTTATGGGGCGTTTCGCATATCAGAGCTGGTCCCAGGTTCCAAAAAGGGTATTTCAGGTCTACGTTACGAGCACATCTATGTGGAACAATCAGCAGTTCACATTTGGTTGCAAGTTCCAAAACTGACCCTGGTGGGAGAGGTTCTTGGGTTACGTTGCAGGCGTATTCCTTTTCCCCTGGGACCAGAGCAGCAGCAACAAGTGCTCCCTCCCTCCCCAGTCACTGGCACTTTTCATGTGGTTGGGTCACCCTGGAATCCTAGGGGGGACGTTTTCATATATGGTACAATGTTGATGCCTTGCTGCTCGAGTTCTAAAAACTGGGCAGTTAATGTTGTTTGTTTGTATAAAAGTGATGATGAAATTTATTTTTTAAAATAAAATATATTATATATTGTATTATGTAAACCAATAAAGGTGCCGCGGCCAATATTTTGCCAATTTCAGTATTGTTTGGTTTATTTAATGTATGGTATCTGGGGAAAAGGTTTATTGAGGTAAGTGTGGCCTTCAGTCTCATGGGCTGCAATTAAACAAGTAAACCTTTTGTGGGAGGATTTGTTTCATGACTGTGTATGACCTCAGGCTAGTCACTTCAATGGGCTTATGTAAGGATTTATTAGAGTAAGTCAGAGGAGGGACACCTAGTGAATTAACAACCTTGGCTACAAAGCAAAAATACATTACTGGGTTTTCTTATTACAAAGCTTAACATGCTTTCCAAGAATATGTAATGTACAGTATATACCCTGTAAAACTTATTATTTATTAACCGCTTGCGACCAGCCAACGTCATTTTACTGTGGCAGGGGGAGCCGTTGCACGTGGCCAGCTGCCGCGATGGCCACCGGCCACCCGCGATCGCTCCACAGAGAGCCAGAATGGGGATCTTTCAATGTAAACAAACAGATCCCCATTCTATCACGGGAGTAGAGAGAGATCATCTGTTCCTAGTGATCAGGAACAGCAATCTGTCTGTACTCCCAGTCAGTCCACTCCCCCCACAGTTAGAAACACCTCCCAGGGAACACATTTAACCCCTCGATCGACCCTAGTGTTAACCCCTTCCTTGCCAGTGTCATTTATACAGTAATAAGTGCATTGTTAGAGCACTGATTGCTGTATAAATGTCACTGGTCCCACAAAAGTGTCAAAAGTGTCCGATCTGTCAGCCGCAATGTCGCAGTCCCACTAAAAATCTCTGATCACTAGTAAAAAAAAAAATGAATAATAAAAATTCCATAAATATATCCCCTATTTTGTAGATCCTATTTTGCGCAAACCAATTAATATACACTTATTGCAATTTTTATTTACCAAAAATATGTAGAACAATACATATTGGCCTAAACTGATGAAGACATATATTTTTTATTTTTTGGGAGATATTTATTATAGCAAAAAAGTAAAAAATATTGTTTTTTTTTTTCAAAATTGTCGGTCTTTTTTTGTTTATAGCACAAAAAATAAAAACCGCAGAGGTGATCAAATACCAAAGCTCTATCTGTGGGAAAAAAGGACATCAATTTTGTTTGGGTACAGTGTTGCACGACCTCGCAATTGTCAGTTAAAGTGAAGCAGTGCCGCATTGCAAAAAATGGCCTGGTCATTAAGGGGGAAAATCTTCCGGGGCTGAAGTGGTTAAATAACATTATGTGCTAGTTATGTATTTGTCTAAATTGCTCTATAGTATCTGCTTAATAAGTGTTATAGCCTTTACATATGCTTATTGGACATTTCTGTCTCCTCTTCCAGTTTTATAATCCTGGCCTTCATTGTAAATGTTGGCAATTTTATGAATTTCAATCATGGAAAGAATCTTCAAGGGATACACATAATTTACCTCTTATGAACACACACTTTACACTTGTAATGAACATTTCAAATGTTCATGTTCAAGATGAAACTGGGAAAAATCAATAACATGTTCCTCTGAGCAAAAAAATGGTATACAAATCTGTTTGAAGTTGGAGGTTTTTTCAACATAGAGTTCACGTGGATTCATTTCAGCTGTCATTGTAAACATTAAAAAATCAAAAGCATTTCTGGTCTTCAAAAAAATGAAAAATGACCATGGTTTACACAAAAACATGTCTTAGAAACAAGCTTTTGTATCATTTTATTCCCGCAGAACACTATGGATATTCACGACAACTAGGGGACAACATACAAACTCCATGTAGTGGTTCCTGGTGGAAACTGTATTCCGAACAGCAGAGCTGTAAACCAACAGAGCTATCTCTGTGCAACAGTTAATCGATAAACATAATGGTGATAATCTTGCATGTCAATTGATACTTAATCACTGAAATGTATTCACCAAAGCCTCATACCCCCTTCCTCCAATCAATACTTTGATTTGACTCTAAGCCTAGATTCATACTAGTGCAGTGTGATTTTGATCTTCTTTTCAGTGCGATTTTTTAATGCAGCTGCAGTGCAAGTATGTGTGTTTTGGATACATTTTTAATTAGGTTTTTACTATTGTGACTTTTCCCTGCTGTCAGCCAGCTGAGATGAGTCATCAGTTGTTAAGGAGCTGTTGTTCTATCGAATATTGCCCTCCGTCGAAAAGTGCCCACGCATGCGCACTATGAATGGGCACTCCAGCTGATTTCCCGATTAGCTGGCGTGACGTCACCATGGCGCATGCGCACATTGTAGGAGGCATTTTTCGACAGGAGATACCATTTCACGGGCACAATTGAAAGCTATGCAAACAGCGGAGGGAGACCATAGTTGTCAGATTGTGCCTCGCTGTTGCAGGGCAGGTTGTGGCTGTGTTGCAACCCGCTACTTAGATACAGGCAAAACCCAACCTTGAGCACACTTTAAACCCGCCCCGCAACAGCGAGGCACAATCTGACAACTATGGTCTCCCTCCGCTGTTTGCATAGCTTTCAATTGTGTCCATCAAATTGTATTTCCCGTCGAAAAATGCCTCCTATGGTGTGCGAATGCACTATTGGGCGTCACATCGGGAAATCAGCTGGAGTGTCCTGCGCATGCTGGGCATTTTTCGACGGAGGGCACTACTCTATAGAACACTGGCACCCGCCAGCTTCTTACAGAGATGACTCATCCCTGCTGTTAACGTGGGTTTGCCCGCTGACAGCAAAATGTAAACAAAAGAGCCTACATAGAAAAAAAAAGCGTAGGTGCCCCCCACTGATCCATAGCAAGCCCATCGGGTCTAGTATGGATTTGAAGGAGAACCCCATGGCAAAAAAATGGCATACCCCCCCCCCCCCAAATCCATATAAAACATTTATCTGAGCAGGCAGGCCAGGAAAGCGCCTGAACCATACTAGACCACATGCCCTGAACATGGGGGGGGGCACTTTGCCAAGTCCTTTATTAACCACTTCATGTCTGGACACTTTCACCCTCTTCAAGTCCAGTCCAATTTTCATCTTTCAGCGCTGTCACACTTTCAATGCCAATTACTCAGGCATGCAACACTGTACAGAAATTACATTTTTATCATTTTTTTTAGATGGATAGAGCTTTCTTTTGGCAGTATTTAATCACCACTGTGGGTTTTTTTTTTTTTTTGCTATATAAATGAAAAAATACTGAAAATATTTTTTAGTTCTTGTTATACAATTTTGCATATAAATAATATTTCATAATACATTCGGGCCAAAATGTATTCTGCTATCTTGTTTGGTAAAAAAAATAACTCAAATCAGTATATATTATTTAGCCTTTGTGAAATTCTATAAACCATGATATTTATATTTGTAAATGGATCAGTCCTGATGTACTGATTACCTATCTCAGTTCTTAAGGCCCTAAAATGCCAGGACAGTAAAAAATACTACCCAAATGACCCCTTTTTGGAAAGTAGACAGTCCAAAGTATTTTTTCGCCTCTTCGCACCGGCTCCTGCTGGCCCCTTAAGGAGTTTGGATTTGCACTGCGTTACTTTAACTGACAATTGCGCTGTCATGCAACGCTGTACCCAAATAAAATGTATACAATTTTTTTCCCAAACAAATAGAACTTTCTTTTGTTTGTATTTGATCACCTCTGCATTTTTATTTTTTGCCCTGTAAACAAAAAAATACAGACAATTTTGGAAAAAAAACAATATTTTTTACTTTCTGCTATAAAACATCCAATAAAAAAATGTAAAAAATTGAATTTCTTCATCATTTTAGGCTAATATGTATTCTGTTATATATTTCTGGTAAAAAATCCCAATATAGTATATTGATTTATTGGTTTGCGTAAAAGTTATAGTGTCTACAAACTAAGGGATATATACTGGAATTTTTATCTATTTATTTTTTTATACTAGTAATGACGGCGATCAGCGACTTATAGCAGAACTGCGATATTGCAGTGGACAATCTGACACTAACTGACACTGTTTGGGAACCAGTGACACTAATACAGTGATTGGCGCTTAAAATATGCACTGTACTAATGACAAGAGTTAACATCTAGGGTGATCAAACGGTTAACTGTGTGCCTTGCCAGTATTTATGTGTACTGTGTGCTGCTTTTACTAAGGGAAGTGATTAATTTTATTTCCCTGTTTTGCAGGAACAGGAAATCAATGCCATCCCCCCTTCAGAACGGAACTCTGTATTGTTTACATCTCCGTCCTCTGTTTCTTCCACGCACAAAAACAAATCTTTGTCACAAAAACAAAAATTTGTTCCAAAATGTATTCTGCTCCTTTTCTTTGGTGAAAAAACCCAAATCAGTGTATATTATTTAGTCTGTAGGAAAGTTACCACAAACTATGGTATATATATCTGAAAATCCATCAATCCTGATGTACGGACAGCCAATCTAATTTTTTTGAGGTCATCACGGGATTCTGTGTTATTGTACTGGCGTCACCCCGGGATCCTATGTCATTGTACTGGCATCACCCCGGGATCCTGTGTCATTGCACTAGGGTCACCTTGGAATTCTGTGTCATTGTACTGGGGCCACCCCAGGATCCTGTGTCATTGTAGTGGGGTCACCCCAGGTTAATGTGTCATTGTACTGGGGTCACCCCAGGATCCTGTGTCATTGTACTGGCGTCACCCCGGGATCCTGTGTCATTGTACTGGTGTCACCCCGGGATCCTGTGTCATTGCAATGGGGTCACTTTGGAATTCTGTGTCATTGTACTGAGGCCACCCCAGGATCCTGTGTCATTGTACTGGGGTCACCCCAGGATCATGTGTCATTGTACTGGGGTCACCCCGGGATCCTGTGTCATTGTACTGGCGTCACCCGGGATCCTGTGTCATTGCACTGGGGTAACCTTGGAATTCTGTTCCATTGTACTGGGGCCACCCCAGGATCCTGTGTCATTGTATTGGGTTCACCTGGATCCTGTGTCATTGTACTGGGTCACCCCAGGATCCTGTGTCATTGTACTGGGGTCACCCCGGGATCATGTGTCATTGTACTGGGGTGACCCCGGGATCCTGTGTCATTGTAGTGGATTCACCCCAGGATCCTGTGTCATTGTATTGGGGTTAACCCAGGATCCTGTGTCATTGTAGTGGCTTCACCCCAGGATCCTGTGTCATTGTACTGTACATCCCAGAACCCCCACAAATAATAATAATAATAACAGAACAAATATATACAAGTAAGGGAAATACTGAGATCGTGAACAGAGCCAGGCCAGGGTCGTCAACGGGAGTTCAGCAGCTGGGGAAGGGAAACAAACAGGAGCTGGGGAAGGGAAACAACAAGAGAGGATGGATGGATCACAGGAGGGACGGGTCAGATACAAGGCTTAGGGTCCAGGGTAAAGGAAACAGACAGGGAACAGAATCAACAGGATCAACAGGCTCCAGGAATCAGGTCCCAGGTACAGGAATCGGGTTTCAGGAATCAGGTAAACAGGATGCAGGCTGCAGGTCAGGGCTCAGGGAAAATACCAAGGCAAGATATGTGTGCACCTGCCGGGTATTTATACTGCAGCTGCTAATTAAAGTCAGATGACGCCTGTCTGCAGAGGGGAATACCTGCTCCATACTGCTAGGATCCCTCCGCTGGTGGATGCCAATACTGCGGCCCAAAGGTGACAAAATACCAGCAGCTCCTCTGACAACTCCAAACTGCCAGGAGACACCTGCTGGTGGGCCTTGGTACTGCACGCCAAATGATCGATATTACCAGCGGAGGGGACCTTTCCTGACAGTACCCCCCCTTGAAGGAGCGACCTCCGGATGCTCCAATTAGCCGTTGCTGGGGAAAGTCCATGGCGTCCAGCCGGGCAGCGGGCACTTCAAGCTGGGCAGCGGGCACTTCAAGCTGGGCAGTGGGCAGTGGCACATCAGGCTGGGCAGCAGACAGGAACACACCAATCTGGGCAGCGAACATACCAGGCTGGGCAGCGGACAGAAACACACCAGGCTGGACAGCGGACGGGAACACATCAGGCTGGACAGCGGACGGGAACACATCAGACTGGGCAGTGGACGAGAACACATCAGGCAGGGCAGGGGACAGGAACACATCAGGCTGGGCAGCGGACAGGAACACATCAGGCTGGACAGCAGGTTCCAGGTTGTCGAGCTGAGCAGCGGGCAATGAGACATCAGACTGGAAAGCGGCCACATCAGGCTGAAAATCGGGCTCATCAGGCTGGAAATCGGGTCCATCAGTCTGGAAAGCGGGCTCATCAGGCCGGAAAGAACACTTATCAGGCTGGAGAGAGAGGGGGGCACATCAGGCTGGAAGGTAGGCACTGGCGCCTCTGGCTGGAACTCTGGCGCCTCCGGCTGGAAGGTGGTTACCAGGACATCAGGATGGAAAGTGGACATCAGGACATCGAACTGGATAACAGGCACTGGGACATCAGACTGGATAGCAAGCACTGGGACATCAGACTGGGTAGCAAGCACTGGGACGTCAGACTGGGTAGCAAGCGCTGGGACATCAGACTGGGTAGCAAGCACTGGGACGTCAGACTGGGTAGAAAACACTGGGACGTCAGACTGGGTTGCAAGCACTGGGACGTCAGACTGGGTTGCAAGCACTGGGACGCCAGACTGGGTTGCAAGCACTAGGACGTCAGACTGGGTTGCAAGCACTAGACTGTCAGACTGGATAGCAAGCACTGGGACGTCAGACTGGGTAGCAATCACTGGGACGTCAGACTGGATTGGATAAGCTGGTGCGGAGGCAGGTTGGGTTACTGGCAGGATCAAATGGATAGGAAAGAATTTCCGTTTCTTTTTAGATTTAGCTACTGGAATCTTATAGCTAACTGAAGGACTGTAGGTAGGGAATGAGGCAGACTGGAGAGGAGGGTTGGAATATGGCAGGGGAGAGGTAACAGTAGCTGAGAGAAGTTCTTGAGGGATTGCAGGCAGCCGAGAAGAGGCAGGTGGGTTAAAAGCAGGATAGGTGCAGGGAGTAGAAACTGGGTATTGATATTTGGTTGGAAGCAAGGTGTACTGAGCTGCGACTAAGGTTGCCATGGGTGAAGGGGAAGAAGATATTTGGGCTGGCAGGTGTCTGATGGCAGAGGTGGTTGGTTGTGGATTGGCTGGGGCTGATTATAGCATATCAGACCATGCTAGGAGTATTGGTTGCACAAACTGTAGTTTACAGTCTGCCTGTCTGACCAGAGACTGAACAGACTCAACGCACTCTGTGATCATTTGTTGTGAACAGGCTGAATAGTGTGAATATATGTGGGATCATCCTCCTAAAAAGCCATACCAGGGATACAACTTGATTAATATTAAAAGGTGGAGAAAAGTCATCACAGTCTTTGGGAATACTGGGCAGGACCAGCTCTGCACATCCCCAAACAGCAAACAACCCCGATCCACCAGAGAGTGAGCTAAACGCATGATTTCAAACAACTGGTCACTTGTTCACTCCTTAAGTGTCTGGCGGAGATATTCCCCACTCTCAGACGCCAGCAGAGCATAGTAACTAATCACATCCAAATTCATTTCACCTGAAGTAAACAGAACCGAGATGGTTCCTCTGTGCCACCACTTCTGGTCTGGAATGGCCTTGGTATACTGTCATGTACCAGATAAGACCAGAACTGTGTGGACTGCAACAGAGGAAACCCGTGTATAAGTAAAAATATAAATGATTTATTTAAGATAAATGAATATAACACAACCACCTTCAATATCACTCAGTGCACCACAACCAATACAAAACAGAACCCCCACAAATAATAATAACAACAGAACAAATATATACAAGTAAGGGAAATACCGAGATCATAAACAGAGCCAGGCCAGGGTCCTCAACGAGAGGTCAGCAGCTGGGGAAGGGAAACAAACAGGACAAGAGAGGATGGATGGATCACAGGAGGGAAGGGTCAGATACAAGGCTCAGGGTCCAGGATAAAGGAAACAGATAGGGAACAGGATCAACAGGATCAACAGGCTCCAGGAATCAGGAATCAAGTCTCAGGTACAGGAATCAGGTTTCAGGAATCAGGAATCAGGTAAACAGGATGCAGGCTGCAGGTCAGGGCTCAAGGAAAATACCAAGGCAAGATATGTGTGTACCTGCCGGGTATTTATACTGCAGCTGCTAATTAAAGTCAGGTGACACTTCTGTCTACAGAGGGGAATACCTGCTCCATACTGCCAGGATCCCTCCGCTGGTGGACGCCAGTACTGCGGCCCAAAGGTGACAAAATACCAGCAGGGAAAAGCTCCTCTGACAGCTCCAAACTGCCAGGAGACACCTGCTGGTGGGCCTCAGTACTGCATGGCAAATGATCGATATTACCAGCGGAGGGGACCTTTCCTGACAGTGTCATTGTACTGAGATCACCCCAGGAACCTGTGTTATTGTACTGAGATCACACTGGGAACCTGTGACATTGTACTGAGATCACTCTGGGATTTTGTGTCATTGCAATGGGGTCACCTTGGAATTCTGTGTCATTGTACTGGGGCCACCCCGGGATCCTGTGTCATTGTATTGGGGTGACCCCAGGATCCTGTGTAATTGTACTGGGGTTACCCCAGGATCCTTTGTCATTGTAGTGGATTCACCCCAGGATCCTATGTCATTGTACTGGGGTCACCCTGGGATCCTGTGTCATTGTACTGGGATCACCCTGGGATCCTGTGTCATTGTAGTGGAGTAACCCCAGGATCCTGTACCATTGTTCCTTGTGTCACCCTGGGATCCTGTGTCATTATACTGAGATCACCATGGGATCCTGTGTCATTATACTGAGATCACCCTGGGATCCTGTGTCATTGTACTGAGATCACCCCGGGATCCTGTGTTAATGGACTGGGGTCACCCTGGGATCCTGTGCCATTGTACTGGGATTACCCCTGGGAACCTGTGTCATTGTACTGAGATCACTCCGGGATCCTGTGTTAATGGACTGGGGTCACCCCGGGATCCTGTGCCATTGTACTGGGATCACCCCAGGATCCTAGGTCATTGTACTGGGGTCACCCTGGTATCCTGTGTCATTGTACTGGGGTCAATATATATAGAAGAAGGAAACATGGACTTTGTAGGCACCACTAATAAAAAACAAATTTTATTGTAACAAATTCACATAAAGATTATAAAAAGATCACATAAAGAAAACATAACTGAAGCAGCCTACAGTTGCAAACTTGACATCTCCAATAATAGCCGCTTTTGTTGAAGGTGCAGGGCCAAAGAACCGTGATAGCACTCAACACGGCAAAATAGATTATTAATATTCAGACATCCCAAGTCTCCCTCATGGCTGCGGGCTCCCGGACACCCGCAAGTGCCGGGCGATCTCCCAGTTGGGCCTGTCACTCAGCCACAGACAGAAGACAGAGCGGCCAAATGGAGTATGGCTGCTCGTGCTGCTCTGTCTTCTGTCTGAGTGACAGGCGGACAGGGCTCGGGAGGAGGGGTGGGCAAAGTCTTGTCAGGAGGGAGGGGGGACATCCGGCCCTATGCTCATTATATGCTGAAGATCTCTTCATTGTAATCATTTGGCTGTCACACCACTCCATTCCCGACACTCTGCTACAGCGGGCACGCTGGGCTGAGGTTGTGCCTGTGCACACTGTGTCCCTCCTCTCTGCAGCTATGCCAGTGTCCAGACAGGAGAAGAACAATCCTTCCCAGGTTTGAATGATGTTAAAAAGTGCCTGGCTGGATCGAGGCTTGCACGGTTTGAGCAGCAGTAGGGGTCGGCGGAGCTGGCAGAGAAAATTCAGCACACAGCAGCACCGATCACTGTCCAGCCCAGCAGTAACCAGAACTCTCCCCAGACCAGACCAGCTCACATGCTCTTGATTCAAGCCATGGAAATTTTTTCATGTAACAACTAAAAACGTAAATGTATTTTATTGGGATTTTATGTGATAGACCAACACAAAGTGGCACATAATTGTGAAGTGAAAGAAAAACGATAAATGGTTTTCAAAATTTTTTTACAAATAAATATCTGAAAAGTGTGGCGTACATTTGTATTCAGCCCCTTTACTCTGATACCCCTAACTAAAGTCACCTTATTAATAAATAGAGTCCACCTGTGTGTAATTTATTCTCAGTATAAATACAGCTGTTCTGTGAAGCCCTCAGAGGCTTGTTAGAGAACCTTAGTGAACAAACAGTATTTTGAAGGCCAAGGAACACACCAGACAGGTCAGGTATAAAGTTGTGGAGAAGTTTAAAGCAGGGTAAGGTTATAAAAACAATATCTCAAGCTTTAAACATCTCACAGAGCACTGTTCAAACCATCATCCAAGAATGGAAAGAGTATGGCACAACTGCAAATCCACCAAGATATGGCCGTTTACCTAAACTGACAGGTTGGGCAAGGAGAGCATTAATCAGAGAAGCAGCCAAGAGGCCCATGGTAACTCTGGAGAAGCTGCAGAGATCCATAGTTCAGGTGGGAGAATCTGTCCACAGGACAACTATTATACACACTATTATACAACCCTAATGTCAGGCTAAACTCTCATAATCTTGTACACACGATCGGATTTTCCGACAACAAATGTTCGATGGGAGCTTGTTGTCGGAAATTTCAACCGTGTGTAGGCTGCATCGGACATTTTTTGTCGGAATTTCTGACAACAAAAATTTGAGAGCTGGTTCTCAAATTTTCCGACAACAAAATCCGTTGTCGGAAATTCCGAGCGTGTGTACACAATTCCGACACACAAAATTCCACGCATGCTCTGAATCAAATACGAGGTGGAAACGCTCGGTCTGGTAAAACTAGCATTCGTAATGGAGACAGCACATTTGTCACGCTGCACATTTTTTAATCTTTAAATGCAGCGTATTCTCTTCTTCTTTATAATGCTAGAATAATGAAGTTGTTTTGCTGCTGATATTCACACAGAGTTCTGAAAAACTGATTTCTTTATTATTTCTTGTGATCTCATGAATAATATTTTTTAATTTTTTCGTCAGATCTCCATAGTAAGGTTTTGAATTTCTTTTTATAGTGAGCTTTTTTTTATGAAGATCTAATTTTTTATTTTTTTTTATCAAGATCTCCTGTTTTTTTTTAGATTTTTTTTCTACTGATCTCCATAATATTTTTTGTTGTTTTGTGTGTCAAGTTACCACAACACCATTGTTAACTTGTATTTTTTAACTTCAAGGAGGTTGTTTGGTGTTATTGTCCCTTGTTAATTTGACACTGTCTTTTTGAAATGTACCTGCCTACTCACAAACAAACTGTCCTTTTTGAAGTTAAACGCATAGGCAAGTATTTGTGAACAAAAAATAGCCATTTTTATGGGTCATAACCAAATAAAGAGGAAGGCAATGCTGGATAAACTAGTGAAATTGGCAAAGCCTTTGTACCCCAGGACACACATCAACTATTTTACAGCCAAAATTGGTAGCATGAGGAGTCCATATAATAGTGAGCACAATCCGGTCCAGGAATCCCAGAGATCAGTAACAGCAGCAGATGACATATATGTCCCCAGGCTGTGGTCATACAACAGCCTGCATCTTTTGTCAGACCAGACCAGGGCCGGACTGGCCTACTGGGATAGCGGGAAATATCCCGGTAGGCTGCCTGCTCCGAGGCCGCTGTCAGCTAGGAGCTTTGTAACTTTTTTTTTAAAGAACAGCTGAGAGAGAAGCGGCTGTGCTGTGATCAGGAGGCGGGGCTGGCTGAGGAAATGTGTAGCAGGGAGGGCCGGAGGAGCGAGTGACCATCATGCAGCAGGCAGTGTAACCCCCTCCCTCTCCAGCCCGCCACATTTAAAAGTGCAGAGGTGCTGCATCGGGGATGAATGGGGCCGTCAGGAGGGAGATACACACAGTACCTGAAGCTGAGAGGAGATAGAGAGAAGGTATGACCACAGCCACAACCAAACGAATCCTGCAGCACACAAGAGCTCTGGCTGAATGGAAACAAGATCATCTGGAACAATGTCATATATAATGCTGGCCAGCCGGTGTCATCCAGAAATCTCTGCCTTCGGGCAGTGTGCAGGTTACTATCAGCCTCCCCTCCCTCTTGTCTGGCTCCATACTCTTTTGTTTTAGCTTCCTAACCTGCACACTGATAAGATCTCTGGGAGACGCTGCAGCCAGCCGCATTCTGTGTCCAGTGACAGGTCACACATGGTTGGCTGTTAACCATTTCAGCTCAGCTATTTAGCCAGAGCTCTGTGTGTTCTGCACAGTTTGATGTTTTTTGGATGATTTATTGCTGATTCAGGCTGGAAGCTTCACAGACTCATTAACTGTTTAAAGTTCTCCATTAATCCTGACCAGTTCACTGTAAGACAATTAGAATTTTGGAAATTGGATGTGTTTCTGTCTTCTGGCACTTAGTTGTACTTTAAAAGGAGGATTACTAACTTGATCTTGAAGAGCTGGTTTAAGTAGAGTGGCGCAGCCCTACTATATGCTTTTACACTGAGTTCAGCCATACATGCATTCCCTGCCCATCTCCTGTACTATGTCTGCAGTCTCTGCCCATCCCGTGTATCATGTCTGCAGTAAGGATGAGCTCCGGTGTGTTCGCACAGCCCATGTGCAGAGCCCGCCAGGAAGTCGGCGCTGCGCTAATCACAGTGCGCAGCTGCAGAGATCGGGAAATGTTTCACTGCCTGTGATTAGCACAGCACAGTGCCAACTTCCTGGCCGGCTCTGCCCGTGGGCTGTGCGAACACACCGGAGCTCATCCTTAGTCTGCAGTCTCTGACCATCTCCTCTAATGTGTCTGCAATCTCAGACCATCTCCTCTATCATGTCTGCAGTCTCTGACCATCTCCTGTATCATGTCTGCAGTCTCTGACCATCTCCTGTATCATGTCTGCAGTCTCTGACCATCTCCTGTATCATGTCTGCAGTCTCTGACCATCTCCTGTATCATGTCTGCAGTCTCTGACCATCTCCTGTATCATGTCTGCAGTCTCTGACCATCTCCTCTAATGTGTCTGCAGTCTCTGACCATCTCCTCTAATGTGTCTGCAGTCTCTGACCATCTCCTCTAATGTGTCTGCAGTCTCTGACCATCTCCTGTACTATGTCTGCAGTCTCTGACCATCTCCTGTACTTTGTCTGCAGTCTCTGACCATCTCCTGTATCATGTCTGCAGTCTCTGACCATCTCCTGTGTCATGTCTGCAGTCTCTGACCATCTCCTGTATCATGTCTGCAGTCTCTGACCATCTCCTGTATCATGTCTGCAGTCTCTGACCATCTCCTGTATCATGTCTGCAGTCTCTGACCATCTCCTGTATTATGTCTGCAGTCTCTGACCATCTCCTGTATCATGTCTGCAGTCTCTGACCATCTCCTGTATCATGTCTGCAGTCTCTGACCATCTTCTGTATCATGTCTGCAGTCTCTGACCATCTCCTCTAATGTGTCTGCAGTCCCTGACCATCTCCTCTAATGTGTCTGCAGTCTCTGACCATCTCCTATATCATGTCTGCAGTCTCTGACTATCTCCTATATCATGTCTGCAGTCTCTGACCATCTCCTATATCATGTCTGCAGTCTCTGACCATCTCCTATATCATGTCTGCAGTCTCTGACCATCTCCTGCATCATGTCTGCAGTCTCTGACCATCTCCTGTATCATGTCTGCAGTATTTGACCATCTCTTGTATCATGTTCACAATCTCTGACCATCTATTGTAGTGTGTCTTACACACATACAAAAATGACATTTAAATCCTGCAAGGCTATTTAAAGACACCTGAACATATTCAAAAAATATGGGGATTTGGTCACACTATATGGCAGCCCACTTACTGCGTCAAAGTACCCCTTAATTAGTGGGTCCTACACTAGTAAAAGAATGAAAGGTCCTGCGTCTCAACCATGGGAGATACACTCCTCTTTTATGGGAGAACTGAAGGGACTCCTCCTATGAACTGGTGGACACTAATAAGAGGTAATGGGGTGGGGTGGGGGGGTGGTGGAGTTCTCCCATAAAGAGGAGTGTATCTCCAATGGATGAGACGCAGGATCTTTCATTCTTTTATTAGTGTAGGACCCACTAATTAATATAGTGTGACCAAATCCCCATTTTTTTTTTTTATATGTTCGGGTTTTTTTAAATATCCTTGCAGGATTTAAATGTCATTTTTTATGTGTGCGCTGTAATATTTTTACTGTTTGTTGGTCTTATCAGCACCATCTTGAATGTAAATGCATTGTAGGGTGTGCTCCCCAAGTATGATTTTGTTTTTTTACACATACAGAACTCACATCGTGTGTGTGTGTGTATAATATATCTCTATATCTCTATCTATATATATCTATCTATCATTTTATGCAATAAATGGGCATGTAGCCATTTACTTTCCGGAAAGAGAGAGAGGAAAGGAGGCAAGAAAGGAAATGAGAGAGGGGAAAAAAGAGAGAATGCATGGAAAAGAGGGGGAGAGACATAATAAGAGAGAGAACAAGAAAGATGGATAGAGAGAGAGAGAGATGGGGAAAAAAACAAGAAATTATGATAGAGAGAAATAAAGGGGAAAGAAAGGAGAACAAAGAGGAGTGGTACATCCAAAAATATACCATAAGGGGTTTAATACAGTATGAGTGGAAGAGACTCGGGGAGCGCTAAATGTCTGCCGGTTAGGGGTGCAATTTACTTGCCTACCTTGGGTGCTGACAACCCACGCTACCTCCCTGGGGCTGGTATGAAATTATTTCCAGGGCTGGTTTTTTCCCAGTCCGGCCCTGGACCAGACTAAACTCAGGCCATCACTCTCTTGTCTTCCTTACACACTTGCTTCCAGGCTGTGGCTCTGGTGTTGGAGTTGGCAGGAGGTGGAGGAGGAGGACGATGGTCGAATTTACAAACCTGGCTTTGGCTTGTGTGTTCGCCCCTCAACCCCTTATTTAGAGCTTGTAAGATAACTTCCTCACAGAAGAGGCGTTGGCCCTCCTCCATTTCCTGCATTTTGCATGCTGCCATGCAGGCATAGTTCTCTTGAGTATTGGGGGGGGGGGGGTTCTGAGGACCGCAGTAGCCTTCCGAAATAGCCCAAGTGCAGCCTCCTCCAGGTTACTTCTCTTCCTGGGCCTTTGTTTTTTGAAGGCGGAACGGAGGGACCTGGGCCTGGCCACCTCCTGGCTGCCACTTTCCATGTCCTAGTCCTGATCATTCAATAGATCCATTTTCTCTGCAAGACACAACACAAGACAAACCCTAATGTCAGGCTAAACTTTCATAATCTTGTGCCAATATAGGCCTCAATCTATAAGCAATACAGGCCCAATTTAAAATTGTACCTTCGTTATCACGATCGGCGCTTCCGCTACTCCGTCCTCCATTCACAGATCGTACGCATGACACACGCGTGTTATGCTTTATATACACTGCACATGCGTGAAACTCCACCCCCCCGACCCTCTATCTAGTATATTTCCCGCCCCTTCTCTTTTGGCGCAGTGGGAGAGCACATGGCGAAGAAAGAACAAGTGCATGAAGACAACAGCAGCAACAACGAAAGCCCGCAGCCACGAACGCCCCGATCACGGAGGATATTTAATATGAGAATGGGGGGAGTTTGGGACTTTATATGAAGCACCATAAGTGCCTCCATCCCGCGGGACTTTAGATGAAGCACCCTAAGGTGCCTCCATCCCTGTGATAAGTAATAAAAAAGGGAAGTTTGGGACTTTATATGAAGCAATTGAGTAGTGGAGGTAGGTTACAATATAAGCATATTTACTTGGTAGCATGAGTTTACATACAAAAAATATTAATAATAAAAAAATATTTCATATCATATATACACGAGAGGTGCACAAAGGCTGAGTATGTAAAAATGGAAAAATACATGCATAACATCATATGGTCAAAACAATAAATACATATATGCATAAGAATAACATGTACATGCCAATAGCAGCAGGCCTACCACCGGCATATGCATCCACATGGTACATCTGTATCCACCAGATGGTATAAAAACATCATATATTTAAAAATAAGTAAATCTCAATCCGTATGGGGTATGTGACTGCGGCATCATGTAAAGCTCTACGCGTTTCCTGGGTATTCCCACTTGTCAGGAGCGGATGCGTCAGACATTTCTATGGAATAAAAAGATTTAAGGAACCGTACTTCTCAGAAAAAAATGTTGTTTCTATTAGTATGGGTGGTTAACCACTGACACTCACCAACCCAGGCATAGACCGCAAGGTGGAATGATCGGAGCAGGGCTGGCCGAGAACATGGCCTCAGCGCGGGAGCTGAGGCGGCATAATACAGGATTGCAGCATCGGATAGGACAAGAGCTTAAAATATGGGTGAGAGTTCCATGTAGCCAAGAAAGTATATATACTTGATGGAGCAAGGATATCTGGGAACAAAATTGAATATGTGTAATTATAATTATATTAATCATAGCGATAGTATATAGTAGGAGATGGTGATACAAATAAATGAACCCAGTATAGCTCCATATGAGAGGTGTATAAATAATATGAAAAAGGTAAGGAAGATACAAATAGTGCCCAAGGATGTGAAAGTATCTGTGTGTAAAAGTAATGAACATGAACATACAGCAGATTGTGGTATGAATGCTAATAGGAATACCACGTGGAATCAAGGGCAACTAGTGTGAACAGAAAACAAATCCACCAAGAGAGAGAAAGGAAAAGAAGGTAGAAGTTAAGAAAACAAAAGAGAATGCCTACCCTAATGATGCAACAAAACAACCCCCAGCAGAACGTGTAGCTGGTGTGTAGAGACCCCAAAGGGGAACTGATATTGGGCAGTTCACCTGGATGGGGGATGTAGTTATGCCGCCAACGCCACGCTAATGAACCAATAGAGGCGAGGGAGCCGCACCTGAAGTGAGTGATACACTCAACAACCGACACGGGGACCTCCCCGTACCGGGACAAGAGATGTTATGGCTAGACGCCGGCGCCATGACCTCATTGCTGACGTCACACGCACGGAGTGAAGCCGCCACACAGAACAGCGTGACAAGCGTGGCGTCAATGCGCAAAACGACAAACGTCCCATCCTCCCAAACACACTGGGTGCAGGGGGAGGAGGGGGAGAGTCCAATGAGCGCATCGCAGCTCCCGCGATAGAGGTGGAGCCCAGCCATGTCCAAACACCAACCTATGCACCCACGTCAGACCATGACCAGGCAGAGGGAGTGTGCATGGAACGTATAATTGGGGGCAGTCCGTGTGGGTGCATGAAACTTAGTGGAGAAATTGCTGCCTATAAAAAATGACATGTGCAAAGCATAAAAACATGGATGTTAAATAAACAATATGGATAAATATTTGTATTTAGCAAAATTTAAACCTTAATGAAGGTACCCTATAAATGAGGGTGAACCTCACACTGGGATGGCAGGGGAACACTGCCACTCCAATTACTCAATTGCTTCCATCCCGGTATCTCTATATGAGAATGGGGGGAGTTTGGGACTTTATATGAAACACCATAAGTGCCTCCATCCCGCGGGACTTTAGATGAAGCACCCTAAGGTGCCTCCATCCCTGTGATAAGTAATAAAAAAGGGAAGTTTGGGACTTTATATGAAGCAATTGAGTAGTGGAGGTAGGTTACAATATAAGCATATTTATTTGGTAGCATGAGTTTACATACAAAAAATATTTCATATCATATATACACGAGAGGTGCACAAAGGCTGAGTATGTAAAAATGGAAAAATACATGCATAACATCATATGGTCAAAACAATAAATACATATATGCATAAGAATATCATGTACATGCCAATAGCAGCAGGCCTACCACCGGCATATGCATCCACATGGTACATCTGTATCCACCAGATGGTATAAAAACATCATATATTTAAAAATAAGTAAATCTAAATCCGTATGGGGTATGTGACTGCGGCATCATGTAAATCTCTACGCGTTTCGTGGGCATTCCCACTCGTCAGGAGCGGATGCATCAGACATTTCTATGGAATAAAAAGATTTAAGGAACCGTACTTCTCAGAAAAAAAATGTTGTTTCTATTAGTTTGGGTGGTTAACCACTGACACTCACCAACCCAGGCATAGACCGCAAGGTGGAGTGATCGGAGCAGGGCTGGCCGAGAACATGGCCTCAGCGCGGGAGCTGAGGCGGTATAATACAGGATTGCAGCATCGGATAGGACAAGAGCTTAAAATATGGGTGAGAGCTCCATGTAGCCAAGAAAGTATATATACTCGATGGAGCAAGGATATCTGGGAACAAAATTGAATATGTGTAATTATAATATATTAATCATAGTGATAGGATATAGTAGGAGATGGTGATACAAATAAATGAACCCAGTATAGCTCCATATGAGAGGTGTATATGAGGAGGATATTTAAGGGGTCTAATATGTCCTTTGTAGAGATGGTGGAGATGGTGGACATCTTGAAGAGGGCCGACTATGACGGGAAACATGGACCTTTCCCAAACCCAAATGTCAGAAAGGCCAAGATCATGACTAAAGTTGTGAAAAGTCTGCCATAGAATTTTGGGGTACGGCAATCCAAGGATCAACTGAGGAAACGATTGTCAGACCTCAAATTGTGGGAGCAGGATCAGTACAGAAAAATCAAGAGAGTGCTGCAAAAAAGTAAGTATTTTGTTGTGTGTTCCTATTATTATTATTACGTTCGTGCTGCTCCATGTGCTTTTCTTTACTGTTGTACAGTTTAAAATGGCAAGTTTCAGGTTCGTAGGCAAAGTAATCGTTTGTAGTAAACATCGTTCGTTCGTCCACTAATACGATGTTTTTTGCAGATGCAGGTTATCTACATTTGGTCATGCCTATTTGTATTAAAAGAAGTTTAGTACATTGTTGTCTAGATGGGTTTGTAAGTAGAATGAAATGCAAACTTGATTCAGTGTAAGGAGAGGACACTCAGCAGCTGTTTACACATCTGGACGCAGGAGCACTAGTGTGGGACACCAGAAAAAACTTTTTAGGATGTCCCACACAGGTGCTCCAGTGGATACTAGGGGTGTCTCCATGTTTGATACTTTAACAAAAAAGGTAATTATTCTAGCTTTGGAAAGGGAAAAAAATCATGTCATCAGCTTTGAACTCTGCTAAAACAGACAATTGTACGACACTTGCAAGCTATGTTTCATATTCCCATTTCTTGCCTCAAATATCTGTGTGCTAAGTATACCTTTATTTTATTCACATAGAGGAGAAAAGACTCGGGACGTCTGAGGTCCCCAGGGACCCCCAACCTCCTAAAGAAGGGGCAATCCCAAAACAACAACCAGAGGATGTGGAGGAAGGAGAGGTTTATGAAGTGGGCGAAATAGTGACCACAACAGGTAAGGTGACCTGACCACAGATTCAGGTAATAGATGGATGCCTGCATATTTATAATACATGGTGTGTTTTTTTTTTAGGTGATGTGGATATTGTGGAAGAAGAAACACATTTCACAAGTGCAAGTGCACACGTCCTCATTGGGGAGATCATGGTGTGCAATCTGGATTTACAGAAGTTCAAGGAAGACATCGATGATGTTGAAAAAAGACTCAATAACATCATTGATGTTTTAGGCAGAATCGAAAACACACCAACATTTATCAAATTGTTTCTATTTTTCTAACTTTTCTCCAAAATTTTGAAAGCCAAATTTTGAAGATGCACACAGTGTGTCAACATGTGCTATCTGCCATATCAATGTACGCGTTTTGTGGGTGCAACCCCTTCCTTGCAACTCAAGTAGATGAGAGGAAGGGGTTGCACCCCCAAAACACGTCCATTGATCCCCCATGATGGGAGCTAGCACATGTTGACATTAGGCATGGGATCAGGAGGGAAATCCCCATTTTGACTCTCAATTTGTGTGCATATTCAAAATTTGGCTTTTACAGGGGAGACATCACATCATCTGATGAAGGCAATATCAACACAGTTTGGACATACTAATGTCTTATATTGCCTTCAATTTCTCAAAGTTGAACTTTGTAAGTTTCTGAGTTGTGTATTGTTGTATGCTTTAAAAAACATGCCTGTTTACCACAAAAAAAAGGATATTTCTACTGTCAAAAAAAAAATTGGATTTCAAAAATATGTTGGTTTGTTCAAAAACCCTTTTCTAAACGTACACGTGAATGTGCACAGAGTAAAAATGTTTCTACTCAACAATGTGTGGCTTCTTCTTTCAATGCTCAATAGCAGTTTTTTGCTTAAGTTGTTCTTTACAGTGACAATGGGGGTTATTTACTAAAGGAAAATCCACTTTGCACTACAAGTGCACTTTCAGTGCAGTTTCAGTGCACTTTCAAGTGCACTTTTGCAGTGCACTTGTAGCACAATATGGATTTTCCTTTAGTAAATAACATCCACAGTGCTTGAGAATTTGCATCAATCAGGCCATTTTCGTAACTCCAAAAAATAAATTCATGGTGTGGAAAATGATGAATATTTTAAGCATTAATGCATTATATACATTAACAACAAAAACAAGGTGTGTGTAGCAGACCCACAACATAATAGTTAGCTGAAGAAGAGATTGTCACCTCATGCATCAAAGAAATTACGTTTGCACTATTAAAGAAAATGGGTACAAAAAAAGGACTTTGGATAACCTAGGAGACAGCTAAAAGAAACACAAGCAGTAAATCAAAGGAAATATTATTTCATTTTAAAATACAAATTTATTTAAAAAAGGTTTCTTAAACATTTTCTGGCATATCAATGGTCCCCCTACCCGCAAAGTACTCCATATATTTTTGACGGACCTTGCGGGCACTTTGGGGGGGCAAGCCAAGACGGCCAGCTTCAAGCGCCGTAAGGGTTTGGTCTTGAAATCCGGCCTCAGTCCCAACTGAGGCCACATAGAATTTCTCCCTAAAATGTTGTGGAGAATGCAGCATGCAAGGATTATATGGTTAAGTTTATATTCCACCATGTTGATTGGCGTAAGGAATAGGCGGAACTGGCTGGCCATTATCCCGAAAGCTTTCTCCACCACTCTTCTGACTCTGGACAGCCGGTAGTTAAAAACCCTCTGGTTCGGGGTGAGGGTCCTCATCGGGAACGGCCGCATCAGGTGATCACCCAGCCCAAATGCTTTATCAGCGACTAAGATGAATGGCAGACCAGCCACGTTGTCTTCTGAAGATGGCAATCCCAAGCCACCACTCTGGTGCTGTCCATAGAACTCAGTCTGGGTGATGACTCCACCATCCGACATCTGGCCATTCTTCCCCACGTCCACATAGAGAAAATCATATGTCGCAAATACCACCGCCAACATCACAATACTATTAAACCCCTTGGAGTTGTAATAGTATGACCCCGAGTTGGGGGGTGGGACTATGTGGACGTGTTTCCCATCAATTGCCCCTCCACAGTTGGGAAAGTCCCACCGCTGGGCAAATTGGGAAGCCATAGTCGGCCATTCCTGTGGCGTTGAAGGAAACTGGAGTGAAACAATTAATGAGGACTTTTGCACATAACATTGCAAGCAGATTAGACACAAACATTTTTGGCCAACATATGTATAACAGTTTTTTGAAGGAGTATTTAAAGAACAAAAAATCTAAGGTCCACTTATCAGATTCCTCACCCCCTCTGATGGCCCATTGTAAAAATTTTAGGGGGGGAGATGTTTTGTACAGGTACTGTAACTCTCTCCACTTCATTGAGAGCTGAATGCATAAATTATGTGTGTTACTTTGGCCAGCTCCTCCTTTACTTACACTTTTGGCAGCCCACTGGACAGGTAAGAAGTGTCATAATACAAAAATATGGATACACACTGTCCAAATTGAAGCACATTTTTACATTCTGCAATTACCTATCAAGATAATAGTAGAACAAAACTTTAAACAGTATCATTTGAAAGTATTCAGGCAGGCCCTTTCACTACATGCTTTGGTGAATTAATACATAAATATGACCACAAAAGAGGTAGGTATAGTGTGTATGGGTTTGGCAAAGTCAGCAGATAGAGGATTGGTATCAGATGACTTAGCAGTTGGGGGGATCCAAATGATTTTGTAACCCCCAAAAAAAGCCTCTGGCACTGCCTGAATTTAAGGACAGAAATAACATTTGTACATATTTTAGGGGGTGTTTAGGGTAAAGCACTAAAATGGAGCTGACAAAATACATTGTTAAGTGACTAGGCTAGGTGTGTATGGGCCCAGGATAGCATGCTGGGGAGGTTAGTGAAGACAAATATGCATGAAGGACAAAAATGGAGCATTAAAAAATTCAGCATGCATGAGGACAAAGGGGACATTCACAGCATATTACAATCATGGTAATTAGGGAATGATGAAAGAAATACAATACATTAGCAAACATTAAATACATAGAATGTGATGTTAAAGGAGAAAACTTACCTTAATATAGTCCTTCTGCAGGACCTGTATGATGGCAGAACAGGTCTCTAGAATAATGATTCCCAGAGCCCAGGGGGAGATGCCTGTCGAGAACTTGATGTCCTGCAGACTTCTGTCGCCAAGTACCACAAGGTGGCGACTAGCCTCTGTTCAGGAGTGATGGCTTGCCGCATGCAGGTGTCCTGCTTGGTAATATAAGGGGGCAGCAAAGCCAACAAACGGTGAAAAACGGGGTCTGTCATCCAGAGATAATTCCTGAAATCATCAGGATTATTCTCACGGATCTCCCGCAACAAAGGCATATGAGAGAAATGGTCACGCTGGAGCAACCACTTTTTCGTCCATGAACTCCTCCTCCCCCTGTTCATGGACTGGGCTTGGGTCAAAGTAAGAACCCCAACACCAAGCCCCTGCACAGCACGAGCTCTATGATGATTATGTACCCACAACATGGCTTCAAAACGTTCGGCTGGTCAGAACAAACTAACAGAAGGCACTGAAAATCAGAAAGGCCTGAGAAGAGCGAGCTGAAATTCAGAAACGAGCGGCCAAGAACGCACTGAAAATCAAATACCTACTGTAAATAGCACACACTGAAAACCAGATGCTAACTGACTACACGCACTGAAAACCAGAGCGGGACCCACAAGCACAAACTGAAGAGCAGTAACAATCTGAAAAGCACGAGGTTGAAAAGTGCGAATTGTCTCTCACCAAACTTCTACTAACACGAGATTAGCAGAAGGAGCCCAAAGGGTGGCGCACTGGCTATTGAACTTCCTCTTTATAGTGCCGTCATACGTGTTGTACGTCAGCGCGTTCTTGACGATCAGAATTTCCGACAACATTTGTGCGACTGTGTGTATGCAAGACAAGCTTGAGCCAACATCCGTCGAAAAAAAATCCCAGGATTTCGTTGTCGGAATGTCCGATCGTGTGTACGCGGCATAAGTCGTGCACTCCACAAATCTGGCCCTTATGGATGAGTGGCAAGAAGAAAAGCTTGTTGAAAGAAAGCCATATGAAGTCCCATTTGCAGTTTGGGAGAAGCCATGTGGGGGACACAGCATACATGTGGATTAAGGTGCTCTGGTCAGATGAGACCAGAACTGAACTCGTCTAAGTCTCGCCAGTTCCTAAATGTCTTGCAGGACAATTTCATGAGTCAGATTGTAGACGCACCAACTAGAAACAAGGCATTACTAGATCTACTGACTACCAACAATACAGACCTGATCACGGATGTGGAAATACGGGGCAATTTAGGAAACAACGTTCACAGGTCAATTTGCTTCAGTATAAATCACACAAATAGGAAACACAAGAGGAACACAAGGACACTGAATTCCAAAAGAGCCAACTTCCCTAAACTACGAACCTTGCTAGAAGATATAAATTGGGATAAAATCTTAGAAACAAAGAGCATGGAGGAGAGATGGGTTTGCTTTAAGAGCATATTAAATAAGGGCATTAGCCAGTGCATCCCATTGGGAAATAAATTTAAAAGAGCGAACAAATGTCCTGGATGGCCTAACTCTAATGTAAAAATGCATACAAATGCAAAGGAGAAGGCCTTCAAAAATTACAAGGCTGGGGGATCATCATCAGCATTCAGACTTTACAAAGAATGCAACAAGATATGTAAGGATGCAATTAGAGCAGCTATGATAGAACACGAAAGACACATAGCGGAGGAGAGCAAAAAAAATCCCAAGAATATCTCTGTCATGTTACTAGGCAGAACAGGGAAATGCCTTGTTTACATAGGCAGTTCCCTGTTCTGCCTCTCCTCGCCCACAATCACGGGCCGCCGGTGCACATCGAGTCCGCAGGACCCGCGGGCACTATCCTTCTTCTGCGTACAGGTACATCAGTTTGCGCAGGAGAGCTATTCTGCCGACGTATATCGGTGTGAGCCTCTCAACAAGCAGTTAACCTCTTTCTGTTCACCATATGTATATATATGTCCTTGGATGGGAAGGGTGATAACTTTGTCATCGCTGAAGCTGCAGCAATGATTGATATAATTTCGTTCATCCAGCGATCCCCTATAAAGTAAAATCACTATACAGCTGCTCTATCACTTTTACAGGTGATGGAAGGGAGTCAGTCACCTTTATCGCCTGGGAAGCCTTGTACAGATGTTGGCCTTGTTGGATTCCCTGGGCAAAAAAAGGGAACTTCCATTGTACCTCCCATTCTGTGACATCAGAAATCGGAAGCAGGAAGGGAGGGGATCATGCTCTGCTTCAGTATGTCACAGTACATCTTGGCATTCATGGTTCCCTCAATGAACTGTAGCTCCCCAGTCCCAGCAGCACTCATGCAGCCCCAGACCATGACACTCCCACCACCATGCTTGACTGTAGGCAAGACACACTTGTCTTTGTACTACTCACCTGGTTGCCACCACACACACTTGACACCATCTGAAATAAATAAGTTTATCATGTTCTCATCAGACCACAGGACATGGTTCCAGTAATCCATGTCCTTACTCTGCTTGTCTTCAGCAAACTGTTTGCGGGCTTTCTTGTGCATCATCATTAGAAGAGGCTTCCTTCTGGGAGGACAGCCATGCAGACCAATTTTATGCAGTGTGCGGCGTATGGTCTGAGCACTGACAGGCTGCCCACCCCTTCAACCTCTGCAACAATGCTGGCAGCACTCATATGTCTATTTCCCAAAGACAACCTCTGGATATGACGCTGATCACGTGCACTCATCTTCTTTGGTCGACCATGGCGAGGCCTGTTCTGAGTGGAACCTGTCTTGTTAAACTGCTGTATGGTCTTGGCCACCATGCTGCAGCTCAGTTTCACGACCTTGGCAATCTTCTTATAGCCATCTTTATGTAGAGCGATTATTTTTTTCAAATCCTCAGAGAGTTCTTTGCCATGAGGTGCCATGTTGAACTTCAAGTGACCACTATGAGAGAGTGAAAGCGATAACACCAAATTTAACACACTTGCTCTCTGTTCACACCTGAGACCTTGTAACACTAATGAGTCACATGACACCGGGGAGGAAAAATGGCTAATTGGGCCCAATTTGGACATTTTCACATAGGGGTGAACTCACTTTTGTTGCCAGCGATTTAGACATTAATGGCTGTTTGTTGAGTTATTTTGAGGGGACAGTAAATTTACACTGTTATACAAGCTGTACACTCACTACTTTACATGATGACGTGATTTTGCTCTTCGGGGTAGTGGGGGGTGTTGATTCTTCCGTAGTAAGTCACAGCAGAAGCTGATCAGCTGGTGACAGCCAATGGATGCCCGCTGGCGCCCACTGATCGACGAGGAGGCAGACTGGATGGAGCTCTGCCTATGTAAACAAGGCAGAGCTTTTTTCCTGTCAGCGGGGATGTGTTGGATTTTGTTTCCCTGCTAAGTAGGGAATAAAATCCAGCACATCCCTTTGTGATAGCAGCACACAGTACACGCAAAAACACTGGTTAGGCACACATTAAACCCTTTGATTGCCCTAGATGTTTAACCCCTTCCCTGCCAGTGTCCTTAGTACAGTGACAGTGCATATTCTTAGCACTGATCACTGTATTATTGTCACTGGTTCCCACAGAGTGTCAAAAGTGTCAGTTAGGGTCAGACTGTCCTCTGCAATATTGTAGTCCCACTATAAGTCGCTGATTGTTACCATTACGACTACAAATTTTATTAATTTTTTAAATTCCGTAAATATATCCCATGGTTTGTAGATGCTATAACGTTTGCATAAACCAGTGTTTCTCAGCTCCAGTCCTCAAGGCGCCCCAACAGGTCATGTTTTCAGGTTTTTCATTATTTTGCACAGGTGATTTGATCAGTTTCACTGCCTTAGTAATTACCACAGCCGTTTCATCTGAGGGAAATCCTGAAAACATGACCTGTTGGGGCGCCTTGAGGATTGGAGTTGAGAAACACTGCCATAAACCAACCAATATGTGCTTATTGGGATTTTTTTAATACCAAAAACATGTGGCAGAATACATATTGGCCTAACTTTATGAAGAAACCAGACTTTTTCCCATTTTTATTGGATGTGTTTTATAGCAGAAAGTAAAATATATTTTTTTCCAAAATTGACGGTCTGTTTTTGTATATAGCGCAAAAAATAAAAAATGCAGAGGTGATCAAATGAATGCCATCAAAAGAAAGCTCTATTTGCGGGGACAAAATGGCCTGGTCATGAAGAGGGAGGGGGGGGAGGGGGGGTAAATCGTCCGCAGGTTAAACTCACATTTTTTTTTTTTTTTTTTACCACTACTATTCCTTTATATTGGCTTTTGGAATTTACAAATGCAGCAATTTAGAAATTGGATGAAAGGTTTAGCGCTGGGGAACACTATTTGAACGATAAATAGTGCATTTTATATACAACTATATAGATCAGACCAAAGTGAGGAGGAAAGAGGGACATTGTTCCTTCAAATCAGGGACAGTTGGGAGCTATGCTTTATTTTATTACACCTAAACTGCTGAGCATGTAAACAAACGCTATGATTTATCTCCATGAACGACCGAGTGTAACAGTAGCAAGTGCTCGCTTGTTCCCTGTACCTATACACACTACAGGGCTGAAAAGTTTCGCCAGCGGTTAAGCCTATAAATGAGCGTCGGGCGTCATGGGGGATTGTGGGAGTTGTAGTGCTCCCGCCAGCCAACACTGGCTCACTGCCATGAGTCAGATACTGTCATTGAACTCCACGTCCCATCACAAAGAAGGAGCCGCACGGATCACGTGATCATGACAAGCCACGGTCGGTCCAGAGCGAGGCTTGGAGCGCACGTTCGTCCACTGGCTGCCTGTCTTCCTTCCGGCCGGGTCCTCTCAAATGAGCTTCATAGGAAAGCTGTGCAGCTGATGGACGGGGCAGCTGTTTCCTGATGTTTTCTGGGGGAAATTGCTCGAGATTTGAGCGCAGAAACCTGGCAGGACGCCTGCACCTTTATCATTGCCTTCTGCTAGTTGTCTACCAGTGACTTCCACATCCTCTGTCTGTGCACATCCTGCAAGGCAGAGCTGGTGGTTTGATTTTATTTTGTTTTTATTTTGTATTTCTTCTTTATTAACCCTTTGGATTACCTGGCCTTCTGTCCTGGCGGCGGTGACGGCACGTGGAAGTGGCACAGCGCCCCTTTAAAAGGGAGACAAAGTGAGTGTGCAGCGCACGGCTGTCCGTGTCATACGCATGGATTGCATGGCGGGAAGGTGCATGAGGAGAAAGGGTGCATTTCCACTTTAAGGAGCACCTGTAAATTTGGAAGTAAACCAAATGCTGTGAAGGAGGCAAGCAATGGCGCGGGATGGGGTACTGGGTTCTCTGGAATATTGGTGGCGGTTTTGGTGTGATATACAAGCCTTGTGTTTAATGCCTACTCTGTGGTTGGGGGGACTTGGTGGACTTGGTGATGTTTGCCCGCTACCATGACAGCACTGTGAGACCGGGTGATAATAGACCTATGGGCGGATGAACTATCAGGTAGCACTTTGGAATATAACCTCTCAGTTCCACTCATACTTGTCCTGTTTCCTGATGTAAGACGCATGAACATACATTACAAGTATACATTCTATTCATTCCTATTTGACTTGTTTACACCAATGTGCTGCAGCTTGAAATAGTTCTAAAGGCAGAAGGTTTTTATTTTAATGCATTCTGTGCATTAAAGCGGAGTTCCACCCAAAAATGGAACTTCCGCTTTAAGTGTTGGTGACCCCCTGACATGCCACATTTTGGCATGTCGGGGGGGGGGGGGAACCCTCTTTTTAGAGGCATCCAGCTCCCACTTCCTCCCAGGGCTCTGGTGAGTGTCCCATTATTAAAAGTTAGCAGCTACACTTTTTGTAGCTGCTGCTTTTTTTAAATGGGTGAAACTCCGTTTTAAGATAAAAAAAACACAAAAAAAACTTTCTATGAGCCTCAGCCCCCCCCCCCCCCCCCAATACCTACCTGAGCCCCATCACTATCCAGCGATGTTGCGCGAGAGCCTCGGCTGTCCGGGACTCTCCTTCCTGATATGCTGAGACCCAGCAATGGGCGCCATTGGCTCCCACTGCTATCAATCAAAGTTAGTGAGTCAATGAGGAGAGAGAGGGGTGGGGCCAAGCCACGGCTCCATGACTGACTGGACACATAGAGCAGCGGCTTGGGTGCCCCCATAGCAAGTGGCTTGCTGTGGGGGCACTCGACAAGAGGGAGGGGCCAGGAGTGCCAGTGTGGGGCTCAGGAAGAGGAGTATCTGGGCAATTCGGTGCAAAACCACTACACAGAGCAGGTAAGTATAACATGTTTGTTATTTTTAAACCTAAAAAAACCCCATGACTTTAAACACTTCTGGACCGAGCCTCTTTTTTGTGTTTACAAGTTAAAATCCTTTTAACTCGGCGGGACAGGGCACTTTAATTTTTAATTTTTTTTTAAATTTATTATTTGTTTGACTTTTTTATTTTTACACTGTCCATTTAAAAAAAAAAAAAATTTGGATCGCTTTTATTCACTTTTACAAGGAATGTAAACATCCCTTGTAATAGAAAAAAAACATTACAGGACCTCTTTAATGTGAGATCCGGGGTCAAAAAGACCTAAGGTCTCACTTTTACATTTGAATGCAATAAATTTTTTTCCCATTTTAAGACCATTGTGCGGAAGTGACGTTTGACATCGCTTCCCCCATCCAGTGGTATGGAGCCGAGTGGGGACCATCTTTCCCTCACTCGGCATCCAGCCTCTCAGGTAAGTGGATCTTATCATCTCCGCCGCATCCAACGACTCCGGTAAGTGGCAGAGGTGACCATAACGCGGAGGGGGGGACCTCTCCTGCCGCTGATTAAAGTGATCTCCTGGCGAACCCGCCGCCGAGGCTACTTTTATCTGAAAGCCGACCACTCGCTGTTTCAGAAAATACCGGGGTTATGGCAGCTGTCTGCTGCTATAACCCTGGTACTTTACCTCAAAGTAGCGACATATATCGGCAGGGCGGTCGGTAAGTGGTTAATTTAGCTTTAAAGCTGTACAAAAGGCAAAACTTTTTTTTTTTTTTTCCAATTTGGATAGAATATGGGGAGGTTATAACCCGTTTTTTTTTTTTGGCCATCTGTGTCCCAATGGGGGAGATTTGTCTTTACTTCCTGTCCCATAGCCAAAACAGGAAGTGAGGGGAAATCCCTACAAATTAAAGGAATCCCTTGGGGGCTTCCTCAGGTCACCAGAACTAGTGTATCTGTTGGAAGATTTTCCCTCTATTACTTTTCTGGGGACAACCCAAAATTTGGGATTTTCTTTTACTTTCGCTTTCAATGATAATGGTAAACAGGACAGATAGAGAGGGTGAATCTCCCTAACAGAAGCACAGACCGCAGTAAAAAAATGACAGGGGTTCTAATTCCTCTCCATTCTGTCCAAATAAAAAAAAAAGTTTTGCCTTTTAATTTATAGTAAAAAAAAAAAAAAGCTGGTGCACACCGCTCCAGACAGGACTACTGAAAATCTATACCTCCACTGTGTCTCTGGGTGCCAGTCTGGTCTGCAACTGCCAACAATGAAGGAAAAGAAAAGGAAGATGGCGGCATTCCTGATAAGCGAATTTGTACTTGTGTGCTCTATTCAAAAATGTGGCATATAAAACATCAACACAGCTCTAAGTAGGGAACAGCAGTTAACGTGTTTCACACAATCTGCACTTAGTCATGTTATGAAACGCGTTAACTGCTGTTCCCTGCCTGGAGCTTTGCTGTTTTATATTCCACATATTTTAATAAAACACAGAAGATTCCTGTCGCTTATCAGGAGTGCCGTCTTCCTCTTCTTTTCCTGCCTTTATACCTGAAAGTGGAACTAAACCTATTGATTTAAAGTGGAACTAAAGTTACACTGTAATAAACTGCAAGCAGGCAAGTTTTTTTTTTTTTTTTTTTTTGACATGTGTCTTCTGCAATAAAATATACCTTCGGCATTTAAACTGAGCTGCTCATGCACAGCTTACATCGCAGGTATGGTCCCCGCACGTCAGCATGACTGACTCCTGTGCATACGCAAGTGTTACGTCATCCGACATTGGCCGATGAATAGGCCCAAAGACCAGCACTCAGAGGGTACAAGCTCTGGAGAGGGACAAGGACTGTTTTTATGGACTGTCACGCCCCTTCCTCCCTTTTGCACTCCATGGACAATTGCTATGCAGCTGAGCTTACATGTTTGTTTTCTATTTTTGCATGTTTAGTGTGGTGGTCGGGGGCATATTGGGATTGTTGTTGTAGTATGCCCAGCATGTGCTCGACCACTTCAATGTGTAGGATGGCTTGATTCTGCAGCTGTTAAATGTTTTGAGGGATGCTGGCATGAGCACTGTACTATATATGTATTGGTTCTCATGTCATCCACCAGCCTCTGTGTTCTGGGGGGGGGGCCTTAAGGTTATATGTGGCCCACCCGACAACACCACTAATAACACACTCATTAGACATAGAGGGGATGTGTATTCAAAGTCTGAGGGGACTCCACAGTGTTTGACACCTTAGATCGTGCCCTACATCACACTATATATGCCTTCATGCATACCTCTGACCCCCATACTGAGATGGCTAGGCTACTCTCACAGCTTGCCTTTGCAGGATTCTCTGAAGGTGTCCAACGGGTCCTTAGGACAGCCACTAGCCTTGGGCAACAGCACGTACATTTGTTATGGAAGGACATGCCATCCATGGATGATTCTGAGTGATCCCAAGGGATGGTGTTACTTGGCCTCATTGGTTCCAATAATGGGAATTCTCGGGGACAGTGGGGAACATCACTTGCTCAAGGCTGGTGTTCATCCTAAATGCCCCCTCAAACACCGTTATGCCAGGTCATCCTTTTTGGAAAAGGACATGACCTGGGCATGGTTCCCCTCGGGAACCTAAGGGTGTATTGACATGATGGGTAACATGGGATGGTTTGGTTTCAATGGAGTATTTTCCTGTATCAGGGATATTGTTCTGTGTATTGTAGTGACTTTGCTCCTGGCATTTCTGTGTGCCTGCTTTAACTTGGGTTAATCAGCTAGTTAGTTAAAGTTCTGTATTCTCAGACTGTGACAGACTGTAGCAGTTTTTGCAAGGCACACATATTAGAAAATATAGCTTACAGCAGCATCTTTGCTCTGTATCTTTTATTATATAAAGCTTCTGTGTTGTAAAGCGGTCTGGGACATTTTCCTATGTAAAGGGGAACACCAAAGGCATGACTATGAGTCATGGAAGCAGATGGCATGGTTACTATAGTTGCTATGTCAGCCATGTTTAAGGGGTTGGGCATTTGAGTAATAATGATATGAAATGTACACCCCTGTTGTTAACCACTCCCTTATTCCATATAATGATTGGTTAATGATAACGTATATAAGTTGTATACCCTCCCAGAATTAAATCAGATAGCTTTGAACATTTAGACTCTGCATCATCTCTTTTTGTGTTCACAAAGAAGCTATCTCCTCAGTACTGAGAGAGTCTTGTGAGTGTGGTAATTACTGTGATTATACCTAGCTGGTCTTGTCAGGTATACGGAAATACCATTTTTGATTCTCTTCAATATCGTTGATAAATATTTCTGTCCCATTTGAAGGAGCCTCTCCAACCCAGTCTGCCGGAGGGCCACAACATTTTCTCTGACTATTAACCTGTACAAGATTAATATTACCTCTTTCCATCTACTCCAGAAGGGAAGCTTTATTGTCCCTATTCAGAAAAGCATTCCAAACCATGCTATTGGCGTCCATTAAGTGGTTGTCCGTCATTAGAGAATGATCTGCTTTCTCCATGGACCATAATCAGTGGGTAGGAAGCTTGCCCCTAGCCCCCTCCAAAAAGCCCTTGTTCTGGTTGGGTCTGTCACAATAATCATTTATGCATGTCTGTATGACTTTATTTAAGCACATGAGCACTTTGGCAAAATATTGAAATATTTAGAGAGACAGCACATCTAATTTTGCTTGTGCAGATGCATCTCAATAAATGTGAATATCGTGAATATAAATGTGAGTATGGCTTACAGCTAGTGAAAACCCAAAATTCAAAACACAGTGGACCAACACCGGCAGATGACATGGCTCCCCAATTCATCAAGGACTGTGGAAAATTTTGCATTTCATATGGAAGTCAAGGTCCCAAAGTCTGGAGGAAGAGTGGAAAGGCACAGAATCCAAGTTGCACGAGGTCCAGTGTAAAGTTTCCACAGTCTGTGATGATTTGGGGAGCCGTGCCTTCTGCTGGTGTTGGTCCGCTGTGTTTTATAAAGTCCAAAGTCAGCGCAGTCCTCTAGCAGGAAATTCTAGAGTACTTCATGCTTCCCTCTGCTGACCAGCTTTATGGAAAAGCTGATTTAATTTCCAGTAGGACTTGGCACCTGCCCACATTGCCAAAAGTACCAATACATGGTTTAATGATCATGGTATTACTGTGCTTGATTGGCCAGAAACCTCGCCTGATCTCAACACAATAGAGAATCTGTGGGGTATTGTCAAGAGGAAGATGAGAAGCACCAGACCCAACAATGCAGACTAGCTGAAGGCCGCTATTAAAGCAACCTGGGCTTCCATAACGCCTTAGCAGTGCCGCAGGCTGATCGCCTCCATGCCAAGCCGCATTGATGCAGTAATTCATGCAAAAGGAGCCCCGACCAAGTGTTGATATAATGCATACTATACTGTGCATGGACATACTTTTCAATAAGCCGACATTTCTGTATTAAAAACCTCCTTCCTTTTTTTTTATTTTTTTTATTGGTCTTATGTAATATTCTAATTTTCCGAGATACTGAATTTTGGCTTTTCACTAGCTGTAAGCCATAATCATCAAAATAAAAGAAATGCTTGAAAAAAAAAACACTCTTTGTGTAACTCATTTATATAACATATGAGTTTCACTTTTTTTTTAAATTACTGAAATAAATTAACTTTTTTGATCATATTCTAAATTTTTAAGTTGCACATGTATATTGTACACATATTTTGGAAAACGTATTGACAATCTCTTGGACCTCCCAGAGAAAAGATATACTCTAAGACTGGCCATACACCTATAGATTATCTGCAGATTTTTTATGCTCAGATGGAAAAAGTGGAACGGATTCCTCCATCTACGCTGAACTGTGTGGAAGGAAGAATCTCCCACTGGCCCAAGCTTCCATATCTTGCTAGTCGGCCCCGCTGGCTCTCACAATACCTGAACATTCTGATTGGGTGCAGGAATTGTTTAGGTTGAGAGCCAGCGGGGCCGACTAGCAAGATACTGAAGCTTGGCCCAGTGGGAGATTCCTCCATCCACACAGTTTAGCATACATTGGAGAAATCTGTTGCATTTTTTCATCTAACCATAGAAAATCTGCAGATAATCTATAGGTGTATGGCCAGCTTTAGGCTTAACTGGTTAAACACTGCAAAGTGCAAGCAACTGGTCAAAATTCATGTGGTACCAATGTTGCTTCAAGAAAGTACCATATATACTCGAGCATAAGCCGAGTTTTTCAGCCCATTGTTGCTTCAAGAAAGTACCGTATATACTCGAGCATAAGCCGAGTTTTTCAGCCCATTTTTTTTTAGGCTGAAACCCCCCCCCCCGGCTTATACTCAAGTGAGCCGTACTTTCATTAGTAAAACGGCGTGTGTCTCCTGCTGAGTTATGCAGTCTGTTCGGCCGTCCATTGTAACACAGCCCCGCACCCTCCTCGTCCATGATGGAGGAACACTTATACAGTGCTGGGAAACTGTATCAGCGTTCCGTCTATCACAGATGAGGAGGAGGCGGGGCTTTGTTACAGCACCCGTGTTACATTTTTGATGCGTTTTTTGAGTCACATGACCTATGAAAAGCAAACCATAAGCACAGTAAAATCGGTGCAAATTTGTGGTACAATCGAAGCAAAATTGCATGTGTTTTTGGCGCCATTATCGGCACACTTTTCTCTTATCGGCAAAATGCAGATAACACCATTTTCGCCCGATATGTTTTGGCGGCCAATTTTTTTGTGCATCTCTAACCTGACCATGGATTCCAGTTCAACAAAGGTTTTTCTACCCACCTAAAAACTTAAACTGCTTTTGGCTTCAGCTTGAAACAATCGTTAGACCAATGCTATTGTCCTTTTAAAGCAGTTCCCTTCTGCTTATTTCCAGACTGGAGCACTGTAGAAGGACATACTATTCACTGTGAAGGCTTTAGTCACTGGTGACACAGGGCTGTTCCTGGCTTCCCCCTCAACTGGAAGATCCTTCCCACAGATGCAAGCCTGCCTGGTTGGGGAGTAATTCTTGGCTTCGTGTCTGTAAAGAGGGGATGGACGCCTGAGGAGTCTAGTCTATTCATGAACCTGCTGAAGATGTGTACCATACAATTGCGTCTCTTATAATTAACCCCACAACTAAAAAGCCATCTCGGGAGGATACAATTAGCTAACATGACAGGAGTATTGTAAATAATCCACCAAGGAGGTAGAAAACACAAACTCTGTTGAGTGGCAGTTCTTTTAGCGTTTCAAATTCCTGGAGTGAAATAAATGTCAGGCACGCTTTAGGTCGATAGTTGCTCGAGCGGGGGCAATGATCATCAGGTGGTGTTCTATCAGACCTGTCTATGGTGTGGCACATTGAATGTGAATTGGCATCATGTCACTACTAACATTCCCAGGTTCATAGACAGAGCAGGAGATCTTCTGGGAGATGCAGTATATGCTCTGGTTGTCCCAGGGATGCCATCATCTTTATGCCTGCTATGGAGGATCAAGTTGAAGGGATTTTGAAGCTTTAGGCTGGACAAAAAGACTTTGGTACAACGACCTAGTTCAGATTTTTGCAGGCTTTTCTTTTCTGGTTAGATCTTATGTCAAAGGGACAGACCTTCGATTCTGCTTCTGAGCCCAGGTTCTACGAGCAAGGTCTCTCCAAGACAGTCATATTTGCCATACTAAGTGCTTGTAAGCCCTGTTCTTTATGGTTGTAGAGCAGCAAATTTCAAGCACATTTCAAGCCTTCTTTTGTCAATGGTTTAAATGGTGTGAGTTTTAACCTGAAGCCCTGACTTTTCATTCTATGTGCGTGTGCTTTTTTATTTTATTTTATCTTTTTTAGTACACTGAAATCATTCCTTGGGAACTTAAACTGGTGCTTTCTGTGATTTCAGCATTCCCTCGTTGATCCATTACATGGGGTCCTGCTTTCGAGCTTATTTCAGAAAGTGTGCTTCCAATTATGATCACCTCAGCCAGGAGGGTTTTGGAGCTGGCAGCTCTGTCTTAAAATTTTTTTCTTTCTTGTTTTAAGAAACATTGTTTTCTTGCTTCCTAGGCCATCCTTTTTGTCTAAGGTGTATTCTCTCTTCACCTTAAAGCTACTCTTTAGTAAATTCTTCTTCTTCTTTCCATCTATTAAATCTTCTGCCCTTGTTGTTTTAACTTTGGATACCTTATACAGCCCACTTCCTTTTTCTTGTCTGGTACTTAGCCTAGGATAATGATATCATGCACAGCAATCTCACACTCGTGAAAATTTGCCAGCAATGAAAGGGGGGGGGGGGGGCAGGAGAGTGGAGGAGGGATGAGTCAAAGGAGAGCCAAGTAGAGCTGCAGAGTTGGAGGGGGCTGGATGAGGGAGAAGATAGACTGCAGAGATCCATGTGTATTCATTGAGAGAGGATAAATGTGCAGGCAAGCAGTGGTGTGAGTGTGTATGTGTGTGTCTGTGTAAATCCAGGAAGTAAACAGGCAGCAGCTTCAGCTGCCCACAGTTAAAATGGCTGCAACCAGACTTAGTGGAGGGAGATTTAATATATAATTATATTTTATATTCATATTTAAAATTATATGCAAAGTGGTTGGAGGGAAGCTTCAGAATGGCAAAGATGGTTTTTATTACAAATTATGTGAGCAGTCTGCAGTTGCTATTTAAAGGGTATGTAAACCCAGCAATTTATATTCCTGATATGTGACTGCTGTACCACATATGAAAAATATCCTGTTGTCTTTTGTATTGCTTCCTTTGTGTGAAATCCCTGGTGTTCATGTTAGTTCCTCTGCTTTCCTATTAAAAACTGACCACATGAAGCAGGAGAACACAACACACCATGGTCAGTTCTCTAACTGTACTTGGAACTCATCCTGGTCTCCTCCAATGATCAGACATACCAATTTCCCTCCCCTCAGTGTACTGTTTCTTCTTCTCCCCCAGCTCTTATGCAGGAGGTGTAGATTGAGAATAGGAGAGGTCCTAGAACAGAACCTTGTGGGAAGCCTGTGACAGGAGTCACTTTAGGCGGGGGGCTGGTGGTATCAGAATCCCTTGGAGAGGTTGGGAATCCCTTTCTTCAGCTCTCCGTGCACCTCCTATGTCTGCTTCAACCTGCGTCTATTAGGGGCACAGGGTGACCAAAAAAAATAAGGGACGTTAATGTGGCTTGGATTGCTTAAAATGGAACAGTAATATTTATCCACACTATCTCCCAGGAATTAGACAGTCTTCTACTGGGGACTCCTGCTATAGTCTGTTGCCTAGTAGGCTGAGGAGGGGGGAGATCACTGTTTGTATTGTTAATTGTAATTAGGTCTTCTGCAATTGTTTGAAGGTTTGCTGTGTTTTATGCTTGTGATAATGTGTATTGTCTGCAGTTAGCTTGAAGTCAGCAAGGCTGGTCTACAAAGTGACATCTGAGTCATCCAGGTGGATGGGATTAGCCATGGGTACCTCGTTGGCTAAACCATTGGTGTGATGTTTTGGGTAAATATTTGGATTATTGTGTCTGTGTCAGAAACCATGAACCAGACTGAGACAGAAGTACAGTAAAAAAATCACACTTGTTTATTAATAAACATAAAAAGTTAAATAGAGTAAGAGTAGTCAGAGTCCAGTAACCGGGTCGGGTAGTCAGCCAAGCCAGAGCCCAGTAACCGGGTCGGGTAGTCAGCCAAGCCAGAGTCCAGTGACCGGGTAGGGTAGTCAGCCAAGCCAGAGCCCAGTGACCATGTCGGGTAGTCAGCCAAGCCAGAGCCCAGTGACCGGGTCGGGTAGTCAGCCAAGCCAGAGCCCAGTGACCGGGTCGGGTAGTCAGCCAAGCCAGAGCCCAGTGACCGGGTCGGGTAATCAGCCAAGCCAGAGCCCAGTGACCGGGTCGGGTAGTCAGCCAAGCCAGAGCCCAGTGACCATGTCGGGTAGTCAGCCAAGCCAGAGCCCAGTGACCGGGTCGGGTAGTCAGCCAAGCCAGAGCCCAGTGACCATGTCGGGTAGTCAGCCAAGCCAGAGCCCAGTGACCATGTCGGGTAGTCAGCCAAGCCAGAGCCCAGTGACCGGGTCGGGTAGTCAGCCAAGCCAGAGCCCAGTGACCGGGTCGGGTAGTCAGCCAAGCCAGAGCCCAGTGACCGGGTCGGGTAGTCAGCCAAGCCAGAGCCCAGTGACCGGGTCGGGTAGTCAGCCAAGCCAGAGCCCAGTGACCGGGTCGGGTAGTCAGCCAAGCCAGAGCCCAGTGACCGGGTCGGGTAGTCAGCCAAGCCAGAGCCCAGTGACCGGGTCGGGTAGTCAGCCAAGGATACGGAAAGGCCCAATAAACCGAGGTGCGAACTTCAGTGAGGAAACACGAGGTCGGGGGTTGCGAGATGACAGCCGGACCCTGTCCCCAACCTGGTAGGAAGGCGCAGGCAGGCGTCTGCGGTCAGCATGTTGTCTGTACCTATCATTAGCATGACGCAAAGCTTCCTGGACTTGTGCCCAAGTGGAACGAAGACCACGGAGATGCTCCTCTAACGCAGGAATACTCTGCGGAACAAACGAGTCAGCAACATGGAAGGTTGGAAACCATAAATCGCCATGAACGGAGACAATCGGGAGGCAGAATTCAAGGCACTGTTGTGAGCAAACTCTGCCCATGGTAATAGGTCTGACCAGTTGTTATGGTCAGAAATATAGCAATGTAGGAATTGCTCCAAGGACTGATTGGCTCACTCAGTGGTCCCATTAGACTGCGGGTGATACGCAGAGGAAAAAGCAAGCTGAATTCCCAACTATGCACAAAAGGCTCGCCAGAATCGGGAGACAAACTGACTGCCCCTGTCCGAGACGATTACCTTGGGTAGCCCATGTAAGTGAAAGATCTCCCAAGCAAAAATGGAAGCCAGTTCCTTAGAAGTAGGCAACTTCTTAAGTGGAATTCAATGACACATCTTTGAGAACCGGTCAACCACCATAGGGATAACAGTGTTGCCTTGGGAGTTGGGCAACTCCACAATGAAATCCATAGATGGGTGGGTCCAGGGCCTCTCTCCATTGGGTATGGGTTGTAGGAGGCCCACTGGAAGGTGTCGCAGAGTCTTACTCTGAGCACACACAGAACAGGCAGCTACAAAGGCAGTTACATCAGCACGTAGACTAGGCCACCAGAATTGTTGGGAAATGGCCCAAACGAGTTGATTCCTCCCAGGGTGGCCAGCTGCCTTGGGAAAATGGTAAGTCTGGAGCAGGGCAGTACGGAGACACTCTTGGACAAAGCAACGGTCACAAGGTTTCTCAGGAGGAGCATCGACCTGAGCAGCAAGAATTTTGTCACCCAAAGGAGAAGTAAGACTGGTGCGAACTGTAGCCAGAATTCGATCCGGAGGAATCATAGGAACCGGAACCGACTCCAACTTGGAAGTGGAGGAAAATTGTCGTGACAAGGCGTCAGCCCTTACATTCTTAGTACTGGGTAAGAATGAGACAATGTAATTGAAACTTGACAAGAAAAGAGCCCATCGCGCCCTTCTGGGAGAGAGGCGTTTAGCCTCAGACAAGAATGTGAGTTTCTTATGGTCAGTAAGAATGAGAAGCGGCACAGTGGTACCTTTTGAGGAGTTGTCTCCATTCTTTCAGGGCTAAAATGATCGCCAACAGCTCTCTGTCACCAATCTCGTAATTGCACTCCGCAGATGACAATTTCTTGTTAAAGTAGCCACAAGGATGCATAGCACTCTGAGGTGGGACGTTGAGACAGAAGGACGCCAACACCAATCTCAGAAGCCTCAACCTCAAGGATAAAAGGTAACGTAGGATCAGGATGTGCCAACACAGGAGCAGAAACAAAGGCAGCCTTGAGATTTTCAAAGGCCTTAATGGACTCCGAAGACCCACTTTGTGGGTTACCATTCTTTCCGGTCATATCGGTCAGGGGCTTGGCTTGACCAGAGATAAGAAGTTACGAATAAACTTCCGATTAATAGTTGGAAAAACCCAGGAAACGCTGCAGAGGACGTAACCCCACGGGTCGGGGCTACTGTAGGACTGCCGAAAGTTTCTCTGAGTCCATCAAAAAAACAGCAGTGGAAATGGCATGACAGCCCAGGAATTTAATCTGTTCATGATAGAACTCGCACTTCTCCAGTTTACAGTAGAGATTGTTCTCTTTTAGTTTCTGAAGCACACGACAGACATCTGTGTGGTGGCTCTCCAGGGACTTGGAAAATATGAGGATATCATTGAGATAAACAATCACACATAACTGCAACAAATCTCGGAGGACATCGTTAATAAATTCCTGGAAAAGTGCCGGGGCATTACAAAGGCCAAAAGGCATTACGAGGTACTCATAATGGCCTGTTTCTGGTATTAAACGCAGTTTTCCACTCGTCGCCCTCCTTAATCCTCACAAGATTGTAAGCGCCTCTCAAATCAAGCTTCGTGAAAACCATTGCTCCCTTATGGCGGTCAAATAACTCAGTAATCAATGGAATCGGGTAGGCATTCTTAATCGTGAAACGATTGAGACCCCTATAATCAATACAAGGTTTCAGTTCACCACTCTTTACAAAGAATAAACCGGCACCAGCAGGAGACGAGGATTTGCGTAAGAAACCTCGAAAGTGCATCTGCAACATACTCCTCCATGGCTTTATCCTCCAAGACCGACAAAGGGTAAACCCAGCCACGAGGGGGTATGGCACCAGGTTGAAGGTCAATTGCGCAATCATACGGCTGGTGTGGAGGCAAACTACCAGCTTGACCTTTGTCAAAGACATCGCTAAAGTCACGGAACTCCTCTGGCAGGGAGGAGAGTCAAGAGGTGCACAGGACCTTGGCTACCTTCCGGAAGCATGTCTCACTGCATTGTGGTGACCAGGACAGAACCTCAGCACAGAGCCGATCAAGAGGGGTTGTGCCTCTGTAACCAAAGATAACCAATAACCACCGGAAACTTAGGTGAGGAAATAACTTGGAATTGGATTATCTCGTGGTGAAGCACCCCTACGGCCATGGACAACGGAAACGTCTCATGAGTCACATGGGCAGGCTGTAGCGGTCTCCTTTTAACAGCCTCAATGGCAAGTGAAGTGTCACACAGCTGCAGTGGAATCGAGTGCATTGATACAAAGGCAGCATCAATGAACAGGCCTGCAGCCCTAGAGTCAATTAGAGTCTGTATCACGATAGACGACCTAGCCCAAGAAAGGGTGACCGAAACCAGAGGCTTATCCTTCTGGATAACTGGGGATGACACAACGCCACCTAAGGTCTGTCCATTAAAGGACCTCAAGGTTCGAGTGTTCCCAGGACGGGTAGGACAAGAGTTCAAAAAGTGACCTGCCTGGCCACAATAAAGGCACAAGCTCTCCCTTCTCCTAAAGGCTCTCTCATCCGCAGAGAGACGCGTGAAGTCCAAGTGCCTGGGTTCATCTTCACTGACTAACTCGGTACCAGGAGGCATGGGAGGTGAGGGAGGCACGGGTGGGACTGCAAAGCTCAAAGGCAAACATACAGGAGGCTTCCGCAAGCGCTCCTTTAAAAGAAAGTCTTTCTCTGAGTCTGGAGTCAATGAGGATGGCAAACGAGATCAAGCTCTCCAGCTCAGTGGGTATATCTCGGGCTGCTATCTCATCTTTGATAGAATCCAGAGACCATGAGAAAAAGCAGCCATGAGGGCCTCATTGTTCCAAGCAACCTCTGCTGCCAGAGTACGGAATTCAATGGTGTAGTCGGCAACAGTTCTCATACTCTGTTTGATGGACATGAGGCACTTGGCAGCAGAAGCGGAGCGTGCGGGAACATCAAATACCCTTTAAAGGAGGCCACAGGGTCAGGGTAACTCAAGACAACAGGTTTTTGCATCTCCCATAGAGGGTTATCCCAGGCTAAGGCTCTCTCAGAAAGCAAAGATATCACGAAACCTACTTTTTGCTTCTGTCTGTGGGAAACGCCTGGGGCAGCATCTCGAAGTAGTATATCTCAACCTGATTGAGAAACCCTCTGCATTGGACTGGATCGCCCCCAAATCGCTGGGGAAGTGGAGCTGAACCAAACATACCTTTTTATAGAGGTAATACTCGAGGAGGGTGCCTGCACAGAGACTGGCGCAGCAACAGGGATGGCCTGCGACTCAGGTTGTACCGGAGCAGCCACAGTGGGGGATTCCAGGTGAGCCGTGAGACTCAGGAGCGTTTGTAACGCCATGGCAAACTGATCCATGCGGTGATCTTGCTCATCCAGTCTGGAAAAAATATTACCAACAAGTGGATTGACTATCTTCAGAATTCATGGCCTTCGCCTACTGTCAGAAACCATGAACCAGACCGAGACAGAAGTACAGTAAAATCACACTTGTTTATTAATAAAAAGGTAAATAGAGTAAGCGTAGTCAAAGCATAGCCAGAGTTCAATAACCAGATCAAGTAATCGGCCAGGCCAGAAGTCAGGGATCCAAGTAGAGGAACAGCAAGCAGGATAAGGAGCCAGAAGGGATGTCAGCAAAGCCAGTCTTTAAACAGAAACGCAGAAGATGGTTTCTTGTGATGTGACCAAGGTGAAGGCAGAGATGAAGTGAGCTGGACAGCTTTAAGTAGGCAGGTCAGACGAGCAGGATCAGGAACAGCTGGGTAACTGTGGAGACAGATGAGAGCTGGCAATTAGCTGACAGCTGAGTGGCCAGCTCAGAGAAGGAAGGGCTGAGCCAGCCCTGCCAGTCTGTACAATATATGGGTTATATGGGTTACAATATATGGGTTTTAATATCTGATATATCTGAAGGTTCAGACTGGGGGAGGCTGTATGCTGACGGAAGCACTCAAGCAGGTTGTGACTGGGTTCCGTTACAAACCCAACTGAGAAAAAGAGGAGGAAGTAGAGTTGTAAGTGACACTGAAGGTGCGGTGGGATAGGTTGGATGAGAACCAGCGAAGAATATGATCACCGAGACCAGAGGAGTGGGGTTTTTTGAGGAGGAGGGGTCGTCCTCTGTGTCAAAAGGCAGCAGAGAGTTCTAGGAGGAGTAGTACAGAATAGTGTCCTTTTTGGTTTTAGCTGTTTATAGGCCATTTGTGAGTTTGAGAGTAGTTTCCCTGGAGTGTTGAGGGGGAAATTTGGGCCTGAAGGGAACAAGAAATTTTGTTCTCAGTCAGATGTTCGCTCAGTCCGTTGTAGACCAGACATTCAAGAAGTTTGGAGGAAAAGGTGAGTAAGAAGATGGGGCATAGGTTGTTTAGATTGGTGGGGTCCAGTGTGGGCTTTTTAAGTATGGTGTGACTAATGAATGTTTTAGAGAGTTTGGGAAGATGCCAGAAGAGAGGGAGAGGTTGAAGATGTGAGTTTAGAGAGTGTAGGAGAGAGCCAGAGGGTGAGCGTAACATTAGAAGGGTAGAGAAGGAAGCGCCACCTGAGTGTAGTATTAGCAACTGCTTTTAATGACACCAGGTATAAAAACATAAAAAAAAGCTCATCTGTATTAATGTGCGGTCCTCAGTATCCCCTCTGGTCCTGATCTGGTGACGCTGCAGGGATGCTGGGCTGCAGCATCTGGCCAGGAGCTCCTTCTATGGCCATCAGGGGAAGAGGCTGGGGCCGGCGTGGAGCGCACGTGACGTCACAGGGCGTCCGATCGCTTCCGGGATCAGTATCCAGGGGAGGGATCATCCCAGAAGAAAGGCTGTGGAAAGACTTGAGAAGGCTCGGAGCCACTGCTCCTTCAATAGGCCTGATGGGGAGGTGTCTTCCCTGTGTTATTTATAGGCCAGCAGCGTGGGACAACAGGTTCCAGCGTCGGCCGACAGAAGCACAGTGCCGACTGTGGACAGGAGGGGGACTACAGGGTAATACAGTATACACAGAATAAAAAGAGGGTTGTACACTAGTAAATTGGGAGTGTCCTGAAAAAAATAAGGAGGAAAAATAAATGGTGATGAAAATGGAAAAAATAACAATAAAAATAGGAGTGAAAGTAAAGGTAAGTATAAATGAAATTAAAAATGAGGATGACCGCGAGAAATAATAATTCCCACGCTAATAGTACAAAATAAAAATAATAGTAAAAATGAAATTAAAAATAACAAAAAATAAGAATGAAAAATGAGGAATAAAGCTAAAAATAAAACTAAGAGTAGAAATAGGAATGAGGAGGAGATAGATATAAATAATAATAGTAATATGAGAAGTGAGTGGACATAGGTGAGGCATGCGTATTAGGAAAACACAAGAAACGGGGATATGTGTACCTATGCATGGTTATTCAAAGTATCGTAGTGAGGCTATATCTGTAGGGGTGGTCTCATGAGGAAACTGGGTGACTCAAAGTAAAGTGTGCACCTCAATATCCTCGTTCAACCCCCCCAGGTGCTAAGGTGCTCAAGAAGTAGATCCAGTAGGTTTCTTGCTGGCATAAGCGTTTGTACCACTCGGCTGCAGGGTATGTGGCCGGGATGGACTCAATGACCCACACACTAAGGCCAGCTGTGGATTGGCCATGGTGTGTCAGGAAGTGTTTGGGGACACTGTGGTTGCCACGCCAAAACGTGCCCTTAGGGCTCTGATGGTTCTGCCAACGTACAATAGGCCACAGGGGCAGGTAATTCTGAAAAGCTGTGTCTACAAGTTGAGTGGGGTATCCTTTTGTCTAGAAATTTTTTCGACAGAAGTTGTCAATGGGTGTCATAGTCTGAGTCACTGGTACAATTCCTTTGAAGGTGGCACAATTGGCTGCGGGAGATGTTGCTGACCCTTCTAGGATGGTGGCAGCTATCATATTGTATAAACAAATTACCAGCAGTAGGTTCAATGAAGTTTCTTGCATATATAGTTTCATTGTCATGGCAAAGCTTGAGGTCTAAAAAAAAGTGTCGGGATCAGCCACGTGGGTGAAAGATAGGCCCAAGCTGTTGTGGTTGCAATATTGCACAAAAGCCAGGATGTCATCAAACTTGCCATCCCAAATGATCACTATATCGCCGCTGTATCGACCGTAGTATATCACATGGGTGGCGTAGGGATGGTCAGCTGCAAGGTACATATGTTTCCAGTATCCCATGGTGAGATTGGCGTAGCTGGTGGCAAAGTTAGACCCCATAGCTGTTCCGTTGATCTGGAGGTAGTGTGTGCCTTCTGATTCAAAGTAGTTGTGCTTGAGGCAAAAGACTAAAGCCTCAAGAATGAAGTTGGCTTGCCGGGGGTTTGTGAGGGGGTCATTGGCCAAGAAATGTCCAACAGCACGGACTCCCATGTCATGGGGATGGATGAGTATAAAGAAGAAACATCAAGAGAGAGCCACCAATAATTCTCCTCCCATGTGTAGGGCTTCAGCATATCAAATAAGTGGGGTCCATCGCGTATGCAGGAGGGGAGGTTCTGTGCCAGAGGTTGAAGAAATTGGTCAATGTAAATGGAGAAGCTGCTAGTGACGCTGTCCATAGCAGCTATTATTGGACGGCCAGGGGGATTGGTGAGTTCTTTATGGATCTTAGGTAAGTGGTAGAAGTAGGGGACTTTATAGAAATTTTTTGTAATAAAAGAGGCTTCTGATTTGGAAATTATTTTTTCTGTGAGAGCTTGGTTGACAAGTGTTGCAACTTCAAGGGCGAACTGGGATGTGGGGTCAGTGGAGAGGATGGAGTAAGTATTGGTGTCAGAGAGTAGTCTACGTGATTCACGGATATAGTCATTCTTTTCCTGAATCATTATACTACCCCCTATGTCCGCTGGTTTGATGACAATGGACTGGTTTTGAGTAAGCTGTTCTAGAGCCTTGCGTTCTAAGGGAGAGAGGTTGGATTTGATGTATGTTCAGGGTTTTTGTTACATATCCTGATGAAGTCCAAGTATACTACCTGGTAAAAGATTTGTAGGTTAGGGCCTTTGTTGTGTGTAGGGTTAAAAATGGATTTGGGGCGTAGTGTGGTATGCCTGACTGGAGGGGAGGTGGGGCAGTGTTGGGTGAGCCAGCCCAGGTCGGCGTTAAAATTCTCGGCATATAGTTCCTCGAGTTGAGCAAGCGCAGGTTGGTCTGTCTCATCAACTGTGTCATGGTCTGTTACATAAGGTGTCTGGTACTGTCAGAGGCCTGCTTGGAGGATTGGATGTTGAAATATCTCTGAACAGTAAGGTCTCTGATAAATTTGTTGAGGTCTTTGAATAGTGTAAAGGTGTTGGGTTGCATCGGGTTGCATCGTGGGGCAAAGCTTAATCCCTTACCAAGGAGGGATATGTCATATATGCGGTAAGTGCAGTGCGTGATAGATTGTAGATTTTTACAGTTTCCGCATTTTTCCTGACCTTCCTTCCTCGCCCCCCCCCCCCCCCCTCTCCGTCCTCTGTTTTCTTTTGGTGAGGACCAGAGGGGGGGTACATCCTAAAAAAAATCATTATCCAAGGTGGATGCCAATGTGTTACTGGTGGTTACTGCTTGTGCAGCTGGGTAAGAGGTAGGTTGTCCTACCAAGCTGGGGGTTACTTCTTATGAATGCGGTTTGTGTGATTGTTTTGTGGATCATGATGGGAGTCCTGTTCTTGGTTAGGCGATTGGGTGGGTAGAGGGGCATCCGTGGAATCTACTCCTTGAGCAGAATTGGGTGGTATTGTGGAACTGTCATTGGGATACTACACTCAGGTGGCGCTTCCTTCTCTACCCTTCTCTTGCCCATTATAGAGCCAGCTTTCTGAGGACAGCAGCCACCTTTTGAACCAGCCTATTTTAATCATTGCACTGCCAGTTACCGCTTAACCCTTGAACTGCCAGCCTGTCCATCATGGACTAAGATGCTCAGCCATTTATATCTCCTGTACTGTATGGACTTGTGTATCTGCGCTTACAGTTATCAATACCTTTTCTGAGCGTAACATTTGCAAGGGAACAGGATCCAGGGGGAAGGTGGTTAAGTGGGTGTTTAGAAAAAAGTTTAACAACTTTGTCAATAGTAGCAGGGTTGAATGAGGGAAGTAATGATTGTACCTGTGGACATGGGGTGTTACGTGGGGGAGATATCTGCGCATTGGAGATTTCCTTACGAATTGTATCAATCTTATTTTTGAAGTGATTGGTGATCTTCTGGGCAGTAAGTGAGTTAGTGGGTGGAGGATTGAGTAGAGAGTTGAAGGTAGAGAAGAACTGACGGAGACTGTATGAGCTGGTGTTAATGAAAGTGATTAAAATAGGTCTGCTTGGCAGTGAGGAGGCAGAAATAGTATTTTTGGAGGGCAGATTTAGATCTTGGTTGAAGTCTTACTGGGACTTAGTCTTACCCCACAGACGCTCTAGAGAGCTTGGCTCCGTTTTCTGAAACTTCTGGTGTCCTCTGTTTGCCAAGGTTGTAGGGGTCGGGGTCTGATTTTGTGTGTAGTGAGGGAGGCAAGCTTGTCTAGGGAAGATGACCGTGAGCTGTTGTAGACCGAAGTGGCTGGGTTGGGGCAGGACAGAGGTGAGAATTTGTCATGGAGGTGATCAGTAGCAGAGAAGGGTTGAGGTGGAGACTGTGTCTATGGGTAACTGTTAGGTATTGGAGGGAGAGGATGTGGAGGACAGGGTAGAGCGAAACTAATAAGGTGGTGATCAGAGAGTGGAAGAGGATTGTTGAAGAGGTTGCAGGGGGTGCATAGATAGGAGAATATAAGCTCACTCCGATGGCAACATCCTTGACTAGGAGCGTGTATCCATTGCTTCAAGTCAAGAGAGGAGGTTAGACTGAGAAGTTTAGAAGTAGCATTAACAGGGATGTTGAAGTCACTTAGAATGATTGTGGGGATTTCAGAAGAGAGAAAGTAGGGTAGCCAGGCAGAGAAGTCATCAAGGAAGTTTGGTGCCGGTCCAGGGGGCTGGTAGATGACAGCAATTCTTAGAGAAATGGGAGAAAATAGACAAATACAATGTGCCTTAAAAGAGGAGTGTGTCAGAGAGCGAGGTGGGTGAAGTACCTGATAGGGGCTAGAAGGATTCCCACTCTGCCTCGCTTCTGTCCACTGGGTCTGGGGGAGTGAGTCCAAAGAAGGCCACCATGGGAGAGGGAAGCAAGAGAAGTAGTGTCGGATTCATGAAGCCAGGTATCAATGGCAAGTATGTTAAAGGAATTTTGTGGGCGTTCCAGAGGGCATAGGTGAAATGAAGGCCGGGTTTGGGAAGAAGATTGCAGCTGCTGCCAGAGGGTGTAGGGTGATGGGAGCATTGGGCACAGGTAAATGATGGAGGCCCAGGGTTTGGTGCTATGTCACCAGAGATTAGGAGAAGCAGAAGGGTGAGGGAGGTAATGTGGGAGTGTGATATTTTTTTTTTTTTTTTTTTTTTTTTTATATGAAGGGACATGCCCCAGCTCCTAGAGGTTTTATCAGCATGTGGGTGTAGAATAGGCAAGAGTTGGTAAGGTCACTAAAAGGGAGAGGACAGAAGGGAGGGTAATATACTGTGTATATAAGCAGTTGGGTGGAGAAGAGGGGTGAAGGAAAGCAAGTTTAAGGAGAGAGGACACAACTGCCAGAAGTAGTGGTACAGAGTGCATGTTACAGGGTGGAAGGAGAGCTGAATAGAGAGACAGGGTCACCTGCAGCCTGTTTGGTGCTTTTCAGTGCAGTTTTCTATGTATTTTCGCTTACAGTAAAACTTAAGTCAAACTTTTTTTTTAGTTTTGGACAGAGTGCAGAGGGATTAAAATGCTGGCTTATTATAGGCTGTGCCCTTGTTGGGAGAGATTCACCCTCTTTTTGTCCTGCTTACCATTATCATTGAAAGTGAAAGAATGAGAGTCCCAAATTTTGGATTGTCCCCAGAAAAGTAATAGAGGGAAACCTACCAATGGGAGCACCATTTCTGGTGACCTGAGGGGCCCCAAGGAATCTCCCTAGTTTGCAGGGATTTTCTCTTGCTTCCTGTTTGGCTATGGGACAGGAAGTGAAGAATAATCTCTGCAATATGACACAGATGACGAAAAAAATCTGACAGGGGTTATAACTCTCCCTTGCTCTATCCCAGTGGTTCTCAACTCCTGTCCTCGGGACCCACTAACAGGCCAGGTTTGCAAGATAACTGAAATACATCACAGGTGATATCATTTGCGGCTCAGCGATTGCAGTATTCTAGTCTGCATCTCTCCAAGGTAATACTTAAAATCTGGCCTGTTAGTGGGTCCTGAGGACAGGAGTTGAGAACCACTGCTCTATCCAAATTGAAAAAAAAAGTTTTGCCTATAGTACTTTAGGGACAAGAAGTGAAGAAATATTGCCTCAATGGAACACAAGTAGAAACAGAATGGGCTTTAACTCTCCTATACTCAGTCCAAAACTAAAACAATAAATCTGACTTTACTTATACAGTGTACTTTCAATTTTTCCTTATGGTCCTCCATGTGCCATATTTCTGTCAGTACAAGTTTCCATTTACGTGACCACTGCTCATTAAAATGTTGAATTGCTATACTGGATGTGATTTTTGGGCATATTCACACTTATCTGTGGTGTATACTGAACTTCTTTGAAATTGCTGCTAGTTGTTTTTGTTGTATTCTCCTTCCCTCAACAGGATGAGTTTTGTTACTCGACTTCTACTTGAAATATTCTATTAGATTACCAGAGTAATATAGTTTGCCAAGCTTGACTTTTCTATTTGTGTTGCCCTATGTACTTCATCAAGTGCTGTACAAGTCTCTGTGCTGTTGGGGCAAAGCTCATCTTTTTGATTAGTGTGAGAAAGAGGTCACCTAGGTCAGGCATCACCGACAATTGACATGATTTACCTGAAAAGGTTATGTTGGTAGTGCCCACTATGACCCTTTCTGGTCACAGGATAGTATAATGTTCTTTCACTTCCTCTAGGTGTTTTTCATGTTCGCTGGATTTTGTATTTGTTGGAATTAAAATAATTCCTGTTGTCTGTGTACAGTTTTTTTCATTTTTGTTTTTTTCATTTTTGTTTTGAATTTCAGGCTTAAAGCAGAACTAAACCCATCGATTTATTGGCATGACATGAATGATAAGTGTTACAGCTGCTTCTGCTCTCAACCAAACTGAGACCCCATTAAATGGTTGGTGTTGTAACTGATCACATGTGCAACATCATGGCAACTGCAGATCAAACAGAGGCTAAGATGGCAGCTTTCGTGGCTGTAAAGGATAGAAGGGTTTAGTTCCACTTTGAAGGTGACCTTCAGATTTCATTTAACTTAAAGAGGAACTGCAGTCTGCTCACATAATTTGTAATAAAAACATCTTTGCCATTCTGAAGCTTCCTTCCAACCACTTTGCACTTCTATATATACTGTGATTCTGTACTTGCCAAATATGCTGCAGAAATCTCCCTCCACTGAGTCTGGCTGCAATCATTTTAACTGTGGGCAGCTGAAGCTGCTGCCTGTTCACTCCCTGGATTTACACAGACACACACCTCCAGCTCTGCAGCCCTCATTGGCCCTCTTATTACTCATCCCCCTCCCTTCCTGTCAAACTCTCACGAGAGTGAGAGCAAGAGCTGTGCATGATGTCATAAGCCTAGGCTTTTTTTCCAGACAAGAAACAGGAAGTGGGCTGTATAAGGTATTTACTGGCAGAAAAAAAAATGTTTTACTATGCAAAGTTAAAGTGGAGATCTGCCCAGCTGATGTTTCCATCAGTTGTCGGGTGCTGCCGCTGCCATTGCGGGTAAGGGTACCCGGCAGTGTAGGCTTTCGGCATCACGCCGGGAACCCTACTGCGCATGCGTGTATGCGAGGAATCAGATCAGCGGAAGTTCCACTTTTGGGTGGAACTCCGCTTTAAAACCACAAGGGCAGAAGATTTAATAAATGGAAAGTTAAAAAAAATAACTGAAGTTCCTCTTTAGCCACTTCCGACCCAAAGGGACTTCATATGACATCCTGGACTTTGAGTGGAGATATCTGAATGATGCCTGCAGCTACAGGTATCATTCAGATATCTATTTTTTTTTTTTTCAGCCGGTGATTCCCTGCAATGATTCCCTGCAATGTAAAAGCCATCATACATGGCTGTTTTTCCGCTTGATTGCTTTTACAGGCATCCCCTCCCGCCGCCCTCTGGTGCTTCTCCGGGCTCGCCTGTGCGATCGGGGACCCAGGGACTAAATCCAGCGGTTTAACATCTCCATGACCCTCTGAGGCTGAAAGCGACATCACAACGTCACTTCCAGCGCCGGCAGATGTTAACACTGCTGTGTGGTGTGTGTGTTTTTTTTTTTTTTTTTTTTTTTGATCTCAGGCTTTTCAGCATAGAGGAGAGATGTGGAGACTTCAGATCTCTCCGTAAAAAGGACCTGTCATGCCCTATTCTTGTGATAGGAATAAACGTGATCAAGAAAAAAAAACTTAAGTGTAAAAGTGTAAAAAATAAACTATAAAAAAAAAATGTAAAGCCCATCCCCTCGTGTTTGCAGAAGCAAATGCATACATAGGTAGTGCCTGCATATGTAAACAGCGTTCAAACCACACGTGAGGTATCTCCACAAACGTTAGAGTGAGAGCAATTATTGTAGCACAAGACTTCCTCTGTAACTCTAAACTGGTAACCTGTAAAACAATGTGAAAGTGTAGCCTATGGAGATTTTTAAGTACTGAAGTTTGCCGCCACTCCACGAGTGTGTGCATTTTCAAAGCCTGACATGTTGGGTATCTATTTACTCGGCTTAACATAATCTTTCACATTATACAAAAAATTGCAGTGAATATTGTGTTTTGTTTTTTTTTTTTTTTTAATTCATGAAAGTGTTTATTTCCCCCCCAAAGAAACGAGTTTGAAAAACTGCTGCACAAATACAGTGTGACATAAAAAATTGCAATGACCACCATTTTACTTCCTAGGGTCTCGTCTAAAAAATATATATAATATTTGGGGGTTCTGAGTAATTTTTTTTAGTAAAAAAATTTGGATTTTTACTTGCATCCTGTAGGAGAGGAATGCCGGAATTTGCTTGGGCTGGAAGTGGCTAAATAATTAATTTGGACCAAGCTGCTCCAAACAAGCTATTTGCTTCACTAACTGTTGCTGCAGCTGGTGCTGTATAAACTTTATGTAGCCTCAACTACATACAGGATAGAGTGCTGTGCTCTGGCAGCGAGATGAGCCCTTCCTTTCCCACTCCCAGGAGTCAGGATGGTTAGTGCTCAGCCTGACTCTGTTTTGTTCCAGGATTGGGACGGGAAGGTCTCATCTTGCTACTAGAACACAGCACTCTATCCTGTATGTAGCTGTTCCTACATACAGGTTATACAGCATTCACAGTTACTGCAACTGTTAGTGGAGGTAATTGTTTGGACCATCTTGGTCCAAACAAACTAATTTCAGTTAAATAAAACCTGGAGCACTAAAGTATATCTAAATCCCAAACTGTTTTTATTTATTTTTTTTCATTCTGGATATATTGGGGAAAAGCTAATCTTTTTTTAATTGCCAACTGTGTCCCAATGGGAACATTTCTCTATTTTCTGATCCGATCAGAGGATCTAAAAGTGAGTACGCTTGTCGCTTAACAACCATGTTGAATTATCTACTTTCCTATGATTGGATTTTCAGTCCAGACCAACCCGAATAATTCTAATTTTTAAAGTGATCCATTTTTCTGGAAATTTATCGATGACACAGTATGTGTCCTTTCAATGATTAATAGATCCAATCATATTGTTTGATTCTGTGAGGAATCATTCAGTCAGATTGTTAGATATATGGTCAGTGGCCACCTATAGACCGTTATCACTGGCACAGGCTATTAGAAAGGTTCCCCTCAATTCCGCTTAGGTGGCGGGTTGTCTTTAGATACACTTTATCACTAAACAACCTCTGTAGAGCCTTCGACTGTAAAGGGGGATGATTTTAAATAACTTAAAATGTTTTTAAATTTGTAATATTATTTGAAGCTTCCTATGTAAACTTATAGTATAGAAGAGCTATATTAATCCGTCTCTTCCAAATGGGAAATAAAATCCCCTACACCACAGTGGAAATTGTAGGGAAACAACCTACCAAACTACTTGAGGTATTTTATTAGTTCCAGCTTGCTGAAGAATGCCAAGAACACAAAAATGGCACATATTTGGTAGATCAAAACACAATAAACAAAAAAACAGTCATTTCCAATGAATTGGCCAATTGGACAGCTACACCTATATTTGATCAGTGTTTCATTTCTGAGATCTGCCACGTTATGTGTGTGTGTTACGTTATAAGCCATCTCAAAGTTCAAGTCTCTGAAATCAGTTTTCATAATAAAGGAAACTATATCAAGTTTTTTAAATTTTATTTATTTTAATTAGAGGCATGGAGACAGCCTATCTGTAAACATTATGCAGCACTGGGATATCCTGCAACCTAGCTTTATATCAGAAGAATGCACCTATTTGAAGGGATTCTAGAGATAATCATACACCCTGATTTAGTGCCTGAGGCTTTTTATGCGCAACTCTATTTGCAGAGGATGCAGAGTAAATGCCAGCGTTCTTGAATTATGTTTATTTCTGGAGGTACAAAAGGCATAAAGATCCATTCTTAAGTACTGTGCAGTTTACAAAATATAAGGACCCCTACAAAGTCCTCTGAATCTTCTGAAAGTGGAATATTTTCACACATGCTGTGCTTTATTTTTGTAATTGGGTTTTTAGGTTCATAGTGGGAGGTATGTTTTGAGCTGGCACCTATTTTTTATAAAGCAGTCCTGCTGTGACAGTAATTTGGAAACATGTAATCCCTAAGCTTTGAATTCTGTGTAGGATTGCTTGCAGAGTTTAGCTGATTGTCCTGATTGTGTGAATGATAAACTTGCCTAATGATATAGTACTCTAGACTGGAAGGGATTTCTGCGTTGCAAGCACCTGCTACTTGTGCTGCCTAATTGTGTCCCAGTTTCACAAAGCGTTTATTACAGGGACTGGTTAAGCCAATGGGAGAGCAAAATGTCACACAATTCATGGGGGGGGGGGGGGGGGTTGGTTTCTTATTTTTTTTTTTTTTTTTACTGATTATATTCTTTAGCGTGCCATCAACTTCTTTATGCGGAAAATGATTTAATGTATTGTTTTATACCATGTTTTATACTAATTATACAAAGTTTTGTCTTTTGCTGCTTTGGAGTATGTAAAAAGCTTGCCTGCATAAGAAGGACTAATATATATATATATATATATATATATATATATATATTTCCATTTTTAAGATAAAATTGGATAAACAGGTTCCATGAAGCTACGAATGTTGTGAGAAACATACAGTGCTTGCTGCAGATATCTAATGGCACTGCCTGCACAGTCTTTTTATGGTTTTCCCTACTTTAAAAAAATCCACCCAAAACTGATATTTTTATGAGAATGTGCTGTAAAGTTCCAAGGTCTCAAACTGTAATCTACTAAATCTATTACATATTTGATAAAACAGATTAAAAATGAACCTTTTAGTTACATAGTTACAACTGTTGAACTGTTTGTTTAAGGATTCATGTTTTATTTTATTTTTAAGCAATAATTTTTATTAAATTTTTATTAAGTGTTATTCTCTATAAGTTAGATTTGTTACTATCTCCAGGTCTTTATGCCCATATTTTCTATTACAGCACTCATCAACTATTTAGAAAATTCAGCTGTCACTGATTTAGACTGATCCTCTGAGCTGCCAGCAAGTAGGTTAAAGGTAACACCTTAAAAATCCAAACTAGGCGTGTGGGTGAATTGGCAGATGAATACCAACCAGTGGTGTAAATTTACAATGACTGCTCTGGCAGCTCACATACTCATATGAACAACATGAGATGACTAAAACACACAAACTTGTCATAGAGTGCCTGAAGGTCCATTAAATTCTCAATATCACATAAATGCCCAAGAGAAAGTCAATATAGAAGATAAGTGATATCCAGGTGTTGCAGTAATAGACCACATTTATTCTTAAACAATAAAGATCATAAAAAGTCATGAAAGTCATAAAAACTCTGTTTGCAAGGCAAGTCTTACATGAACCTGTATAGAGCCTGAGTCTTCCATCTGTGCCTCCCGCAAGGACTGTGACGTCACGTCTGGCTGGTCAGGAGAGCAGCTCCTGCTCAATTGGCTCTGAATGCAGTAGAGCTGCACAATTAATCGTTAAAAAATTGTGATCTCGATTCACCTCCCCTGACGATCTCTCCTGCTGAGTTTGCCGATTCTTTCATATATACAAGTGGAGAGATTATCTGCTCACTCAGCTGTCAAAAGAAAGCATCAGGCAGTCTGCCAAATTTAGAACTTGAAACATTGTAACTAACTACCTTCTTAGATCAAAGGATAGAACTTCTCTGTGTAAACAAATAACCTGGGCAATCTGCCAAGTTTTAAACAACCTGTAAATGCAGGAAGTTTAACCACTTAAAGTCTAAATCTTTTTCTGACACTTCTTTCAAATCAATATTATATATATTCAAATCAATATATATATATATTATATATTTTTTTTTTACCCTAGGGAATAAAATGGCAATTGCTGCAATATTTTAAATATTAAATGCAATTTTTTGGGAAAAAATACACTTCAATAAATAAAAAAAAACGAAACCGTAAAGTTAGCACAATTTTTTTTGTTTTAATGTGAAAGATGATGTTACACCGCGAGAATCGTGAGAGAATCGTGATCTATCCTCTTAGCCAGAATCGTGCAGCTCTAGGATACAGGCTTGTAATTACAGGCAGTCAGGGCTCTCCACTTTGCCCAAACTGTGTATTCTCCTGCCGGCTTCCTGCCAGACCTCTGATGTAATTTCCGGACCGACGATCATGCCATCCAGGGCTTCCAGGTGTCTCTATTTACCCTTGACGGCTGTCGGTATAGAACGCTCCATCTACACCTCCAGAAAAGCCCAGTATACAGCTATCTCCTCTTCTGAAGCCAGGGCAATGAGTCGTAGTCTTCCATCACAGGCTCTATACAGGTTCATGGAAGACTTGCCTTGTACATGGAGTTTTTATGACTTTCATGATCTAACAATCTTTATGGTTTAAGAATAAAGGTGGTCATTTACTGCATTACCTGTCTATCACTTATGTTCTATATTGGCCTTCTTTTGGACGTTTATGTGATATTGAGGATTTGATGGACCTTCAGACTCTCAATGACAAGTTTGTGTGTAAACTGTGAAAATATATATGATCTAAATATATAAACTCGGGCTGATGGTGCTGATGGTGTGAAAAAAAGGGTACAAAAATGTATGAAGCTGCTGTACACAAAGTGCTAGACACTTGAACATAGTGACAATAATATATAAATACAGCGCTCACAAACAAAAACCCATGATAAGTGAAAACAAAAACGTACAGGCCATATAAAACTGGAAAGGTGCTTCACATCTAATGTGCAAAGTTGTAGGGAATGCTTCACATATGGTGTGCAAAAAATGCAGGGAAAATGTTGCAGACAGAATTTTAAGGCGTACCAATGCACCCCCACATGTGTCCCCATTCACCGGATCACAATGACACCCAGCTTTTTAGTCTAGGAGTCAATACAGGCTTGTAGCCATATCCAGAGAATGTCACAGGATGGTAGGTTCACTGATGAGATTATATGGTAAACTATCCTTCAACGTTAAACCTCAGCCATACAAAACAGGTACCCAAAAGAAAAAAGGAGGGACCAATAGTGAAGTATGCTAAGAAAGATTATTTATTGCGCATAAAAGGACATACTTACAAACGTAAGTTGAAATCAGGCATGTAAATGGTGATTACAGGCAATTCCATGCCTGATTTCAACTTGCGTTTGAGTTTTAACAAGCCTGTATCGACTCCCAGACTGAAAAGCTGGGTGTCATTGTGATCCGGTGAGTGGGGACACATGTGGGGGTGCATTGGTACGCCTGAAAATTCTGTCTGCAACATTTTCTCTGCATTTTTTGCACACCAGATGTGAAACATTCCCTACAACTTTGCACATTCGATGTGAAGCACCTTCTTAGTTTTATATGGACTGTATGTTTTTGTTTTCACTTATTATGGGTTTTTGTTTGTGAGCGCTGTGTGTGTGTGTGTGTGTGTGTGTGTGTGTATATATATAATGTCACCGAGTTTGTGTGTAAAGCTAACACCAAGGTATAGGCTGTAGAATTGTCTAGTATTTACCAGAGCCACTGATGTTGAGTGTGTGGCTTTGTTAAAAACAATTCCAAGAGTTCCACACTTGGGACCCTGATTGGCACTACTAACAGTTTAACTAAAACAAGTTAGAATGTCGAATCATAGGGCAGAGCTGCAGTCAGGTTCATGTGGGAGATCAGGAAAAGCAGCGGTTATTCTTAATGCTAATGATGAAAAAGGTGTGGGCAGGTGTTGGACAACCAGAATCAAGCCTAATAATAGTACTAGGTCAAGGAACAAGCAGCGTCAAACCAAGTGCATGAGATCAGGAGCAACAGTTAAAGTAGTTGTACAAAGGCGGTTTAAAATGGAGTTCTTGAATTAAGTCAGGTGTGAGTTGCAGCATCACTATAACACAACCCTTTAGACTGCTTTCACATTTGGGCCCTATGCACACTGGATGTTTTTAACGTTACTGTTGGGGGTGATCTGACGTGTGTGTGTGTGTGTGTGTGTGTGTGTTTTTTTTTTTTTCTCTGCCTCTTAATCCCCCTGAATGCTAGCATATGTGTCAATGCACACATAGGGGTTTAGAGGCAGAAAAAAACCCCACTGCCAGTGCATCCAGGGGCAGCAGCGTTTTAGCAGATAAAAGCTTATCGCCCAAGCACTTGATATGCCTAAATGTGGTAAGATACGTTTACAAGCGTTGAGTGTTCTTTCTGCCAAAACGCTGCTGCCAGGAGGAAAGCCATCAAAGAGTCATGGGCAAAGGCCCTATGTGCATAAGGCCTTAAGCTCTAGACAGTATAACTCAGTCAAGTACAGCAAGGAAACCACAGAAAACAGAGAATGTACAAACCAGTCAGGGGCCTGTTCTTAGCCATTTTTCAGAGAATATGAATCATAACACAAAAACTTTTCTTTCACTTATGGTTAGTGTTTGGCTGAAGCCATTTATTATCAATCCACTGTGTTTAGTCTTTTTAAATCGCAACAAAAACTACCCAATTGACCCTGATCAAAAGTTTACACACTCCACCCAGTTCTTAATACCATGTATTGCCCCCTTTAACATCAATGACAGCTTGAAGTCTTTTGTGGTATTTGTGGATGAGGCTCTTTATCTTCTCAGATGGTGAAGCTGCCCATTCTTTTAGGCAAAAAGCCTCCAGTTCCTGTAAATTATTGGGCTGTCTTGCATGAACTGCACATGTTGAGATCTCCCCAGAGTGGCTCAATGATATTGAGGTCAGGAGACTGAGATAGCCACTCCAGAACCTTCACTTTATTCTGCTGTAGCCAATGACTGGTTGCCTTGGCCGTGTGTTTTGGATCATTGTCATGTTGGAATGTCCAAGTATGTCCCATGCGCAGCTTCCTGGCTGATGAATGCAAATCTTCCTCAAGTATTTTTTGATAACAACATACTGCATTCATCTTGCCATCAATTTTGACCAAATTTCCTGTTCCTTTTGTAGCTCACACATCCCCAAAACATCAGCAATCCACCTCTGTGTTTCACAGGAATGGTGTACCTTTTATCATAGGCCTTGTTGACTTTGTGCCAGAAGGTTTGAAGCTTGTCTCTGTGATGTTTGGCGTATTGTAAGCAGGATACTTTGTGGCATTTGCATCGTAATGGCTTTCTTCTGGCGACTTAACCATGTAGGCCATCTTTCTTCAAGTGCTTCCTTATCGTGCATTTTGAAACAGCCACACCACATGTTTTCAGAGAGCCCTGTATTTCACCTGACGTTGTTTGTGGGTTTTTCTCTGCATCCCAAACAGTTTGTCTGGCAGTTGTGGCTGAAATTTTAGTTGGTCTACCTGACAGTGGTTTGGTTTCAACAGAACCCCTCATCTTCAACTTCCTTATTAGAGTTTGAACACTGCTGTTTGGCATTCTCAATTCCTTGGATATGTTTTTTATAGCCCTTTCCTGTTTTTTATAGTTCAACTACCTTTTCCCGCAGATCCTTTGACAATTCTTTTGCTTTCCCCATGACTCAGAATCCAGAAACGTCAGTGCAGCACTGGATGAAAGATACAAGGGTCTGTCAAGAGTCCAGAAACTCATTGACCATGTGTGTGTGTGTGTATATGTATGTGTATATGTATGTGTGTGTGTGTGTGTGTGTGTGTGTGTGTGTGTGTGTGTATATGTATGTGTGTGTATATGTATGTGTGTGTATATATATATATATATATATATATATATATATATATATATATATATATATATATATATATATATATATATATATATATATATATATATATATATATATATATATATATATATATACACACGCGAATAACAAGCAAACAGATCACAGGTGAGGATGGTTACCTTTTTAATAGCCATTCAAACCCCTTTGTGTCAGCTTGTGTGCATGTTATCAGGCCAAAATCACAGGGTATGAAAACTTTTGATCACGGTCATTTGGGTAGTTTCTGTTGTCATTTATGATTTAAAAAGAGTAAACACAGTTGATTGATAATAAATAGCTTCAGCCAGATACTAACCATGAGTGAAAGAAGTTTTTGTGTTATCTTTCATAGTCTCTGAAAAATGGCCAATAAATCATAAATTCTGCCAGGTTATTAGGGGTGCAACGGATCGTTGCCGATCCGTGATTCGTACGGATCAGCCTACGCGGATAGGCAAACCCGCGATCCGCGGAGCACTTTTCGGCCTCAGCCATAGGAAAGGCCCCGGCTTCGGCCTAGCTCCGGAGCGGCGGCCATCTTGATACACCTGGAAGTGGCCGCTGTCTCGACAGGAAGTGACGTTTCGTCGCCGCCATCTTGCTACACCCCACACTCCTGCACAGTACAATAATGATAGAGTGAGAAGGGGGCAAGCGGACATCTTGTTACACCCACCGGAGTTTTAAATTTAAAAGCCATTTTCAACAAAAAACTGAGCTTATATGCACAAATACTGTATTTATGCATATAAGCTCGGTTTTGTGTTGAAAATAGCTTTTAAATCTAAAACTCCGGTGGGTGTAACAAGATTTGTGTGGGGTTTTTTTTTGTTTTTTTTTATGCTGATCCGAAAATGATCCGATCTGTGACTCTGATCCGAGGATCGATGCGATCCGTGAGATTTTTGATCCGTTGCACCCCTACAGGTTATGTAAACTTATGAACACAACTGTATGCACTTTTTGTTTTGAATAGAGCGGATATGGATTTGCTTTTATTGCTGTCTGTGCCCCCCGTTGGGGAGATTTGCCCTCTCTATCTTTCCTGTTTACTGTTATCAGTAGTGAAAATAAAAGAATATCCAAAAATTTGGGTTTGTCACCAGAACAATAGAGTGTACAGTGCCTTGAAAAAATATTCCAAATGTATTTCCAAATGTTGTCATGTTATACCCAAAAATGTAAATGTATTTTATGTGATAGACCAACACAAAGTTGCACATAATTTTGAAGTGAAAGGAAAATGATAAATGGTTTTCAAAAATGTTTTAAATAAATATGTGAAAAGTGTGGCGTGCATTTGTATTCAGCCCCCCATACTCAGTATTTTGTAGAATATGTATGTCTCTACCAGACATTTTTGCCCATTCTTCTTTGCAAAATGGCTCAAGCTCTGTCACATTGGATAAAGAGCGTCTGAACAGCAATTTTTCAAGTCTTGCCACAGATTCTCAATTGGATTTAGAGCTGGACTTTGACTGGGCCATTCTAAAACAGGAATATGCTTTCATTTAAACCAGTGGTTCTCAACTTCTGTCCTCAGGACCCATTAACAGGCCAGATTTTAAGTATTACCATCGGGAGGTGCAGACTAGAATACTGTAATCGCAGAGCAGCAAATTATATCACCTGTGATGTGTTTCAGTTATCTTGCAAACCCGATCTGTTAGTGGGTCCTGAGGACAGGAGTTGAGAACCACTGATCTAAACCATTCCATTGTAGCTCTGGCTGTATGTTTAGGGTCATTGTCCTGCTGGAAGATGAACCTCCGCACAAGTCTCAAGTCTTTTGCAGATTCTAACAGGTTTTCTTCTAAGATTGCCCTGTATTAGGCTCCCTCCATCTTCCCATCAACTCTGACCAGCTTCCCTGTCCCTGCTAAAGAAAAGCATCCCCACAACATGATGATGCCACCACGTTTCACAGTGGGAATGGTATGTTCAGGGTGATATGCAGTGCTAATTTTCCGCGACACATAGCGTTTTGTTTTTAGGCCAAGAAGTTAAATTTTGGTCTTCTCTGACCAGAGCACCTTCTTCCACATGTTTGCTGTGTCCCCCACATGGCTTTCCGCAAACAGACTTCTTATGGCTTTCTTTGAACAATGGCTTTTTTCTTGCCACTCTTCCATAAAGGCTGGATGTGTGGAGTTCACGACTAATAGTTGTCCTGTGGACAGATTCTCCCACCTGAGCTGTGGATCTCTGCAGCTCCTTAAGAGTTACCATGGGCCTCTTGGCTGCTTCTCTGATTTAATGCTCTCCTAGCCTGGCCTGTCAGTTTAGGTAGACGGCCATGTCTTGGTAGGTTTGCAGTTGTGTATGTATGTGTATATATAATATTATATAATATAATATATAATTTTTTTTTTTGTTATAACCTAACCCTGCTTTAAACTTCTCCACAACTTTATCCCTGGCCTGTCTGGTGTGTTCCTTGGCTTTTATGATGCTGTTTGTTCACTAAGGTTCTCTAACAAACCTCCTGAGGGCTTCACAGAACAGCTTCATTTATACTTGGATTACATTATACACAGGTGGACTCTATTTACTAATTTAGGTGACTTCTGAAGGCAATTTTGTTCTACTCGATTTTAGTTAGGGGTAGCAGAGTAAAGGGGGCTGAATACAAATGCATGCAACACTTTGAAAAATTGAAAACCTTTTATCATTTTCCTTCCTCTTCACAATTTTTTGTGCCACTTTGTGTTGTCACATAAAATCCCAATAAAATACGTTTACGTTTTTGGTTGTAACATGATAAAATGTGGAAAAGGGGTATGAATACTTTTTCAAGGCACTGTTAATCTTTCAATGGGGACACTAGTTCTAGTGACCTTGGTAATATGCCAGGATTTTCTCACTTTGGAGGAATTTTCTCTCGCCTCCTGTTTTGACTACAGGAAAAGAATGGAAATCTTCAGAATGGGACACAGATGGCAAAATACAAAACAAATACTGAAAGGGTATAAAATGGGGGAAAAAAAACTGCCTTTAGTTACACTTAAGGTGCCTTAACAGAGGTTGAGGCAGAGCTGGGGACCTCAAGCAAGGAGATCTTCTTGCAAAGAGTGCTGAAGAAAAGATGAACTTCACTAATTCAGTCAATTTCTAAATTGTGCTGGCTCACTGTGGGTTAAGTCCAAATAATTTATTTACAACTGATAGTTTTACTGCTATGATCCTTGCTCTTTGGTAGGAGGGCCGCTCTTTCTCACACATCAGCAGTTCTGCCTGGCCAATCCCCTCAACTTCTTCATAAAAAGTAATCAGATTTGTTTGACATCTTCGGTCTTTTGTGAATCCATGCTTTCTGTTGCTTAAAATATATTGTTTTCCAACAAAAACTCATCTATGTGTGTTTGTTTTGTTTTTTGTTTTTTGTTTTTGTTTTTTTACCTCTCAAATATCTTCTCAACTATAGAAGTTAAACTCAGTCTGTAGTTACTTGGTAAAGACTTTGATCACTTTTTATAGGCACCAAATTGGCCTTATGCCAATCAAGTGATACTTATGTCAGTCGTTAGAATCTCTAAAAATGAGAAACAATGGCTTTGAAATAACAGAGCTCAAGTCCTTGAGGACATGTGGGTGTATACCATTTGGTCCCAGTGCTTTTTCACCTTTTATACTGTCTAAATGTTTTTGGACCATATTTAATTTTGAGCCAACTGGGTTTATTTGGGGCGATCCTCATTGTGGTTTTGGGCTCCCCAATAATCCTTTTGTATACACAGAGCTAAAGAAGGTATTTAACAATTCTGAATTATCTAGGGACCTATATGCACAGACTTTAAATTTTTACTATTAATATATTTGAAAAATTTTTGGGGGTTTGTCTCTCTTTTGCAATCTGTAATCCAATTGAATTTTTACAGCCTTGATTTCTTTTATATATTCTGTTTTTTTTATATTTTTTTTTTTTTATAGCTTTTGAATGATGATAGTGTTCCTTCATTTAGTTTTTAAATGATCTTTTCCTATTAACCGCATGCCGACCAGCCACTGCAGTTATATTGTGGCAGCATGGCTCGGCTGCGCGCCCCCCGCTCGCCCCCGTGCCGATGCGAATTCCCGGTGGTCTCGATCACCGCCGGGCTCCCGCGATCGCTCGGGGCACATGGAGAAACCGGAACTGTGGGTGTAAACCCACAGTTTCCGGTTCTCTGAGGGGAGAACTGACAGATTCTCTGTTCATACAGAGTATGAACAGAGGCTCTGTTAGTTTCCCTGCACCGTCCACATCCCCCTTCAGTTAGAACACTTCCTAGGACACACATTAACCCCTTCACTGCCCCCTAGAGTGTTAACCCCTTCACTGCCAGTGACATTTTTACAGTAATCCATGCATTTTTTAATCACACTGATCGCTGTATTAATGCCAGTGGTCCCAAAAATGTGTCAAAATTGTCCGAAGTGTCCACCATAATGTCGCAGTGACGATAAAAATCGCTGATCACCACCATTACTAGTAAAAAAAAAAAAAATTATTAATAAAAAATGCCAAAAAACTATCCCCTATTTTGTAGACGCTATAGCTTTTGCGCAAACCAATCAATATACGCTTATTGCGAGGTGTCGAATACATATCGGCCTAAACTGAAGAAAAAAAATTTTTTATATACTTTTTGGGGATATTTATTATATCAAAAAGTAAAAAATGATGCGTTTTTTTTTTTTTTTTTTTTTTCAAAATTGTCGCTTTTTTTTGTTTATAGCGCAAAAAATAAAAACCGCAGAGGTGATCAAATACCACCAAAAGTAAGCTCTATTTGTGGGGAAAAAATTATGTTAAGTTTGTTTGGGAGCCGCGTCGCACGACAATTGTCAGTTAAAGCGACTCAGTGCCGAATCGCAAACAATGCTCTGGCCTTTGGCCAGCCAAATGGTCTGGGGCTGAAGTGGTTAATAGCTTCTTCTTCTCTTTACCTTTTTTAGAGCCACATAGATAGCATCAACTTTTCTTTTTTTTTTTTTTTTTTAATGCCCGCAGTATGGGAGTAAAAAAAAGTCAGTTCAAATATACAGAAATATTTATTTTTGAGGTGCTTGTATAGTGTGACCAAGTTTTTTTTTTTTTTTTGCCATCTGTTGTGGGCCACTTATAGCTGTTGGTAGCTATGGGCACGAAAAAAGGATACATTTTGACTTTCTGCAGTTAATTGATTTGTGTGTATGTGCAATTCATTTTGTTACAATCTAAAACTGCAAGGTAGTTTATGAAGATTGGAAGCACTTTGTAAAGTCATGCATTCATTTATAATAAAACCCCGCTATTAGCCACTCTAAGCATCTGTTTAATGAGTAGTGCCGAGTAGATATGTTGTATATGCAGTTGTGACAAATTGTAAACCCTTTGAAAACTGTCTTAATTTATAGATAAATTGATTCTAAAAATGTGTGATGGTATTCATGCAATTCATTATACTAAATGGATTAATATGATTTAGAAAAACCTACACATTCTATGTTTTACATATCGTTATTGAACAAATGAATTCAGCAACCAAGGTTACAATGTAAAAGTATGTCTGCCAAGAGAGATTATCAGATAGATACGAAAGCTTAGAAGATGGCAGAAAATTACAGAAAGACTTGGCCCTCTATCAGTCCACAGGCAGAGGGAGTATCTTGGTGTAGGATTGATTTCTTTCTAAGGCTGGGCACAGACTAGAGCGAATTCGATGCGGGTTTCCCCGCATTCTAATTCACATGTCAGTAGTTTGTGATTGACTCTCTATGGAGCTGGTTCACACATCTCCAGAGCGGCTCCGCAGCGACCGCAGCGAATTGCACATGAGTCCTGTCCATCTTCTGATTTGTTTCAGGTCCGAATTCAGCCAAAAATTTGGACTGAAATCGGACCTGAAATGGTCCCCTGCTGTGAGCTGCTCCGTGCTTCAGTGTAAACCCAGCCTAAAGGTCTAGACCGCATGCAGCTACAGGAAGACCAATGAATTCAAAGTTGTACCAGGACGTTTTACAGCAGACTAGAATGACGTTTTGTGGTCTAAAATTTGGGTCATATAACATTGCTGTCTTTCAATTTCTGGAGTAAATTTTAGGACTTAATTTAGTTTGTGGTTCAGTGTAGACCTTAATCCTATTGGAATGCTATGGTGATAGCTGACACAGAGCATTTTAAAGTGGTTGTATTTTTTAAAAAATTCTGCAGCTAAATATGTTTTTTCCACATCGCCGATTTGCCGCCACGTGACCGCCCTCTGCTCTCCTTCCCTGATCTAAGGACTACAGTGGGAGGGACTGAGTTTCCCTCTGATGTCAGCCAGGCGATCACGTTAAACGCATACACTGTGTAGTATATCTTGTTATAACAGAGGGACTGGCAGTAATTGTGTTCATTAATTTTGCTGCCACAGGAAATGGCGGGAGGGGAGGGGCTAATATACTAATATTTTATTACAATGAACACATGTATCTATTTTTAGGATAGCTTGAACATCAAACGCTAACTATCATGATCATTGTCAGTTTGAAGTGGGGCAAGTTTTTATTTCAAGACCATAAAATACTACATTCTAATCAGGTTTGATAATCAGGATTTCTTTACTTGTTTGGTATTGGAAACTGTAATTCCTGAGTATTTTTTGTTCATTAGAACCTTGTAGAAGTTTACTCCTATGCACTGCACACCATTATTTTATAGTCTCTGAATAATTTCTGCCTGGCGGGAGAAAAATCTTTCCTATTTGTGCATTTTAGACAGCCTGCCAAATGTCTGAGGCGTCACACTTGAACTACTTTATGTAAACAGCTGACACGTTGCAGGTCATTTCATCCAGCTTAAATAATACTTCACTTGCAGTCAGGATCTTTTCTTATACAGTAAATCACTTATCCCTGAGGACTCACCCTTACGCACAGCATCTTCTATCCTTTTGTCCTGCTCACCCTCTTTCTCTGCATCACTGCCCCCTTCAGGGAGGCATCATTGACAGGCAGAGTAAGATACAATAGAGACAGACAGCATGCTGAAAGTAGCAAGCTGGTTGAGATGCAACAAGAAATACACTGACAGTGACACATTGACGTAGTTACAGATTGGGTGACAGCCAGGCGAACTGATAAAGTGACAGACTGTTTACTATATGGTGACAGACCTGCTCAGTCAGTGTAAAAATTACTGATGATGACCATATGTATTTTTGGGGTCTTGTGGGACTTGACAGATTTTCTGCTGCTCTGACACCGTGAAGTGGCTACTAGTTATTTGTGGCTTGTATCTTCAATGCATGCTATATCCTGTAGAGCACCATGGCTGAGAGCTAAGCAAATGTTCGTTCATACTTAAATATAGTTCAGTTTTTTACAGCTCTCCTAAATCGGCAATCTTTTGCTTGTTAAATAAGGTCTAATATACTGCATAGTTGGAGTACAGTATGGTATCCTAATGTTTGTATGCTAAAATTATTTTAACAATGAATCTGCCATTCTTGTTTTCTTGAACTCAGTGAGCTAATTCAGGGAAGACATTGAGGTTACCACATTTCACACGATACTGCAGGCCTTTTTTCTTCAAATGCATAAAAAACACAAAAAAAACAACAACTTTTTTTATGAATTGAGCCATTTAGCTCAATAGACTCTAGACTCTTTTGGATCTGCAGTGAGCGCTAGGCATTTTGTCCCTCTTCAACTGTCTTATGCAATATAAACTGATTTGTCTAAATCAGTGGTCTCCAAACTGCGGCCCTTTTTTCTTGCTTTTATCTGTCCCTTGGGGCATTATTCTCCGCACTGTCAGCAACAGTGAGGATCAGTTTCTGCCACTGACATTAGCAATGGGGCACGATTCCGCCCACTGATACCAATGATGGGACAACTCTTCCCTCCACTGACACCAATGATGGGGCAATGCTTCCCTCCACTGACACCAATAATGGGGGCACTCTTCCCTCCACTGACAACAATGATGGGGCCCTCTTCCTCCCACTGACACCAATGATGGGACACTTCCTCCCACTGACAATCGCAATTGATCCCACTGACACCAAGATTTTTTTTTTTTTACTCCCGCTGATCACCATCTGGCCCCCCTCAAGTTTGAAGGACCATAAATCGGCCCTTTGTTTAAAAAGTTTGGAGACCCCTGGTCTAAATAATGAATTACAAAAACCTGCATGTACAGGTGCATCTCAAAAATTTGAATATCATCAAAAAGTTAATTTATTTAAATAATTCAATTCAAAAAGTAAAACTCGTATAGATTCATTACACACAGAGTGATCTATTTCGAGCATTTTTTTTTCTTTTAATTTTGATGATCATGGCTTACAGCTAGTGAAAACCCCAAATTCATTATTTCAAAAAAAATTTATATTTTTACCTAAGACCAATAAAAAGATTTTTAATACAGAAATGTTTACTTACTGAAAAGTATGTCCATGTACAGTATAGTATGCATTCAATGTGTGGCACGGAGGCAATCAGCCCGTGGCACTGCTGAGGTGTTGTGGAAGCCTAAGTTGCTTTGATAACTGCCTTCAATTTGTCTGCATTGTTGGATCTGGTATGTCTAATCTTCCTCTTGACAATTCCCCACAGATTCTCTATGGGGTTTAGGTCAGGTAAGTTTGCTGGCCAATCAAGCACAGTAATACCATGACCATTAAACCAGGTATTGGTACTTTTGGCAGTGTGGGCAGGTGCCAAGTCTTGCTGTAAAATTAAATCAGCATCTCCATAAAGCAGAGGGTAGCATGAAGTGCTCTAATTTTCTGGTAGAGGGAGGCGCTGACTTTGGGCTTGATGAAACACGGTGGACCAACACCGGCAGAGGACATGGCTCCGCAAATCATCACTGACTGTGGAAACTTTACACTGGACCTCATGCAACTTAGATTCTGTGCCTCTGCACTCTTCCTCCAGTCTCGGCCCTTGATTTCCAAATGAAATGCAGACTTTACTTTCATCCAAAAAGAGGACTTTGGACCACGGAGCAACAATCAAGTCCCTTTTTCTCCTTAGCCCAGGTAAGATGCTTCTGACGTTGTCTCTGGATCAGGAGTGGTTTGACACAAGGACAGTTGTAGCCCATGTCCTGGTTACGTCTACGTGGTGGCTCTTGAAGCACTGACACCAGCTGTAGTCCACTCCTTGTGAATCTCCCCCAAAGCCTTGGCTTCACAATCCTCTCAAAGCTCTCTTTATCCCTGCTGCTTGTGCACCTTTTTCTTCCACTCAACTTTCCACTAATATTCTTGGATACAGCATTCTGTGAACAGCCAGCTTCTTTAGCAATAACCTTTTGTGACTTACCCTCCTTGTGGAGGGTGAAAATGACTGTCTTCTGGACAACTGTCAAGTCAACAGTTTTCCCAGTGATTGTGTAATCTACTGAACCAGACTGAGAGAACATTTTAAAGCCTAAGGAAAGCCAACAGAGAATGGGAAGATAAATAAATTGCTTTGTGTAGCCTGTATTCATTAACTAAAGAGGAGGAGTGTGGAGATATCGTGTATTTTAGGAAGAGAGGTTTGATGTGGTGGCAGTACTGTCTAGGAGTGAGCCCAGTTGTGCCTCTGTCTGCCAGATTTAATGTGCCAATTGGGATATATATAAACCCTAGTGAATCCCTGGATTTTTTTTTTTTTTTTTTAGGTTATTAATATATACTCTAGTTGAAGGTAAGCAAACAGCTGGCTGCCCTTAGAATTTGTGTATTAGGTGTTTTTTTATTGTTTACATAGTCCTGTAAGAAGGTTATTGGCTTCTCACCAGAATGGGCTGACAACTGGGCATGTCCACAAGAAATAGTAGAGAGAGCCCATCTGAGATTTGCATCTTCAGCAGCGATTGCTAATGGTGGGGGTAAACTTCATGAAGTTCTTCTGGTGTGTATATATTGGTTCATTCAATTTTTTTTTAGTGATTCCACAGGCACTTTTTTTTTTTTTTTTTTTTTTTTTTTTTTTTAAAACCGCAATCATGTTATGCTAGCCTTACCTGCTCTGTGTAATGGTTTTGTACAGAGCAATGCTGATGCTCCTCTTCTTGGGTCCACCACCAGTACTCCTAGCTCTTTTCCCGCCTGTGCTCCTAGCCCCCCCCCTGCTGTGTGCCCCATAGCAAGCTGCATGCTCAGGGGGTACTCATGCGTGCTTGCACCCGAGCTGGGTCTGTGTGTGCATTGACATACAGAGCATGGCTTGGCCTCACCTGCCCCCATTTCTCTCCTCATTGGCTGTAATTGACAACAGCAGGAGCTAATGGCTCCTGCTCCTGCCTCTCTGTCCCATGAGGAGAGAGAGAGAGACGCTGTTCTCTTGCACTTTGCTGGATCAAGATCGGGCTCAGGTAAGTATTTAGTGGGGCTGGGGGGAACTGCATGCAGAAGGTTTTTTACCTTTTAATGCATACAAAGTCCACCTTGTACCTTTTTTACAACCACTTTAAGCCATTTCCTTGTACACAGAAGGAGCTGTTGGTGGCCAGCATCCATGATATATGTTATCTGTAGTAGAAGTTCTCTTCCCAGTACATTTTCCCATCATGTCATGTAAAGGTGTTTTGGGAATAGGTTTTCTGAGTGGAGGCTCAGGATCTTATATTTTTTTCACAAATAAGTCCATCTGTGATAGGCTATCTGCACAGGTATGTTTGAAGTTAGTGAGATCTGAGAAGATTTGATCTTTGGTTAGAGAAGGGACACCTTGAGAAATGTTCATGTAGCTAAAGAATCCTGCACTTCTGAGAAGGAGAGTAGTGTTTCATTTCGGTGATTGACTAAATGCCTAAATTTAAATATGGCTTGTATTTGCCAGGATTGAACCATCTGTTATTGGATGGTAATAAAGCACACAAAACTAAATGTTGTAAGTGGACTGTGAAATAACTGGAAAAGTTAAATATCCACAGGCCACTTTACGCCTGTGGATAGAATTGGCATTTTTTATTGGGGTTATGCATCTAAAAAATGAGAAAAAAAAATCTGTGAAGGAGGCAAGATACGGTATTTATCTTAGAATCTGAGGGTAGTTCTGTTTTTTATAGAATGTTTGGGTTGATAATTGGTAGCACTTCAGATTTAGTTGTGTTTATTTTATAACCTGAACTGGGACCATGTTCTGCTCGGATTTTATGGAGGTTTGATAGGGTTGTTGGGGATTCCTAAGGGTCAGAAGGATAACATCCACATATAGGTACAGTATCTGGTGAAGGGGCTATTCTGGATAATAACACCCTTATTCTCCCTTTTTTATTGTTCATGTTTTTATGGTAGACCTGAGGGATTGATTCAATACAGGACACAAAAAAGTAGATGGTAATGACTATACCTGCCTTGTACTATTGTAAATGTTAAATTTCTTTGAGAATGAATGTGGGAATTGGACTATTACTGTGGAGGAGGTATATATGGTTTCAAACTAAAGGGCTCTTAGCAGCTATGTCATAGGGTGGAAAATATAAATGGGCAGCTCGGGTTATCAAAAGCTCTAACTGAGGGGTGTGCTGCTAAATACCTTTTCTTATCAGCAGTATACAGTATAGCAGTCTTGTGACTTCTATCAGTGTCCGATCAAGCACAGGTTAAAGCTTGTAGGTGGAGTTTTTGACTGCCTATGAGACTGCAAGACCCCTGACCCGCTGTCTGGACAGTGCTGATTGGCCCTGTGCTGATCACATGCACTCTTAAAAGGAAAAAAATCTCTCTAGCAATACACACCAAACTGAGCATGTGCAGCCTGACTCCATAGACTCTGTGTTATCAAGGAACAGTGGAAGGAGGGGAGGATCAGAGAAACCAGGATCAAACAGCCTTTTTACACACTGTGGAACCCCTTAGGTTGCACAGTGATTATAACAAGCAAGCTTTACTGCATATACAGACTGATTTTACTGTTGTAGGTTTAGTAACATTTTAAGGATCTGTGTCAGAGGAGGAGTTGGAGTATATGTTACATAATGATAATGTTAATAGTCCTAGTTGGCCCTAAAAAATAAGTAAGTGGTTCTCAGGATCAGTGTTTGATTTTTGAGGTGGAAAGTGGTATGTGTGTAAGGGTATGGCTACCTCTGCTGAGTTTCAATTCTTTTCTTGGTCGGAATATGCTACTGGATCGTGTTTAGCAGCATATTGGAAAGTGCAATGTTAGAAGTGTATTTCCTAAAGGAAAACCACATGGACATGTTTTCAATTTTGAGTTTTTGAATAATTTACCCTTAATATTACAGTTCCTAATTTTTTTTACATTGAAGTGGATGTAAACCTGAAAATATTCATATATTATAATATATATATATTATAATATATATATATATATATATATATATATATATATATAAAATAAAAAAAAAAGTAATACTGTGAGTGGTGGGTTTACATCTGATGTAGGTTGAGGAAATGTGTGCAGCTTAGCTTTCTAATCTACAAGAAATATGAGTTCATAGTCTGCTGTATTGATGAGCTGGCCGCAGAGCGGAGTAGGGTTCTTCTCAGATTGCTAGGGGTTCTTTAAGCTGTGGCTGATTGACCTCCTATCTGACAGTTCATGCATAGGTCTAGAGGCCATCACCACTTGGGAGATTCGGAGCTTGCCACAATAGTCTTTGAGCTGTATGTAAGGGTGGCATTCTGGGCACTACTGTGAAGAGCATATTTTTCACACTGACCATCGGTGTAAGGGAAGCATTCTTCCTTCTGACCCCTGATGAATGCATTTTAGCAGGGGTTCCCTGAGACCTGAAAATTCCTCTGGGGTAAAAGGTTGAATGAGGCTGCTCTAGTAGAAGTGTCAGGTGATGGGGGTAGGCTAAGGTAGGGAGAACACCAGAGAAAGATGTCAAAGTAAACAAGCAATTAACAGTGGTTATCAGGGGTAAATCTCAACAGGTTCACAGGTTCTGACACTTATGGAGGGTTTAGAAGTGCTGAGGGGAGGAAGGAGTCCACATGGGAGCCATGGTGGATGGTCGATGCACATCAGGTTAACCTGCCTAAAAAGAGCATTCATATTGACTGACAAGATATTCAAATAGTAACCTGAAATCACTGCATGAACAGTAACTGATGTATTGTACTTTTATATAAGTTGAAGAAGTAGTTCTAGTGTCTATGGAAAGTGAAACAGTGTGAGGGGTACTGTGAACACTCGTACACTTTCATGTTTTTAAATAAAGCGGAGTTCCACCCAAAAGTGGAACTTCCGCTTTAAGCACTCCTCACCCCCTTACGTGGCACATTTGGCATGTAATTTTTTTGGGGGGGGGATTGGGTACCTGGTTTTGACAGGTACTTCCTGTCCCAATTCCTTCTTTCAATAACTCTCCACCTAGGTGACTCCTCTCCCCCTAGGCAGCCCCTCCCTCTCTGCAATCTTCTAGGACATGTCACAGGTTCCAGAGGATTGCCTGGCCACTAGGAGAGCGCAGCGTGACTCGTGCATACGCTGTGCGTACCCGGCTGTGAAGCCACAAACTCACAGCTGGGTGCCCACAGTAGTAATGGCGGCGCGGGGGAGAGGAGCGGGGCTTTGGGCGGCCACATCGTTGGACTGTGGGACAGGTGAGTGTCTGTTTATTAAAAGTCAGCAGCTACACTTTTTGTAGCTACTGACTTTTAATAGACTTACATACAGTGGAACTCCGCTTTAAATTATTAAAGTCTTGTTTAGTGGGTGAGTGTGACATAATCCCACCAGGACAGGTGGTCTTATATATTGGGTTTAGATTCTGCCAAGGAATGTGTGAAGGGGTTATCATGGGTAGTAGGGATATTGGGGCCTTGCTTCAAAGCCCTGGTGCTGTAGTGGGCAGGGGGTACTGCAGGTTGCTTGTTTAAGGCCCTTTTAGTGCTGATGAGGGTCAAAGCCAGTGTAGTGGTTTTGAAAGGAGACACTTAGTGGACATATACTGTGTCCCCAAATCTATTTCTACGTCTTAAAAATCACAATAGGCTTTGGACAGTTAGATCACTGTATCTGCAGGCACTGTTGAGTAATTCATCCTTCAAATACACAGCAGAAATACATTTGGCTTTATTTCAGCAGCCCATACTGATCTCTCAACGTACTTAGATAACCTCTTCGCTTAAAGTGGTTGTATACCCTCAGAAAAAAAAAGTTAAAAAAAAAAAAACCCTGTAAGGCAAAGGCATAATGAGCTAGTATGCACCTCATACTAGCTCATTATGAAATTCTTACCTTAGAACGAGGTCCCAGTATCGCAGGCCGGTCTACGCTGAGGGACGCTGACATTTTGCCCTCAGCGTGTCTTCTGGGTTCACGGCTCCGGTGCTGTGAGTGGCCGGAGCCGCGATTACGTCACTCCCACGCATGCGTGCAGGAGTCTTCTTCCCGGCATGGCCCGGCAGCATCTACCGTATAGGTTTAGGAGATATTAATTTTCCTTACAGGTAAGCCTTATTATAGGCTTACCTGTTGGTAAAAATTAAAGTGGATATACAGCCACTTTAATGTCAAATATTTCAAATGAGGCTCCACATTCCACAATCTCGGATTATGACTCAGCTCATCTACACCAAAGCAATCAGGAGTACCACACATAAAGATACAAAATACTCTTCCATTATTTAAAATATCCAGAAAACACAAGTCTTAATCTGAAATGTCATGTCTGAAATGGCATACAAGGTTCTCTTTCAGAGTTATTGAGTACCAGCTTGAATGGCTCCTGCTATTCCAACCTACAGTGATAAATATATTGGAGAGTGTGATCGTCGTGAAGACTTTTTTACATACTTCGCGGTCCTGCCCAAAGTTGACCGTGTTTTGATCCACAACACTTCGCCGTTTCTCCAAACATTGTTTCATTCAATTGTTCCAAAAGGTTCAAGTATGTCCCTCTTACACCATACACTCCCAGGTCTTTTTTCCTTAGAGTCCTTAAAGAAGCCTATAGTCCGTTTTCAAGAAATCAAAGATAATGAGAAACTATCCAGTATTCTAAATGACTCAAGCTAAATTTCCTAAAATGTGGGAACTATGGTTAATCTATGCCTTTCTATCTCTGAATTCGTTTAGCTTAAATTTTTATAGCCTACTCATTAGGCTCCTGTCCCAGATTGTGAGAAAGAGATACATTCCTATGTATCCTTTCCTAAACTCCGACCCCTTCATCTTTGGCCCCTCTTTCCTTAATCTATCCCACCCTGGGGACTTTGTTTTCCCTGTCTTACCATTTGTTTTTTTTTTGTTTCCCCCCTCCCCCACACTTTTTATTCTGTTTAGACCTATAGGCCTATGTATTGATTTTGATTTAATAGGGCATTAGGCCCTGTAAATCTACTACCATATATGTCTGACCATGCTTTCATACTGCCTGTTATCCTTTTAGATGCCTTGGCCCCTACATGGGCATACTTGCTGTTTTTCCTTGAAAAATGAATACAATTGATTGAAAGAGAAACTACTGCATCTGGTGTGAATATACCCTAAATGTTTGCTACTTTTTTAGTTATTAATTTTTTTTCAAGCACAATGCTTGAATTCAGAAGTCATTCAGAATTGCTTGGGCTGAAGATTTGCAAAGCAATAGTTATGCCTTTAGAGGTGATTTAAGGAAGCTTTTCCTTAGGCTTCTTATCTCTTGAGGACCAAAGAACAGGGATCTCATACCTACGTACCTACCATGATCATATCTAGGGGATCCACTCTCATTATTTAGTTGTTTTACATTACTTTGAATGCTCAATGAACATTTAGATTCCTTATACCCATATTGTCCCATACGATTTTGAAAGAGAGAACTTATTATATTTGTTTCTAGGTGTGGTCACACTTTCTTTTGGCTAAGCCGAGGACTATTTAATTGACATTATGCTTCTTTGAAGCATGAAATGTTAAATTTCTCATGAGTGCAGTTGAACACCTCAGGTTTATTGAATCTCACAAATGATGCTTGAAAGCTAACCACACAAATCCTTCTGATTTGATATCCACTGTGTCTATTTGTTATAGATTACTTGAAACGGATGCCTCCTCTGTAAAAAAAAAAAAAAAAAAAAAAAAAAAAAAAAAAAAAAACTTTTTTTTTTTTTTTTTTTTTTTCCTCTCTTAGAAATACAATCCCTATTTCAAAAATGTTAGGACTATGTAAAATCTACATAAAAACAGAATACAATGACATCATTTTTTTTCAATAGAAAATATAAAACAATATCAAATGTTTTTAAATTGAGAAAACGTGCCATTTTAAGAAAAAATAAGGTAATTTTGAAAATGATGGCAGCAACACGTCTCAAAGTTGGGACTGGATCATGTTTACCACGGGGTAGCATCCTCCCTTCTTTTAACAAAACTCTGTAAACACTGGATTCTGTGTGTGTGTGTGTGTGTGTGTGTGTGTGTGTGTGTGTTTGTTTTTTGTTTTTTTTGTGTATTTTTAAACGTTCCAACTTTTTTAGAGTTGTACGTGGCACTAAAATTTAGTTCTTGATTTAATGATTTCCTTTAATTACTGTGTGGATAGAAATGTCTTAAATGTTATGCAGAATGAATAGAAATTGGAATTGAAAGGTTAGATTAATTCATTGCATGTTTGGAAATATGGGTAAGTGGGGTGGGGGGTTGCAATTAACAAAGCTGTAAAGGTTCTATGGAATAGAAAGAGAAATCTTACAATGTAGAGGTCTTTAAAAAAAAAAAAATGCTGTGCAAGTGTCTTACATTGGGTATAAATCTTTTACATACGACCATCAAGTGACTAGCCTCAGGTGATACAAAGAGCTGAAACAAATCCTCCTCATATAAGTGGTACCTGTTTATCTGCTGCCCTCTCTACTCTACATCCTCCTAAAACACACAGATCAAATGTTATTTCTCAGCAGTAGAAGTCAGGGGGCAGGGATCTGACATCACATACTGTGCACAGCTAGGGCACAGAACTTGAAACCTGATTGGAGGAAATGGACACACCACCCCTCTACATAGAATTATAGGGGAAATATACACAGCGGAGGTTGTCAGTTAGCAGCTGTGTCCTGGGGAGGAGGCAGACTGTCACTTGGGATGCTGTGTAGTTGGAATTGACTATTATCATTCCTATGATACCGTCCTGCGGTTAAAATCTAACCAAAACCTTGTTTGTTTTTGACTGTCTAGGTGGCAGTTGCCACTGAAATTTAAAAAAAAAGGTACTTTAGCAGTTGCAGTAATGCAGAAAGGTAACTTTTGTAGGCATCCCTGGCAGTATTAGTTTGGCACTGTTATATTAAGATGTAAAGAATAATAATTAAAACACATGAAGTAATAAAGGAATTCATTTACAAATTACTTTACAGAAGAAGTATGGGGAAAGCTTGTTTGGCTGTACTTCTCCTGTGGGTCACAGGAGTGATGTTCGTTCTGCTCGCCTGTGACCCATTTTCAGCTGACAGCGGGCTGAAGTCCCAGAGCCGGTCCAGGCTTGGGCAAGATCACAATAACAAAGTTGGGATCTGTCCACATGGACTGGCACCTGGCTCAACCTCTCAGCAAGCCACTGAGAGCCTGAGCTGGCTGCTCCTGTCCCCTCCACAGCCCAGCGCTCCTTGAGAACCGAGTGATTGGTGGTGTTTGAGCGCTAGGTAAGTATGATTCTGAAAAAAAAGTCAATACTTTTCTTTTAATTTCATAAATAACAGTTACAATATTTGAGCTCATGGTCTTAAAATGACTTCGCACTGACCAATTGAGTAGTGATAGGTTTTTACTTTTACAGTACTTAAGTTTGGGTGATAGATTATTATTTTTTTTTATTTATTTCATATTTTTCACTCTATTTGTCATTTTTGCACAAATATACAGTTTACTTTTTACAACAAAGTGTTTAAAATGGAATGCTAACCTTCTGGTATTTTTTCTATTTTGCTTTCATTTTTAGGTGTACATAAGAAGATTGATGTCCATTTTTCCCTTTGTACTGGTTGTCTTATTTGGATTGAGTATGGCACAATTGCAAGCAGGAGTTCCGGATGAAAAAGAAAAAACGACAGCCTTAAAAGGTATCATAGGCAAACAGCGAGATATTTCCATGGTTGGGCTGTAAACCTAACCATGAAGAGAATGTCTACCCACCTTTTTACTCAGCTACCTCTGTTCTGCTGCCTGTAGAGTAGAGAAATCTTGGGGGCTTCTGGGTATCGGGACTGTTTAAAGCATATCCATGGTGAAAAATGTGAAAACCTTGTGTGTGAGCCCCTCGGGCTTAGAAAAGGGAGCTAGTCTTGGTTCACTGCTATGAGTGCTGGCTGGGGAGGGAGCCCATCCCGACTCCAAACGTCAGTGTGTGAAAGTATGACTATCCCTTAATTAACACATCGAGAGAAGCCCACTCGTGATTTGATTGTGGCAACCTTCATCTATATGATTAAGCCCTGATGGGTGGAGCATAACATATTGGGGGCGTGGCCTGGTGGGAGCCCAGGCTGAGGTTGCCATACTCCATCATGAGTGGGCTTCCTTCGATGTGTGGCTTAAGGGATATTCCACACATGAAAATTTAAAAACCTATATTCATTTTCACATTTGTATTTCAATTATATCTAGCCTACTCCAATTACGCTAAGGGCCTGTTCATACACAAACGTGCACTAAAATGGATTTGCATTGCTTTCCGTTAATGCGCGTTGACGCACTTTTATGCAAACTAAATTACTATGCATATTGCAGGTTGTTTCCTCTGACATCGCCTCCTTTTCCTGTTTGTGGGTTGAGAGAAGCAGTGAGGGAGAAAAAAAAAAGAGAGAGAAAAACACATTTTTGTTTTGGAGAGGCATTGGCAGATGGGATGTCTAGTGTAACAGCCTCTATTGTTGCACTATCTATATGGAGATGGAGGAGGCAGATGAGGAGATTGTAGTAAGCCAAACGGTGCTATTGAGTGCATCCATTGCTCATACAACAAGAGAGTAAAGGGCAGTTTTGGATCTTGCATACTCCAGAATGCAATTTATTATGGACCAGAAATGCACCCCGTGAATGCCAGGTTTTCTAAAACACACAGCCATAGGTTGCCGTAATGCACCGTCTTACTGTGATGTTAATTGTTGTCCTATGGCCTGGAGATTTACATCACTCCCTATTTTCTAACTCACAGCGGTTGGGAACTGATTTCCTATGTTCTAAAACTTTGCTGAGAAGGATTGATTTGCTGTGCCTAAGCAGTGTAAGCAGACCTTACATTTTATTGAAAGCAGTATTAAACCCAAAAGCAAACATATTTATTATATTGCAGCTTAACAATTCTTAGATGCGACGGCTGCATTCATTTTCTTTTTTAGGCTTTATTTTCATCAGGTGATCCAGACAGTAAGTTTGAATAGTTAGTAAGCTCTTCTGCAAATTTAGCAGTTTAGAGTTTTGAGACAAACCATTTACCACTGACAGAGGTGCTTACAATGATCAGCTTTCATTTGGTCATGTAAAATTTTTATTCCAAAATTTAAAAAAAAAAAACTGTTGATGTACAGTGGGGACGGAAAGTATTCAGACCCCCTTACATTTTTCACTCTGTTATATTGCAGCCATTTGATAAAATCATTTAAGTTCATTTTTTTTTCTCATTAATGTACACACAGCACCCCATATTGACAGAAAAACACAGAATTGTTGACATCTTTGCAGATATATTAAAAAAGAAAAACTGAAATATCACATGGTCCTAAGTATTAAGACCCTGTGTTGTGACGCTCCTATATTTAACTCAGGTGCTGTCAATTTCTTCTGATCATCCTTGAGATGGTCCTACACCTTCATTTCAGTCCAGCTGTGTTTGATTATACTGATTGGACTTGATTAGGAAAGCCACACACCTGTCTATATAAGAACTTACAGCTCACAGTGCATGTCAGAGCAAATTAGAATCATGAGGTCAAAGGAACTGCCTGAAGAGCTCAGAGACAGAATTGTGGCAAGGCACAGATCTGGCCAAGGTTACAAAAAAATTCTGCTGCACTTAAGGTTCCTAAGAGCACAGTGGCCTCCATAATCCTTAAATGGAAGACGTTTGGGATGACCAGAATCCTTCCTAGAGCTGGCCGTCTAGCCAAACTGAGCTATCGGGGGAGAAGAGCCTTGGTGAGAGAGGTAAAGAAGAACCCAAAGATCACTGTGGCTGAGCTCCAGCGATGCAGTCGGGAGATGGGAGAAAGTTGTAGAAAGTCAACCATCACTTCAGCTCTCCACCAGTCGGGGCTTTATGGCAGAGTGGCCTGACGGAAGCCTCTCCTCAGTGCAAGACACATGAATGCCCGCATGGAGTTTGCTAAAAAAACACCTGAAGGACTCCAAGATGGTGAGAAATAACATTCTCTGGTCTGATGAGACCAAGATAGAACTTTTTGGCCTTAATTCTAAGCGGTATATGTGGAGAAAACCGGGCACTGCTCATCACCTGTCCAATACAGTCCCAACAGTGAAGCATGGTGGTGGCAGCATCATGCTGTGGGGGTGATTTTCAGCTGCAGGGACAGGACGACTGGTTGCAATTGAGGGAAAGATAAATGCGGCCAAGTACAGGGATTCTGGACGAAAACCTTCTCCAGAGTGCTCAGGACCTCAGACTGGGCCGAAGGTTTACCTTCCAACAAGACAATGACCCTAAGCACACAGCTAAAATAATGGAGTGGCTTCACAACAACTCCGTGACTGTTCTTGAATGGCCCAGCCAGAGCCCTGACTTATACCCAATTGAGCATCTCTGGAGAGACCTAAAAATGTCTGTCCACCAACGTTTACCATCCAACCTGACAGAACTGGAGAGGATCTGCAAGGCGGAATGGCAGAGGATCTCTAAATCCAGGTGTGAAAAACTTGTTGCATATTTCCCAAAAAGACTCATGGCTGTATTAGATCAAAAGGGTGCTTCTACTAAATACTGAAGAAAGGGTCTGAATACTTTGGACCATGTGATATTTCAGTTTTTCTTTTTTACTAAATCTGCAAAAATGTCAACAATTCTGTGTTTTTCTGTCAATATGGGGTGCTGTGTGTACATTAATGAGGAAAAAAAATTAACTTAAATGATTTTATCAAATGGCTGCAGTATAACAGTGTGAAAAATTTAAGGGGGTCTGAATACTTTTCCGTCCCCACTGTAACTGCAGTGTAAGCTGGAGATTGGCTTCAATTTGTTAGTGTATTTAAATCAGCTGGTACATCTAACACTCCCCCCAGATTAGTAATGCTGCTATCTGCTGTGTTCCTTCATCCAGAGTGGAGGCACTCTAATTCAGGAGGTGTGTTACTGGCCAGATCACCAGGTGAAAACTAATTCAGCCACCACAACTAAGGATTGGTAAGCTGCAATATTTTACATCGCCTCAAAGTCAACTTCAAACTATTTTAAAATTTTCGAAAAACAAGCTGTAAAAGAAAAAAAAAAAACTTTAGGGTTTGTTCGTGCCAGCAACTACATCCTACCACATCCTACCTTACCACCACGGCAGTTGTCTGTGTTTCCAGCTGCAGTAGGAGTCAGTGTGGTGCACGATTTTAGCGCATTACACAGCTCCCTTTTTTTTTTTTTTTTGTTTTTTTTGTTTTGCACAAATTTTATTTGAAGTGCACAGAACATACACTTCATTAATGTGATTCAGTACAGTGTGTTGTGATAAAATGCAGCATGTCTGCATTTTATCTCAGCTCCAGGCTGCGTTGCATTGTGAATGGGAATGTTTTCTGTGTCCTTGCAGTGACAAGCGTTTTACAATGCAGTATAACGTCTGTCGCAGCACGATGTGTGAATTCAGGCTAAAAGAGCAGAAGGACCTGTGATAGGCAGTCTTCAAGTGTGCCGACTATGCCTGACCTTTCCTAACCTCCCCCCCCCCACATTTATAGAAGCTGTACTATTGTTTCTATGAATGAAATTCAATCTATGAATGGAGGAGATGGACTTTTCATGAATCTGCCCATCCTGTATACATCATGTTTCATGCATAGAAGCTATGGTATACCTTCTATTAAATGGAGGAAGAGAGCATAGGTGGCACTCTTATTAGGTGCAGTTGACAGGTCCCTCTCTTTACCACTGCCACAGCAGAAGATTGCTGCAGCAAGGGTGGAGAGGGGTAAGAGCAGGAGTCAGCAGCAAAAGAGATATCCGTCACATTGATAATAAGGCTTCATGTACACTAGCAGCTCTTAAACTTGAGTTTAGGAGCTTTTGGTGTTTTTTTTTTTTTGCCCTAAGCTCCTAAACTCAACTCCATATGTCAATGTATACAATGTAGCAGAGTTTAGGAGCTGCTGCGGTTAGGTGGGGTTCAACCTCCCTCTCCTGAATGCAAAAGAATCGCATTCAGGATAGGAACGTTTTGACCATTTGCGGCACAATTTTGCCGCTTTTTGCATTTTCCCACAGCCTTGGTAAATGTAGGCAGGGTGTACATGAAGCCTTATTAATGTCCCTTGTGCTGAATATACATGCAGCGGGTAAAAGAAGTAATGAACGCGTCACCATTTTTCTAGGTAAATGTATTTCTAAAGGTGCTATTGACATTAACATTTTTAACACATGTCGGTAACAACCCATGCAATCCATACATACAAAGACACCAAAGCAAATAAGTTCAGGAATTAAGTTATGTGTAATAAAACTATTGAACACGCTAACTGAAATGTATTTAAAGCGGAATTCCACCCAGAAGGGGAAGTTCCGCTTTAAGGACTCATTCCCCGCTCCTGTTGCACAATTGGCACCTTTTAAGGAGTGTTTAGGGGGTTGGAGCAGGACAGGTACCTGCTTCCCACTTGCGTTCAGAGCACCGCGGCGCTCGGAACAGAAGTTCTCCTCCCTCCTGCAGTCTTCTGGGACACTGACAGGTCCCAGAAGACTGCATCCACCTATCACAAAGCGCAGCGCAACTCACGCATGCGCAGTGGGCATCTGGCTGTGAAGCCACAAGCTGTCATAGCCGGTGCCCATAGTGAAGATGTTGGCTCTGGGGACCGAAGACAGCAGGTGAGACCGACTGGGGTGAGCACACTGCTGGATCGTGGGACAGGTAAGTGGCTGTTTTTAAAAAGTCAGCAGCTACTAAAATGGTGATGTGTTCAATACTTATTTTACCTACTGTATATACTCTCATTAAACCTCTAGTGCAATGCAGACAACAACATTAAAAATAATAATAGTAAACCCGCGCAGTGGAGATGGTGGAGATGTGATCTATTTGGAACTGCTGCCTCCCAACATGCAGTCACCATATATATGGGGGCGGCTAGATTAGATGGTTTGGGAGAAGGGTATGGCGCTGTTCCTTAAAAAGAACTCTTTTGTCCTATGTATGTGCTATATACAGTTCATACAACTATCTAAAATCAAAAGCCATATATAGTGCTCCTATTTAAATTATATGTGTCACGTATTCTATTATTGTCAACCCAAAAAAATGCAGCAAGCGTGAAAGTGCTATGTGCAATTCAAGAAACCAGTGTGAACATCAAAAAACCATACATGAAGCTCCTATTTAAATCATTTGTGTCACAATATCCTTTTAAATATTTAAATATTATTTAAAAGGATATTGTGACACAAATGATTTAAATAGGAGCTTCATGTATGGTTTTTTGATGTTCACACTGGTTTCTTGAATTGCACATAGCACTTTCACGCTTTCTGCATTTTTTGGGTTGACAATAATAGAATACGTGACACATATAATTTAAATAGGAGCACTATATATGGCTTTTGATTTTAGATAGTTGCATGAACTGTATATAGCACATACGTAGGACAAAAGAGTTCTTTTTAAGGAACAGCGCCATACCCTTCTCCCAGACAACAACATTACCACTTTCAAATTTCAGAAGTACCTGAACTGTTTCTTGAGATACCACAGTTCATACAAAAGCCAAATGTTATTGAATTTTTTTGTGATGTTATTAGAAACTGAAAGGCACACATAAACTTTTATTAATTCAAAAATGGCACGTAATCTGCTCAGCAGATAATCAGCAGTTATGCTGCTGGCTGAAAAAAGGTCTGGGTGCCACCTATACATAAGAGGGATCTTGGATACCTGAAGAGCACTGTGATAATTTTGATAATGGGCCCAATCATTTTGAGTTATGGCCTGAGTGTGACCCCCGGTTGCCGTGCCCCATGAACAGAGGAAAGATAAAGCAGTGACTCATTTTAGCTTGTGTTAATTAAATATAGAATAGGTGAGCAAGAGGGCACAACCACCTGTGGGAATGACTGCAGGTTAATTACTGGACAACATTTGAAAGAGAATGTGTCCATATAGACTTGTAAAGTATTTAAATTGCCTGTGGCTTACAAAATATTTTCCATTATGCTCCTTAATCTTCGGTGCTGTATAACTCCCCCGCATAACCACCCTAATTTTAGTAACATACATAGCTTCATAATACAAGGTTATACCTGCTCTGACGAGACATGGGAAATCTCCACACAAATATTCTATGGAAATTATTTCTCATTTAGCTTCTGCTATGCATTTAATTACAGAAGACTGAGAAAATGTGCAGTGCTGTGATAGAAGTCAATCAGATGAACCTGGGGAAACTAATCTGCTCATGGTATACTTATTATTGCAGCCATTGTTAAGTCTAAGTAGGATTTAGTCAGTTCAGTGGGTCAAGTGCAGATTTCTGTACAGTGTTCTGATGTAGTTTTCTCATCCTAATCAGTACAAATATGGTGTAATCTTGTTTCTCTTTTAATGAGTCATTGGCCTTTTCTGAACCGAAACCATTGGAAAGGACTTGAGCGCTTTATCTTCACCTCAAAGTGTGTTAACGCTGTAGAACAAATAAGATACTTTTTGCATTTTAAAGCAGATGTTTCTGAAATATGCAGTACTATGTGGCCTTTCTTAATTTCAAATTTAAAGTGCTAATGAGACCCCTGCCCTGTACTGGACTTCTACAACTTAAGTGACAGACTGATTCCCATCTGTTTAGCATGTCCGTAATGAATTGATGCTGCAAAGGCTAAAATACATGAGCAGGTTTTGATTGCACAGGAAATTGCCCACTGTAAAGTGTTTAAAATCAGAAAGAATTTCAGAACTTACAATTTGGGAGATTTTGCTAAAAAAAACAGGTAAATGGGAAATCTGTAAATGAAACAGAGAGCACACTGTCATAGTGTAAGAACCTCAAAAAAAAAAAAAAAAAAAAAAATTATGGGTTAAAATTTATATATTGTACTTACAAAAGTGGTATACATGCTTCCAACATAATTTACACAAGAAATAAAGAAATATCTCATCAACCAAAGAATACACTCATCCTTCCATTAGTGCTTCTTTCAAAGACCAATCTCTGATATACCTACATTTAAAGGCAGCGCCTCTTCATCAGACCCAACTCGCCATTACTAGTAGAGTGCCCTCTTCATCTTCCTCCATACATACTTATAGAGACCACTCCCTTTCAATTAGCATATAATTATACAATAATAGAATGATGAACTTGCAGCATTCTAATGTTAAAGCCTAGAATATATCTTCTTATATCTCAACACGTTAAAGGACTAGCCTCGTTTTGGATTTTAGGTGTTTACATGTTTAAAACAGTTTTTTTTTTTGCTAGAAAATTACTTAGAACCCCCAAACATTATATATTGTTTTTTTCTAACACTCTAAAGAATAAAATGGCGGTCATTGCAATACTTTTTTTTGCAGCGTATTTGCGCAGCGGTCTTATAAGTGCACTTTTTTGGGAAAAAATTCACTTTTTTGAATAAAAAAATAAGACAACAGTAAAGTTAGCCCAATTTTTTTTTTTATATTGTGAAATATAATGTTACGCCAAGTAAATTGATACCCAACATGTCACGCTTCAAAATTGCGCCCGCTCGTGGAATAGCGTCAAACTTTTACCCTTAAAAATCTCCATAGGCGACGTTTAAAAAATTCTACAGGTTGCATGTTTTGCTTTACAGAGGAGGTCTAGGGCTAGAATTATTGCTCTCGCTCTACCGGTCGCGGCGATACCTCACATGTGTGGTTTGACCACCGTTTTCATATGTGGGCGCTACTCACATATGCGTTCGCTTCTGCGCGCGAGCTCATTGGGACAGGGCGCTTTAAAAACATTTTTTTTTATTATTATTTATTTTACTTTATTTTATTTTATTTTTTTTACTGTTTAAAAAAAACAAACAAATTTGGATCACTTCCTATTACAAGGAATGTAATAGAAAAAAGCATGAAAGGTCCTCTTAAATATTAGATCTGGGGTCAAAAAGTCCTCAGATCTCATATTTAGACTAAAATGCAAAAAAAGAAAAAAAAAAAAAAAAAAAGTCGTTTATAAAAATGACACAAAAAAAAAATGTGCCTTTTAAGAGAAGTGGGCGGAGCCGACGTAATGACTCCGGCCGGCCGTCCATTGGTATAGAGAGGGGTGGGCGCCATCTTAGCCTCACTCGTCTCTATACTGAGGAAGAGAAAGGACCCGATCGACTCCGCCGCTACCGACGGCTCCGGTAAGCGACGGAGGACGCGGGAGAGCGGCGGGAGGGAGGTGGCACCTCTCCTGCCGCCGATAACGGTGATCTCGCGGCAAACCCGCTGCAGAGACCACCATTATCGTGTACAGAATTGCCGGCCCTAAAGATGGATCCCTCGGTTGTGGCATCAGCTGCTGCCGTTACCGAGATATCCATCTTTAAAGTAATGACGTATATATACAGTGGCCGGTCCTTAAGTGGTTAACTTATCAACTGATTTATCAGTGAATATCTGAGAGCAACAATAAAATAAACAACCTGTATTACATTCTTTACATAATGAAATACAACACATGTAAATGGTTATGGGAAAATACAGGGGGCATGGCCTGGACATGCTTGAGTGAGCTCACACTTTCCCCAGGCAATACCGCTGGTAAGGGCAGGACAGGACAGTCACACATACCCACTGAAATGACAGGAAGATGTACAATCTACCCTAGTCACTGGAACCCCGTTCTGGAGCCCTAGATTCCACCAGGATGGTGTCTTCTGTGTTTTGATATTAAATCTTACCCTACTTTAATTATTATCTTGGTATACAGATTTTCACTTTGCTAAATATTTAAATAGACCTGGAAGTGGAAATAAAAGAACTATGTACCTCCAATTGCTCCTTCTTAAAGACACCAAGGAGCAGTAATAGGGTTCTCAAATACCAACAGGCACCAACATGTTTTTTCTCCTCTCCCTTTTTCTATATTTTATCTATTTCATTGCCAATCTACCTCCCCTCCCCGGATTATGACCTTCTAACTTCATATTTCTGTTCATACACTCTTTATGTTGTGAATCTTTTATTGTTGCCGTATCATCATAGAGACTACCCATCAAAAAGATATCTGTTAACATGGTGATATAAGGGTGTATAGCAAGGAAGAAAGAATGTCTGTATGATTCTATATTGTATAGTATCTTCCTAAAGACTTGTACATTCCTTATGCAAACATTGCAATGATATTTGATCCTCACATGATATTTGTGCTCATCTGTAAAATGTGGTAAAAATAATAAAAAAACAATTCTAAAAAGATGGAAAATGTAGTCATGCAGGAAACGTTATGCTTTATGCAGGGCAAATCTCTTTTATTTGAGGGGGGGTTGTAGCATAATTTAAACTTTTTTTTTTTTTTTAGAGGTTTTTTTGCTTTAAACCTACTTGGGATTATGTTAAAGTTAATCTAAGGGCAAAACGTATTTAGTTTAAGAAGAGGGTTGAAACCTCTGGCATGTTTGTGTCCCAGCTGGAGAGTTTTACCATCTCTATTTGTTTTTGCAAGTGGATCAGGAGGTGGAAGGAAATCTTTTGGCAACTGGCAACTGTGTGTGTGTGTGTGTGTGTGTGTGTGTGTGTATATAATCTATATCCACCCCCTGCACCAGCCTTGCTGCACTTTAGTCAAGATCCTTTAGGGCACATGTGTTAAACACAAGGCCCGCAGGCCGAATCCAACCCTCCAAGCCTTTGTCATGTGGCCTTTACACCCAGTTTTGCAGCTGTCACCCTCTGCTACTGCTCCCCGCTTTCACTTGCCTTCTGTGTTTTACAAGGGAAAGCTTTGCTCAGCGGTTCCCAGATCTAACAGATCCCTCAATGAGCTCATGGCAGGGACTACTCTCCAGAGGGGAGAGAAGGCTCTCTCTGCAAGGCATGCTGCCTACACAAGCCAATACTAGAGCCAGGTTAGGTAGGAAACCAAGAGCTTTGGGGAGGGAGGATGTTTGAGGGTTGAGGTTACACACCCTGCACTCTGTACATAGCACACCCCTGAACTCTGCACTTGGCACACCCCTAAACTCTTCACTCTGTACGTAGCGTAATCCTGAACTCTGCACTCTACATAACACACTCCTGCACTCTGTACATAGTGCACCCCGGATACAACTGACCCTTTGAAGGCAGCTGCACTGCTGATGTGGCCCGCGCTGGATTTGAGTTTGACATCCCTAGGGTGTGTGATGCTTTTATTGTTTCTTTTTTTGGAGAAGTGTCTCTGGCTTCTAGTTCAGGATTTCAAGGGGGATTAGCCAAACCATTGTTTAGGCAAATACCTTGAAGTACCACAATCATTCTCGGGGACTTCAACATCCCTATCAATACTAACACTCCTGCCCCTTCCAAACTTCTTAGCCTAACTTCCTCCTCTGACCTGAAGCAGTGGATACATGCTCCTACTCACCCTGAAGGCAATACCCTTGACCTCGTTTTCTCTCACCTTTGCACTCCGTGCAACCTCTCTAACTATCCATTCCCTCTCTCTGATCACCTTTTTTAATAGTTTCACTCTCTCCCTCCCCTCCACCTCCTCTCCCTCCAACCGCCTAAAAGTTACCCGCAGAAACCTACATCATCTCAACCCTTCTCTTCTTTACTCTGCTATCGACAACCTCTACGACAAAATCTCACCCCTATCCTGCACCAACCTAGCCACTTCTGTCTACAACGCTTCACTTCTCGCTTCACAGAACTCACTGGCCCCGCTCACTACACACAGAATCAGGCTTCGACCCCTTCAACCTTGGCAAACAGATGAAGCTAGACGTCGGAAAAAACGTAGTCGTGCTCATGAGCGCCTGTGGCATAAGACTAGATCTCAGAGAGATTTCAACCAATATAAATCTGCCCTCCAAAAATACAATTCCAGCCTCTTTTCTGCCAAGCAGACCTATTTTATCACTCTCATTAGCAACTTATCCCATCCCAGTCAACTCTTCTCTACCTTCAACTCTCTACTTCGTACTCCACCGCCTCCACCTACCAACTCATTCACTGCCCAAGAGATCGCCAATCACTTCAAACAGAAGATTGATACAATTTGCGAGGAGATCTCTACTGTTCCGATACTCTCCACGCTTTACACTAAATGCCCACAGGCACAATCGTTTCTTCCCTATTTCAACCCCACCACTATAGACAAGGTTGCTAAACTACTTGGTAATGTCCGCCTTACCACCTGCCCTCTGGATACTGTTCCCTCACAAATGCTACGTTCACACTCTGGCTCTATGCTACACTCTCTAACCCACATCTTCAATCTCTCCCTCTCTTCTGGCATCTTCCCCAACTCTCTAAAACATGCACTTGTCAGACCCATACTAAAAAAGCCCTCACTGGACTCCTCCAATAATCTTGACAACCTACGCCCCATCTCCTTGCTCCCCTTCTTATCCAAACTCCTCGAATGTCTGGTCTACAACCGACTGAGCGTCCACCTTGCTGATAATAGCCTTCTTGATCCCCTTCAGTTTGGATTTTGTCCTTAACACTCCACAGAAACTGCTCTCCTAAAACTAACAAACGATCTACTAACGGCCAAAACCAATCAACACTATTCTGTACTCCTAATCCTGGACCTCTCTGCTGCCTTTGATACGGTTGACCACCCCCTCCTTCTCAAAAAACTCCATGCCTTTGGTCTCCGTGACTGTACTCTTCGCTGGTTCTCCTCCTACTTGTCCAACCGCACGTTTAGCGTTTCTTACAACTCTACTTCCTCCTTTCCTCTTCCTTTCTTGGTTGGGGTCCCCTAAGGTTCTGTTCTTGAACCTCTTCTATTTTCAATCTACACCTCCTCCCTGGGTCAACTGATAGCCTCCCATGGCTTCCAATACCACCTCTACGCTGACGACACCCAAATCTATTTCTCTACCCCTCAGCTCACTCCCTCTGTCTCCTCATTTATCACTAATTTACTATCAGATATATCAGTCTGGATGTCACACCACTTCCTCAAACTCAATCTATCCAAAACCGAACTTATAATTTTTCCTCCCCCATATGCCCCTTCCCCTGATCTCTCTGTCAAAATTGATGACACAACTATAAGCCCATCCCCACATGCCAAGGTTCTAGGTGTGGTCCTGGACTCTGAACTCTCCTTTACGCAACACGTCCAATCACTGTCCAAATCCTGCCGCCTCAACCTCCGCAACATCTCCAAAATACGCCCCTTTCTAACAAATGAAACAACAAAGCTCTTAATTCACTCGCTGGTCATCTCTCGCCTCGACTACTGCAACTCCCTTCTCATTGGCTTACCTCTACATAGCCTATCACCTCTTCAGTCCATCATGAATGCTGCTGCCAGACTTATCCACCTTACCAATCGCTCTGTGTCTGCTACTCCTCTCTGTCAATCCCTCCACTGGCTTCCTCTCGGCGAAATAATTAAATTTAAAATACTAACAACTACGTACAAAGCTAGCCACAATTTCGCCCCCAGCTACATCACTAGCTTAGTCTCTAAATACTAACCTACTCGTTCTCTTCGTTCCTCTCGAAACCTCCAGCTCTCCAGCTCCCTCGTCACATCCTCCCATGCTCGCCTCCAGGACTTTTCCAAAGCCTCTTCAATCCTGTGGAATGCCCTACCCCAATCTGTCCGCTTATCTCCTACTTTATTAGCTTTTAGACGATCCCCGAAAACCCTTCTCTTCAGAGAAGCCTACCCTACCCATACCTAACAACTGTATTTTCATTTTCTCCATCAGCTCATCCCCCACAGTTATTCCCGTTTGTTTCCACTTGACCTTCCCTTCTAGATTGTAAGCTCTAACGAGCAGGGCCCTCTGATCCCTCCTGTATTGATTTGTATTGTAACTGTACTGTCTGCCCTCATGTTGTAAAGTGCTGCGAAAACTGTTATATATAAATCCTGTATAATAATAACTAAAAGTGTAATGGTTCTCTTCTTCTTCTCTTTTAGCTGACTCCTTTAGGGCATTAAGTAGCTCCTGGGTTTTTTAGCATTGGGTCTTTGCTGGTCTGGTCTGAACAGCTGCAACCTGGTCCTTGGTTCTCTCTTTTTTTTTTTTTTTTCAGGTTTCACCAGGCATATGTTTCTGCCTCTGCTGATACTGCCTTCAGTGGAGGGTGGAGTAAATTAGGTTTTTGTACTTGCTGTAAAAACCTTTTTTAGAATACACTGAAGTATACAGCTCCCTCTCCTCAAATGTTAGCCTATTTTTCACACTGATTGCTACAACTATGCCTGGCATGGGAGAGGTTATAGGTTAAAGGGATGGTCTACAATCTTGTTAGCACAAGTTTCAATTTACCCATGGTAGTATAGTATCACTCAATGGACTCAGAGAAAGGAATCTTACCGTAAATAGTATAGTCTTGTTTATGGCTAAAGATGTACCCACTTTCAATCTTGCAAAGAATTTTATTTTTTGTGGATTATCCAAGCAACTTAACCAGATATCATAATACCTTTCATTTATTCTCTTAACTGCCCATTTGAATGTCTTTGTTAGAAGGTTAAAAGATTGAAGAGCCCACCAAAAAACTATTTTTAACCAGTTGCTATATGTTGGAGAGTTAAAACACCTGTGGTATTCTCTTTCTGATGGAGCCTTCAAGAAATAGAAGAATGTATACTATTTAAATAATGTTGAGGTAGCTATAAATTGGGCCTATATTCTCTTTAACAGTGTTTTTTTTTAAGTTTTATTGATATTTATTTATTTTTTTTCTTCATGTGATTTCTTTTTCAGGTGTTTTTTTTTTTATAGTGTGATTGAGTTTTGAAAGGAAAACTAACAAATAATGTGCATTTTTGTTTAGATCTTCTCTCCAGAATAGACTTGGATGAACTGATGAAAAAAGATGAACCACCCCTTGAATTTCCAGAGACGTTGGAAGGCTTTGAATATGCTTTTAATGAAAGTAAGATGTATTACAACTTTGTATGGACCACGGCTCCTCTTACTACAACTAACTACCACTAACTAGTACAAATAAGGGGGAAAAAAATATTTTCTTAATACTTACTAAAATAATTCTGACCATTACTCTGGAGAGTCTGCAGCTTTCCAGATGTCATGGAAGTATTGTGTCTAACTAGGTGGCGGTCATATATGGACCAGCCAATTCTTTACCAAACCAAGTGTATTATCCATTTCTTAATGCATTTTATTCTGTAAAATTTTCTGAACTATAGGCTTTCTATATCCGGATCTAGGTCCAGATTTCTATATGTAGTTCCAAAACTAAAGTAATCTCCACCAGAAGGTTAATTTGCACTGATCTGTTTTTTAGGTTATTTTTTAGTATTCTAAAGAACGCATTGTTTGTTTTCTTGTAGATGGACAACTGAGACACATAAAAACTGGAGAACCTTTTGTCTTCAACTATCGGGAAGATTTGCATAGGTGGAATCAAAAGCGATATGAAGCTCTAGGAGAGGTAAGCAATTTTTTTAACACAGAAAATGTTTATTGAATATGCTGTAGTTTACAATTGACTGCAGTAACATATCATTGTACAAGAAGCATCTACAAATAATTACCACGATTCAAGAAAATACATAGTTCAATGTAGGGTTATAGCTGGGCACATGACTTAGCACTTATTACATTTGGTAATAAATTTTATACTATAGAGGATAAAACCTTTTCTCGCCTACTTTGTATATTGTATCTGTTTTTTTCCTTTTATATTTGTCATTGCATAAGATAAGTCTGATCTCCGTGAAACTCTTCCTGACTGAAAAATGTTGCGTTATTAAGGGGAGAGGGGGGGGGGGGGGAAGCCAGGGAGACATAGAAGACCTGAGAATCGGGGAAGAGTATGAGGAAAATCACCGAGAGGGACAGGGGGAAATGTATGAGAAGTAGTGGAGGGACAGAAGAAAGATGGCTGGAGGGGGGGTAAAGGAGGTGCCCAAGGGGTGATCCCCCGCAACATAGGGATAAAAAAAAAAAAAAAAAAAGGGGGGGGATTGGAGAAATAGAGAAGGGATGACACAGGAGACAGTCAGGGCGGAGATTCGGGGAGGCTCGCCCATTTCCAACCATGTCACCATAAATGCGCCCTAGTGCCTTTAAATTCAAGGAGTAGGATCCCCACATACCACCCTCGACCAATCTGTCCCCCAAATCCCACACCCTTTGTATATCACACCACCAGGTGCCGGTCTGCGACCCAGGCCGCCCATATTTTGTCGAACTTCTTGGGACAGTTTCTACCCATGTAGATAAGCTTGTATATTGGTAGTACTGCGTTTATCTGTGCCCTCCACGCCTCAACGGTGGGGGGGTCAGATTGCTTCCAGCGTTGCAGAATTTCCTTCCTAGCATAGTAGGCTGCGTAGAACACAAAAAGTTTGGTATGTTTGCCTGCTGTCAAGTTATCCGTAATACCCAGGAGGAATATCATTGGGTCAACCTGTAATTGTAACCCCGCCACACCATTAACATCGGACACTACTTCCCGCCAGTAGGCCTGGAGGGTCGGGCATGCCCACACTACGTGAAAGAAAGTCCCCACCGACTGTCTGCATTTGGTGCACCTGTCGTCAAGCCCCGGATAAATTCTAGACAATTTTTGTGGAGTATAATACACTCTATGAAGGAACTTCAGTTGGACAAACCTGTCCCTTGCTGAAATCATAAAAGGTATGCATTGCTGCAGACCCTCTGACCAGTCTTCCTCGGTCAAAGCCGGAATATCCAATTGCCATTTGTGAAGTAGGGGGAGCATTTTGGAAGTGTCTTTACACGTAAGTCTGAGATATATAGAAGATAACGTTCGATCTAGTTGATCGGTCATCAGGAGGGATTCCACCGAGTGGGTAGACAGCTCTATCCCATGTGGGAATTGCGCTTTAAGCGCGTGTTTAAGTTGAAGGAAGCGAAAAAACATCCATGGGGGTAGATTATGTCTAGTTTTAAGTTCCGTGAAGGAGACAATATGTCCTTCCCTGAATATATGTTTCAATGTTCGGATCTCGTACCTGGCCCAGACCTGAGGGTCTGGAACAGATTGGAGGTGCGGCATTGTTGGATTACCCCAGAGTGGGGTATGTGGTGATATAGTCCCGTCACGGGCAAGATGTGAGGAGACCTGCTGCCATACCCTAACTGTCGTTTTCATAGGTGTGGTGACCTGTGGGCTGTATTTCGGGCCTCTATAGACCAAGTTACTGAGTTCCGAGTAGGAGCCTAAGATTGCTGCCTCCAGATTAACCGCTGGGTTATTTTTGTCCTGGGCGAACCACCAACGGACGGTGACAAGTATCGCCGCCCAGTAGTATTTTTTAAAATTTGGCAGAGAGAGGCCTCCCTCTGTGAGTGACAGTTGCAGCGTGTGTTTGGCTACTCTGGGAGTGGCCCCAGCCCATATAAAAGAGGTGATAGCTTGGTCTAACTTGAGGAAGAATGAGTTTGGAATTGGAACTGGGGTGTGGCGAAAAGCGTATAAAAATTTTGGGAGGAAGGACATCTTAAGCAGATTTATTCTCCCTACCAGAGTTAATGGTAGTGTTTTCCACACCGCGCAACGCTGGATGAGTTGATTCAGAATAGGATAGACATTGTCAACCAGATAGCTTTGTGGGTCGGATTGAATCTGTATACCTAGGTATTTAAATTTGGTCACTATTTTAAGGGGGAGATGGGGGTCTGTCAATTTTGGGGTGTCAGTCAAGGGGAATAGGAGAGACTTCTCCCAATTCACCTTAATTCCCGAGAATGTTCCGAATCTGTCAATAATGGATAGGGCCGCTCTAAGTGATTGTTGAGAGTCGCGAAGATATAGCAGCATATCATCCGCATAGAGGGAGACCTTTTCAACAAGGGGCGGGAATGAAATGCCCCCCACCTCAGGGGACCTTCTAAGAGATTCTGCCAGCGGCTCGATCGCAAGAGCAAACAAGGCCGGCGACAGCGGACAGCCCTGCCTGGTGCCTCGGTGGAGGGGAATAGAGGGCGACAGAATCCCGCCAGTTCGTATCCTAGCTGAAGGGCCGGTGTACAGCAGCTGGATCCAACGTATGAATCTGGGTCCCATCCCAAACTTATGAAGGACCCGCCATAGGTATTCCCACTCCACCGAGTCAAAGGCTTTTTCGGCGTCCAGAGAAGCCACCACACCCGCCCCCCTCTCAGCATTTGTGCTTGTCAGGATAGTATAAAGTCTCCTCAAGTTGATATCGGTACCTTTGCCCGGCATGAAACCAGTCTGGTCTCCATGTATTAATGATAGGATCACTGAGTTAAGCCTGGTGGCTAGTACCTTTGCAAGTATTTTTGCATCCACGTTTAGGAGCGAAATAGGCCTATACGAGGAGCAAAGTTCAGGGTCCTTACCAGCCTTGGGTATCACCACTATCACAGCTCTGGACATAGAAGGGGGCAGCGAGTTTAATTCAAAGGAGGCAGATAAGATTTCCTGGAGCCTAACAGCTACAGTCTCTATGTGAATCTTATAGAATTCTACTGGGAGACCATCGTCCCCTGGGGTTTTCCCAGATTGTAGGGAAGTGATGGCCTTTTGGAGTTCCTTAAGGGTGAGCGGAGCGTCAAGCCTCCCACGGGCCTCCTCCGAGAGGGTGGGCAGTTGAATGGCCTCAACATATGCACAGAGTTCCGCATTGGAATACTGCACTTTGGATGTGTATAAAGCCTCGTAGTACGAGGCAAAACATGCATTTATGTCCCTGGGGTTGGAATGTAGCCGCCCGGACGCATCTTTGATATTGGCTATTGAGGTAGTCGCCGTTTGCTCCCTAGACAGCCACGCCAGGAGTCTTCCCGTCCGCTCACCCTGCTCAAAGATACGCTGAGATTGATGTAGTAGCTGTGTTTTAGTGGCCGCTGCTCTAAGGAGTGTCACCTCACGCACTGCACACTTTAGGTCTGCTCTAAGTACCTCATCTCTATTAGCGATGTATTGAGTTTCCAACTCAGAAGCCTTTCGCTCAGCCTGGAGCAAAGCAGCCCCAGTTTGGCGTCGGGTGCGAGCAATCGCCATCCGATAGTGATCCTGAGCATGGAGCTTAAACGCCTCCCAGCCAGAAGCGGGTGTCGTAGCTGGGGGGTTATTGGACCAAAAGTTCTGCATTGCAGCTGCAGCATCTTGGTCGATGCGGTCGTCTGAGATCCAGAAGCGGGACAGGCGCCAGAGACAGTCGGTGGGAACAGGACTCACATTTAGACTAAGCAGTATGGGAGAATGGTCCGATATACCCCTGGGCAAGTGAGAGACCTCCTGTATCATGTTAAGGGCAGTGGTGGTGGCATATATCAGGTCAATGCGGGACATAGCCCTATATGAGGCCGACTGACAAGTGTAGGATCTCAGCAGGGGATTCTTCCAGCGCCAGACATCTTTAAATGCAAATGTCTCAGCCCATCTGGACAGGGGGGATTCCGCGGCCGCGTCAGGTGTTAGTCTGTCCAGATTAGGGCATGGCGTCATATTGAAGTCCCCGGCGAGGACCACACTGTCAGTGGGATAACGTGCAATAAGGGTGGTGATCTTATGGAGGGCTACCATCGATGCCGGTGGAGGTATATACAAACCCACAATTATCATGGGTACATTGGCAATAGCTGCATGCAAAATTACAAATCTCCCTTCAGGGTCCAGGTGCAGGTCTAGCAGGACGAAGGGCAGGGTTTTGCGTATTAATATGCTGACTCCCCTGGCATAGGATGAAAATGTAGCGTGGTAGTAATGACCCACCCACGGTTTTTTAAGGCTCAGTACCCGACCTCCAATGAGGTGAGTCTCTTGCAGGATGCAAATGTCGGGGGTGTATGTTTTAAGATAGTTAAAGATTAATGAACGTTTTATTCGGGAGTTCATACCCCGAACGTTCCAAGAGATTAATTTTATGGGGGCCATGGGGAGTCAGAGCCCAATATATTAGCCGTCAGAAAAGGGAGGTCACCTGGACCCCTCGGGAAGATAACAATGTCAGCCTCTTGTATTCCTTCGTGATATATCACATACATTAGCAGTAAGATACCTATAGTGGTATGGTGCACAATAAAACATATCTGTGTATAACTGGTATAACTTTCCTCTCCCCAACGAACATCCCCCCCCCCACCCCGCACACCCCCCGAACCTGGGTATGCCTGATTCCCAAAACCAGAAAAGGTCATTGACCTCACGGAGTCATGAACTAGATGACTAGAAGCAGGTAAGAACTACTTAAGACACAGAATGTCCAGTCTGAGGAAGATGCCGCCATCAGCGGGGATAAACTTGGTTTCTCCTGATTGATATCAGGGGCACATACTTGGTATAGGCACAAAGGTTGAAGTTCGTTTCCCCCCCCTTTCCACCCCCCTCCCCCCCCAAAAACAGTCCCAAACAGAGCAAAGTTGGTATGCTTTTACCCACGATGCAAACAATCAACACTGTAGTTAGCCCTTATGTGATTTGTCACAGTGATCCATTCCCTCCCTGGGTCCCCAGGCCGGGTAGGATATTCAGGGGCATAACCAGCCCATATAATCCACAACAAACTCGAGGGATTCACAATCCGGACAGCAGAGGCCCAAAACCCTTTTTTCCCAGTGGATATGTTCAGCTCAGCTTAAGGGGTGTAATCACTTCGTGGTATCCACATCCAGCAGCGTGTTTATTCACCCCTCCTTAACGGTGTCGGCACAGCATGGGAGCCGGTCAGGGGACGTATATTCCCCGGGTTGTCAAAAAAAGAGGGGGGGAATAGCAAAATAATAAGGGGGAATTCGTGAGTATATACCATGAAAAGGGGCTCCATGACGCTATGTCATTTTCCCGGGGCCGCGGGTTAAGGGCACGAAGCGGTCCATCAGAAGAGGGGTAGGTCACGTACCTAGTGCTTAGGCAGAGTATTGAGCCAGCGCGAGGCCTCCTCCGGGGAGGTGAAGAACCGGACGCTCTCACCATCTTGCACCCGAAGTCGGGCGGGGAACAGCATGCTGTAACGTATTCCCTGGGTTCTCATAGCCTGCTTCACCTGATCGAAGGACTTCCTCTGCTTCTGGGTATTGATGGTGAAGTCCGGGAAAAACATCAGGCGAGCCGCCTCGTGGCGGATTTCGGCCATCTTGCGAGCCTCACGTAACACCAGGTCCCGGTCTTTGTAATTAAGCAGTCGAAAAATAAATGTGCGAGGCGGGGTTCCGGGTGGGCCGCGGTTCGGTGGCATCCGGTGAGCCCTCTCCACCACAAATTGAGATGAGAAGTTTGCCTGGGGGAATAGCGTGCGGAGGAGTTTCTCCGTGTAATTGGTGGTATCAGAGCCCTCCGACCCCTCAGGGAGTCCTATGATCCTCAGATTGTTGCGTCGATTACGATTTTCGGAATCCTCGGCTCTCGCTTCCAGGTGCTTAACTCTCACTTGCAGAGTGTGTAGGGAGGCCGAGTGATCCCTAATCGTATCTTCTGCCTCCCCTACCCGACACTCCACCTCGGTCACCCGCTGCCTCACCTTCTCAAAGTCTTGCCTGATGAGCCCTATGTCGAGTTGCACAGTGTCAATCTTCGTTGCCAGTGTGGATAAGGTAGATTGGCATCCTGTTATGGCCTGCATCAAGGCGGCAAAGTTGCTCTGCTCAGTGAGAGCCGGGTCTGGATTCTCCGTCTGGGTCGCCATATTGTCCACCTCCGCACGTGCGGCCGGTCTGCCCGAGCTGTGCCGTGTATTGCTCTGCTTGTGCTGATCCAGGCGGCGCCGGTTTCGTGTCCGCATCAGCAGGGGGGGAGCGGGAAGCACCTCAGATGATTTTAGAGATGGTCAGGATGTGGCAAAAGGATTAATTTCCCGCGATGGCTGCAGAGCTCCTCGACTATGCGTCCTACACCGTCGCCATCTTGGACACGCCTAGAGGTAAGCAATTTACATGTTGCTGTCCATTACATTGTAATTGCCATGAGTTATTCTCCTTTTCCCTATTGTATTTTCTTCTGCAAACTGTTCATTTATATACCATCTGTATCACCTGCATAGTTTTTATCAGGAACTTAACCACAAAATCTCAACATCACAGGGGCAGTAAGAAAAGCAAGGAAAAGAAGGTGAGGATGGTGATAAATGACCCAAGGGTCCCAGATCTTGCTAACATTTTGTGTTGGTAGGGGGCCTAGTCAGATGTTCATTGATATAAAGGCCATCTAGCCTGGTTTTGTCGTGTGTTTTAGTGAGATTTAAAGGTTTAAATTGTAAAAAGGCAAACCATAGATCTCTGGATAGATGAACCCCAAATAAGTTGTAAAGTAGCGCAAACACTTTGGACCAAAAATGACCTAGCATCCACATATAAAGGGAATCGCCTGCTGTTTGGCAATCCCAAAAGCATGAACCAAATGTCCAGGGATTATGTGAGTGAATGTGATTGGTACCATATACCTCCTGGTTCGGACCTTATATGCTGACTCGAGAGTTGTAACATTATGTGGATGTTCTTCATTGCAGCTCTAAAATCGCCCTCTTACATAAGGCCTACTATTTAAGTAGGTTGCCCTCTCTAAAGTGGCCATGGAGCCATAGAAATAGATACATTCTCCTAGTAATGTCAGCATTTACCTAATATATCCTACCACCTGTGTTAAGCAAATTCCCCCATATGACTATCTGAGCCCCTTCCTTTTTCCACCTGTGTCAGTGAGCTGCACCACCAGAAATTACTCCTAGCCTCTGTCATGCTTCAAAGAAAGGGAAATACAGAGGCTGCCATTGCTGCCCTCCTGGAAATACTAGTTACCTGGTTGTTTTTGGCTGCAGTCTAGCTCGAGTCACTGAACAAATTCAGATTAGAGTAAAGTCATAACTGCTGATGTGCCTGCATATTTCAGGGCATTTCCTCAAAAAGTATAAGGTGGCTGGATCACACTGACCATAACATAATTTTCATTTAAGCTAAACTGTAAACAACACTTAAAGGGACATGAAAGCTTCATTTATTTTTAATTAAAATAACAAACATGGTAGACTTGCCTGCCCTATGCAATAGTTTTGCACAGAGCAGTCCCGATCCTCTTCTTCTGGGGCCCCCTGCCAGCGCTTTAGGCTCGTCCTCTTCGGCAAGTGCCCCCATGGAAAGTGGCTTTCCAAGGGGGCATCCGTGCGGGCTGGCTCCCAAGCTCCCGTGTTTGCGTCTATTCACACAGAGCAGGAGGCTCAGTCCCACCCCTGCTCGATCGGCACAGCATTTGATTGACAGCAGCAGCTCCCACTGCTATCAATCTGCCCATGAAAGAGGTAGACAGCGACGAGAGTCTCTGCTCTTGTGCACATTGCTGTATCAGATCAGGCTCAGGTAAAAATAAGGGTGGGTGGGTGATATTCTGCAGCACAGAAGGTTTTCCCCTCAATGCATTAGGGTGAAAAACCTTAAGACATTAGAATCACTTTCATTTTAAGAGAACTGATTTTCCAAGACTTAAAGTGGTTCTAAAGGTTCATGTTTTTTTACCTTCATGCATTCTGTGCTTGAAAGTAAAAACCTTCTGTGTGCAGCAGCCCCCCTAATACTTACCTGAACCCCATCTCCATCCAGCAATGTGCACAAGAACCTCGGTTCTCTGGGAACTCTCACTCCTCATTGGCTGAGGCAGCAGCGGGAGCCAATTGCAATCACAGCCAGTGAGCCAATCAGCAGATGGAGGGGGCAGGGCCAAGCCTCTGTTCTGTGTGAATGGACACAGCTGTGGCTCGGGAGCCCTCAGAGCAAGCTGTGGGAGCACATGGCAAGAGGGAGGGGCCAGGAGCGCTGGCGGGGGACCCAAGAAGAGGAGGATCTGGGCTGCTCTGTGCAAGACCACTACACAGAACAGGTAAGTATAACATATTTGTTATTTAAAAAACAAAACAAAAAACAAAACAATATCACGTTAATGCTTCTCCAAGACTTTGATTTTGGAATAATGTCATCAAGGAACGCAGAACAGAAATGGGAATTGTTTCAAATCAATTGTATGCAAACACACTGTAAAATATATTCCCATGGGTACTAGGTTTAACTAATTTACTGCCATCGACACATGTCATACATCAGTGGCAGCGGGGGTTTTACACACACTGCTACAGGAGTGTGTATGAATCTGACAAGCTTTCTGGTGGTTTAGGGCCAGATCACTTCCATGGACCCCGGTACCACCACACCACCATGTTTCCCTGGCTCTGCTGACTGATCTTCTCTAACTAGTAAGCTGACGTTCATTTGCTGATCTTCCCCTAGCTAGTAAGAACCTGGAAATTACAAGGATTTTGATGCTTCTCTTTTTTTTTTTTTTTTTCTTTTTTTTTTTCCTCACTTTTTCTGGCCACATGATTTTGGTGGAGGGCAGGGGAGACATCAGAGGCCCAAAAGACCCCCTGATGTCTCAATTAACCACTTCAGCCACGGAAGATTTGGCTGCTCAATGACCAGGCCATTTTTGCGATATGGCACTGTGTCGATTTAACTGACAATTGCACGGTCGTGCAACGCTTTACCCAAACAAAAGTTGCATCCTTTCTTTTTCCCACAAATAGAGCTTGATATGAGATCAGTTTGGCGAAATAAAAGTTCACAAAAAAGTGTAAAAAAAAATTAAAGTTATGCCCATGCACTTAACCCCCCCCCCTTCCAATTTTTTTTTTTTTTTTTTAAACCTGCCCCATGTACAGGCACACATTTGGGGCTCCTGCATACAAATACATCAATTGAGCTACACATGTTTCATATTGCCAAATGCGTTGAACTGAGAGGAACAATTCTAGTGCCATTCACTGAAGTTATGCACTTGAGAACTATTCAGAAGAGGCAACTAAGGGGAGAAATGATTACCATGGGTATACATAAAAAAAAAATTGGTTCATATAGTGAGTTACTCACTTTAAGATCATTATAAGGGACAAAGGGCACTCTTTATGTCTGGATTAAAAGAGGCTTAACTTCCACATACTGAAAGGCTTCTTTCACAGTAAGAGCTGTGAAAATGTGCAATAGACTACCTCTAGAAATAGTTCTGGCCAGGTCTGTTGATTATTTAAAAAAAAAAAGAACTGGATGCTTTCCTAAGTGTTGAGAAGTAATTGGATATTTGCCTGTATTCTGATGGTAAGAGAACCCCTGGGTATGGTGCATGAAAGTGTTTTCCAAACCCAATGCTTGTACAAAGCTTCTCACAGCCACTGCTTAGATTCAGACCTGCCTTATAAGTTTGAATGTGTTTTGGGATACAGAAGGCAAAGAAAGGGCGTTACCTAGTGCAGGCTTCAGGAAGTACACCCCCCCCCCCCACACAGAGCTGAGTGAGTTACTATTTGGATGCATTAGAGAAATCAAAAAGGGATGCACTTTTTTTAGATGACTGAGCCGCTGCTGGAAACATTCCTGGAATTCTTTTTCTGGAGGAATACTCAGTATCTTTGTTGTGGTGTGCTGGATGTCTGGAATGTCATCAAATCTGTGTCCTTTGCAGGGTGCTAAGAAAGAGGAATAAGGTGGTTGGTCAAATTTCGGAATGGATTTCTGGGCCAGGAACTTGAAAACACTTAAGGCATCATGAGTATTGTCGTGGTGGAGAATCCACTTGGCAGGCCAGAGTTCCAGTCTGAACACATTCCCATTCAACGCTGGTTGACCGATGTAACATGTTTTATGAACTCTTAGTGAATTATCCGCTTGTGATCAAATAACCGCATCAGCATGGTTTTGAACTGAGGACGAGACATGCGTGCTTTTCTCAGGCAAGGTGAATTATTTGCTTTCCACTGCATGCTCTGGCGTTTTGTTATCGGATCATACTGGAAACTCTATGGGGGAGATTTACTAAAACTGGTGCACACAAAATCTGGAAAAAAGAAAAGACACGACTGCAATCCATGATGATGAATATGAGTCCTTTATTGATCCATCCAAGTGACACACCACAGGAAAAATGACAATCAAGGCATCAAAATCTGGTGCAGCTGTGCATAGTAAGCAATCTGCTTCTAAATTCAGCTTGTTCAATTTAGGCTTTGATAATAAAACCAAGAAGCTGATTGGTTACTATGCACAACTGCAGCAGATTCTGCGTGAACCAGTTTTAGTACATCTCCACATATCAAACACCTCTGTATTCTTAAAAAGATCGGAAAAGATCTTAAAAAGATCGAAATTTTGAAGACCACATTTTTTCTGATCTTCTGTGAAGTTTGGAGGCACCATATTTGCGAAAATCTTTCTCATTCTCAAATCCTCTGTTAGAATCAATCGCACTCTTTCCCTGTTCATATTCAATTCTTCTGCCATCATTCGCACACTAAATCTTCGATCTGAGCGTACAAGGGTTCCCACTCTGTCCACGTTTGCATCTGTTCTTTTTGTTTTTGGCTGCCTTCTTCTTGCGTCATTGTGGACGCCTTTCCTCTTTAAACCACTGATGTCATTTAAAAACACTTGATTTCTTTATGGAATGTTCACCATAAGCCTGTTGGAACAGAGCTAAAGTTTCACTCGCACTTTTGCCAATCTTCAAAAAAAATTTGATGTTAATCCGCTGCTCCAGATTCCTGTCACTCATTTACCGCCAACAGAGCAATGCACACACATTTTATTTCTTCTACTATGTAAAGACTGGGTAAACTGGTCTGTGACCCAGGAGAGTGCAAGTTAGAACATGTCAGAACACGCTCAAGAACAAATCAGCCATTTGATTCATCACTATAGTACTAGGTGTGGGCATTCCAGGAAAAAAAATTGTCATACCTCATAAATAAAACATAACATCCACCAGGGTTGAGGATTTGTATAAGTTTAATTGTATCAGATATGTTTTTTGCAGTTACTACAATGAATCATTTTGTAAGAAAACTTTCATTATCTGAGACTTACAACACAAACACATGTTCTCCAGCTATTACAACTGAATGGAACAGAGACCTATTGCCCTGACTGTTTTCTGGAGGCTAGCTCTTCATGTACTTCTGTATCAGTTCACTGAAATATCACCAATCAAATATGATTCATCTTTTTTGTTGAATTGTGAGGCTTTTAATATGTGCCCTATAGACAGTTCTTCTTTTTTTATGCTTTGTTAAGGACATGAACAAAACCTTCCCCCACCTGCTCTCATAGTTATTCCATTCCATTCCCTGGACTCTCTCTCTGCCCCTATGCTTCATGTTTAGAATTCTTTGAAGCAACTGGAATTGTTGATCTAAAGGAGATAGTATATTATACTATATGGTATATAAATCTGAAAGTTGGCTTAACTGTTTGTGCTTTAAGCATTACTGGCATAAAAGGTATGCGAAAATGATAATCTCAGTACTAGGGCTGGAAAAGGGGAAAAGCGATTTTTTTTTTTTTTTTTTTTTTTTTTTTTAAAGCTTTAAAGGAAAGACTGTTAGATTATGATTAGGGGGCCTACAGCACACTTTTAGGCTAGCAAACAACAAATGAATCTGTTTCAACTATTCAGATCAAAAATAGATATATTTTTGTTGCATTTGTAGGTTCATGTCAATGACACTTTGCATCTCAGGTTAATACCTATGACACAATCTTCCCTTTAACGCTATGAGATTGATTTACTAAAGGCAAATATACTGCACTGCAAGTGCGCTTGCCTCCAGAGCTTAGTAAATGAGGTAAGGCGTCACTTTGCAAAAAATTCTCATTTAAGGAATTCAAGGAAAATAAAAAACAGCATTTTTGCTTGCACATGATTGGATGATAGAAATCATCAGCAGAGATTACTCTCAGATCTAGAGTAACTGCACTTGCTGTGCACTTCCAAGTGCACTTGACATGCACTTGCAGTGCACAGTATATTTGCCTTTAGTAAATCAACCTGGACCAATTGAGTACTGTCCGTGATACCTTTTTTATTTGCACTAACATACAATTTTTCAGGACAAGCTTTCGGGGTATGTCCTCAGTACTCTGAGTACTGCTGGGACCTTGGCCTTGAATAAGCTTGGACCTTGAATAACCCCAAAAGCTTGTTCTGAAAAATTGTATGCTAGTGCAAATAAAAAAAGTATCACAGACCGTACTCAATTGTCTCTGTCGCAAGTGCACTAATATGGCTACAATCATCTCAATCATAAATCAATCTCTATGGGTTTTCAAAGAAGAGAGCACAACAGAAGTGATTTGTTTTGCCTCTGTCCCTCAATTTTAGTAGTTCTTAACATTTTTTGAGTCACTGACCCCTTTAAGAATCTTATAAAAGCTATAGACCCCCTTCCCAGAAATATCCACATAAACACAACTTTACATGTAATGAATGCATGTACTTTATTTCATTGAGATTTGATTGCCTCATATAGTATATGACATACAGTACAGATTGTCTGTAAGCACTCTCTTAGCAAAAAAACTCACTCCTTTTTCATGCAAAAAGTAATGAGCACTTACTACAAAAATGAAATACAATTATCTGGTGTAATTAAACAAAACAATTTTCATTCTGTCCAAAAAAAACTACTACTTCTACTACTACTACTATTACAAAATGAGAATTAGCGCTTGCTGTTATGGAGTGGCACAAGATGGCGGTTGTGCAGAGAATGGTCAATTCAAGTGGCGGTTAGAGGTCATTGCTTTAAGCAGTGGCAGGGTGCTTTTTTCTTTTTAATGGGAAACCATTGATTGGGACGAGGGAGAAGGCTGTAAAACGAATGTAACAAACCAGAAAAGATTAGACAATTTACAGTCCTTTGATGTGGTGGCTGCATTTGTTTACTTCTTTTTTCTTTTCTACAGAAAAAAACGACATCACGGAGCTGGTGGATGTTGGAGACCTTTGCGCTCCTCCACCTTCCATTTGAGGATACTCCACAGATGCTCAATAAAGGTTTAGGTCTGGAGAAATGCATGGCCAGTCCATCACCTTTATCCTCAGCTTCTTTAGCAAGGCTGTGGTCGTCTTGGAGGTGTGTTTGGGGTCGTTATCATATTGGAATACTGACCTGTGGCCCAGTCTCTGAAGGGAGGGGATCATGCTCTGCTTCAGTATGTCACAGTACATGTTGGCATTCATGGTTCCCTCAATGAACTGTAGCTCCCCAGTGCTGGCAGCACTCATGCACCCCCAGACCATGACACTCCCACCACCATTCTTGACTGTAGGCAAAAAGACAGTCACTTCCAGCGTTTAATAGGTCTTCCTGTGGAGTAACAGATGTCAGATAAAATGGTGATCCCAAAACTAGGTAGGGGGTGCGCCCCTGAGATATGTTAGCTGTACCCCATGTTCTGTGCATGTCCATGCACTGTGTTTATGGCTTTTTGTCAGTTGTATTTTGTGAGCACCCACTTTTTTATACAAAAATTTCTTATTATTAAATTATCTCTGGTAATGTACTAGGTGTGCGCGCCTTCCATTTCTGTTTTTCTTGTAGTTGACTGTAGGCAAGACGCATTTGTTATTGTACTCTTCACCTGGTTGCCGCCACACACGCTTGACACCATCTGAACCGAATAAGTTTATCTTGGTCTCATCAGACCACAGGACATGGTTCCAGTAATCCATGTCCTTAGTCTGCTTGTCTTCAGCAAACTGTTTGCGGGCTTTCTTATGCATCATCTTTAGAAGAGGCTTCCTACTGGGACGACAGCCATGCAGACCAGTTTGATGCAGTGTGTGTGACGTATGGTCTAAGCACTGATAGGCTGACCCCCCACCCCTTCAACCTCTGCAGCAATGCTGGCAGCAGTTATACATCTATTTCCCAAAGACAACCTCTGGATATGACACTGAGCACGTGCACTCAACTTCTTTGGTCGACCATGGCGAGGCCTGTTCTGAGTGGAACCTGTTCTGTTAAACTGCTGTATGGTATTGGCCACCGTGCTGCAGACCTGTTTCAGGGTCTTGGCAATATTCATAGGCCTCATTCACATGGGCACCATCAGTTTAGCCACGTTAAAAATGTATCCGCTCTTATCCGTTGCTTCATCTGTCTTCCGTTCTGTTAACATCTGTTTACATTCGTTTTGATCAGTTTACAGCAGTTTCTGTGGCTTTGATGACATTACCCAGAAAGCATTGCTCCTCCCATGCTGCATTGCAGTTTTCAGTGAGTGACTTGTCCTTGCTGTGTCCTTGTCCTTATGTTTGCTATCCTGATGAAGTGCGATGGATTCCAACAATTTTGTCACTGTGGTCCCGACATGTTTAGTCCCACAAGCCTGACCTTTCATGCACCAGGTTTATTAGTTGCTCCTGGGAGACATCTCTGGCCATGTTTTCCCCTTGGGGATGTATTTCCTATTCAACTACTACTGGTTGAGTTCACATATAATCAAAAAAAAATGTATTTCTTTAAAACGGATCTTAACTGATCAGATGCTGATGGACATTGTCTGTTAACGTCAGTTAATATCAGTTTTCACGGATCTCGATGTAGCCTTGTACGTTCAAAAAAAGAACAAGATCGGAAGTGGAGGTTAAGGGATGGTCATCTGTTTGCCCATAGGAATGCATTGTTGTCCATTGATGGATGGATGAAAAACGGATAGACGGTCTGATTGTGTGAAAGGGGCCTTATATCCTAGGCCATCTTTATGTAGAGCAACAATTCTTTTTTTCAAATATTTAGAGTTCTTTGCTATGAGGTGCCATGTTGAACTTCCAGTGACCAGTATGAGACAGTGAGAGCAATAACACCAAAGTTAACACACCTGCTCCCCATTCACACCTGAGACCTTGTAACACTAACGAGTCACATGACAACGGGGAGCGGAGATGGCCCAATTTGGACAATTTCACTTAGGGGTGTACTCACTTTTGTTGCCAGCGGTTTAAACCTTAATGGCTGTGTGTGTTATTTTGAGGGGACAGCAAACTTACACTGTTATACAAGCTGTACACTCACTACTTTACATTGTAGCAAAGTGTCATTTCTTCAGTGTTGTCACATAAAACGATATAATAAAATATTTACAAAAATGTGAGGGGTGTAATCACTTTTGTGATATACTGTATATACAGTGCCGTAAAAAAATATTCATACCCCTTAAACTTTTCCACATTTTGTCATGTTACAACCAAAAACATAAATCTATTTTACTGGGATTGTGTGTGATAGACCAACACAAAGTGGCACATAATTGTGAAGTGGAAGAAAAATCATAAATGGTTTTCAATTTTTTTTACAAATAAATATCTGAAAAATGTGGCGTGCATTTGTATTCAGCCCTCTTTTTCCTGATACCCCTAACTAAAATCTAGTGGAACCAATTGCCTTCAGAAGTTACCTAATTAGTAAGTGGAGGTCACCTGTGTATAATTTAATCTCACTATAAATACAGCTGCTCTGTGAAACCCTCAGAGGTTTGTTAGAGCGCAATAGTGAACAAACACCATGAAGGCCAAGGAACACACCAGACAGGTCAGGGATAAAGTTATGGAGAAGTATAAAGCAGAGTTAGGTTATAAAAAAAAATATCACAAGCTTTGAACGTCTCACAGAGCACTTTTCAATCCATCATCTGAAAATGGAAAGGGTATGGCACGACTGCAAACCTACCAAGACATGGCTGTCCACCTAAACTGCCAGGACGGGCAAGGAGAGCATTAATCAGAGCAGCAGCCAAGAGGCGCATGGTAACTCTGGAGGAGCTGCAGAGATCCACAGCTCAGATGGGAGAATTTGTCCACAGGACAACTTTTGGTTATGCACTTCACAAATCTGGCTCTTATGGAAGAGTGGCAAGAAGAAAGCCATTGTTTGAAAGAATGCCATAAGAAGTCCCATTTGCAGTTTTTACGAGAAGCCGTGTGGGGGAAACCCCAAACATGTGGTAGGAGGTGCTCTGGTCAGACGAGACCAAAATAAACTTATTTGGCTAAAAGTAAAACGCTATGTGTGGCAGAAAACTAACACTGCACGTCACCCTGAACACACCATCGCCACGTGAAACATGGTGGTGACAACATCATGTTGTGGGGAAGCTGGCCAGAGTCTGCAAAAGATAGATCATCTGGGCTGGACGGCTTAAGTAGGCAGGACTGATGAGCAGGATATAATCAACAGGTGAGTCACTGTGGAGAGATAGGAGCTGGCAATTAGCCAACAGCTGAGCGGCCAGCTTAGAGGAGGGGGGGCTGAGCACTGCACTGACACATCTAAAGAACTGCAGGCCTCACTTGCCTCAAGTAAGATCAGTGTTCATGATTCAACAATAAGAAAGAGACTGGGCAAAAATGGCACCCATGGCAGAATTCCAAGGCCAAAGCCACTGCTAACGAAAAAGAACACAAAGGCTCATCTCACATTTACCCAAAAAAAAAAAAAAAATCTTGATTATCCTCAAGACTTTTGGGCAAATATTCTGTGGACTGATGAGACAAAAATGTATCTTTTTATAAGGTGTGCATCCCATTTACATCTGGCATAAAATGAATACAGCATTTCATAACAAGAACATCATACCAACAGTCAGACATGGTGGTGTTAGCGTGATGGTCTGGTGCTGCTTTGCAGCTTCAGGACCTGGACGACTTGCCATAATTTATGGAACCATGAATTCTGAGCGCTCCCAGAAAATCCTAAAGGAGAACGCCCGGCCATCAGTTTGTGACCTCAAGCTCAAGTGCACTTGGGTTATGCAGCAGGACAATGATCCGAAACACAACAGCAAGTCCTCCTCCAAATGTTTCAAACAAAGCTAAATTTAGGTTTTGTAGTGGCCTAGTCAATGCCCAAACTTAAATCCAATTGAGATGCTGTATCATTACCTTACACAGGCCGTTCATGCTGGAAAACCCTCCAATGTGGCTGAATTAAAACAATTCTGCAAAGAACAGTGGGCCAAAATTGCTCCACAGCAATGTGAAAAACTCATTGCCAGTTATCGCAAACGCTTGATTGCAGTTGTTGCTGCCAAGGGTGGCACAACCAGTTATTAGGTTTACTTTTTCACATAAAGCCAGGCAGGTTTAGACAGCTTTTTTGCCTTTAATAAATTAAACCATCATTTTAAAAACTGCATTTTGTATTTACTCGGGTTATCTTTGTGTATTAATAAAATTTTGTTTGAGCTGAGTCATTTAAGTGTGGCAAATAAAATAACAGAAAGGGGCCAAATACTTTTTCACACAACTGTGTGTGTGTGTGTGTGTATATGTATAGTTTATAATAGAGCCTTTTGTATGGTAACTTTATATTTGGCGTATTATAGGTGATATTGTGATCACAAAAAGTCTCTCTATAGCTTAAAATTTTGAAACAATTTGGCAGTGGCAGCTTCCATATTTCTCCTATGGCAGGGTTCTTTAACTGCTTTTTAGCAGTCCAAAAAACAGCCATTACTTTGTTAAATAGTTGACATTTGAATTAAACACCCAACTAAAATAAAGTCATATGCCAAAAACGTGATGCAGTATGTAAAACTAGCACTCGTCAAATGCCAATATTCAATTTTTTTCATCCTAGTGGCTTGCACTAGTTAGTACATGAATGGTAATCTGATTTAATAATTTAACTGTCCACATTCCAAAATTATTAACTATGCAATTAACCTGTATTAGGAATTCTTTCTGAACACCTGCTACAATGCAAAGAGATGAGCCAGTACTAATGTGCTCAAAAAATAATTCACTGGACTAATGTGAAAAATAATTGAAAATCTCTACCATATGATGATTAAAAATTATGGTACAGCCCCATAATGCAAAAAAAAAAAAAAAAAATGTTGCTAGATAGCCAAAGTTGATAAACAGCAAGCAATTTTCTTCAATTCTGTGTGCAAAACACATGAATGTAATTTCCACTTTAGGCTTTATGTTAAAACAGTCATCATTGTCCCTTGTCCTTCATATAGCGCAGGGGTGCTCAACCCCTGGGTGGCAGGCTGAAACTGAATGTAGCAGCTTTGGTGCACTTTCAGAAAGTGCACCACACCCACAAAATATATTAGACATCTATGGCAAATCGCAGCTAACCTGCAGGAAAGCTGCAGGTGCACTGCACTACACAGTGCGGGGTAACCGCAGCGCGTCAGTGTAAGAAGAGTCTTATAGGAGCTCAGGACAGTAAGGGCTTTTACAATTGCAGTTGGGGGGGGGGGGGGGGGGAAGAGTGGTAAAATCCCATAGTTGAGTTCTTTCTTTCTTTCTTTCTTTCTTTCTTTCTTTCTTTCTTTCTTTCTTTCTTTCTTTCTTTCTTTCTTTCTTTCTTTCTTTCTTTCTTTCTTTCTTTCTTTCTTTCTTTCTTTCTTTCTTTCTTTCTTTCTTTCTTTCTTTCTTTCTTTCTTTCTTTCTTTCTTTCTTTCTTTCTTTCTTTCTTTCTTTCTTTCTTTCTTTCTTTCTTTCTTTCTATCGAACCTTTGGCCCCTACGTCTGAGAAACATATCCGAGCTAACGAGGACCAGAGCCTAAAAATGTGGCGGGCCTGACTCAAAACGAGGCCATCTTGGGAGGCGTGTTTTTTTTAACACCCCCCCTCCCAACCACTGGTGTAGCGCCATGGGTCCCAATGGCGACCCCATCCCATGCTCCAGGAGGCTGTGCAGCCAACCTGTCGCATTACGTTTTACACCTGGACAGGAGGGACGGCAGGGAGAGCATATAGAGAAACTGATCCTCTACATTTTCCTCCTGCAACCACTGAAAGCCAGCTTCTCCTCCCCTCCCTCCCGCCGGCATTCAGTGACTACAGGAAGGAAAATGTTCATTATGCTGTTCAAAATAAAAATGTGAAATTCTTAACAATTTCATTTCATTGTGTCCTGTGATCGGTTACCTTAAAGAACTCCAGCTTTTCCTCTCCAAAACAACTGATGCATTGTGCATGTAAATTTCCTTTTCCAGTCCTGATACTACAGGTCCCATCATTCTTTGAGCCTCTGTAGTTTCAGGACAGGCTAGAGTCACTTGTTCCAATTCTGTGAGTTGATGTGGGTGGGTCCAAGGGTTACTGTGGGTGTTTCTGGGCCTTCATGTGGGTGGTGAAAGTAGAGGAAGGGAGTTGTGTTATCCCCACTCGCACTCCATTACTCTCTGCAGTGAACAGAGTGCTGTACAGCAGGAAGTGTAACCTTACATGCCATCTCTTGGACATGAAATGTGCAATTCTCGCTATAAAGGGCACACAAATATTAGACTGGTCACATGATCATGTTTTTTTTTTAACAGAGAAACAGCATTGTCTTTGAAGGCATGATTTGTAATTGTATATAGTGCTTGCACACACAACATACTCAAAACTCAGTTTAGTCACACACAAATCTTTGGTTGTTGTAAAGTGTATGTGTAGTCACCAAGCACACTATAAATATTGTGAGCAGAAACACGCACTCCTGCTACACAGTGTGAAGAGGCCTTGAATGCAAGGGATCACTACCATACTAAAATCATTGCAGTCTTAGGGTGTGTTTTAAATTAATGGTGTAAAAATGCAACACAACCAAGGTTTTACCACCCCCCCCTAACTTCTCCCTCTTTAGCTGAACACATGTCACAACTGTGATACTCTGCTTCATGGTTGTGGTGGGAGCTATACCTTCTGTTGTACTTGGTGATCACTACTGCCTGCCAGGCCCAACCAATTTTAGTGAACGGAACCACATTGCAAATGTGCATGTTTGCAGTGCAGTACTGCAGCATTTAGGGGGTTAAAATTGGTGATGAGGAGGTGATGCAACTCCTTACCTCACTGTCTGTTAAATGCTCTCTGAAGAGTGATCCGAATTCAGATCACTCTTCAGTCTACAAAGCAGGTGTAAATATGTCATTCCTGCTCTTGTGTCATTCCTGTCTTGCAGAATGCCATAGAATAACGGCTTACTGCAAGTCTACAGAGGAAGGGCTATGGGAGGTTATTATGAAGGTATTTCCTTCATATGTAAATGAATCAGATCACAGAGAATGGGAGGGCGTGATCTAAGGGGTTTCAATTATGATCCATTCAATCCTGCTCAGCAGCACAGCTAGCTTTCAGAACAGGCTGTGTATTAAGAAATTTCCTTTTTGAATAAAGCTGTGATCTGTGAGGTGGGACGTGGGGGTGTTTGGAGTCTTCCTGTAGGTGTGACTGGGCGGGATTGAATGCTAATTAGCATATATGCTATCGCACCCACCTTTAGAGCTGTGAAGGAAGTTACCTCATTTGCAGACTGAAAGACTACAGAGGGTGTGTTTTAGGCTAGAGATGCAGCAGGAAGCAGCTGTGGAAGGCCTGAGAATGTCACATGGTACAAAGCCTCAACTAAACTCAGAATATCAGGGGACCTGCAGACAACAGAGCAACATGGTGCAGAGGTATGATCTATGCTGGGACTGATTATTCCATTTAGTTCTAGTGAAAAGAAAGTTGGAGTTCAGCTTTTAAGTGGCCCTCGCTCTTCAAAGGTTGAACAACCCTGATATAGTGTAAAAGAAAAGTGGCAAGCACTTGCTATGGGGACAGACGTGCGGGCTCACGCCCGAGACAAGCTTTGTGTCCATAGACCGCTCGGCCCCCCAATGTTTGCTCACAGGGTTTGATTTACAGCAGCAGGAGCCAATGGCTTCTGCTACCTCTGCTAAAGTCTGTGAGAGAGGGGAGAGAGCTGCTACAGACAGGTAAGTATTGCTACTGGGGCATTTTTTCCTTTAATGCAGAATGCCTTTAGAACCATTTTACACCCAAAACCAACATTTTTTTTTTTTTTGGTTTCTTTTTTGAGTATGTGCAGACAAATGTACATTCATGAAGAAAAATTCTGAAGACCGAAAAATGCATCCAAAGTATATTGTCAGAAAATAACCAAAAAAAGGTTACAGTGAACAAATTTAGACCAGAAGCATTTACATCTATGGTGAATGTATCAATGCTTTTTTGAAAAATAACAGATCGCATATTGTCAGTTAGCCGAGACCAAGCTGTCAAACAATGTTTCAACCTATAGAAAAGAAAGAGGGTTATTGTTCTGCTCAACTTTATTGTAATCGTAATAAACTGAAGGGTTTGTGCCCCTATAAAAACAAAAATAAAAACACAAACAAAAAATCTGTTGTGTTCTGCTTGTGATGATTGCACTGTGAGGTGGTTAAATATCAAATATGGCCAACACGTATGAAAAACAAATATTGGGGCTATGGTGTGGGATCCCCTGTTTTATTTGCAGATGATACTAAGCTAAGCGGGGCAATAACTTCTCTGCAGAATGTGGAAACCTTGCAAGAAGATCTGAACAAATTAATGGGCTGGGCAACTACATGGCAAATGAGGTTTAACCACTTGCTTACAGGGCACTTAAACCCCCCTCTTATCCAGACCAATTTTCAGCTTTCAGCGCTGATGCACTTTGAATGACAATTGCGCGGTCATACAACACTGTACCCAAATTAAATCTTTATCTTTTTTTCACCACAAATAGAGCTTTCTTTTGGTGGTATTTGATCACCTCTGCAGTTTTTACTTTTTGATAAAAAAAAATTAAAAAACTGAATTTTTAAAAAAATTTTCTTTTTTTATATTTTGTTATAAAAAATTTAAAACGGGTAAATTTTCTCCTTCATTGATGTACGCTGATGAGGCGGCAGTGATGAGCACTGATAGGCGGCAGTGATGGGCACTGATGGGTGGCAGTGATGGGCAGCACTGCCAGGTGGCACTGATTGGCACTACAGGTGGGCATTGATAGGTGGCACTTGTTGGCACTGTTAGGTGGCACTGTGGGCACTGTTAGGTAGCACTATTATGGTGGCACTGATGAGGCAGATGTGCCTCTTCCACTAGGGGACCGATGTCCCTGACATCCGAGCCGACTTTTTTTTTTTCTACTCGCGCTGTCAGTGTGAGTAAAAAAAAAAAAAAAAGAGTACCGATCTTTTGTTTACATCATGTGATTAGCTGTCATTGGCTGACAGCTGATCACATGGTAAGGGGCCGGGACCGGCCCCTTACTCGGATCGGTGATCAGCCGAGTCTCAGTGACTCGGTGATCACAGCGCGCCTGGCGCGTGCCCTGCAGGGCGCGTGCAGGGAGCGTGCACAGGGGAGGCCGTCATATGACGGCCTCCCGGGAATTAAGGTCCGCGCTGTGGCCGTCATTCGGCCATAGCGCGGATGGCAGGTGGTTAATGTAGAAAAATGTAAAATAATGCATTTGGGTAGCAAAAATATGAATGCAATCTATTCACTGGAGAGAGAACCTCCGGGGGAATCAAGGATGGAAAAGGACCTGGGGGTCCTAGTAGATGATAGGCTCAGCAATGGCATGCAATGCCAAGCTGCTGCTAACAAAGCAAACAGAATATTGGCATGCATTAAAAAGGGGATTAACTCAAGAGATAAAGCGATAATTCTCCCACTCTACAAGACTCTCTGGTCCAGCCTCACCTGGAGTATGCTGTCCAGTTCTGGGCACCAGTCCTCAGCAAGGATGTACTGGGAATGGTGCGAGTTCAAAGAAGGGCAACAAAGCTAATAAAGGGACTGGAGGATATTGGTTATGAAGAAAGGTTACGAGCACTGAACTTATTCTCTCTAGAGAGACGCTTGAGAGGGGATATGATTTCAATTTACAAATGCCATACTGGTGATCCCACAATAGGGATACAACTTTTCCACGGAAGGGAGTTTAAATAAGACACATGGCCACTTATTAAAGTGGCCTGTGCAAAACTGGTAGAGACATCCCCAAAAAGACTTGCAGCTGTAATTGCAGCGAAAGGTGGTTCTACAACGTATTGACTCGGGGGGGATGGCTGAATACAAATGCACGCCACACTTTTCACATATTTATTTGTAAAAAATTAGAAAACTATGTATCATATTCCTTCCACTTCACAATTATGTGCCACTTTGTGTTGGTCCATCACATAATATCCCACTAAAATACATTTACGTTTTTGGTTTGAACATGACAAAATGTGGAAAATAACAAGGGGTATGAATACTTTTTCAAGGCACTGTGTGCTCAGTGGTAAAGGGTTAACAAAGGGTTTCTGTAATATTTATCATAAGTTACTTTCATTATAAGGAAACAAGATTAAAGTCAAGTGCAGGCTGAATGCCCCTGAAAGCAAGCTGCATTTGCACAATTGCTTAGCATTTTGTTTTCCCCAACTCTGTGACCCTTAAGGTGCCCTGAGAAGACTCATGTCAGGGCAGTGTTTTGGTAGCCTGTGCTTGGAAAAATGCATGCTAAAGGTAATAGTTGACTGTCAGTTTATTCCTAGTTTTTATATTCTCACTTATTTAATTAATTTATACTGTATATGCTCATCAACAATGTAACCCATTGCTGAGTATGTAAATTGAAAAGTACATTTTACTTTGTTTTGTTTGCTATATACTTTCCTTGCTTACTGATCACCATTATAAAATCAGTTTCCCCAAAGGCTGACTATTTGTTAAAGCAGAAGAATATGAACTGAACAGGGTTTTGTTGACAGCTACTGTATGTAATAGCCAAGTGTGGAATGGAGCATTAAGCTATATATATGATTTTTCCTTTGCAGATTATAACAAAGCATGTGTACGAGTTATTGGAAAAGGACTGTAATTTGCAAAAAGTATACTTACCGGTAAGTAAATCTTGGTTTTACTGTTTGTGAGTAAAAATGTGTATAAAAGAACTATGTAAAATTGGTTTAGAAAGTGGTAAACCATCTTCTCTGTATGCTCTTCAGAGTATTTTCTGCATGAAACACTTTGGATCCCCTATGAAAATGCTTGAAGGTTAAAGTTTTATAAACTGAGCACGAAAATCTTAATCACAGACTTTTTATTTTTTATTTTGGGATTTTGACTAGTCTGACCATTTTTTATATGCTTCTTTAGAAGGGGAAAGTGTTTGTTGTTCTGACATTTGTTGTTCCTCCCTACCCCCTTCCCCATCATCTGATTTGGATTCAGGGAGGATGAGGTAATCAGATGCCACTGTTGAATTCCCATAAATTCTCCCATACCCCATTTCTTAGCACAGTATGAGTGGCTAGTTCATAGGGAGATGTAGGAGAGGTTACCTCATTTAAACTGGAGATGAACAATATAGCAATAGCGGCAGACTCCTGCAGGGAGTTCTCATTGCTGGAGAAAGTGTCCAGCAAGCAGCTGGTGGATCAGGAAACTTTCCACTTAAATCTTTTGAAATACTATTTTTTTGGTGGGGGGGGGCCTATTCTTTTTTTTCAATGTTTTATGGAGGGTAATGTTCTCTAAAGATAATAAAAATAGTAGATACTGAAATACAGATTAGTTTATAAATATTGGGGGTCCCTGATATATATTTTACTGTTTTGCTGGCCACAGAAATAAAAAGCAGGACTTTATAATTAGCTGCACGCAGCCTGCAACTGATCTCATGAAAACCAAGGATACTTCTTAGTATTGCTCTGTGTTTTTTAAAGTACTGTAAAGAATTCAGACACATGTAAAATGCTATATAAATGTAAATTATTTCTATTTGAGGCTCATTTCAAACTGCCCTTTGTAACACTGGGCTTATAATCAAATAACCCTGTTGGACATCTCTTTAGCATTCTCTTTTTAGCTTCTTTTTATGTTTCCAGTAATCTGCAACCCTTCATGAGGTTTTTTTTCTTTCCCTTTCCTCCTTCCCCCACATCATTCAAAGATTGATACTTGATTTATAACCCATTATACTCATAATAGGAGAAGATGAAAGCAAAAACAAATCTAATGCCGTTTCAAGAGCCGAGTAATTATTGAATTGATTGGCTCAGATCTATGTGCATTTGCAATAATGTGATGTGTTGTATGTGTGACTCTGTGAAGCTTGTTTTTCTTATTATTATTGTTTGTACCTGAAGCTGACCAAACACTAGTAGTTTTGGGTTGAAAGTTTTTGTTTTAAGAGATTTTCGAATCCTTATTGGGGTCAAATTGACTTTCTTTTTCAAACAGTAATGGGAAAATTGCATGGAGCAGGATGAAATGTTTTTCTTGAACAAATGAATTTCTAACTATGTAATGGTAGTTTTTGTTCAGTTCATTCCGAAATCAAATGTTAAAGGAAAACAATTTTGAAGTACTTTTGAATGACATTCAGACCATCAAATGTACTCCAAACCTCCTTGGGGATACATCTTTAGAGCCAAGGAAACCTACGCCATCTTGAAAAATTAACAATGCGTGATGCAAATGTAAAGGCTATTGGTTTTATTAAATATCTTCAGTGTGTATCCTACGTATAAAATTTCCAATATTGCTTCTCTAATGATCTGATTTCTACCTGTGTTTAGTTGTTACTGTGCATTGCAGCTATGTTTTTTATGCAGTCTTTTTAATTGTTTGTAGGTAGCTGTGCTGGCATTGCTAGTGCAGGTAAAAACCATTTGATACTTGGTATTACTTTGTGCCACAGAGTGAAACATGTTGGGGGCGTGGCCTGGTTGGAGTCTAGGCTGAGGTTGTCACTCTCATCACCACCATAGGACTACATGGATGTGTGGCATCAGGGATTAACTCGTTCTTCTCCCTAAAACCATTTGATGTTTTATCCAGCTAGTGCCTCGCATCACAATTTTTGAAACATTATACTGTGCAATATAGTGAACAATATTATACATAACAATTTATACGTAATAATAGTCCCAAAATCACATAAAATAAATACATTGAAATCGGAGTCCACAGTGCTGTTCTTGTTAAATATCTCTTCTGTGTAAACTACCACTCAGTGCCAATGATACTTAACCACTTGCCTACTGGGCGCTTTCACCCCCTTCCTGCCTAGGCAATTTTCAGCTTTCAGCACTCTTACACTTTGACAATTGCACGGTCATGCAGCACTGTACACAGATTCAATTTTATCTTTTTTTTCACACAAATAGAGCTTTCTTTTGGAGGTATTTAATCACTGCTGTTGTTTTTTTTTTTTTTTTGATAAAAAGTTTTTCTCCTTCACTGATAGGCGGCACTGGTGAGGTGGCACCGAAGGGCACTTATTAGGTGGCACTGATGAGGCACTAATATGCCGCACTGATAGATTGCACTGATAGGTGGCACTGAAAGACAGCACTGATGGGCATTGATTGGTGGCACTGATGGGCACTGCTGGGGCTGTACTGTAATCAGGGCACTGATGATAGGTGCTCTGATTATCTGTATATGTCTCCCCTGCGAGGAGATGCTGCTGATCGGCTCTCCTCGCCTCACACTCTGTCAGTATGAGGAGAGCCGATAAACGGCACTTCCTTGTTTCTTTATCATACATCATGGGACACAGAGCCTTAAGTAATTACTTAATGGGTTATGGGCCACCTTCAGGTGTTGACACTGGTATACCCAATACAGGAAATTCACTCTCCTATATAACCCCTCTTCCAGGAGTACCTCAGTTTTTTCGCCAGTGTCTAAGGTGTTGGTCACTAGTGAATATGTGCTCTGAGGAGCTCCAGGAGGGATCCATGCTGGATTTAAAAAACCTCCACAACCGGATCCATCCACGCCACTGCGGCCACAGGATTATACCCGGGCCTCGCATAGAAGAACGAGGTTTTGCCTGTAACACTTCTCTTTGAGGGCTGGACCCTAAGAACCAGGACTCTTTTTGGTCTTGCTACATTACCTAAAGTTGTCCAGAGGGGTGCTATCCAGGTCCATAGGAGTGGAACCACTATTAAAAGGGACCTGGTCTTTGAAGGTTTAACTACACTGCCCGCCGTGATGGGTGAAGTTTGGATCTGTCTGTTTTCAGCAGTATCCTGCAGCAAGGAAAAGGTAAGTGAAAAGCTTAAGAACTGCAAAGTCCACCTATGCCTTTTCTTCCATATGTAACATTATAATGCCTGAAAGTCTCCTCTAGAGGGAGTAAGAATGCATATACCCTTTCAATCTGTGCTATGACAGCGTGTGTCCTAACAGCTGGAGGGGGTTCTTTATTTCCTCTCCCCCCAATTGGGGAAACTGAGTGGCTGGAGGTTCATGTACTGTGGTATATTACATCTGTAAGCAGTTTTGGGAAATGCTATGCTGCCATTACAGTGTGACAAGCACTAAAGGCTGATTCACAAACTGCTAAATAAGGGAACAGTGGGGACAGGATGAGGTATTGCCCTCAGACGATCGAGAGGAAAAACAAGCCGATTATTCTTCTGCGGAGGAAACAACAGTTGATGATTCAGCTTCACAATCTGAGGTACAAATCCTTACGGAAATGGTTCCCTCTACTTTCATGCTACCCCTAACAGGGTTAGCTGAAAGTCCGGTTTCCTCCTTGGGTTCTTTGAAACCTTTACGGCTTTTACATGCGTTTCCTGTCCATGCATTACTAGAAAAGCTTATTTATGCTGAATGGGATCATCTGGATAAGCATTTTCTCCCTCCAAAGAGATTCTCAGTTCTCTATCCAAATTAGGAAAAATTCACCAAAAAATGGAAGGTTCCAGTAGTTGGTGCTGCGATTTCCAGTGTGAATAAAAGTCTAACTTGTTCAGTAGACAATGCGCAAATGCTTAAAGATCCAACAGATAAGAAGTTGGAATTCCTGTTAAAATCGCTGCAATAGGCATCTGTCAGTCCTTAAAGGACCAGTTCACAGAGGCTCTTAAAGAAGTCCCAGCACAACAGGCCCGTGAGTTGGCCGAATTACCAAAGGCATTATGTTTTCCTATAGATGCTATAAAGGATTCTATTCACCAGGTGTCCCGCCTTGCGCTTGTGCTAATACACATCCGTAGAACCCTTTGGTTAATAGATTGGTCAGCCGAAGCACCTTGCAAAAAGCTTCTGACTAGTTTCCCTTTTCATGGGGAGCGACTATTTGGTGATGATTTGGATAAATACATCCAGACGATTTCTAGTGGAAAGAGTACTCTTTTGCCAGTCAAAAAAAAAAGGATAAACGTCCTTCATTTAAACTGACTTTTTCTCCTGCGACAGGGGCATCCGCCTCTAGGCACTCTAGAGGAAAACCTCAGGGTCAGACCCAGACACACAAGTCAAAAGCTTGGAGAGTTCGCCTCCATACCATCTCTAAAATTTGTCCCTTTTAAACTAACAAAACCAGTTCATTCACTCCCTTGTCATCTCTTGCCTTGATTATTGTTACTCCCTTCTCTTAGGCCTACCTCTGCTGCTGCTGCCAGACTCCTCTAACCAACCGCTCAGTGTCTGTCACCCCTCTGCAAAGTCCTCCATCAGCTTTCGGTTGACCTGGGGCCGCAAATCTGCAAAGCAGAATACTAAAGCCTCATCAGGAAAAGGCGCCCCCCCCCTCACCAGAGTGGGGGGAAGACCTCTGAAATACTTAGAAGCCTGGCAAAGGGAAAATTAGGACAGAAGGGTTCTCTCCAGGGTGTCTCTAGGATACAAACTAGTATTTAGGGAGTTTCCCTAGTCTCGTTTTCCAAGTTATCAAACATTCCAAAGGATCCAGGGAAAAGGCGATCCCTGTTTCAAGCATTAGATTGAATTAGATTGATTATTGGCTCAGGGGGTGATCATACAGATCCCCACAGAAGAACAAGCTTTGGGGTTTTATTCAAACCTGTTTACGATACCAAAACCAAATGGGTATGTCAGACCATTCTAGATCTAAGGAATCTAAATTAGTTCCTGAAGATCTGCTCCTTTCACATGGAGTCAATCAAGTCAGTAGTTTCCATACTACAAGGAAGAGAACTTCAACATCATATGTTGAAGATATGCATCAACATCAGAGATGCATATCTGCATGTCCCTATATTTCCTGCTCACCAGAGGTTTCTGCGGTTCGAAGTAGAACAACAGCACTTTCAGTTTGTAGCCTTGCCCTTAGGGCTAGCTACAGTACCCCGGGTGTTCACAAAGGTGCTGGCCCCACCTCTAGTCAGGCTAAGGGCACAGGGCATAACAGTCTTGGCATACCTAGACAATCTATTGTTAAAAGACCAGTCAGTGGCTTGCTTGGAGCAAAGTGTACGCATTACATCCAGTTACCTGGAAAGTCTAGGCTGGATTCTCAACCTAGAGAAGTCCTCCTTAAAACCGCTAAGAAAGCTGGAGTATTTGGGCCTGATCATAGACACAGCCCAAAAAAGGGTGTTCTTGCCTTCGGCAAAGATCAGCTCCATACGAGAGCTGGTGTGGATGGTCAGGTCAAAAAGAAATCAATTCGCCTTTGCATGAGGTTGTTAGGAAAGATGGTAGCTTCATTCAAAGCAGTTCCCTATGCCCAGTTCCATTCAAGACTGTTGCAAAACAGTATCCTGTCTGCTTGGAACAGATGATCCAAGCTTTGGACTTGCCAATGCGGCTGTCCCCAAGATTGTCCAGGAGAAGGGATCCACTCGCATGCGGAACAGATGCGCTGGTAACCCTGTGGGATCAATTCTCACTGATCTATGCATTCCCCCCTATTCAGTTGCTGCTACAATTTCTTTGCAGGATCAAGCTGGAAAGAAAGCGGTAATTCTGGTGGCACCAGCATGGCCCAGAAGGTCATGGTACGCAGAAATCGTAAAGATGGCAGTGAAGGGTCCATGGCCCTCCCACTAAGGCCAGACCTGCTCTCACAGGGGCCGATATTCCATCCTACTTTATGAACGCTAAATTTAACGGCCTGGCTATTGAAACCCACATTCTGAAGAAATGTGGGCTTTCTGGGTCAGTTATCTCTACTTTGATTAATGCAAAGAAACCAGCTTCCAGAACTTTATATTATAGAGTTTGGAAGGCTTATGTTCCCTGGTGTGAATCCAAGGGTTGGCACCCTCGGAGATATATCATTGGCAGAATTCTTGCCTTTCTACAATTAGGCATAAAGATGAAGTTGGCCCTGAGTACTATTAAGGGTCAAGTCTCAGCCTTATCGATTTTATTTCAAGGACCGCTTGCTACGCATTCTATAGTCCGGGGTTTTATGCAAGGGGTGATGGTCCGCCAGTTAAATCACCTTTGAGCCCTTGGGACTTAAATTTAGTTTTTGTCAGCGTTACAAAAACAGCCATTTGAACCGATACAGCATATTTCCTTAGTCCTTCTGACTAGGAAGCTAATATTTTTGGTTGCTATATCCTCAGCAAGGAGGGTTTCAGAATTGGCTGCTCTTTCTTGTAAAGAACCATATTTGATTATTCAAATATTATATAGTGGTGTTATGCCCTTGTCCAGGCTTTTTGCCAAAAGTAGTTTCAGGTTTTCACCTGAACCAAGATATTGTCCTGCCATCGTTTTTTCCAAAACCAAAGAAAAGTCACTACATTGTCTTGATGTGGTGAGAGCAGTAAAAATCTATTTAAAGACAACTGCTCAGATTCGTAAGACTGATGTCTTATTTATTCTGCCAGAGGGTCCTAAGAAAGGACAGGCAGTGTCGAAATCCACTGTTGCTAAGTGGATTCGACAAGTGATAATTCAAGCTTATGATTTAAAGGGTACAATTCCCCTGTTTCAAGTTAAGGTGCACTCTACCAGGTCGGTTAGTGCTTCTTGGGCAGTGCATCACCAGGCCTCCATGGTTCTGATCTGCAAGGCTTGGTCTTCAGTGCATACTTGGTCTTAAGTGCATACATTCACAAAATTTTATCACGTGGACGTAAGGAGGAATGAGGATATCGCCTTCGGGTCCAGTGTGTTGCAGACAGCAGTATAAGTCCTCGGATTTGGGGGTGCCCTACTGGTTGTGTCTCCCTCCCCTCAAGTAGCATTGCTATGGGACGTCCCATTAAATAATTACTTAAGGCTCTATGTCCCATGATGTACGATAAAGAAAATAGGATTTTATAACAGCTTACTTGTAAAATCCTTTTCTTGGAGTACATCATGGGACACAGATGTCCCGCCACTCTTTTATGGGGTTTAAGTATATTGCTTGGCTACAAAAACTGAGGTACTCCTGGAAGGAGGAGGGGTTATATAGGGGAGTGAACTTCCTGTATTGGGTATACCAGTGTCAACACCTGAAGGTGGCCCATAACCCATTAAGGAATTACTTAAGGCTCCGTGTCCCATGATGTACTCCAAGAAAAAGATTTTACAGGTAAGCTGTTATAAAAATCCTATTTTTACATGTCACCAGTTGTGATAGGACACAGCAGATTACATGGGTAAAGAGCCGCGTCATAGGCTCTTTACCGAGATCAGGGTCATGCCGTGTCCTAGGAACATGGTGCGTGGCAGCGGGCATCCTGGGGCGCCGTCGTATGATGTCCCAGAATGAGAGAGCATCCTGCCTGCTGTCATTTTGCTATATGTCGGGCAAGAAGGGGTTAAAGTGACATGGACACTTTCTACCAGATGTACTCTCGCCTGGGTTATATGAACATAGAAGGTCCCTAAATGCTTCCGTCCCCCAATGTGAACTCATTAGAACATTCCCAGATCAATGGATTTCCTAGATGTTTCTTAGTACCTCCCATGTACAGTACCTGACCGCGAGATTGTGTTTCCAGCGTGAACCCATCGCGCTGGTTCTTGGCGACAGGGTACTGTGCATGTCACGCTGGCTCACTCATCGGGAAAGAAACTTTTTTTCCTTTCGCGATGAGCGACAGGCAGTGCTGACAGCTGTCTGGTATGAATCCTGAGGGGGAACGCCGCGCCAAATTTTAAATGAAAAAAAAATGGCGTGGGTTCCCCCCCAGGGGCATACCAGGCCCTTTAGGTCTGGTATGGATTGTAAGGGGAACCCCCTACGCCAAAAAATCGGCGTGGGGGTCCCCCCAAAATCCATACCAGACCCTTATCTGAGCATGCAGCCCGGCTGGTCAGGAAAGGGGGTGGGGACGAGCAAGCGCCCCCCCCCCCCCCCGAACCGTACCAGGCCACATGCCATCAACATGGGGGGGTTTGTGCCTTAGGTAGGGACCCCAAAGCACCTTGCCCCATGTTGATGAGGACAAGGGCCTCTTCCCGACAACCCTGGCCGTTGGTTGTTGGGGTCTGCGGGCGGGGGGCTTATCGGAATCCGGGAGCCCCCTTTAATAAGGGGGCCCCCAGATTCTGGCCCTCACCCTATGTGAATGAGTATGGGGTACCCATTCACCTAGGAAAATAAAGTGTTAATAAAAAAAACACACCACACAGGTTTTAAAAGAAATTTATTAGGCAGCTCGGGGGGGGGGTCCCTTCCAACTTCGGGGGTCTTCTTCCAACTTCTTCTCCCGGTGTTCCGCCTCTTTTCCCAGGCCCCTCCGCTATCTTTTTCCAGCTCTCTTGCTAGCGGGGGTCCGGTCTGCTGCACTGTCTGGTTCTTCTCCCGTATCTTCTGCCGGACTCCCCCCGCTATCGTCTTTCAGCTCTATATTGCTAGCGGGGGGACCCGGTCTGCTGCGCTGTCTTGTCCCCTCTTCTCCTCTTCTGATGTTGACATGACGCCCCCTTATGACTCTGGCGTCATAAGGGGGCGTGACCCCAGAGTCCCTGTGCATGCTGGGACTGTGACGTCACAAGGGGGCGGGGTCACCGCCTATATAAATGGCTCCGCAGCTCGGACACACCATTACAGCAGGAGAGAGCGTCGTGTCAAAATCAGAAGAGAAGAGGAGGAGAGAAGGGGGGACAAGACAGTGCAGCAGACCGGGTCCCCCGCTAGCAAAAGAGCTGGAAGAAGATAGCGGGGGAGTCCGGCAGAAGATACAGGAGAAGAACCGGACAGCGGCAGCAGATCGGGCCCCCGCTAGCAAGAGAGCTGGAAAAAGATAGCGGAGGGGCCCGGGAGAAGAGGCGGAACACCGGGAGAGGAAGTTGGAAGAAGACCCCGGAAGTCAGAAGAGACCCCCCCCCCCGAGCTGCCTAATAAATTTCTATTAAAACCTGTGTGGTGTGTTTTTTTTTATTTTTTTTATTAACACTTTATTTTCCTAGGTGAATGGGTAGGGGTACCATGTACCCCATACTTATTCACATAGGGTGGGGGGCCGGATGTGGGGGCCCCCGGATTCCGATAAGCCCCCCGCCCGCAGACCCTGACAACCAACGGGCAGGGTTGTCGGGAAGAGGCCCTTGTCCTCATCAACATGGGGGCAAGGTGCTTTAGGATGGGGGGCCCCGCAGGGCGCCCCCCTCTCCAAGGCACAAACCCCCCCCATGTTGAGGGCATGCAGCGTGGTACGGTTCAGGGGGGGTGCTCGCTCATCCACACCCCCTTTCCTGACCGGCCGGGCTGCATGCTCGGATAAGGGTCTGGTATGGATTTTGGGGGGACCCCCACGCCGATTTTTCGGCGTAGGGGGTTCCCCTTACAATCCATACCAGACCTAAGGGCCTGGTATGCCCCGGGGGGGAACCCACGCCGTTCTTTTAATTTAAAATTTGGCACGGCGTTCCCCCTCAGGATTCATACCAGACAGCTGTCAGCACTGCCTGTCGCTCATCACGAAAGGTAAAAAAAAGTTTTCCTTTCCCGATGAGTGAGCCATCTCGGCGCTGGCTCCCGCGACGGGTCTCGTAGGTGTCAAATCTCGCCGAGAAAAGGGGCGAGATTGACACAATATCGCGGTCACCTACTGTACTCCTCTGGATAGCTAGTATATTAATAGGCCTTAAAGCTGCCACATCCCAATTATAATGTACCTAAAAAACTACATGGAGTATACACCACTATCTATGGTGGAATTTTAAAGGCAGTACTACAAATACAGTTTAAAACAGTTTTTATTACAAAATTACTTTGAGACATTAATTAAAAGACAACCATTTTAAAAGAATACAACAAAGGGGGAGCTGCGCTAACCTAATTAGTCTATGAGGCGATATTCCATACACTCACAAAATATATGGATAATATACCACAATCAGTGAAATTGTGATTAAAAATAAATAAATATTCTCTAAATATGGGTACAAAACAACAATATACCAATGGAAAACCTTCAGTGAAACAGCTGATGTGACTAAATGACAACGTCCATGTGTAATGATAGTGATCATAAAAAAATCAATCGTAAATCACAAAGTTAAATCCAAAAAATAATAAACAAAGTCCGTGCAAAGTGACTGGTGACTCTTCTACAGTGACATAAACCAGGATATCCCAAGAAATGTGACAGATAAGAAATGCCTTCATCAAAGCAAACACTGCCGCTTACCGGAACACAGTGGTCCCTTATTACAGGGGACCACACTAGGCAGATGGCTATTACCCCAGCCTGGGATCTCTGTGATATACACTGAACTCCTTGGCCTACAATCCTACAAAAGCTTACAATCAAAGCTGTGTCTCTGGCATTATAAATCCAAACAAAAGCTCATCTGTTCAGGTTGTGGCTTCCGATCAGAGATTGGGAACACACAGGTGTTGTGCTAATAATGCACCCAGCATAACAGCTGGAGGGAACAGCCAGGAATAGAAGCACAAGACACACAGAGGGTGTTAACAAGCTTTGATTGGAAGATTTTAGGGGGAAGAATTCTTTGTGTTGCCTCCACGTAAGGGTGTTCTGTGATGGAATGCAAAAAGGTCCCCACAAATAGCCACTGAAGAAGAGAAAAGGTATTCTATTATCAGGCCTGATATGACCCATATGAGGACCATCGCTACTGAGCCCGAGGAGTTCAGTGTATATCGTAGAGATCCCGGGCTGGGGTAATAGCCATCTGCCTAGTGTGGTCCCCTGTAATAAGGGACCACTGTGTTCCGGTAAGCGGCAGTGTTTGCTGTGGTGGAGGCATTTCCTATCTCACATTTATTGGGATGTCCTGGTTTATGTCACTGTAGAAGAGTCACCAGTCACTTTGCACAGACTTTGTTTATTATTTTTTGGATTTAACTTTGATCTACGATTGATTTTTTTTTTTTTTTTTTTTTTTAGGTGTCAATATTTACCTCATTTATATTATTACTACATTTTTTAGATACTGTTCTCCTTTTTCACTGAAGGTTTTCCTTTGGTACATTGTTGTTTTGTACCCATATTTATAGAATATTTATTTATTTTTAATCACAATTTCAGTTGTTGTGGTATATTATCCGTATATATTGTGAGTGTATGGAATATCGCCTCATAGACTAATTAAGTTAGCGCAGCTCCCCCCTTGTTTTATTTCTGTTTGGTGTTTTATAACAATTTGAGTTGCAGCTTAGGTAATTTTAGTTAAATAGGGCAGTTTTTTCTTTTACCATTTTAAAAGAATACGCCAACCATACACAAACCTTTCCCCAGATAACTGGGTTTGGTATTCAAAACAGATTGTGCACAATTCTGTTCATTGTTGAAATCAGCAGTTCAAGGGCCACACCCTTGGGGAGAGAAAAGGCACCGGGGAAAACGGAGACTGCACTCAAAAAAGGTATTACAGCACATAAGTACTCTTTATGTCATATCTATCAAGTTCATAGTGTAGCTTGTGTTTATGTTGATTTAGTCTAACCTTCCGATATTGAGGATCAGTTTAGAAAATCATGGTTGCTAGGGTCCTCCTTTTTTAAACGGCAGTGATATGGTTCCCCATGAATTCCTCTCGATACCTCAACTCAGCTGCACATAGAGAATGAGAAACCACCATACATAGTGCTTTTATCCTTTTAAAACAATTTATTGCTTCTAAAAACCTTCAGACACACACTCACATTTAACAGGTGCGGAAGTGCACCAAAAGATAACAGCATGTACAGCATGTCCCACAGCAGTAATGGTTAGCTTTCCTGAGGATATAGTTACCAAGCTAACTCATATGCAGAGCACCGTGACGTCATCCAGACCCTCCCTTACGCGTTACATCACAGGGTCACGTGGCTTTATCAGGGAGATGCAGTGCATCTGGAAAGTATTCACAGCGCTTCACTTTTTCCAAACTTTGTTATGTTCGCTTTATTCCAAAATGAATTAAATTCATTTTTTTCTTCAAAATTCTATAAACAATACCCCATGATGACAACGTGAAATAAGTTTGTTTGAAATCTTTGCAAAATTATTAATAATAAGTAACGAAAAAAAAATCACATGTACATAAGTATTGAGAGTCCTTTAGGTGCCTTTTGGCAAACTCCAGGCGGAGCTTTTACTGGGAAGTGGCTTCTGTCTGGCCACTCTACCATACAGGCCTGATTGGTGGAGTGCTGCAGAGATGGTTGTTCTTCTGGAAGGTTCTCCTCTCTCCACAGAGAAAAGCTGGAGCACTGTCATAGTGACCACCAGGTTCTTGGTCACCTCTCTGACTGAGGCCCTTCTCCCGATGCTCAGTTTGGCCAGCCGGCTCTCTCTAGGAAAAGTTCTGCAGAAATGTTTCTGTACCCTTCTGTGCCTCAATACAATCCTGTCTCGGAGGTCCACAGACAATTCCTTGGACTTTGTGGCTTGCTTTGTGCTCTGACATGCACTGTTAACTGTGAGACCTTATATAGACAGGTGTGTGCCTTTCAAAAACATGTTCAATCAACTGATTTTACAACAGGTGGACTCCAATCAAGTTGTAGAAACATCTCAAGTATGATCAGTGAAAACAGGATGGACCTGAGCTCATATTTGAGTGTCATGGCAAAGGCTGTGAATAGTTGCAGTATGTACATGTGATTTTTTATTTATTTTTTTTAAATAAATTTGCAGATTTCAAACAAACATCTTTCACATGGTCATTATGGGGTTTTGTTTGTAGAATTTTGAGGAAAATATTGAATTTAATCAATTTTGGAATAAGGCTGTAACATAACAAAATGTGGGAAAAGTGAAGCGATGTGAATACTTTCCGGATGCACTGTATGTGTTAAATGTGAGTGTATGTATGGAGGTTTTTAGAAATAATAATTTGTTTTAAAGGATAAAGCACTATGTATGGTAGTTTCTCTTTCTCTGTGTGGTTGAGTGGAGGTATCGAGAGGAGTTATACTTCTACATGAAGGTACTAAGAAGCATCTAGGAAATCCATTGATCCAGGAATGTCCCACTGAGTCCACATTGGGGGATGCAAGCGTTTAGTGATCTTACTTAGTTTTATAGTCATATATCCTAGGTGAGAGTACATCTGGTACATCAGGGTGTCCATGTCACTTTAAGAATCATTGGCACTGAGTGGTGTATTACACATAACAAGTGACTGAAGAGGAATTTGACTATAACAGCATTGTGAACTGTGATGTCCATATATTATTTGATTGCACACTGTGATTTTGGGACTGTTTGGGACTATTTTTATGTATACATTTTTTATGTATAATATTATTCAATATATTGCACAGTATAAGGTTTCAAATTGTGAAGCCCGACACTAGTTGTATATAATATTTTATAGCACATATGTGAGAGTGTTAGGTGTGGGCAATTTACAACTTAGTGATATTAATATGTACATAGTGGCTCACAAGGCTTTTAGCTTAAAACCATTTGATGTGTTTATTGGGTGACTGCAAGCATACAGTGACATTTTGTTGCAAACACTCAAATTTCAGATCACCTTTAACATGATGATGTCATTGCAAAAGTAATTTTCAGCCTTTTTACATCTGAGGTTTCATAAATCGCAATACCCGGTGTTCTTTTGGTGAAGGTCTTTGTTCAGGCATGTCCTGTTTTAGGATGACAAGGCTCGTTCCCTCTCTCCCAATTGTCATGACACATAAGCATCTGATAGAGACTACTAGTGTCTTTTTCAAAAAACCCTATGCATGCATGTTTCATGCATCGTCACAAAACCCACCCTGAGGAATGCCAGGCAGCCATCACCAATGTGCATACATATAAACAGGAAGTAGGTGCAAGGATACTTCAGGAGATGGGTTTGTTTTTTTGTTCTGGGCAGAGTGGAGGAAGCTTAGAAATACTTGTTAGGGTAACACTTGTTTGTACCCCTACTGAGGAAAGATCTCTTCACTTCCCATTGAGGCTGAGACCCACTTTATCCTTGTACTGCTGATTTCTTATACTCCTAGTCCAGGGTTCTCCAAACTTTCTAAAGCAAGGGTCAGTTTACTGTCCTTCAGACTTTAGGGGGGCCGGACTGTGCCCAGTGGGAGTAAACAATGGCTCATCTTTGGTATTGGGGGGATATACAGTTGGTGTGGTTGGGAGGAATAGTGCCCAATTTTTTTAGTGGAATGAATTATGCCCCATTGTTGGTGTCAGTGGAAGGAATAGTGCCACATTGTTGGTGTCAGTGACAGGAAGTATGCCTCAAGGGCCGGATAAAGGCAAGCAAAGGGCCGCAGTTTGGGGACCACTGCTATAGTCTATGGGTTTATAGTATTTTCTGTGCATCAGTTGTTATAAAGTGTCTTTTTCAGATCAATGGATAAACCCTGCCCAAATCTTCACAAGTTATGTTTAAAGAGCATTTATGGACTGACCTCTTTCTGTTGAAAAATGCCCTTGGAGCTGTTAAGTTATCTATATTTATTTTTAAAGAGCAGATTAAGGTTCATGGGGTTTGTTAACCCACATTACACGGTGCAGCTTTAATAGATACAAATTGCTTTATGTAGTCTTGCTGCTCTTAGGACTAAATGTATTATTGGTTGCTTTGTCGATAAAGCAAGGTTGTGCTCAGCCCTGACCTTTTATGGACGTTCCTCAATGAAAGCTCTGTTTAATGAATTACCACAGTAAAAAGACAAATTGCTGCTGTGTGAAGTTTTAATTAGGACTTTTAAATGGAGAAATTTAAAATGTCAGAGGAAATAATTTGTTGTGTAAAGAATAGAACAGTGTTAAGAAGCAAGGCGGTAATCTCCACTGTACAGATGAAATGAAGGACAAATCTGATAGTGTTCTGGGGTGTCTGGTAATGAACTGAAAGAAATATATAATATATCTGTGAAGAGGTTGTAGGATTAGAACAGAAGACTATAAATATGGTGAAGGGACAACCTATAAAAAGCAGATTTTTGTGTAATATTATTGGCTAATAATAAGATACATTTGGACTAGGAATGAGGCAGTCACCTCAGTAGAAACTGCCCCCCCCCTTTTTTTTTTTTTTTTTTTTTTTTTAGAAATTTGGTTATCCCTTATGAAGTAAGGGGAATGGTGGAAAAGTCTGGCTCAATATCCTATTGAAATACTTATACATGTTGTAAGGTGGGCAGGCTGAACTGGTATTATCAGTGGCAAATCATGCACAAGACGGGGACACCCAGGTACAGTCCAAGCAGGTTCGTTCTGCACTCTTATTCAGCAAGGTACTAAAGAAAAAGAAAACCAGTGCAGGAAAGATTTGTACAGTGAGTCCATGGTATAAAACGAAACCTCTGCTTCTCAAAGTCGCAAACTAAACTCAGGTTCATTCCTGACTGGCAAAGTGCTCTCTAATGGGCTGCTCAAACAGGCCACTCTGGTAAGCTTTTAGCATTCTACCAGGAGACAGTCTTTCCACCTAGCAGCGGACTCCCACAGCTGAGAGAGTAAAAGAGAGCTATTGTGTTCTGACATGGGGGCGGCCCCCCGCCTGATTGGGAGCTGGTCGGCTGCTGGTTTTCCAGCATGCTTGTCCTACAGAAGCCAGCCAAACGGGTGGCTTCTGTTGGACTGGCTGGCATACACACAACATGTACATACACATGTCGGCCAGTTCTTTTTGAACTGGCCGATGTTGGCCGGTGTGTATGGGGATTCAGTGATCGCAGTGCACACGGTTCAAACTAACGTGCACTGCTCGGTTCAAGCAAACGCAAGTTACGGGGGAAAAGGAAATGTTTGGGTGTTCACAGGGGACATTAGAAGGATACAGAAAAACACAGGAAGAGTAACAGTTTCATGAAAAATAGATTACAGAAATATTGAAGTGGGGGTTCACCCACACCGCCAAAAAAATATTAAAAGCCAGCAGCTACAAATACTGCAGCTGCTGACTTTTAATACATGGCCACTTACCTGTCCCAGGGTCCAGCGATGTCGGCAGGGGACGCCGAGAACCCGCTCGGTTCTCGGCAGCTGCTGCCGCCAACCTAGGCGTTGCGGCTTCACTTCCCGTTTCCCTACTGCGCTTGCGCGTGTCGCGCTGCGCCTCCCAAGTGGTCCCCGCTCTCTCCTGGGAGCTGTGTGTTCCCAGGAGACAGTGCGGTGGGGACGGGAAGAGGCGTAGACTCCCATGGGAGTCTATGCCGGAAGTGGGTGCAAATACCTGTCTTAGACAGGTATCTGCACCCCCCCTCCCCCCTGAAAGGTGCCAAATGTGACACCGGAGGGGGGGAGGGTTCCGAAAAGCGGAAGTTCCATTTATTGTGTGGAACTCCGCTTTAAGTAGTGAACATGTATAGACTTTTTCAAACAATAAAGAAATTGTTTAGTGCCATTATAAATGGGGGAAAAAAAAACTAAAAGCAACCACCCGTCGCCCCTTTGCACACACTAATGCAATTGGTGTGTAGGGCACGTGCATTTATGTAAACCGTAATTGCACAACACTTATTGGGTATCGCATCAAGGTGAGCGCAACTATTCTAGGGCTATCATTTTGCTCTTATCTCTAAGCTGATGATCTGTAAAGACTTTTAGGCTCCGTTCACATATATGCAAATCGCATGTGTTTTGAACCGCATCCGATTTGCATTACATGTGAACTGGCAGCCTTTTCAAGGCAGCCAGTTCACACATGTGCGGGGCGGCCGCGGTTTTAAAAAGAGTCCTGTGTGTTTTTCAGTCTGGTTCAGGTGTGCTTTCAGGTAAAAATTTGCACCTGAACCGGTGAACGGAACCACACCAGACTCCCACGTTGAAACTGCGGCTGCATACATGTGAACCCAGCCTTTAACCACTTAGCAACCGGCCCATAGCCAAATGACGGCTACAGGGCGGTTGCTTAAGCACGGGAAGGCATACTATGACGTCCTCCCAGAATCCCGCTCTCGCGCGCCCGGCGCATCACGGTAAATGGCCGCTGATTGTAAACAAACCGACGTCTTGTCATGACGTCAGTTCCTCCCTCCCCTCTGTGTACCGATCGGTACAGAGGGGGAGGGATTGGATGGCAGCAGCGCTGTGGGCTGGATGTGTAGTGCCCACAGTGCTGCTCTGTGACAAATGCAGTCACATCCATGCTCCGCAATACCCTGCACTACTGTGCCATACTCTGCAATACCCTGCCATACTCTGCAATACCCTGCCATACTCTGCAATACCCTGCCATACTCTGCAATACCCTGCCATACTCTGCAATACCGTGCCATACTCTGCATTACCCTGCCATACTCTGCATTACCCTGCCATACTCTGCATTACCCTGCCATACTCTGCATTACCCTGCCATACTCTGCATTAACATGCTAAACTCTGAAATACCCAGCCATGCTCTGTCATACCCAGCCATGCTCTGTCATACCCAGCCATGCTCTGTCATACCCAGCCATGCTCTGTCATACCCAGCCATGCTCTGTCATACCCTGCCATGCTCTGTCATACCCTGCCATGCTCAGCCATGCTCAGCCATGCGCAGCCTTGCTCAGCCATGCTCAGCCGTACTCAGCTGTACTCGACCTCTGTATGTGGCCTGGCTGTGGAAGTCTCACACATGTGGTATCGCCGTACTCAGGAGGAGTAGGAGAATCTATTTTAGGGTGTCATTTTTGGTATGTACATGCTATGTGTTAGAAATATTGTATAAATGGACACCTTTTGTGTTTAAAAAAAAAAAAAAGCGTTTTAACCACTTCCTGCCTGCCGGCCGTCATATGACATCCTTGACTTTGTACGGGGATATCTGAATGATGCCTGCAGCTACAGGCATCATTCAGATATCGGCTTTTTCAGCCAGCGATTCCCTACACCATAAGAACGATCATAGCGGGTGTTCCACTGCTTGATCGTTCTTACGGGAGGCGAGAGGGGACTTCCCCCCCCTCCTGCCGCCCTCCGGTGCTTCTACCGACTCACCGCTTCGATCGAAGCCAGGGTCGTTCTTTTTTTTTTTTTTTCATTATTTCAGGCTTCCCAGCCTAGAGGTGAGATGTGGGGTCATGCCATATTCCTATTACAAGGGATGTTTACATTCCTTGTAATAGGAATAAAAGTGATAAAATTTTTTTTATTTTTTGGAAAAAAGCGGCAAACTAAAATAAAGTAAAATGAACAATTAAAAAAAATAATAAAATTTTAAAGCGCCCCTGTCCCCGTGTGCTCACATGCAGAAGCAAACACATACGTAAGTCCCGCCCTCATATGAAAACGGTGTTAAAACCACGCATGTGAGTTATCGCTGCGATCGGTAGAGCGAGAGCAATAGTTTTGGCCTTAGACCTCCTCTAACTCAAAACGTGTAACCAGTAAAAATTTTTTAAAGCGTTGCCTATGGGGATTTTTTAGTAGCGAAGCTTGGCGCCATTCCACGAGCGTGTGCAATTTTGAAGGGTGACATGTTGGGTATCTATTTACTTGGCATGACTTCATCTTTCACATTATGCAAAAACATTGGGCTAACTTTACTGTTTTTTTTTTTTTTTTTTTTTTTAAAGCACAAAACTTTTTTTTTTCCCCCTAAAAAAACGGGTTCAAAAAGTTGCTGCGCAAATACCGTGTAATTTTCTAGCAAATAAATTATGATTTTTACATGTATTAGAGAAATGTCAGAATTGGCCTGGGTGCTCCAGAACGCCTGAAGGTTCTCCCCTGCATGTTGGGCCTCTGTATGTGGCCACGCTGTGTAAAAGTCTCACACATGTGGTATCGCCATTCTTGGGAGTAATGGCAGAATGTGTTTTGGGGTGTAATTTGTGGTATGTATATGCTGTGTGGGAGAGCGCAGGAGTGACGTCATCACAATGGGCCAATCAGGCGAACCCGGAAGGAAGACCGGATGAAGATGAAAGCGCTTGTCAGTGGTGACAGTGTGGCGCTGGAGGGCTTCATTGTAAGGTATTTCATAATGTGCTTGTATGCGATGCATACAAGCACATTATTCCTTTTACCTTGCAGGGTTTAAAGAAAAAAAAAAAGGAAAAATTGGTGTAGTTTACTACCGCTTTAAGACACGTTTGGTATCTATTTACTGGACGCAACCTCATCTTTTTATGTTTAACCAAAAAATTGGGTATTATATTTTTTGTGTGCACTGAAATTCTTTTTAATGTATTTTTCCTGAAAATTTTGAGTTGATGAACTATTTCTCAAATATTGTGCAACATGAAACATTGCAACTGCCACCATTTTATTCTACAGGGCCTCTGCTTTCAGAAAGTATATAAATGCTTTGGGGATTTGTTTTTTTCCTTTTTTGAAGTAATTTTTAAGCAAAAATGCAGTTTCACACTAAAAAAAAAAAAATTGCTCCGGTAGGGAAGTGGTTAAGATCTGAGAAAGGAACAAAGTTTGTTTCCACCATAGCAGACAGAAACCGTGGAGCCACTCGCCATGTTTCGGAAAGAAGCCTAGGTGACACAAAGACACCTTCTACAATTCTGCCAGACAGTGCCTCGCAATATGAATGGTTATACAGGGATCCTGCTGGAGCTTAGAGTGCAGCATGGTGACAAATCCAGAAATAATTTTTGCGTACTATACAAGTTGTGTTTTTTTTTTTTTATGCATTCTTGTACACTATGGCAAAAAAATATTTTAATCCTTAAAATGCCTACAGGGAACATATTTATTTTCTTTAATCCAGGCATTTCTGTAGTGCACAAGTCCGCCACACTGTTGTTAATCTGGAGCACACTTTTTTGTAATGCGAGAACACCCTTCTTACCTCCTATCTGCTCTGTTCAGCAGGAGGTCCTTGAGCAGATCCCTTGCTGAATCGGAGCTGAACAGGACGCTGCCAAATCCAAAAAAAGTGTGATGTGTTAAATCAATACCATAATTACAAATTTATTCATGAAATATTTAAAAATACTTCAACATAGTCTATAATTCTAGACATAAATCCGAAGAAACTTGTGATCAAACAATAGTCCAATCAATCCCACTGTGACCGTGTCATCTGTGTTCAATTGACGGATAGAAAAGGTGCTCGTGCTCCTCTGAACAATTAAACAACGGCCAGACTTTTATCACAAGGGTGTTCCCGATATCATCACATGGACTTGAACTCACCACAGTGTTATGACATACTATTTCTAGATGGGTCATATTGTGCTTTTAGGGTCAACCCTCTTTGATGTACACCAGCCAAATGGTCCTTGTATCCAAACTCAAAATCTTCCCCTTACCATGTATCACCGCAATGAATAATCTTTTTGCTAAGCCAACACAGCAGACACAGAAAACTCCCGTTGGCAGATTCTGCCTCTGACAGGCAGAGCAGACAGAAGAAATCTGTAACAAGCAGACTGCATCCTGCCAGCCTGCCTGTCAGGACGGATTCGGGCAACAGGCCTTTTTTATTGTTCACATTATGTCTATAATTATGGACCATGCTTCAGTACTTTTATATATTTCATGAATAACCTGTAATTATGGTATTGATTTAACACATCACTTTTTTTGGGGCGGTTTGCCAGCGCGGTTTATTTACTCCGATATTTGTCGGTAAATGTGTGGTGAGCACATTTTAAACACATTTTAAAACTGCAGCAGTCACAACAGGTTTCACACGGTTTGCATTTCATTTTTTTTAGTTGGTTTTGTTTCAAAATTGTGTTCACAGGGTTACACATTTACAGTGGTGAAAATAGATATTTGACCCCCTGCAGATTTTGTAAGTTTGCCCACTTGCAAAGAAATAAAGGGTCTATAACTGTTATAAGTGTATTTTAAATTATAGAGACAGAATATCAACCAAAAATCCAGAAAAAAAAAACATGATACAAATGTTATAAATTGAGTTGCAGTTCAGTGGGTAAAATAAGTATTTTAATCCCCTACCAACCGACAAGATTTTTGGCTCCCACAAACTGGCTACAGTATGTGGTACACAGATTAGTCCTCTCAGTTTAAGAAGGTGCTCCTAACAACAACTCATTATGTGTATAAAAGACACCTGTCAACAGAATCTCTTCCAATCAAATCTCACCATCATGGGCAAGACCAAAGAGCTGTTAAAGGACATCAGACTTGCACAAGGCTGGAATGGGCTACAAGACCATCAGCAAGAAGCTTGGTGCAAAGGAGACAACTGTTGGAGTGATTATTCGCAAATGGAAGAAATGCAAAATAACCATCAATCGGTCTGGAGCTCCATGCAGGATTTTGCCACATGGGGTAAGAATGATCATGAGAAAAGTAAGGGATTGGCCCAGAACTGCAACGGGAGGAGCTTGTGAATGATCTCAAGGCAGTTGGGACCACAGTCACCAAACAAACCATTGGTAACACAATACGCCACCATGGATTGAAATCCTGCAATGCCCGCAAGGTCCCCCTCCTCAAAAAGGCACATATACAGGCCCGCCTGAAGTTTGTCAATGAACATCTAAATGATTCAGAGAAGGATTGGGAGGAAGTGCTGTGGTTAGATGCTGACTATGACCCTAATAACACCATCCCTACAGTCAAGCACAGAGGTGGAAACATGCTTTGGGGCTGCTTCTTTGCTAAAGGTACAGGCCGACTTTGCCGTTTTGAGGGGCCAATGGACGGGGCCATTTATTGTATTGTAAAATCTTGGATGAGAACCTTCTTTCCTTAGTGAGATCATTGAAGATGGGTCGTGGATGGGTCTTCCAGCATGACAATGACTCAAAACATTCCCGCCAAGGTCATGGAGTGGCCTAGCCAGTCCCCAGAACTTAATCCTATATAAAATGTATGTTGGGAGCTGAAACTTCGAGTTGCCAAGCATCAGCCAAGAAACCCTAATGTGGTTGTAAAGGCTAAAGGTTTTTTACCTTTATGCATTCTATGCATGAAGGTAAAAAACCTTCAGTGTGCAGCTCACCCCTCACGCCCCCTAATAATTACCTAAGCGCAATCTCGATCCAGCGACGTACATGAGCACCAAGGCTTTCCCGGGTCTCTCCCTTAGATTGGCTGAGATGCAGGAGCCATTGGCTCCTGCTGCTGTCAGTCAGTGGGCTGGGCTGCGCTCTCTGTGTCTTTATGGAGTGCCTCCACGGCAAGCGACTTGCTGTGAGGGCACTTGGCAGAGGGGGGCCCAAAACGCTGGCGGGGGATCCTAGAAGAGGAGGATTGGGGCTGGTCTCTGCACAGTGCACAGAGCAGGTAAGTATAACATGTTTGTTTTTGTTTTTTTAAATATTTTTTCCTTTACAATCACCTTAAGGATTTAGAGAAGATCTATAAAGTAGAGTGGACCAAAATCCCTCCTGAGAGGTGTGCAAACCTGGTAACCAACTACAAGAAACATCTTACCTCTGTGCTTGCCAGCAAGGGTTTCTCCACCAAGTACTAAGTCATGTTTTGCTAGGTGATTTAATACTTATTTTACTCACTGAACTGCAACTCCGTTTATAACATTTGTATCGTGGTATTTTCTGGATTTTTGGTTGATATTCTGTCTCTATCATTTAAAATACACCTATGATTATAGACCCTTCATTTCTTTGTAAGTGGGTAAACTGTTTTTTTTCTTTTTTTTTTTAGATCTGTGCCCATTCAGTTTGTGTCAACATTTACCTAGTGGACAGGGGTGGACCCATGACAGCTCCATGGGTGGCCGGATATAAACAGGCTTGTGTCCGTTCACATCAGGCTATCTTTTGATCTGTCACATTTAGGCCTGGAAAATGGAAAAGGATGCAGTCCTTTTTTTTTTTTTTTTTTTTCTGGGCCTGGGCAGACTCAAAAGCAGACGTGTGTAAGCGGACACAAGTCCATTTACATCAGCCTGCCCATGAAGCAGCATGGAGCTTCCAATCAAGTCTGCCTTAAACATGTACAGGCGTAAAGCCTGTGAGAAAGGGCCCTAAAGTAATACCAAGATGTTTCTCAAAGCCACCATTTGGGTTTAGACCCTGCCATGGCTGTGTGAATGTGATTTGGAATATAGGAAGCAAGCATGAACACAATGCTCACCATTCTTATCTTCACAATTGTTGTGGGAACCCTATCTTTACTTTGCTGAGAAGTTTGAGGGTTGTCTCCTTCCACTGGCCATTTGTGATCTTCCAGTACAGAGTTAAAGGAAGGGTTGGGCTATCCCTTAACTTTCTCAGCAAAAATAAAAGGTTTGTTTATTAGCATATCCAAGATCTCAAGTCTCCTGAAAATACTACCTTGCGTATCCACATTTATTACGTTTGCCACTTAAAAGAGCTTTAAGTAGAAGTACAGTATACATCAACAGACTTTGCAACTGAAATCTTAAATTCACAAGGAGTTGTATCAGTGAGTGCACATGTGCAACACATAAAATATAGTACCAAATTATTTGGACTATTAAGATATAAGCTTGTAATAAGTTAAAGCCAATCAAGGTTTCTTTTGTAATTCAATTTTTTATTCATCCTGTGAGCTTAATGAATGTAAGATCTTTAGAAAAGTGTTTTATTCTTGGCAAGTTCCATAATTTATGCCTGCAGTTTTTCACAAATTCATTGTGTATGTTTGTCTGTTCTATTCTTTTTCAGATAGATGCTACTGAAAATGAACCAAAGAGTTTTATTTTCATGAGCAAGGGTGCTATGACAAATCCAGACAAAATGTTAGTTTTGATCCACGGCAGTGGTGTAGTAAGGGCTGGACAGTGGGCACGAAGACTCATAATAAACGAGGACATAAACAGCGGAACACAAATCCCTTACATCAAAAGAGCAATGAAAGTAAGTGGCTTACAGCAGTATTCAATATATATCCAGAACATCTTAGCTGTGACATTTCTTTTTGTTTTTATAGAGCTACATAAATTAACATGGCTGTTGATGGATTTGTTGCTATGTAGAACAGTTTTCTTTTATTTGAACTCCTTCCAGTTTATGTTGAAAATATATGAGACAGGAGAGCCTGCCTGCCTGACAAAATATGTTTACTGTCATTTCCCAGGCAAAAGGCCATCTTAAACATAAGACAAGTTAAACTGCCTGGTTACAATAACGAAACACACAACTATTTTATTTGTTCTAAAAAATGTAACTATAATTGAAGCAGACATTTTAAAGGTGCATTAGCAGAGTGTAAAAGCGATATTTATCATACTTTGCACAGATGTGTTAAATTGTGCAACTTTTCTTTTCGTTCATAGCAGCCAATCAGAATCAAAGTTTCAAACTTGGACTACAGAAATGATAGTTGGAAACTTATATGGAAACCCAGATCTGATTTCTTAAAGCGGTTGCCCAGTCTCCTGTGAAAAAATAAAGTCAGCATCTACAAAACTGTAGCTGCTGATATTTGAAAAATGGCCACTCGCCTGTCCCAGGATCCAGCGGTTAGCTCACCCCAGTCCGTTTCGGTGCCGGCATCTTAACTGTGGGCACCTGGCTGTGACAGCTTGCGGCACTGCAAATGGTTGAATGGTTCCACAATCTTGTGGGACCTGTCACGTGTGGCTGAAGACTGCGGCGGGAGGGGAACTTCCTAGGCGGTCAGAGTAGAAGTGGGAGCGGGTACCTGTAAAAAAAAAAAAAATCTAATAGGACAGAGATGCTGGCTCATTTACATACATTTAAATCATGGTGCCTATGCAGTTTTTCGCTGTGTCACAAATCTAGTCCACAAATCAGCCCCATATTTCTGTCTTTCACTTTGACATGTTACAAAATAACATTGTTGTAATATTGCTGAGGAGGGCAGATTTAAACTTTCTGCTGCTTGCAGCCAAACAATTGCATAATTTTAGCCTAGGCAACAATACTTGCCTAAGGCTTAAAGTGTATCTCTATCCAAGTTGTGTTTTTTTTTTTTTTTTTTTTGGGGGGGGCGGGGGATAGAGTGGGGAAAGATTAGAATTCCTGTCAAATTTTACTGCCTTTGGCGAGATTCCTTTATTTCCTGTCTGATAAAAAGGTTTTCCCTAGGCAGGAGGTCTTTGTATCTTCTGTATTACTGACAGAAGTAAAAAATATATGTATTTTTTAAAGTGGTTGTAAAGGCTGAAGGTTTTTACCTTCATGTATTCTATACATAAAGGTAAAAAACCTTCAGCGTGCAGCTCCCCCCTCAGCCCCCCCACGATACTTACCCAAGCTTGATCTTGATCCAGTGATGTACACGAGACCATCTCAGGTCTCTCCCTCCTGATTGGCTGAGATGCAGGAGCCATTGGCTCCCACTGTTGTCAATCACAGCCAGTGAGGCAGGAGCAGGGGGAGCTGAACCATGCTCTCTGTGTCTTATGGGCTCAGAGAGCCGGCTCGGTAGCGACCGTGCATAAGTGCCACCCCAGCAAGTGGCTTGCTATGGGGGCACTCAGCAAGTGGGAGGGTCCCAGAGTGCCGGTGGGGGACCCAAGAAGAGGAGGATCGGGGCTGCTCTGTGAAAAATCACTGCACAGAGCAGATAAGTACCGTATTTATTGGCGTATAACACGCACATTCATTTTAAGAGGAAATTTTCAGGAAAAAAAACTTAAATTTTAAATAAGGGACTTTGAAGCAAAATAAGGATCAGTGCCCATCTGCAGCCTCACCATTGCCATCAATGCAACCTCATCAGTCCACATCAATGCAGCCTCACCATTGCCATCCATGCAGCAGCCTCACCATTGCCATCCATGCAGCAGCCTCACCATTGCCTTCAATGCAGCAGCCTCACCATTGCCTTCAATGCAGCAGCCTCACCATTGCCTTCAATGCAGCAGCCTCACCATTGCCATCAGTGCAGCCTGAACGATGCCCATCTGCAGCCTAGTAGGGACAGGGAGGGGGGCGGGATGAGCGCCAACAGATTACATACAGTGAGAATCTCTTATGATAGGCAGAAAAGTGGTCCAATGGCGGCCCAGGAGACGGGACTTCCTATTACAGAGGCTGCCAAGTAAACAGGGGATTCTCATTGTATGTAATCTGACGGCGCTCGTCCCGCCCCCCCCCCCCTCCCTGTCCCCTCCAAGGCAGCTAAAATTGAAGTATTGGCGTATAACATGCACACGCTATTTGCACCCAATTTTCATGGTGAAAAAGTGAGTGTTATACGCCAATAAATACAGTATATGTATGATATATTTTTTTTTAAAATAACATTTTCCTTTACAATCACTTTAAGTTAAGTAGAGGAATAGTAGAATCTCTGTCAGCTTTTTACTGGCTTTTGGTTGAAGATTTTACCCACTTCCTGTCTAGTAAAACTTTATTTTAGAGAGATTTCCCTTCACTTTCTGTTCTAATGGAACCCTGGATAGCAGTAAAATCTGACAAGAATTCTAACCTTTATCTATTCTATGCAGAACAAAAAAGGGATATTGGTATACATACAATTTAAGGATTTCTATTTACCATAAAAAAATGCTATTGTTCATTAACAGGATATGAAGATTGTGTTATTAGAGAAGTGTGCCTCATTCATAAAGACAGTTTTTTTTTTGGCACATACGCTAGGGACTGGCTACTGGGGAGTAAATAAACACACATTGTGGGCTAGATACTGACTGGTCATGCACTAGAGAATGGCCAATAAAGACTTAATGCACACTAGAGCTGCACGATTAATCATTAAAGTAATCGCAATCTCAATTCAACCCCCTCACGATCTTAATCCAGCATTTCCATGATTCATGTAAACGGTGCAGAGCAGTTCTGCTCACAGCTGTCAAAAAAAAAAGCAGCTGCTGAAAGCGAGATAAAAAGAAACCTTGTATCCATCTGTTCTTTTAGAGATCAAACCGATGAACTTGGTCTGTAAGAGATCAGTTTAACCACTTAAAGACTAGGCCTTTTTCTGACATTTGTTGCTTACAAATTAAAATCCGTATCTTTTTGTTAGAAAATTACTTAGAACACCCAAACATTATATATATATATATATATATATATATATATATATATATATATATATATATATATATATATATATATATATATATTTTTTTAACAGAGACCGTAGAGAATAAAATGGTGGTTAAATGCATTTTTTGGGGAAAAAATACACTTCAATGAATTAAAAAAAACCCCTAACCGTAAAGTTAGCCCAATTTTTTTGTATAATGTGAAAGATGTTATGCCGAGAATCGTGATCTTTATTCTAAAAATTCTTTTTAGAATTTATTCTAAAAATCGTGATTCTCATTTTATCCAGAAACGTGCAACTCTAATGCACACGCACAGAGGACTGGCAACTGAGGAGTGAATATGCGCACACACTGGGAACTGGCCACTTAGGGGTCAATTCACATACCGTGGGGATTTGCTACTGAATGCACATACACAGAGAACTGGCAACTGAGGATTTAACACTAATATGCTGGGAACTGATTACCAAAGAATTAATACGCATATTCATAGGGCTATTTGCTGAAAGTTAATGCATTTACCTTGGAGACTCGTTACTGAGGGGTAAATACATATAAATTGCTGGTATGAAAATAGACTGAGAAGTCCACTTTTGGTGCCTCGCTCAGCTTGTGTCTGCTAAAGGACGGGAGTAGCATATTTCAAAACTAAAAATCTAGGCATTTAATATTCCCAGGTACATTATGACCATTTATTTGTTCACCGTGATATAACCTGTTTTACTTGTGTACCTATTAAGAATAAACAGGTCTTTACCCTGTCAGATATATTGAAGAATCTTGTGTCACCTAATTCATATACAATTCAGAGTCCACCAAGGCAGCTTAGAGAAAGTGACTCCCAAGTACAAATGAAGTATCACTTGACATTTCATAAATGGCATGCTTGTGCTTGGCCTTGCCTCCTTGCCAAAATTTTAACACAACTGGTGTAACCTTTCGCACATTAGGCAGAAATGTATGAGCTTTTATTGTTCCCCACAGGAGGGGGGAAGATCATCTCGTACATGATTAAGAAGCAACTTAATTAAAACTTGTGAATTAAATTGGTCAGTAATCCATAAATCTTGGGTTGCTGGGTGGGGGAAGAGATTTAAATTGTATACAATTACTCTGTGTGTAAGAAAAAATGATAAAAAAAATTAAAAAAAGGAAAAATAAAAATTTGGTATTTGTAATTCAAGCAAAGGAAAGGTATAACTTCTGGAATGTAAATACTGTTAAAGCTGTAAAAGAATTATAATTTTTTGTTTTAATGTTCTTTAAGTAAAGGACCAAATGGAATCCATTTATGTGGCTTTACATCTCTACATCTGACTTTCCATTGTGAACATTTCTGTTAATTGCGTATGCGAAATTATAAGCTTTTATACAGTAGGGCCTGTGGAAGGATGTCTAAGTAATTTTTAAAAAAAGGATAAAAAAATCAGAGGTTAAAAGCTTATTTTTACAAAACTGACAGGTTTTATAAGCCCACACCAGCCCCCATCCCAGAGAGGGAAAACAATAAGTCTGACAGCTCCAGTGTTCAGCAAGAGGCTGTTAACGACAGTTTATTCCTTTATGATTTCAACTCTTGACAGTAGACATGCCAAGTTCTTGCATCGTGGCAGATGTATCATTACCTTGTGGCCCTGTCATGACTGAGCAGGCAGAGAAAGCCCACTTTCAGTTTTGAAAATCCAATTACTCATTTGAAGTGTAAGCTCCTCTCCTTATTCCGGATGAAGGGAGGAAGAAAATCTTTCTATGATCACTCTTTTGGATTTTCAGTGTCTTCTCTCTTCTTTGCTGTCTGGTTTCATGAGTACACAGGGGAATATTTGGGAATATATTATTGCTTCGGAACTTGGAAAAACGAAGTGCGATGCGGTTGAAGAGGTCACGGAGCTCTACAGTGAGAGCACATAGCAATCTTTAAATAAGTCTTGCACACCTTATCCAACATTTATGCTGATCTATCTTGTAATATCTACTTCAAATATATGTGTTAAAAAAGAAATAAGGATGAATAATTAAATCTATCTGGACCGCAAAAAATAAGATTCTGCCAGACTAAAACGGACTTAACATTTCTCCATTACACGCATCTGATGTTCCATTCACTATGCTGGATGCCTTGCTGCAGCTCCAGGGAGCTCCTGGAGAAAGAGGTGTGGGTTTCTGAAACGTCAAAAGCCTTGGGGTTTGTATCTGACCAGAATATCAATAGATGTTAAGATACGTTAAAATTAATAAAGGGAGAAAAGTTAACCGTTATCATAGAGAGAAGTATTTACTTGAAAAGTAGAACTATGTTACGTGCTCTTATGCATCTCTCAAGAAAGCATTTCAGTTTATTCCAATACACTACCAAACACCCTAAGAAAAAGTATCATTGTGTTAATTTTATATACTTAAATGGTTAAGGTTACTGCTATACATCTGTTAATAGAAGTTATTTGCCCTTACAGTACAAAAGACGGTGTATGGTGAGGCATTTCATATTTTGCCATTTTTTTAATCATTCTTCTCCTCTGGGCTCTGTATGGGTTTTCTTTCTCCTCACTTCCATGTTCCACTAGCTTTGCTGGGACACTGGGTGCCATTGGCTCCTGCTGCTGTCAATCGAAGCCAGTGAAGAGGCAGTGGGGGGCGGGGCTGGGTCCCGCTGTCTGTGTCAGTGGATGGGGCTTGGGAGCGAGCACACACAAGTCCGCTTCCCATGGGGGCACTGGACAGAGAGAAGGGGCCAGGAGTACCAGCGGGAGATCCGAGAAGAGGAGGATCGAGAGATGTTTGTTATTTAAAAGGAAAAAAAAAACTACTGGGCACTTTTACCCCCTTCCTGCCCAGGCCAGTTTTTAGCTTTCAGCCCTGTCATACTTTGAATGACAATTGCGTGGTCACACAACGCTGTGCCCAAAAGAAATAATTATCATTTTTTTTTTTACACAAATAGAGCTTTCTTTAGGTGGTATTTAATCACTGCTGGGTATTTTATTTTTTGCTAAAAAAAAAGTTTTTCTTAGTGTCTGTCAGTAAATTTTGTAAATAATATTTCTCCTTCACTGATGTGCTCTGATAAGGTGGCACTGATAGGCTGCACTGATGAGGTGGCACTAAAGGGCACTGAATAGGTGGCACTGATGAGGAGGCACTAATAGGTGGGACTGATGGGCACTGAAAGGCAGCAGTGACTGGCATCATTAAAGGGCACTGATTGGTGTCACTAATGAGCACTGATTGGTGTCACTGATGGGCACTGCTGGGGCTCTACTGTAATCAGGGCACTGATGATCAGTGCTCTGATTACCTGTATATGTCTCCCCTGCAAGGAGATGCTGCTGATCGGCTCTCCTCGCCTTACACTCTGTCAGTGTGAGCCGAGGAGTGCCGATAAACAGCACTTCCTTGTTTACATGTGACCGGCTGTGATTGGACATAGCCGATCACATGGATAAAGAGCCGTCATCGGCTCTACCGAGATCGTGGTCGCGCTGTGTCCCAGGAACCCCCCCCCCGCGGGCAAACAAGAGTGGCTGTCATTGCCGAACAAGAGTGGCTGTCATTTGACGTTGTCCCAGAACGAGAGCTCATCCCGCCCGTTGTCATTTTACTATACGGTGGACGGGAAGTGGTTGATTAAAACTGGAGAGTGCAAAATATGAAGTACCTCCCTGATTTTGGTTTTTTGGTTTTTTTAAAGCTTAATTGAACAAGCTTAAGTTAGAAACTGATTGGCTACCATGTACAGCTGCACCAGATTTTGCAGAACCATTGTGTAGATATGGCTATATATTAGAGCTGCACGATTAATCGTCAAGAATCGTTATCGCAATTTTTTCCCTGTTGGGATCTTGACAAAAGTGTTTCACGATTCTTGCTATGCAAAGAATCCTCTCTGCTCTTCTGAAGCCAAAGCTGTCAAAAGAAAGGAAGAAAAAAAAACTGTCAGTCTGCCAAGACTCACAACATTCTTTAGCAGTGGAACTAAGTATAAACATTGTAACAATTTGTCAAAGGAATAGATTCGTGTGTAAATGAGGACAGTTTAACCACTTAAACACTAAACATTTTTCTGACATTTGTTGGTTTCAAGTTAAAATCTTATTTTTTGCTAGAAAATTACTTAGAACCTCCAAACATTATATATATATATATATATATATATATATATATATATATATATATATATATATATATATATATATATATATATATATATATATATATATATATATATATATATATATATTTTTTTAGTAGAGACTCTAGAGAATAAAATGGTGGTTGTTGCAATATTTTATGTCGCACTGTATTTGCGCAGCGGTCTTTCAAATTCAATTTTTTTGGAAAAAATTACTTTAATGAATTAAAAAAAACAAAAAAAAAACTAACCAGTAAAGTTAGCCCAAGTTTTTTTTTTTGTATAATGTGAAAGATTTTACGTTGGGAGAAGCGTGATCTTTTTATTCTAAGCAAAAAAAAAAAAATGTGATTCCCATTTTGGCCAGAATCGTGCAGTTCTTTTATAGATAGAGATAGAGATAGATATCTATGTATAGATGTGTATATATATCTCAGTATCTCACAAAAGTGAGTACACTCCTCACATTGTTGTAAACGCTTTATTAATTTTTCATGTGACAACACTACACTGAAGAAATTACACTTTGCTACAATGTAAAGCAGGGTGGATATAAATCAATTATTTTTTTTAAAAACAAATAAAAAAAAATCAGATTTAATTTAAATGGATTTTTTTTTATTTTTATCAAATGTATACTTTTGGAGTAAACATCTATTTAATATGCTTTCATAATTTTAGTTTATTGAGTATAATATGGAGCTTAGTTATGTAGCATGAGGCTGTATATTCTGCAATATTTACATTTTTGGTAAACTCATTCAATAAATCCAAGCTCTGCAAGCTGAAATAACATGCACTGCATTGATGCATTCACACAATTTCACATTAACCATGAGATAAACCTTCAGGAATATTTCTTTATCCCGTTGTTTTGCAAATCTATGTACACTGAAAACTGTATGATTGAATCGGTTCTGATATTGCTGTTTTAGTAACCTGACAGTTTATTATCATAAATAGGAAACCTTTGTTTTATTTGCAAATAATACGCACACAGACTCCCTTTCAAAAGTATTCACCCCCTTGGCATTTTTCGTGTTTTGTTGCCTCACAACCTGGAATTAACATGGATTGTTTGAGGATTTGCATCATTTAAATTTACAGAACATGCCCACAACTTTGAAGATTTTTTTATTGTCAAGCAAACAACAAATAGGACAAAGTAACAGAAAAAGTAAATGTGCATAACTATTCACCCCCCTAACTCAATACTTTGTAGAGCCACCTTTTGCAGCTATCACAGCTCTAAGTCGCTTTGGATAAGTCTCTATGTGCTTGACACATCTTACCACTGGGATTTTTGCACATTCCTCCTTGCAAAACTGCTCCAGCTCCTTCAAGTTGGCTGGTCGGCGCTTGTGAACAGCAATCTCTAAGTCTGACCACAAATTTTCTATTGGATTGAGGTCTGGCCTTTGACTAGGCTATTCCAACACATTTACATGTTTCCCCTTAAACCACTCAAGTGTTGCTTTAGCAGTGTGTTTGGGGTCATTGTCCTGATGTAAGGTAAACCTCCGTTCTAGCCCCAAATCACACACAGAGTGGCACATCCATCTTTCCTTCAACTCTGACCAGTTTCTCAGTCCCGACATCAGACCATGTCTTTTCACAAACTCAAAACGTGCCATTTTGTTTTTGCTGAAAGTAATGACTTTCTTCTGGCCACTCTGCCATAAAGACCAGCTCTATGGAGCATACGGCTTATTGTCATCCTATGTACAGATACTCCAGTCTCTGCTGTGAAACTTTGCAGCTCCTCCAGGGTTACCTTAGGTCTCTGTGCTGTCTCTGTTTAATGCCCTCTTTGCCCAATCCATGAGTTTTGGTGTGTGGCTGTCTCTTGGCAGGTTTGCTGTTGTGCCATGTTCTTTCCATTATGATCCGTTATGATAGATTTGATGGTGCTCCTAGGGATCATCGAAGATTTGGATTTTTTTAATAAACTAACCCTGACTTGTACTTCTCAACAACATTGTCTCTTACTTGTTTGGAGAATTTTTTGGTCTTCATGGCAGTGTATGGTTGGTGGTGCCTCTTGCTTAGGTGTTGCAGCCTCTGGGGCCTTTCAAAAAGGTCTGTATATGTAATGACCGATCATCTGACACTTATGCCCTGTACACACGACTGGTTTTGCCATCGGAATAAACTTTGAAGGTTTTTACAATGGGTTTCCGACAGAATTCCGCTCCAGCTGTCTTGCATACACACGGTCACACCAAATTCCGACCGTCCAGAACGCGGTGACGTACAACACGTACAATGGAACTAGAAAACTGAAGTCCAGTAGCCAATAGCTTCCGTCTCGTTCTTGCTTCAGAGCACGAGTCGTTTTTGGTCATCGGAACAGCATACAGATGAGCGTTTTTTTCAGATTAGTAAATTGTACCATCGGAAAAATATAGAACGTTCTCTATCTAAGTCCGTCTGAATATTCGACAGAAAAAGTCCGATGGGGCATACATACGGTCGGCATATACGATGAGAAGCTCCCATCGGACTCTTTCTGACGGAAATTCCACTTGTGTGTACGCAGCATTAGGTTGCACACAGGTAGACATCATTTCACAAATTATGTGACTTCTGAAGGTAATCGGTTGCATCAGAGCTTTTTATGGGCTTCATAACAAAGGGGGTGAATACATACGCACATGCCAATTATCAGTTTTTTATTTCTGAAAAATAGTTTTATGTATATATTTTTCTAATTTTACTTCACCAACTTAGATTATTGTGTTCTGATCCATCACATATAATTCAGATTAAAAAAACATTGAACCAAAGGCTGTAATGTAACAAAACAGGTAAAAAGCCAAGGGGGTGAATACTTTTGCAAGGCACTGTAAATGTAAAATAGAGACAGGTTTGTTGAAAAGATTAAGGTCCCTGTCACAATTGTGATCCTGAGACAGGAGAGACATTACCAGTGGCAGGATCACTGAGGAGGACACAGCAGCGAGGGGAAATACTCACCTGCTAGATGTGTCACTCCCTTGCTAGCCCGATGAGCTAGACATTTTTCTCTCATTGGTGACTTACATTCTGCAATGTATTTGGCAGCAAGGGAGCGACACATGCAGGTGAGGGTTCTCCCTGCATATTTTAGCGATCCTGTTGCTGGAAAGTTCTTGCCAGCAACAGGATTGCAAATTTTTATTTATTTAATTTGTTATTCTTAATTTTCTAAATTATGAAAAAATAATACAGAAGAGAATGATCTACATGTAAAAGCAGCTCATGATACAGAGTCAAATAGGATTGCAAGTTTGACATCAGCTAAACGCACAGTGATACAATTATTTGCTTACATTGTTTAGTTGAAAAACCATTGAAAAGAATTTTAAGATGAAAAAGTGGCTGTGTTAACAGAGTGTGTAATTTGATCACCAGTACCCAAATTGTGTATACAGTTTTGACTGGAAATTAAAATTTGCTTTAGAGAATGCTTATACTGTGGACAATTAACAGGGCACAATTTTCTTTGTAATTGGTAGTTTTCCCTTATAAACACAATAACATTTATATTATAGCTAGTAATAAATATACTTCATTATGTACTGCTGGTATGCTCTGTAAGCTCCTTTTGGATGTTATGCAGAGTTCATTGATTCCTATGTAAAACAGAATCTGTAGCAATTCCCTTCCTTTTAAGTTGGTAGTAAATCTTTTTAAAGAAGTGCATTTTCAACACACATTTTTATTCCTTCTTGTCCTTGCAGCCCACCCAAAAAAACGGAAAATTGTATCATACTTACCGTAATTTTCCTTTCCTGGTGCCTATCCATGGCAGCATACTAGTGATAGAGCTCCGCCTCGACTCCTCCCTCAGGACCAGTGAATAGCATAAATTAAAGACGTAGTCCCTCCCCCAACATTCTCCGTAAAATAGAATACCGAGGGTGGAAGCGTATGCTGCCATGGATAGGCCCAAGAAAGGAAAATTACGGTAAGTATGATACAATTTTCCGTTTTCCTGGTGCCTCCATGGCAGCATACTAGTGATAAATAACTAGCTGACACGGGTGGGATAATGCTTAACAATAAATGTTTAATTAGAATGAGACATTGCAGCCTGAACTGCCCTTCTCCCGAACTCAACCGTTGTGAGAGCTCCTGGGTCGATACGATAGTGTCTGAGGAAAGTATTGCGAGAAGACCAGGTGGCGGCCCTGCACACAGTCTCTAATGACACGTTAGCCCTTGCTGCCCAGGAGGTTGAGACTGCCCTTGTAGAATGAGCACTCGGGATGGAACTTCCATATTCTTTATCCTGTAGGCCTTCTGGATTAGCTTTACCACCCAAGAATGTTGGGGGAGGGACTACGTCTTTAATTTATGCTATTCACTGGTCCTGAGGGAGGAGTCGAGGCGGAGCTCTATCACTAGTATGCTGCCATGGAGGCACCAGGAAAGTCAGTTGCAATGGCTTGCAGTTTTGGAGATAAACAGGAGTTCCAGCTCGGCTTATTTATATCCATTTCCATTTCTCCATTTCTTTATATCCATTTCTCCTGACCACCGTTAGAGGGAGCTTAACTGAAAACAAACTTTGTATTGGGATACATGAGCAGTCTGTTTCCCTTCAGATCCTTCTAGTGGTGGATTGGTGCAACTTCCTTAGGATGGTAAGACTTGGTGCACTGTTTACAGCATGGGGCCTGGAAGAAGCCTGTAATTCTAGTTCTTTAGATGACTGTCCTTTAAACATAAAGGTAAAATGGGGCTGGTCCATTTATTTTGTAGCCAAAGAAAATTTAAAAATCCTTTCTGACAATAACATTTTTTTTTTCTTCTTTTTCAACTGCAATGTGCAAGGAGCTTGATTTGCATATGTAATGTGGAAGTGAAAAAAGAAAGTTTAGTTACATAGATCCAAAAGGAAAATATGCTTGTTATTATGACAGTTATTGAACTTATGTTTTTTTTTTTTTGGCAAAATGCGTATTGTAATTTGATCATTAAGCTAAAAACATCAGGCATTTCTCTAGAATAAAAATGAAACAGGAATTGTCTTAGAACAACAAAAAAAACTAACTAAATTAACAAATTGCAACATCAAAAATTCCCTGGTAAAGTATGTAAGGTCATTAGCAGCTGTAGGCATTTCATCTCCCATTGGGATGTACTTGTTTAGTTTCTTTCACTTACTGCCTGTGGCACTGAATGGTGAAATTCAGACATGTTTTTCCCCTTCAAGGAATCTCTAGGGCGGTGGATAGGTTTTTAAAGTTAATAAACGGTATTTCATTTTCCTTATTCTAACTATCGCCATTTACTGTTTATCCTTTTACTATAGGTGCAATTGAAGTTTTATTGGACAGTACCATACTCCATTTGCTGTAAATCTTCCTAGTTCAGTTTCTACACAAGAAAATGGGGCCAAGCATGAATTTTACAGGGGAAGTTAAAATTAACATATAATCTAGGCAGGCTGTCATTCTTGTGCTACTAATATATGGGCCACCCACAGGATGAGGCCATTATCAGGGAGTCTTGCTAAGATTGTTTCATTTTTGCACTTATTTTATAAGGAACACAGCAGGAAGAGGCATGTCGTCAATCAATGATTCAGTCCTTTAAAGTGCAGATCACTTTACTTTAAACCCACTTTGTGCTCTGTTTTTAACAAGGGACATGTTCTGCATTCATAGGCCAAATAATCACTATTGTGATTTTTTTTTAAAAATCTGTTAAAGTAACTTACATGGTTGGTTAAGTATTTTGTTTCAAGGCTTCAGAGTTAAGTAATGAAATAAGTGTTTAGTCAGGTACTATGCCATGAGTAAAAGAAAACTATACTGAGAGATAAACTGGGGCTACAATGGCTAACCTCCTTCTAAAAATTGCTAGTTGCCCATTTATATTCAATACTTTTCTCAAACAGTGACTGGGAACAAACAAGTAGATCAGGAAAGTCAGGGCTCATCATCTAAAAACTGGTTTCTGGTTGGTAACTTTAGGTCCTAGTTCAACATGTCATGTCAGCCAGGGTACTGGTATTTTGAGCAGGGTTGGTCAGAAGTGGCAGCCTCCATACTTCCTTGGGACATTTTTCGTTTTGAAGTTAAGAGTTTGGACTGAAGCGTTGGGGAGGTGTTTTAGGGGGTGCCTTAGGGTTCAGGCTAATTTTTAGGTTAAGGAAGGAAACTTTTTGACTTGCCAAGAATGTTTGCACCAAAATTCCTTTACCAAGAAATAACAAGCTTGGTCTGCCGACACATAAAACTAACACCTAGATTAAAGTAGCCTTGATTGAAGGGCCCTAATCGTAATTTCCAGATTTCAGACTGTGTGTGGGTTGTACTAGAGATGCTTAAAGTGCAATAATTTTGCCAATATCTTTGTATTAATGTTTTCAGCGGGTTTTGATTGTTTGGGCTATAGAGAAAGGAAGGAATATGGCAAGTACTTGATGCAAAGCTTACATTGGAAGGACAAAGCATAGGGTTTTGATGTATTCAGTAATACAGCGATTGGCCTGTTTTTACCTTTTATATAAACCGAATGAGATTTTTATTTGCATTAACAACAAAAGTATACTGTTGCCTTGATGTTTTCTTTCTCTTCTGGACAGTGTAGCATTAAGCCGGGTATATACAGGCTGAATGTTGGGAGACATTGGCCGTTTCAAAAAACAAAACAAAACCTGTGTATGTATGTTGGACTTGCATTCTATAAAACCAGCAGCTGCCTGAGTCCCAGTCGGCACGCTCAGCCAATGACAGAGATGGCTGATTGGAGTGTTCTGGCATTGAGAGGGGGGCCCTGTCAGAACACAACAGCTCAGCGGGGGAGATTGCTGTACTAATGTCGGATGGTTAGTACTAAGTCTCCAACCGGAGCTGACAGTTTTTTTTTCATTCAACCCGTTGGGTTGTAAAAAAAAAAAACTTGTAACTTTAGATTGTAAAAGTAGCATGTGTGTATTATATGTGTAAGATTTTCTGTTTGGAAGACAAAATCGCCCAAAGCACTATTTTTCCCACAGAGTAATACCTGTGGTAGAAGTTACATGTTCATAGGCACTGGCTATCGTGTTTAGTGCCAAATGGATGAGTGCACATGATCTGAAGTCTTTATTTTTTAAGTAGGAATGGAGTTGTGTTTCTTGTAAAAACTGCTTGGTGTGAAGAAGCTTAGCTTATCTGTACATGCCAAACTTGTAGTGTTTGAACATATTGCTGTATTATTTCAAATGGCTCTGTAGATCTCAAGTAAATCTGGCCATTTAACAATGAATGATGGTGGCCAGTCATGTGGAATATCAGGCGTGCAGCAGGCTCTGCCACATAGCTAATCTGTCATTTTTACTCTGCATGTAGACACTGAAAGATTGGATGTTCCAAACAATTTTGACAACTTTAGTTTCCTGGTGGGTTTTTCCTCACATCTTTTTTCTGTTTTGTAGAAAATCTAAAAGCATTTTAGCTGGTGACTAAGATGTTGTTGTACATTTTAAAGGCATGTTATTGTATCAGAAAAAAAAATGCTGTGTACGTAATGGTAATCCAGTTCAATGGAAAAAGCATATATATGCTAATTCAAAGAACACGAAAAGTTCATTCAGTAGACATTCTCTTCTCTTCAAACCTGAATGTTAGTAGAATCAACAGCCTTACTGTGTATGGAACAATCATGATTTTTACAACTGTAGCTGTGTAAGAGTACCACCCTTGTATTTCTGTCCTGTACCCATGACAATTTTGAAACTACAGCAGTTTTAAATCTTTTGTAAATAAGTTCCTAAACTTAAAATGACCCTATCAACTCAGGATCACTTTAATGTAAAACATACCTACCTCTATTGAATAAAATTAAACAAAATTTGAAAGGATTCCCTACACATAGACTGTCATGGTTTGGCAGGATAAATGTGGGTAAAATGATGATTCTCCCGAAAGCCCTGTATATCTTATAAAGCCTTCCGATTAACATCCCCGGGGCTTATTTTAAAACTTAGATTGTTACTGCTGAAATTTGTATGGAATAATAGAGGCAATCGTATTGCCTATAAAATAATGAGTAGACCAAAAGAGAAGGGGGGTGTATTCCTTCCAGATTTTGAAAAATACCATGAGGCAGCAGTACTGCGGAGAATTTTGGACTGGGTCCATGGTTCTCTGCACAAAAAGTGAGTGTCATTGGTGGAAAATGTGAGTAAATCTGCTTTGGGCCAGATTATCTGGATCCCAAGGCAATACAGAGGTTTTTCTGGAGAAATGGCCCCAATCACTATAGAAACATTAAGCGTATGGGATAAGCTACTTAAAAGTATATCATAGCAGTATAATGGTCCCCTGATGCCCCTGACGGGTAATAACTATTTTCCGCTGGGGAAAGACAAACTGTATTTAAAGTCGACCCTCTTGCACCAACTTGAGGCTAAAAGATGTCCTGAAAGGGAATGCCCTTTGTTCACTATTGGAGCTGCGAGAAAGATATGGTACAACACCATTGGATGTATGGAGATCAACGTTTTGTAGAGTCTCTTCCAAAACCTCTTCACGTGGCTTGTAGGCTAAACCCATGGGAAAGACTAGTCGACCAAGGCTGAATAAATAGACAGGGGATTTCTAGTATCTATAAGATGTTTTTGTCCCCTTCGGATGACAGGTCCATGTGTCCATTGGAGAGTTGGGAAATGGAATTGAACCAGTCATTGCCTGAAGTAATGAAAAATAAAGTTCTAGATTATGTTTTTTCCACTTCAATGGACACACGGACAAAAGAAATGAATTATAAACTACTAACTAAATGGTACTATGTCCCAATAAAATTGCATAAAATGAAACCCTGTATATCCCCTCTGTTGGAGGAAAGGCAGGAAGGTTGGAACCCATGCTCATATATGGTGGCAGTGCCACCTGTTTCAGTCATACTGGATGGAAGTACTGGACCTAATTAAGAAAATCAGTGGGAATGGAATTGGGCTAGACCCGTGGCAATGCTTGTTCCATGCGACGGGTGTCTCAAGGAAGAAATACAGAGCAGAAATCACTCCCTTCTTGAATGCAGCAAAGGCATTAATCTCCAAACAATGGAAGTCAAAGAAAGTACCAACAATAAAGGATTGGCTTAGGGAGGTAGATAATACTAGGCTTATAAAAGAAGTAATACATTTGCAAAATGACTCCGAAATAAGATTTGTCAGCACTTGGAAAGGTTGGTTGGAATTTAAACAATCCCTGGTATATGTGAGTTATATGGGAAGTGGGGGCAGTACTTAGAGGCCCAGCACCTACCCCCTCTCTCTGCCCCCCCCTTCTTTTTTTTTTTCACACACAAAGAAATGCACGATTTGTAGGGGAGAATATATTGGCGATAGAGAGATGAGACTCTCTCCTCCTCATAAATAAATAAAAAGTAAAGGGTAGAGAAATGAAAATTTGCCAAGAGCATTCAATACAAAAGGAAGTCTGGGAATTATTCACTAATAAATAATTTGGTAAGAGTAAAATAGATTGAGGATTAGGGGATATTTTTCATGGTAAGGTATAATGGGCTGGGGGAGTGTGGTAGTTTTTTTTTTTTTTGTTTTGTTTTTTGGGAAGTGGGGGGGTTCAGGGGTTGATGGTGTAATATTTCCATTCTCCTTAAATTTATGCGAGAACTTTTAAAATTTGGCCTGCGGAGAGGTGTGTGTGTTTGTTTATAAGATGGATCCATTTTTGTGTTTGTGTCTTTTTGTATTTATTTTTCTTGAATGTTTTTTGTACATGTGTCTTTGGAATGATATGGAAGGTTTTATATGTGTATAATAACTTAATAAGAATAATTGAAAACAAAACATACCTGCAAAAAAATACTGTATACTTCTTTTTGCCAGCCGATTCATATATTTGTTTACTCTATAATTCAAAAAGATGTTTTTTTTGCAGAATTTTATTCTGGCTTACAGGTCACCTGGACTTTACATTCTCAAATCTATTATGCTTGGTTTTGCCTTAATGGCTTTGTTGGTTACATCCCAAATATGTTCTACTGGGAACAAATAAAGATGCTTCATCCCATTATCTCAATTGGGTTTTGTTGCATCTTGCAATAACTTGCTAAAACATGGCACTTCAAATTGTTTTTCTTGAGTGATATGGCAATAGATTTTACTATGCTCTCTGGTTCTGCAGCCAGAAGTGGTCTATCTCCTACTCAGTGTACCCCACTCCAAAGTATTATTTTAACAGAAAACAATGTATGATGGTGTTTTAAAACCGCTTTTGATTGAGCGCTTTCTTTTGAGTACTTTTTGAGGTAAAACCATGCACACAGAACAAAATCATACAAAATTGGGAGTCCTCACCAGGGCCATTTCTATACTTAGGCTGAGTACTAGAAGGTGTTGTGACTAATTCTTTACCTCATGACCAGCACATCCCCTCTTGTAAGTTCAGCAAAGAGAGCCAGGGTGAGCTTTTGGCTACAGAGAACTCATAAGGATGATAATGCTGCCTGCATAAAATACAGTATGATGGCATCTAGGAGCAACTATGGCAGTGCTGAAGGTTGTAGAGGCTGTGGGGAAGTGAGGAGGAACATTGGCTGTGCAGTCAGGGATGGTTCTTCAGTCTGTACTTTGGGATGTAACTGAGCATCACGCTGAGAAATCCATTTAATCCCCAAATATGTTTATTCTGCTGAAATTCTGCACCCAGTGATGATTGATAATGTGAATATTTTATTTTATAAATTAAATTAATGATCTCCTTTTACATTTTTAGAGGCAGAAGATTGCTTATGGGATACTCTTTCCCAGCTTTTCTTGTGCATTTTTAAAGAATTCATTCTTCACATTATCAATTATTCACTCACTGTTCCCTGGATGACTATTCATAGTTATTATGTATTGTTTTCTATGTGTGTTGAAAAATATCACTCTTCACTACAGCAGTTTCAATTGAAATATCTTCTGTTAATCTTTACTAACTTTTCTATATTTGCTCATGCATATTATTAGTGTCTCTAATTAGCGTAACTCCACTTTTGTTGAGAAAAAAAAACATACCCCTCAGGGTGATCTACAATGGATATAAAAAGTCTACACACCCCTGTTAAAATGTCAGGTTTCTGTGATGTAAAAAAATGAGATAAAGATAAATAATTTCAGAACTTTAATGTGGCATATAAACTGTACAACTCAATTGAAAAATAAACTGAAATCTTTTTTTTTTGGGGGGGGGATAAAAATAAACTAAAATAATGTGGACACCCTCTTATAACTGGGGATGTAGCTGTGTTCAGAATTAAGCAATGACATTCAAACCCATGCTAAATAGAAGTCAGTACACACCTGCCATTATTTAAAGTGCCTCTGATTAACCCCAAATAAAGTTCAATTGTTCTAACAGGTCTTTCCTGACATTTTCTTAGTCGCATCCTACAGCAAAACCATGGTCCGCAGAGAGCTTCCAAAGCATCAGAGGGATCTCATTATTAAAAGGTATCGGTCAGCAGAAGGGTACAAAGGAATTTCCAAGGCATTCGATATACCATGGAACACAGTGAAAACAGTCATTATCAAGTGGAGAAAATATGGCACAACAGTGATATTACCAAGAACTAGATGTCCCTCCAAAATTGATGAAAATACGAGAAGTAAACTGGTCAGGGAGGCTGCCAAGAGGCCTACAGCAACATTAAAGGAGCTGCAGGAACATCTGACAAGTACTGGCTGTGTTGTACATGTGACAACAATCTCCCGTTTTCTTCATATGTCTGGGCTATGGGGTAGAGTGGCAAGAGGGAAGCCTTTTCTTATTAAGAAAAACATCCAAGCCCAGCTAGATTTTGCAAGAACACATCTGAAGTCTCCAAAAAGCATGTGGGAAAATGTGTTATGGTCTGATAAAACAAAGATTGAACTTTTTGGCCATAGTTCCGAAAAATATGTTTGACGCAAAAACATTGCACATCACCAAAAGAACACCATACCCACCCTGAAGCATGGTGGTGGCAGTATCATGCTTTGGGGCTACTTTTCTTTAGCTGGAACAGGGGCCTTAGTCAAGGTAGAGGGAATTATGAACAATTCCAAATACCAGTCAATATTGGCTCAAAAACTTCAGGCTTCTGCTAGAAAGCTGAACATGAACAGGTACGTCATCTTTCAGTATGACAACGACCCAAAACATACATCCAAATCAACAAAGAAATGGCTTCACCAGAAGAAGATTAAAGTTTTGGAATGGCCCAGCCAGAGCCCAGACCTGAATCAGATTGAAAATCTGTGGGGTGATCTGAAGAGGGCTGTGCACAGGAGATGCCCTCGCAATCTGACAGATTTGGAGTGTCGTTGCAAAGAAGAGTGGGGAAATATTGCCAGGTCAAGATGTGCCATGCTGATAGACGCATACCCAAAAAGACTGAGTGCTGTAAAAAAATCAAAAGACTGAGTGCTGTAAAAAAATCAAAAGGCGTCTCAACAAAGTATTAGTTTTAAGGGTGTGCAAACTTATGCAACCATATTATTATTTTATTTTTTATTTTTACTTCCCTCCACCTAAAAGATTTCAGTTTGTTGTTCAACTGAGTTGTACAGTTTATAGGTCACATTAAAGGTGGAAAAAGTTCTGAAATTATTTATCTTTGTCTTATTTTTATTCTTTTACATCACAAAAACTTGAAATTTTAACAGGGGTGTGTAGACCTTTTTATATCCACTGTGTGTACACTGCAAGGATTATAACAACCTTTGTTGCAGATTCCTAGATTTTGTTATTCTGTAGAAACCCATTTGCGTTTTTCTGTGCCTCTATACTGAGTGGGTCTAAAGGTAGTATTTTTATAATTAACTGTCAGGTGTGCAGCTGCAGGGCACTCATGAGGAAATCTGCTGGGCCTTCATCCCTTTAGACGTGCTCATATTGAAAGTATCTCTCCAAAAATGACATTTTTGTTGTAGGGGATGCCTGAAATATGACTTGTATCTTAGGCAGACTTCTGGGAAATTTGGTGATCCAATCACACAAGCAGAAAATTATGTTTTTGGGGAGGGGTCAGTACACACTTTGTGTACAGAACAACCCCAGATAGCCATATTGAAATGCATTTTCAGTAAATTACAGTGGCTGCAGATTGAAAAGGTAATTTTTAATAACATTCAATTACAATATGATTAGTGTCACAATTATATGTGCTATATTATTTTTTCTTTATTTGCTATTTCATTTCCCCGCAAAAGTGAAGTTACCCTTTAATGTAAATAATACCATGAGGGCACTCGGACTGTCCCTATTCTCACCCCTATTAAGGGGTATGCACGTCACATCTCTTTTGCTTTTAAAGTATACCTGTAATAGGAAAATATGTAGGTTGCCATTGTTGAGCTCTCCTTCTGGAAAAACAAATTGAAAAACAAATTGACTGGCTGTCATGCTAAAGATTTGCCATCAGTAATTTTTTAATTACTGAAAGAAAAAACGTAAAAACGTGAAGATCTGGCGCATAGAGCTTGGGTGTCCGGTTACAAAGATAGTCTCAGGGGGATATATAATGTAATTAAGAAAGAAACTCAGTCCAATGAGTCCATGAAAAAGGAGTCACAATAAAAATTCCTTAGGGAGTTATATATGTGGCAGTGGCAGCCATCCTAATATTGTGTCCAACTCTGAAACAGAAGGGGGGAGGCGCCAACTGAGTGTAGTATTAGAGTGGGTTTTAATAGCACAAGGTGAAGAAACACTTACAGGATGAAGGGTTAAAAATGGCGCTCAAAGTAAGGTAGTCCGCCCAGGATGTAGTGCCATCCTACAGGCTCCACCGGCTGGGTCCTGGTCCCTAGCAGTGGAAGGTGGAGGACCACGGCTCGCTGCAGCTTCAGGAACTTCAGGAGCTCACGCTGACCAGCGTGAAACGCTCAGAAGTGACAGCTCCTTGTGCTAATAAAACCCACTCTAATACTACACTCAGTTGGTGCCTCTCCCCCTTCTGTTTCTCATGTCTTTTTTTAATTACTGGCCTATAACAGGTGTGTGTGTGTGTGTGTGTGTGTGTGTGTGTGTGTGTGTGTGTGTGTGTGTGTGTGTGTGTGTGTGTGTGTGTGTATGTATGTATGTATGTATATATATATATATAGTAGCAGGGTGACCCTGTGCCACTGGGTAAAAGGGTGTGCGCTTTATTCATATGCAAGCCAGAGATAGCGCTCAGAGCCCCACCCACCCAAGGAAGTCAGTGTGGAAAGGGAGCCATTGGAGATGCTGGTATGCACTTTACTGTCCAGGACAGGACAGACGAAGGCCTGAGCTGGATAGAGCAGAGAGGGAGCTGCGGGAAGGAAAGACGCAGAGCTGAGGTACAGTGTCTGTGCACGAACACTGGCGCGTGTTTGATGGTCAGGAAGACCATGTGATACTACTCAGAGCAGTAAAGCTGCCACAAGAGAACCAGGAGGTTGAATTCTATGTTTTGTTGCATTGATGGTGAGAACCCCCTGCATGGGAAACTATTAAAGTGTGAACTTTTTGCTTTGCTTTAAATAAAAGTGGGCAGAAAAAAGACTTAAAACATACATAAACTCACTGTTTGGTGCTACCAATAAGCTACAAATTCCCCAACTTGACGCATATATATATATATATATATATATATATATATTATATGTATGTATGTGTGTGTATATATATTATATATATATATATATATATATATATATATTATATGTATGTATGTGTGTGTATATATATTATATATATAATAGTTATCATCTCATTCATATGCACTGGGAAAAGGTTGGGTCCATAAAGACTAATGGCAACATTCATAATCTTGGCGCAGGTAGAGGTCATTATTCTCTATAGTATGGTTTTCCCTTGCCCACCGTGGCTGAGCATTTATACTCACATTTTTGCTGTGGGTTAGGGATCTTTTGTTCTCATTTAAACTAACAACAACTTTTTTTTTTTTTATGAGCAGCCTGGGCAGTGTAATGAAAATTCTCCCATAGTGCTCAAAGAAGGATTAACCTGCTGAATGAATGGCCTTTCCCCACCACTCTTCCATGCTGCCATCTTGAAAACTTCCAGTTATCTAGGACCTAGTAGAGACCAGTAGAGACCATATGGCAGGATTTCTGTATGTGGCATCAGATTTCAAGCACTCATATGGTGCACAGTTGCAGCTTAGTAATACACCATCACTGTATCACAGCTATTCCAAGAGACCGTGGTAATAAATAGAATAAAATATTTAGCTTTTGTGCAAAAAGGAAGGGGAGAAATCAAATGCTCTAGATGCTCACTTTTTGTATTGTCACACTTTAAAAAATTTCATATATGCTATAGTTGGTCACTAGCATCAGCAGAATTTTTTTTCTTTTCTGAGTGTGCCCTGTAACATTTTTATTTCCTGTTCCTAAAAGGTGTTTTTTTTTTTTTTTTTAACACTTCCTTTAAAATGGAACCAAAGTTCGCAACGCTCAAGGTGAGTACAATGAAATCCATGTACCCCTCAAAGATGAAGATGCCCGTCTCGCCTCTCAGAACGCAGAACATATGAAACAGGATGGCCGCAGTGCATGTGCACCTTAGTGTACATTTTAATGAGAATTGTGAGCAGGCAGGTACATTTATTTTATTGCAGAAAAGACATTGCTTGTCTCTTCTGCAATAATTATCCTGCTTGCTCGCCTTTCTATTTAATTCAGACTTTACTTCTGCTTTAAGGCTAAGCTGTCCACTAAATGTGACATGAGTATGCAGAAACCAAACACAGAAACACTGCCCCCTGACGCATACTTCATAAATCATAGATGTTTTTATGCATAAGATTTATGAAATTGGACTGTAATTGGTTTATCTAAAGTGTATTTAAAATCAGATGTACATTTAAGACCTCCTTGTCCACAGGGGAGTGTACATTTTCACTGCAGAACAAACAGTGTTGTCACATTCTATTACTGGAAGTGGAAAAATAATGGATCTTCTGGCAGGTTCAACAGGTAATAAAACTATGTTGGGGGAGACTCAGAAAAACAAATTGTTGCAGTAATGCTAGTAACAGCCTGTAGCATGTCATTTTTATTTTGCCAATAGTTACACCTAATGTATAACTAAAGACAAAACTTTAATCTTAGTTTTGAATAGAGTGGGGAGGGATTAGAACACCTGTCAGGTTTTTATTGCTGACATTTTCTATGTCCCTGTTAGGAGATTCATCCTCTCTATTTGATATGTCTACACTATCGATGAAAATTAAGGTAAATGTTCAATGTTAATCTGTATTTGATTCAAGGTTTGCTTTCAATAAAATTATATTGTAAAAAAAAAAAGAAAATGAACCACTTCAATACCAGGCTCTTCCCCTCCCCCCCTCCTGCCCAGGACAATTTTCAGCTTTCAGCGCTGTCGCACTTTGAATGACAATTGCGCGGTTCATGCAACATGGTACCCAAATTAAGTTTTTATTATTTTCTTCCCGCAAATGGAGCTTTCTTTTGGTGGCATTTGATCACCTCTGCGGTTTTTATTTTTTGCGCTATAAACAAAAAATTTTTTTTTGAAAAAACAAAACAAAAACTGATGGGCACTGATTGACAGAACTGATTGACAGCACTGATAGGCAGCACTGCTGGGAGTGATAGTCGGCACTGGATAGACAGCACTGATGAGGAGCTACTGACAGGCATTACTAAGTAGCATCTGAAGGGCACTGACAAGCATTACTGATGGGGCACTGATTGGCACTCTTATGGGCACTGACCGACGTTCTTTGTGGGGCACAGGCTGGCAGGTTATGGGCACTGATTGGCAGCTTATGGGCACCTCTGATGGGGTGTGTGCTGTTTGCTGTGTGGTGATTATCAGCGCAGACCCCTCCCTGTCAGCGTGAACTGAGGAAAACCGTTTACCGGCACTTCCTGTTTCATGCGATGATCGGCTGTGACTGGTCACAGCTGATCATGTGGTAAGAAGCCTCTGTCAGGGTTCCATACCACGATCGGAGTTGCGGTGTGTCAGGCTGACACACAGCACCACTGATCGCCGCGCTGCGTGCCAGCTTGTTATCCTGATCACGTCATATGACGTCCGGTCAGGATAACTAAACCACTTTGCTGACGTCATATTGCTCTATGGTGGGCGGCAAGTGGTTAAAGTAAAAGAAAATCTAATGTTTTTGGTTGTTCCCAGAACAGTATGAGGGGAAATCTTCCTATGAGAAAACTAGTTCTGGTGACAACAAGGTATTCCCTCACTTTGGAGGGATTTCCGTTCACTTCTGTTTTGTCTATGGTACAGGAAGCAGAGGGAAATCTCCCCAAAAGGCCACAGAGGAAAAAAAGAATCCTGACAGATCCCTGACAGGGAGTATAACTCTACCCAAAATGAAAAAAAGTTTTGCCTTTAGCTTTACTTTTAAGTTGACTTTTTTTTTTTTTTTCTTTTTATATTCATTATGTCATTTTTTTTAAGCTCAGTGCTTTCCTTTGTCCTGCTCATGTCCACCCATAGTCCCGCCCAAAGCCAGCCCACACCATAAGTAGCTCTGCTTCTAGTATCCTTTAGTCATTGCTTGAAAAAGGAACCAATCAGCTGTTCCAAAAAGGTGTCGCATGTTGATGACATCACTTCCGGCTTGCTGTCCACGCTGGTCCCTTCCTGCTGACGTCACTTCCTGGATTTGGCTTCCATGCTTTCTCAGACAGTCTAGCTGTCTTTCCAGTATCCAGGAGAGTTGTGGCTTCCATCTGTCAGCCACTTAAGAATATGCTGCCATAAAATTACACCTGCGGATGTCACTGAGACTCCTTGGGACTACCAGAACCCCGGACCACCTGCCATATTACTAATATGATGTGCTTCTACCCATCGACCCTTTTGTAAGTGTTTTTAACCCTTTTGGGAAATCTAAAGTTTTACTTCTGCACTTGGAGGCGCCTTTTTTTTATTTTTTTTTTTTTTCATTTTTTTTTTTTTTTTTCATTTTACTTCCAGAGTTTGCTTCCCTCTTCAAGTGCTGCTGAAAGTGCATGAAGACCATCTTCTATTTCTACATAGACTGATATCTGCTTGGTTTGTTACTCGGAGCGCCCTTATATACACTTTTAGACTGGCTAGGCCACTTCATGACCTTAATGTGCTTCTTCTTGAGCTACTCCTTTGTTGCCTTGGCAGGATATCTTGGGTCATTGTCATGCTGGAATACTCATCCACGACCTATCTTCGGTGTTCTGGCTGAGGGAAGAAGGTTCTAATCCAAGATTTTAAAATACATGGCCCCATCTGTTTACCCCTCAATACGGCAAGGTCTGCCTGTACCTTTTAGCAGACATGGCGAGTCATGTTAATGCCATAGAGCTCAATTTTTGGTCTCATCTGACCACAGCACTTTCTCCCAATCCTCCTCTGAATCATTTGGATGCTCATTGGCAAACTTCAGATGGTCCTATACATCTGCCTTCTTGAGGAGGGGGACCTTGCGGGCACTGCAGGATTTCAATCCATGGTGTATTGTGTTACCGATGGAGTTTGGTGATTGTGGTCCCAACTGCCTTGAGATCATTCACAAGCTCCTCTCATGTAGTTCTGGGCTGATCCCTCACTTTTCTCATGATTATTATTATTATACAGGATTTATGTAGCGCCAACAGTTTACGTAACGCTTTACAACTTGGGGTAGACAGTACAAATACAATACACTTTAATACAGTGGGAATCAGAGGGTCTGGCTCCTTAGAGCTTACAATCATGATCATTCTTACCTCATGAGGCGAAATCTTGCATGGAGCGAAGGTGATTGGCGATTGAACAAGGGCGGTTGATGGTTATATTGTATTTCTTCCATTTGCGAATAATCGCTACAACAGTTGTCTCCTTCTCACCAAGCTTCTTGCTGATGGTCCCGTAGCCCATTCCAGCCTTGTGCAGGTCTACAATCTTTTCCCTGATGTCCTTTGACAGCTCTTTGGTCTTGCCGATGATGGTTAGGTTTGAATGGAAGAAAGAGATTCTGTGGACAGGTGACTTTTATACAGAAAAATGAGTTGTCGTTAGGAGCACCTTCTTAAAGTGACAGGACTAATCTGTGTACCACATGAGCACATACTGTAGCCAGTCTGTGGGAGCCAGAATTATTGTTGCTTGGTAGGGGATCAAATACTTATTTTACTTACTGAACTGGAACTCCATTTATAACATTTGTATCATGTGTTTTTTTTCAGATTTTTGGTTTAAAGTCTGTCTCAACTTTTTAAAATACACCTATGATAACAATTATAGACCCTTCATTTCTTTGTAAGTGGGCAAACTTACAAAATCAGCAGGGGATGAAATAAATATTTTTCTCACTGTTTAAAGGTTTCTCCATCCACTGTACAAAATGAGCACCTAAGCTTTGCAGTGTGGGAGCAGCCCCACTGCGAGAGATTTTTTTTTTTTTTTTACTGCCGGAGTTGGGCTTTAAGATCTATCGGGGACTTGACCACTGTATGCTTTTTTGGAAAATAATCCTTATGACTTTAACTCTGTTACACAACAGATGAAACATGTATGAACGTTTTTGTTGTTTTTATCTTCTCTACTTTCTTTATGCTTCTGCTGCTTCCTAATTTTTATTTAATGCCCCCAATTGCACCCGAGGCTACTACTGACCCTCTGGATCATTTCTGTGCCCCCTCCCCACCCAGGTGGCTGTATCACCCACTTTGGAAAGCACTGCTCTAATACATCTGTATATTACAATGTAATAGGTTTGCGTGGCTCAGGGCAAACATTTACTTTCCTGCTGCCATTTTTCTATCACTGGTTTCAAAATGTGAGGAAGATTGGGACTGGGACTTGTGGGTGGCACTGACCCATGTCTATCAGAATCGTAGCATACATGAGGCCTAATGTCATCTACAACTGTGGGGACAACACCCTACTGGAATATGTTTTCAGCAGCCTAAAGATCCTCTAGTCTATTTTTCTGTTGCATAGATGAACTGTTTGATCTCTTTCAACAGCCTTTTAATCTTGGTTTTTGGCTGCCATGTTTGCCTTCACGCAGCCATACTCTGTGCTGCTGAATGATATTGCTTTAGACTAGAAGCATTCTAGGAGTTTATTACTACTAAAGTTAATTTTGCAACATATGTTAAGTAGAGTTTAAGTTACGTGGCATTACTCTTTCTAAATTCACACTGAAGCATGGCGGGGAAGCTTTAACTGCTGGGAATAATTGGTTTGCTCTATAAAAAAAAGCCCATTTAACCATATGGGGGATAATGACTACTATGTATCTAAATCTGAACTGTTCTGTAATCACTTAGCTGTTAAGGCAGACTGGTAGTCTAAGAGTTAATTGGAGAATATATGCATCCTGAGCTCTTAACAGGACTGTAAAGTTTTGGAGTTAAACACATGATGCCAGTGTAGGCTTGTGAATGTCATTTTGAGACGAGGGGATTTAATTGGTGGTTAGGACTGATCTGAATGTGAGGATTTCTCCACCTCTGCAGAAACAGGATGTTGCTTTCAGCCTGAAGAGAAAATAACACATTTTACTGTAATTACAAGCATTGGTTGCTTGCACGTGTATCCCTCCCGCTCCTACAGAGTATACAGAGAACAAGTAAGCACTCTCCTAACTTGATTTGTCTTGAGTTAATAGACTAGTGTTGTGACCTTTGTTGGATCACAGTATTGGCATACGGGGTGTTTCCTCCCATACTTGGCAGTCTTTCCTGCTGCCCTGTATGAAGTAGGACAGTTTGGGCTCATGAAGACATCACTGAAGTCTTTAGCTGCAGGTAACCTGATGGCATGCCGTCTTACTGGCTTTACTACCAAGTAAAAACTTGGCAGCTTGCTCAATACTTGCTGCAAGGCCAACAGCGATGCCTGGGAATGCCCACAGTCCTTTACATAATTAATTCACTTGCTGAGCATGCCAGACTATGCATTTATTGTATAAGGGTTGTATGGGCAAAATGCATTCCTCTGATTTTTGTAATACGAGGAATGATTACTGTTCAGCATACGCTGTTAAATCTTTACTATTAAATTACTGTAGGTAATTTTATTTTTTAAAATACATTTTTGATTTGGGCCCTGTTTCCAGCTGCTCCTCTTCAGCACTGGTTGTTAGGTGCAGTTATGACACTAGAGTTTAATCAGCAGCACTACCTGTAATAAAATTTGAGATATCAGGGTAGTTATACAACCCCAATTCCAAAAAAGTTGGCTTGCTATTTGAAATCTGCAAAAAAAAGGATGCAATGATTTGCAAATATCTTAAACCTATATTTTATCCACAATAGAAAATAAAGACCTATCAAATGTTTAAATGGAGAGAGTATACCATTTTAGAAAAAAAAGTTATTTTAAAATTGATGGCATCAACATGTCTCAGAAAAGTTGGGACAGGACAACAAAAAGCTGGCAAAGTACGAACCTAATTCCAAAAAAAGTTGTGACAGGGCTATGTTTACCACAGTGTATCATCCCCTCTTCTTTTTACAAAACACTGTAAATGTCTGGGAACTGAGGAGACCAGTTGCTGTTGTTTTGGGAGAGAAATGTTGCTCCATTCTTGCCTGAGCATATGCTGCACTAAAACCTGGATATATATTTCAGCATTGATGGCCTCATTCCAGATGTAAAAGCTGCCCATTCCTTATGTACAAACCATGGGTGTCCAACTTGCGGCCCTTCAGCTGTTGCAGCACTACATGTCCCATCATACCATTTGGGAGTCATGCTTACAACTGTCAGCCTATCAATGCCTCGTGGGATTTTCATGTTCAGATATAGCTTCTTCTTTGCATGATATCACTTTTACTTGCATTTTTGCTATGACAATCTGTGCTTACAAAGAATTATTTTTGGAAGTATTCCCGAGCCCATGCAGTAATGTCCATAACAAAATCATGCCTGTTTTTAATGCAGTGCTGCCTGAGGGCGTGAAGATCACAGGCATTCAATATTGCGTTTTGGCCTTGTACACAGAGATTTCTCCAAATTCTTGGAATTTTTTGAGGATATTATATGCTGTACTGTAGATAATACATTTTTAAGTCCTTTGCAATTTTACATTGAGGAACATTATTCCATTAATCTAAATTTGTTCGACAAGGTTTATATGCAGCTTTTCACAGATTGGTGAACCTTTGCTCATCTATGGTATTTGAGGATGCTGTTAGCCAATGAGAAGTCCCTAGACTTCCACCTACTGCTGTTTTGATTAGTGGATCTGTGCACAGTCACATTGTTGCCAATTGATGACATGTTCCAGGATAAACTGTGAATAAAGGGCTTATTCATTTTCTGAATGACTGAAGGTTGGTGTTTATTTGGATTTAACAGCTTATTCATTTGATACTACTTTCCAGCAGTCTCTACAAGTTTATTTATTCACTAATTTACCCTTTTAGCTTTATTACTTTATTTAGTATTTTATTATCAGCACTGCAATAAATAATATTGCAATACTCCATCTTCAGGCCAGTCACTTCACATAATCTTAGAGACAAGCCTCATTTAGAGTTTCTGTGATTTAAAGAGATGGCTACTCATAACTAAAAATGATAATCTGCTATAAAATGGCCTCTATGGGTTTAATGATCTTTAAATTGGACATCTATTTCAACTCCGGCTGAAAGGTCATGGTATCGGTTTAAGCAATAAGTTTTGGTTTCGGCGACTGTCTATGGTGAATGCATATAACTTTTACTAGGGCTGCAAAAGCACGTCTTCCTGGCATAGACGTTTATTAACTTTGATGATGTACTTACTGATGTACTTCATTTTTCTGGGAAATCACCAGGGAAGCATTTTCATTTGTTTGTCACATGATTGATTGAAAAATGTTAATTTAAGAGATGCATCACAATCGGCAGCAAAATTATTGGTCGCTGATAAATCCCATAGTGGTGGCAAGGTTGTGTCAAACCCATTCTTCTTTGGAAGCTATCCAGCCCTTTCTTTCATGTACTTGTTTATAATACTGGAGTTCCATTTACAGGTACTCCTCACTTAACGACCAGGTTCTGTTCCAATGACCAGGTCATTAAGCAAATTGATTGTTAAATGAGGAATCGCAAGAAATCATTATTTTAAGCATTCGTAACTACTGTACTGTATTGTGAAAAAAAGGCCTAAACACAAAACTCACAGCTCAATAAGGTTGTTTTAATTTGCATAAGTACAGAACACAAAAATTCTGTACTGTACAATACAATGATGTACAGCGCACCGTTCAGGTGGGGAGAGCTGGTCGTAATCCGAGCAGTCGTTAAACGAGGCGTATCTAATTGTTTGTCAGTTTTTTTGTTTTTGTTTTTTTAGTCGTATTTATTTAGCTACCAAGCTTTTGGTCACTCTGTCCATTTTGTGACCACAGTACACTTTTGGTTCTCATGCACATTGCCCCATGTCATGAGATTGTTAATGTTGCAGTAGAGAACTAGGAATGCGCATCTGTGAATGCTCCTAGTTCTCAGACCCCAGGGTCAAATCAAGAAATTTCTGTTGCTGCAAAACTTGGCACTGACATCTGTGCTTTAATGAGTTCTGCTCATGAAGGGTTAGAGAAATGCATGCGTATCATGACAATATATAGCCCTGCTTTTAAATTGTCAACATTTTTACTTAATTTTTTACAATTCTACTCTCTTGTTAAAAGTACACCTTTTGGTTGTAATTCCCTGACAGAATAAAACTGTGTACTACAAGTTTTACACTAATATATGGAGCGGGCATAAATCTTGGGCTCACTATTGATTTTCTGTCTTTCTAATCCACAGCAAGCAATAAGCATTGGGCTGTTGTGATTTGGATCAATTCACTTAACGCCATCTTATCTTTTATCAAAACATCACGGAGTTACAGTTACTTGGGGACATATAATTAGACACGGTTTAGAAACTCTTTAATTTTCTAAAGCTTAACTACCAAAGTAGAACTATTCTGAAGTGACAAATATGGAAACACTTGTCCTGGCTTCTGGCTGAAATCTAGCATAGTAAAGTCTGTTTGAATTTTTTACTTCATAGTGTAATATTTTTAAATAGTGGCGTTAGATAATAGAGCAAAGACCAGCATGATTAACCAATTCAAATGTCAGCACTGTTTTTCTAGTATTGTCATTTGTGTAAGATTTGATTTCACAAGAAAACCTGTCCTTGTTTTAAATATGAAGAAAACCTGTTCCTATTTCTTTTGTAAGTAAATGTTTTGCCATTACAAGTTGCCAACTGTTACCTTCATATTGTAGAAAAGCCTTTTTTGTGTTCTTCTCGGGTATTGGTTTCACTAGTTTGACCTCTTCCATCTTGTGGCGAAGTCCTGCCTTCATCAAGCCCCTGTTAGGGTCGATTCACATCAACAGCTTTTGAACGTTTCTGCAGTGGCTTTTGCTGTGCTTTCCTGTGTTTTTTTTTTTTTACAGCGATTTTGCCATGATTTGCGTTTTTGGGTTTTTATGCTTTTTTTTTTTTTTTTTTTTTTTTTTGGAAAATTGTTGTTGGGCAGATTTAAAAATGCAAAATGCAAATTTCGGCAAAAGTGTGGTAAAAACACGGTCAAAGTGCACCACATGCTTTTCTGCAGCTTCTCCATTGAAGTCTATTGAACCAAAAAAAGCACCATTTTGCGTTTTTTAAAAAAGTCCCTAACCCTGTCCAAAATTGCAGAGGCACAAAAATGCATTCATGTGAACATGTTCCATAGGAACCTATGTTAAAAAAAAAAAATGTCCTGCATTTCTGCAAAAGGCAAAAAGCATGAAAAAAACGTGTTGGTGTGAATGGAGCCTTAGATAAGTGTGTATTTTTCTGTAGCTCTCAGCTCTTAGGTTGTGATATATTTATTAGATTGGGTGTAAACCCAATCACTAAGATCTCATATAAACTTGCCTAATAGGGCACTTTCTTTACTTTTTTTTGGACATGTGTTCAAATCTGCATGGTTTAATAGAAATTACTGTAAAGCCCCAAAAAAGTACATAATTTCTGAAAGCAGAGGCACTGGAGATTAGCTGCAGTTTTTTTTTTTATCTCGCACGATATTTGTGCAGCTGTTTATAAAACACGTTTTTAGAAAAAAAATACACTAAGATGAATTTTAGTGCAAACAAACACAATATTATAATCATTTTTTTGGTAAAATATAAAAGATGGAGTTGCATCGAGTAAATGGATACCAAACATATCACGCCATAAAAATTGTGCATGCCCATGAAATTGCAAAAAACCTTATGGTACCCAAAATTCTAATTTTTGAAAGGCTTTGCAGGTAGTTTTGATTTAACTGTGAATTATGACCCAAGAATGATCGCTCTCACACTGATGTTTTAATGGCTTGTGTACCGGGGTGATGGGGGTGCTTTAAAATTTTGTAAACATTATATTTTTTTTGGCTGTGTTATACATTTTTTTTTTAAAGCTTTATTGCTGTCACGAGGGGGACAGCACCTCTATGTGATAGCACGGGCAGATGACAGGTATTCTTTATGGAGTCATTGAGGGTACAGTTCTATACTGATAATTAAGCTATCAGAGACCAGTGATGGCTCAATTCATGGTCTTCAGCAAACAGGGAGCCGCTGACTTCCGTCATTGACTCTCTTCCCTGCCCATCCAGTGCTCACTGGAGTGCTGGGCTGTGAAGGGGGCAGGATTGGTTGGCTTAGGCTCTAAGCACTGAGAGGCTGAGCCAGCTACCAGTAAGGCATCTGGGCAGATCCTGACATTATTGTGTCTCTGTGACGTCAGCTGAATCAGGGGTACAGGAGTATAGAACTAACTGCACTCCTGTTATCCCTAAGTGAAGTTTAAAGCTTTGGCCATTCTTCTCAAAAGACTAACTCCAGCTATAGCAAAATGTTCTGCCCATATTTAGGGTGTAACCTATTGTAAAGCAATCCCCCTCACCTTCACCCATGACAGTGTGCAGGGGTTCTTCTTCCCCCACAGCAGCTGTCTTTCTTGAAATAGACAGAGATCTGTGAATTCATGAACTAAAAATCCCATCTCCCACTGCTGGAGACAGACCTGTGGTTTTCAGTGGAACATGAGTGTGGTAATAGTAGCACTCATAGTCCATTGACATTCAACTCTCCAAATGAAAGCCGCTATGGGGGTATGTGCAGAGAACTGGAGGGAAAGTCTGCAGAAGCTTGACAAATCCACTGATCTGCGAAAAAGAAATAATGTTTTCATTTTTTTTCCCTACAAAAATGTGTTTATTTTTTACATGAACGTAGCCTTTAAGTCACTTCCAGCAGTAACCAAATGATAACTGTTAGGTGGTGTTGACCCTGACAAATACATTGTGTGGTTAATGCTTGAGCAGCACTGCGGTTGTTTGTGGTTGCTACAAATAGTCTTTTTTTTTTTTTTTCTTAATCGTATTCATTATGTTTCCAAGTTGATCACAGACCTTGATGTAGCTAATTTCCCATTACATAAAGGTAGCAATAGGTCTGTCTTCACAAGCAAGATATTTTAGGCTTTCTCAAAATACCGTAATTGTCAGGCTTCCTGTTGTTCATAAGTGATTGAACTACCTGTGGTCAAGCAGAGGTAATGAGAGCAGGTATTTCCAATTGTGGCTTAGGGATTCAGTGTACCTGTAGACCGCAAACGAAATGCAAAAGCACAAAGGCTTCAGTGTCCATGAGGACAACTTAAAAAGCTAACAAAACGGACACCGCAGGCTCTGTCTCCATTTAACATTGATATAAGTGATGCTGCAAATGACTGAGATTCACTTTTGATCTGAAGGACTTTGTACATGTAAACGGTAAGCGTGTATGACATGAAAGCTAGGTGCTGTAGTTTTCTAAGATTTGTAACATACTGTAACATGTACCTCCCTGTTCATCAGCATCTCTATTCATATAGTGCTGGAAAATGTCATGGGGCATGCTTACCTTTGAAAGAATATAAATTAAGCTTCACAAATTAGTTAGCTGGAGCTTTCTCTGCAAGTATGCAGGATAGATAGCAAGTTTAGACACAAAACCGCTAACGTGAAGCATTTTGGGACCCAGCAGAGCTTTCTGGGACATCTGCGCATATGCAGAGGATTTCCTTATGCATGCATGGACATGCTAGGATCCAGGTCCTGGATTTTGTTGGCATCCTCACCCATGCACGAAAAAGCCAGCCTGTGCAGATCACTACCGGGTCCCGAATCTCCAAAGAAAATCTGCGCACACGTGTGGAATTCCCGCAGTGTGCGTGCACCACAACATGCTAAAAGGAGTGCAGCATCAAGTTCACCTAGGTAAGTGTACAGGAAATGCTGCAATATAACAAAAAAAAAAGTTAGAAGCACTTTTTTTTTGTTAAATCTAATTGTGGGAGAAGGAAGGGGTCTGAGCCAAGTATAAATACCGTATATACTCGAGTATAAGTCGAGTTTTTCAGCACATTTTTTGTTGTGCTGAAAGTGTCCCCCTCGACTTATACTGGAGTCAAGCACTTTTCTGCAGCAAAAAATTTCATTTTCCGAACCGACTTTGGGGCCCCGTATCTCATGTCCAAAGCTGGGGTTCCTAGCACCAAGTGGCCCCGAGATACGGGGCCCCAAAATCAGTTCGGAAAATGTCATTCTCTGCTGCAGAAAAGTGCTTGACATTTTCTGAACCAGCTTTGGGGCCCCGTATCTCAGGGCCACTTTGTGCTAGGAACCCCAAATTTGGTGTGCAAACCCAGTGGAACTGGTACCACAACATATCAATATCATATGGGGCCATGTATCTTGGGGCCACTTGGAGCTAGAAACCCCAGCTTTGGATATTTTATGGTGCTAGTTCCTAGCACTAAGTGGCCCCGAGATACGGGGCCCCAAAGTCAGTCAACTGTGTCCATCTGCAGCAATGTCATTTCGGGACCCTTTGGGTTTAGAGACCCCAAATTTTACTGTAGGAACCCTTAACTACCGAGTTTGAAGTTCGGGGGACCTATGGCTGCAAATGGGCACAGTAAGGCATGCAAATGGGCATTGTTGACCCTCTTTTCCACTTACAGTAGCTGTGCTTTTCTCACCCTCGTCTTATACTCGGGTCACTAAGTTTTTCGCATTTTTTTGTGGTAAATTAGGGCCTCGACTTATACTCGGATCGACTTATACTCGAGTATATACGGTACTTTGTTTTCCAGTGTGAATTTCCGCTTTAATCTGTTTCGCATTTTTCTGTGTTTGGTGGTTTGAAAATTGCTACAATGATGAATCCATTTGGCTGTTGTAGAAGTAACTAATGGATTTTAATCAGTTGCCGAAAGCCTCATAGCAGATTTACTGCTACAGGAAGGCCATCCTGTGTAGAATCGCGTATATATATATATATATATATATATATATATATATATATATATATATATATATATATATATATATATATATATATATATATATATACACATATACATACATATATATATATATATATATATATATATATATATATATACACATATACATACATATATATATATATATATATATATATATATATATATATATATATATATATATATATATATATATATATATATATATACACACAGTTGTTCTCATAAGTCCTGGCAGAATTAATGATTTCTTGGCCATTTTTCAGAGAATGTGAATGATAACACAAAAACTTTTCTTTCGCTCATGGTTAGTGTTTGGCTGAAGCCATTTATTATCAATCAACTGTATATATACGTGATCCTGCACTTCCGGGTAGGGAGTGCGCGCGCCTCCGGAGAGCTGCTTCTGCTTTGATCAGTCACAGCAGAAGCCAATCAGTGGGTGCCGGACAATGGATGTCCGCTGGCTACCTGCTGATCGTCGAGGAGAGAGGCTGGCTGCAGCTCTGCATATGTAAACAATGCAGAGCTCCATTCAGACGGGGAAGTGATGGATAGAAATTTCATCACATCCCTTAGTAAAAACCGCACACATAGTACAGAAAAATATCGGTTAGGCACACATTTAATCCCTTGATCGCCCTTGATGTTTAACCCCTTCTCAGCCAGTGTCGTTAGTACAGTGACAGTGTATATTTTAGCACTGATCACTGTATTAGTGTCACTGGTTCCCTCAAAGTGTCAGACTGTCCACCACAATATCGCAGTCCTGCTAGAAGTCACTGATCGCCGCCATTTCTAGTATAAGAAAAATAAAATAAAAATTCCAGTATATATCCTATAGTTTGTAGACACTATAACTTTTGTGCAATATGCGCTTATTGGGATTTTTTTTTACCAAAAATATGCAGCAGAATATATAGTGGCCTAAATTAGATTTTTTTTACATTTTTTTTATTGAATATGTTTTATAGCAGAAAGTAAAAAATATTGTCTGTCTTTTTGTTTATTCGCTTTAAGACCAGCTGCTTTTGACGGTGGCACAATGGCTCTCCTGCGCGAATCGCCGTAGCTGTACGGCGGCTCGCGCAGGCTCAGTTGCGGGCAGATGAACTCACTCTCAATGCATGCTGTGGGAGCGTGCCCATGGGTCGGGAGGACTCCATGTCCTCCAGCGGTCCGCAATTGAGTTGTACACAGGCAGACGGGGAAAGGGCATTTCCTCGTTCTGACAGGTGACATGACAAATCTACTGTTTCCAGTCGTCGGGAACAGTGATCTCTGTCATGTCCCCAGTAAACCCCCCCTCCCCCCCACAGTTAGATACACTCATAGGGAACACAGTTATCCCCTTGATCGCCCCCTAGTGTTAACCCATTCCCTGCCAGTGTAATTTAAACAGTAATGAGTGCTTTTTTTATAGCACTGATCGCTGTATAAATGTCACTGGTCCCCAAAAAAAACTGTGTCAAAAGTGTCCGTCTGTCCGCCGCAAAGTCGCAGCCCCGCTAAAAATCGCTGATCACCGCCATTACTAGTAAAAAAAAAAAAAAAAAGTAATAAAAATGACATAACTCTATCCCCTATTTTGTAGACGCTATAACTTTTGCGCAAACCAATCAATATACACTTATTGCGATTTTTTTTTTTTTTTTACCAAAAATATGTAGAAGAATACACATTGGCCTAAACTGATGAAATTTTTTTTTTTACATTTTTTTGGGATATTTATTAAAATTAAAACTGCAGAGGTGATCAAATACCACCAAAAGAAAGCTCTGTTTGTGGGAAAAAAGGACGTCAATTTTGTTTGGGTACAAGGTCGCACGACCGCGCAATTGTCAGTTAAAGCGACACAGTGCCGAATCACAAAAAATGCTCTGGTCGTTAAGGGGGTAAAACCTTCCTGGGGCTGAAGTGGTTAAAGTGCAAAAAAAAAAAAAAATATGTGCTCAAATACCACCAAAAGAAATCTCTATTTGTGTACAAAAGGACTTAATTTGGGTACAGTATAGCATGACCGCGCGATTTGTGAGTTAAAATAATGCAGTGCTGTATCACAAAAAATGGCCTGGTAAATCTTGCGGAGGGCAAGTGGTTAAATTATAATTCCACATTCTTTGTGATTACTTTAAAAAAAAAAAAGCCTTTTTTGTTGCTTCTTTGTGTCCCTGCTTTAAAATGGCCACTTCTTGTCCTTTCAGTGAGGTCTTGGGGGTGGTTCTGTGCATGGTCTACAGAGGCATTATGCCGCGTACACACGACCGGTTTTGCCATCGGAATAAACTCAGAAGGTTTCTCCGACGGAAGTACGACGGAATTCCATTCATGCGGTCTTGCCTACACACGATCAAACCAAAGTCCGACCGTCCAGAACACGGTGACGTACAGCATGTACGACAGGACTAGAAAAAGGAAGTTCAATAGTCAGTAGCCAATAGCTTCCGTCTCGTATTTGTTTCAGAGCATGCGTCGTTTTTGGTCCGTCGGAACAGCATACAGACAAGCAGTTTTCCCGATAGGAATTGGTTCCGTCGGAAATATTTAGAACTTGTTCTATTTGTAGGTCTGTCAGAATTTTAGAAAAAAAATGTCCGATGAGGCACACACACGATCGGAATATACGATGAAAAGCTTCCGTCTGACTTTTTCTGTTGGACGTTCCGCTCGTGTGTACGCGGCTTGAGACTTCATTTCCCAGAATTCCTCGTGCCAGACCAGGAGCTTTTGTTTAACATGCTGCATGTAACATAATCTGTAAATGGGAAGAGAATCCTGTTACTAATCAGACTCTCCACATCCAGAGATCTTGCTGGGTGAGGATGGGGAGAGGACAGGTCCCTATTGGCAGCTTGTTCACTGCGGCTTTAGAGAAGGCTTGGCGCTATTAACTCCCTCAGTACCAGAAATTCAGAGACAGGAAGTGGGCAGGGCACTCCTGATTTATTTATTTATTTTTTTTTTAACTTCAGTTTTTCAATTTTATCTTCAAGTGTATCCAAACCCAAAATCAAAAATGTAAAATATTGCAGTTTACCAGTCCTAAGATGAGGAAGCTGCATTTGTTTTCTTTTTTTTTGTCAGGATTTTTTTCTATTTTCTATTTTCACCTGGTATACTGGAAATGACACACTTCCTGACCTTGGGTGGCTATGCTCACTCACTGTATCTATTAAGGGAGCCATGATTGTCACCCAGGTTGGACTTCAAAACATGTCTTCCTCTCCCTTTGTCCACTACAAGAGGGGGTTCGGAATTAGTTGATTACCCAAGGAAGCAGCAATTTTTAAATATGTTTTAGGCTGGGTTCACACTGCTGCGGTGCGGGAACGCAGCGAAGTTCCCGCATCGCACCAACTCGCACGGCAGTTCACACTGCCATATGCGAACTGCTGGGGAGTGTCATACAATGTTAATGACACCCCCAGTTCAGCTCGCATATCGCACTGCGAACTGACAATTCGGACATTTTCGGATCGCATAGGTGTGAACACCCATGCGATCCGATTCTGGTCCGAACAAAAAAAAGGGTCCTGTGCGAGTTTGGACCGAATGCGGTGTGATATCAGCCATACTATCTGTATGGCTGATATCGCACAGCACAGACATCGCATGTGATGTGAACAGCAGTGTGCTGCGAATCACATACGATGTCTGCCACCGCAGCAGTGTGAACCCAGCCTTAAAAAGTATGCTATGTCAACCTGAACATCTAACAAATATAAAGAATTTTGTAATTGCAATTTGGCAGCAAAGGTGGAAATACACAAGCTATTTATTGTCAGAATAAGCCTTATGCCGCGTACACACGATTACACATTCCGACAACAAAAACCATGGGATTTTTTCCGACGGATGTTGGCTCAAACTTGTCTTGCATACACACGGTCACACAATGTTGTCAGAAATTCCGAACGTCAAGAATGCGGTGACGTACAACACGTACGACGCCCATAGAAAAGGGAAGTTTAATACCAAGTGCACCACCCTTTGGGCTCCTTCTGTTAATCTTGTGTTAGTAGAAGTTTGGTGACAGACGATTCGCGCTTTTCAGCCTTGTGCTTTTCCGATCATTGCTGCTCTTCAGTTTGTGCTTGTGGGTTCGTATTTATATTACGTATTTGACTTTCAGTGCCTTCTTTTCCGCTCGTTTCTGATTTTCAGCTCCGGCCTTTCTGTTTTTCAGTGCTTTGTTAGTTCGTTCTGACCAGCTGACCGTTTTGAAGCTATGAGGACCCTCACCCTGGACCAGAGGGTTTATAACTACTGTCTGGCCAGAGCCAGAAGAGTGGTGGAGAACGCTTTCGGGATAATGGCCAGCCGGTTCCGCCTATTCCTTACGCCAATCAACATGGCGGAATATAAACCTAACAATATAATCGTTGCATACTGCATTCTACCCAACTTTTTAAGGAAAAATTCAATGAACTATGTGGCCTCAGTTGGGCCTGAGGCTGGACTTTAACAAGAAATCCTGACGGCACTTGAAGCTGGCCGTCCTAGCTTGCCCCCCCAAAGCGCTCGTGAAGTAAGACAGAAGTATGTCGAGTACTTTATGTGTAGGGGGGCCATTGATATGCCAGAAACTGTTTAAGTTAAACATTTTTTGAAAAAATGTTTAACTTAAACTGAAAGAAGATTTCCTTTGATTTACTGCATGGGTTTCTTTTTGCTGTCTCCTAGGTTCTCCAATGTTTTTTTTAATTTTTTTAATTTTTTTTTGCCATTTTCTTCAATAGTGCAAATGTAATTTATTTGATACATGAGGTGACAATCTCTTCTTCAGCGAACTATTATTATGTTGTGGGTCTGCTATACACACACACCTTGTTTTTGTTGTTAATGTATGTAATGAAATTACTGAGGAAAATATTCCTAATTTTCAGCACCATGAATGAATTTTGGGGAGTCCCGAAAATGGCGTAATTGTGGCAAATTATAAAAGCACTGTGGGAGTTATTTACTAAAGGAAAATGCACTTTGCACTCCAAGTGCACATGGAACTGCACTGAAAGTGCACTTGTAGTGCAAAGTGGATTTGCCTTTAGTAAATAACACCCATTTCAGTTTAAACACCAACTTAGTCCAAAAAATTATATTGAGCATTGAAAGAAGAAGCCACACATTGTTGAGTAGAAAACTGTTTACTCTGTGCACATTCACATGTGCGTTAGAAAAGGGTTTTTGAAACAACCATATTTTAGTAAGAACAATTTTTTTTTTTTTAACAGTACAAATAGCCTTTTTTGTGTTAAAACAGGCATGTTTAAAACCATAAAACAATACACAACTCAGGAACTTCCAAAGTTCAACTATGACAAAGTGAAGGCAATATCGTGTTTTGGGGGTGCAACCCCTTCCTCTCAGCTACTATAGTTGCGAGGAAGGGGTTGCACCCCCAAAATGCGTACATTGATATCCCGTGATGGCAGATAGCACATGTTGACACACTGTGTGCATCTTCAAAATTTGGCTTTCAAAATTTTGAGAAAAAGTTAGAAAAAGAGAAACAATTTTAGAAATTTTGGTGGGTTTTCGGTTCTGCTGAAAACATCAATGATCTTTTTGAGTCTTTTTTCAACATTATTGATGTCTTCCTTGATCTTCTGTAAATCCCGATTGCACAACATGATCTCCCCGATGAGGACGTGTGCACTTGCACTTGTGAAATGAGATTCTTCTTCCATAACATCCACATCACCTAAAAGATCCATCTATTACCTGAAGCTGTGGTCTCAGACACTCACCGGTCACTATTTCACCCACTTCCTAAACCTCTTCTTCCTCCACATCCTCTGGTTGTTGTTTTTGGATTTTCCCTTCTTTAGGAGGTTGGGGGTCCCTGGTGACCTCAGACGTCCCGAGTCTTTTCTCCCCTATGTGAATAAAATATAGGTATACTTAGCGCACAGATATTTGATGCAAGAAATAGGAATATGAAACATTACTTGGAAGTGTTGTACAGTTGTCTGTTTTGGCAAAGTTCAAAGCTGAAGACATTTTTTTTTCCCTTTCTAAAGCTGGAATATTTACCTTTTTTGTACAGTTTTCACAGATGGAGACACCCCTAGTATCCACTGGAGCACCTGTGTGGGACACTCTAAAAAGTTTGTTCTGGTGTCCCACACTAGTGCTCCTGCGCCCAGATGTGTAAACAGCTGCTGAGTGTGCTCTCCTTACACTGAATCAAGTTCGATGTTTACTATGAACGATTACTGTGCCCATGACCCTGAAACTTGCCATTTCTTTATCGTACATCATGGGACACAGAGCACAATAATAATGACTATCTGGGTTATATGCTACCTTTAGGTGATTGGACACTGGCAACCAATAGTAAGAAGGTTCCTCCCATATAACCCCTCCCATACAGCCAGTGTCTTGAAGGTGAGGATGTTATAATCGGATCCATTCGGATGGCATGTTAAAGCTAAAGTGGATGGTACCCGAGCCTTGGTTCAAGAACAAGGTTTTGCCTGTAATTTGTCCTTTATGGCGCTGGACCCTTGTTATATGGTATTCCTGGTCTATCACTTGCCCAAGGGAACTAGAAGGGTGCCTTACAGGTCCAAGGTTGTGGACCCTGAGCAGAGGGGGACCCGGTCCTTGAAGGTCCTCAGTGGTGCTACCCGCCGTGATGGGGGAAGATTGGGTTGTATCAGGCCCTGCAGCGAGGACCGGTGAGTGCTCCCTCTGGAGGCCTAAATAGTATTATTGTTGCTATAACATAAGATGTTTATTCCAGATTTGCGTGCCTTGTGTTCCCACTGTATGGAAGGTTACAGAGACTGCTGCAAGATACACTTATGCGGGTGTCTCCCGCAGGGGGACTGCGTGTGTCAGGGGCATGCTCTGCGTGCCCGTGCGCCTGCATTTCATCCGCGTGTGCTACAGCGTACGCGGTTGGCGGTCGCCGCGTGCATCGCGGCATCGCGGCATGCCTGTTTAGGCGCCGCGTGTCCCCCGCGGGTGTGCACATGCGCAGTAAGATTCCTGGGCATGCGTGCGTCACATGACAGCGTGTGCATATAGAGGGAGGTCAGCGCCCGCGTGTGTCAATGCTGCTTGATTAGGCTCGTAAGAGCCAGGAGCCTAGTGCGCGGTGGGACACACAGGTCTGGGCACGTGAGTCGGGCATTTGCAACACGTTGAAGGTTTAAAGGCCGTGGTAGCTGCTATACGCTGGACTCAGCCTTATAGCACAGAGAGAGTATTTTTTTCCTCAAACCTTGTAAGCATTGTCTTCCAGAAAACGAGGTACAAGGAGCAGGGCAAGTCCAGGGGTTAAAGTGACTGCTTCAAAAACAGGAGATCAACCTCAGGTTACTGCAGCATCAGTCTCCCCTGAAAGACCTGTGGCATTTGGCCTGGCTAAGCCATTGCATTTGTCAGGCGTAGTGGCCACTATCAATATCCCTGCATCAGCCTATGTTACTAAGGATGACTTGGCATCAGCCCTAGCTGGCCTTGAAGGCAAAATAGCAGGTATGATTGCCTCAGTAACGCAGGGAGGGAAGAAGCGTCATAGATCTCCCTCTCCTGAGTCTGGTCCCAGTGGGGAGTCACTTGAGCACCAGGACTCCCTTAGCCAGTTGGGTCCTTGTGATTTGGATCCAGAATGGGCAGAGGATTTGGAGGAGGTGGCCGTAAAGGATAAAGAGGAAGGGGAGGCTGAAGAGTCCTCGGCGGGGGACTCCGGTTCGGAGGAACCAATTTCGGCTTCCCAATCCCAGAAATTGTTTATCCAATCTTTGGCTGAAATGGTGAGAGCAGGATTTAAGTTACCCCCAGTGCAGGGACCGGGACTTTCCTGTTCTACATTGGGATCCTTGCGTCCTCAGCAAGGTTCCCAGGCGTTACCTATGCATCCATTATTGGAGCAGGTGATTTACGCTGACTGGGACCACCCGGACAAGATATACTTGCCTCCTAAAAGGTTTTCTTTTCTATACCCTATGGAGGAAAAATTCAGGAAAAGGTGGGATACACCTTTGGTTGATGCTGCCATTTCATCAGTGAATAAAAGCCTAACCTGTCCAGTGGATAATGCCCAAGGGTTTAAAGATCCGGCAGATAAAAAACTGGAATCCTTACTAAAAGCCTCCTTTGCAGTGCCTGGGTCAGCAGTACAACCGGCAGTTGCGGCTATCGGTATTTGCCAATCCTTGAAGGACCGTTTTTAAGAGATTGGTCAAGGAACCTACCTGTTCAGGAGGAATTTTCTGACGAATTGTCAGAACTTCCTTGCGTTTTTACGTTTTGCGGTAGACGCATTAAAGGACTCGATCCAGCAGATGTCTCGTTTTGTGCTACTCTCAATCCATATGCACAGGGTCTTGTGGTTAAAGAACTGGTCAGCCGAGATACCATGCAAAAGGCTACTGGCGGCTTTTCCTTTTCATGGTGAGCGTTTATTTGGAGAAGATCTGGATAAATATATCCAAAAGATCTCAGGAGGAAAGAGCTTCTTGCTTCCGGTTAAAAGAAGGAATAAGCAGCCTTCTTTTAAGATTCCCAATGCTCCTGGGCCAGGCGCCTCTTCTCCCAAGAGGTATCGACGGCCTCAACCGCCTACTTTTAAGAAACCTCAGGGTCAGAAAAGACCTTGGACCCAGAAATCGACCAAAACCAATTCCAAGTTCTCCTTGTGAAGGGGCTCCCCCACTCCTGCGGGTGGGGGCAGACTGTGGCGATTCGCAGATGCTTCGGGGAAATTGGTTCAGGACAGGTGGAACATTTCCACTATAACACAAGGTTACAAAATAGTGTTCCGGGATTTTCCCTCAAATCGGTTTCTGGTATCCAGAGTCCCATCGGACCCAGAGAAAAAAGAGGGGCCTGTTCCTAGCCTTAGAACAACTAGAAAGGCAGGAAATAATTATCGAGGTTCCGCAGAAGGAAAAATTCAATGGATTCTACTCAAACCTATTTACAGTGCCGAAGCCAAATGGGGAGGTAAGGCCCATTCTGGACCTCAAGTTCCTCAATTCCTTTCTAAACGTCTGAACCTTCTGTATGGAGTCGGTTCATTCAGTAATCGCTTCCTTGAGAAGAGGGGATTTTTTAGCATCCATAGATATAAAGGATGCGTACCTGCATGTACCGATTTTTGGTGCGCATCAAAGATTTCTGCGCTTCGCAGTAGAGGGGTGTCATTTCCAGTTTGTGGCACTTCCGTTCGGTCTAGCCACAGCCCCTCGACTCTTCACAAAGGTTCTGGCTCCAGTGTTGTCTTTTCTAAGGTCCCAAAAGATCTCGGTGGTAGAATATCTGGACGACCTTCTGTTAAGGGACCAGTCTTACTCCACCTTAGTAGAAAACGTTACAACTACCGCGTTCATTTCCTGAAGTTCCTAGGCTGAATTCTGAATATGGACAAATCGGCCCTTTGTCCAGTTCAAGTCTTGACATATCTAGGAAAGGGTAATTTTACCTCCCTTAAAGGTCAGCTTCATTGTTGAGCTGGTCCGAGAAGTCAAAAGGGCAGAAAGGCCTTCAATTCGACTGTGCATGAGGTTGCTGGGCAAGATGGTGTCATCTTTCAGCGCATTTCCTTATGCGCAGATTCACTCCAGGTTGTTCCAGAGAACTATCCTGGAAGCTTGGAACAAGTCTGTTCAAACCTTGGATCATCCCATGTGTCTATCCCTACAGGTAAAACAGGACCTCTTGGTGGTCAAAAACCAACAACTTGAGGGGCGGAAAATCCTTTCGACCTGTAACCTGGAAAGTCGTGACTACGGACGCCAGTCGTTTCGGCTGGGGAGCAGTCCTGGAAGAGGCTTCCTTACAGGGAAGATGGTCCCAAGTAGAGAAGAACTTGCCAATCAATCTGCTGGAAATCCGGGCAGCTCGCTTGGCTCTCCTATTCTGGACGTCCAGAATAGGAGAGCCAAGGTTTCTGGTAGGAGATTGGGTTTCCGGTCAGAGTCCAGTCCAACAACTCCACGGTTGTGGCATACATCAATCACCAAGGGGGCACCCGAAGCCAGGCAGCCCAAACAGAAGTAAATCGCATATTAACTTGGGCAGAGAGACACGTGCCGTTTCTGTCGGCAGTCTTTATTCCAGGTGTGGACAATTGGCGGGCAAACTACCTAAGTCGTCAGCAATTGTTACCAGGGGAGTGGTCCCTTCACCCCGAAGTTTTCATTCAAATCTGCCAGCAGTGGGGGATGCCAGATGTGGATCTCCTGGCATCCAGGTTCAATGCCAAGGTGGACAACTTTGTATCCAGGACCAGGGATCCACTTGCCGTCGGGACGTATGAATTGGTGATTCCTTGGGATTGGTATTCCCTAATTTATGCTTTTCCTCCAATCCAGATGCTGCCGCACCTGTTACGTAGGATACAGGAGGAACAGAAAACAGTAATTCTGGTGGCCCAGGAGGTCCTGGTACTCAGAGATTGTGAGGATGGCGGTAGAGGACCCATTGTGCCTCCCATACCGTCCAGACCTGTTGTCCCAAGGTCCCATATACCATCCTTCTTTACGGTCGCTGGATTTGATGGCATGGCTATTGAGACCAGGGTACTGAAAGACTGTGGTATCAGAGGATCTGTCTTGTCTACTCTGATAAATGCTAGAAAGCCAGTTTCTAGAAGTATTTACCAGAGGGTCTGGAAATCGTACATTTCCTGGTGCGAGAGGAGAAGATGGCACCCTCGCAAGTATACAATTGGGAGGGTCCTTGCCTTTCTCCTAACAGGAATTGATTTAAACCTATCTCTAGGGACCATTAAGGGACAAATTTCGGCCTTACCAGTTTTTTTCCAGAGGTCAATCACATCTCATTCTTTAGTACGAGCCTTCGTCAAGGGGGTACTGCACTTATGGCCGCCGGTTAAGCCGCCTTTATGCCCCTGGGACTTGAACTTTGTGCTATCAGCTCTACAGAGTCAACCCTTTGAACCTATTAGGCATATTCCTTTGATCCTATTAACTAGGAAATTGGTCTTTTTGGTGGCCATAACCTCGTCTAGAAGGGTGTCAGAATTGGCCGCCCTTTCTTGTGAAAAACCTTTTCTGTTTGTACATCAGGACAAGGTGGTGATACGTCCCCGTCCAGACTTTTTACCTAAAGTGGTTTCCAGTTTTCACTTGGATCAGGATATCATTTTGCCTATTTTTTTCCCAACCCTAAGTCTAAGAAGGAAAGGTCGCTTCACTCACTGAATGTGGTGAGAGCAGTCAAGGTTTACTTAAATATGTCAGCTTCTTTTCGGGAAAACTGACTCCCTTTTCGTTCTGCCAGAGGGTCCTAAGAAGAGACAGGCAGCAACTAGTTCAACTATCTCTAGGTGGATTTGCCAAGTCATTATCCAGTCTTATGAGTTGAAACACAAGGTTCCACCTTGATATCTCAAAGCTCACTCTACTAAAGGAGTTAGTGCATCATGGGCAGTGCGCCAACAGGTGTCTATGGCTCAGGTTTGCAAAGCGGCCGCTTAGTCTTCGGTTCATGCAATCACCAGGTTTTACCAGCTGGATGTTAGATCTCAAAGGGAGACTGTTTTTGGCCACAGCGTGCTGTAAGCAGCTTTATAAGTCCTGGGCCTAAAAGGGGTCTAGGAATACTATGTTCCCTCCCCTCAAATGCATTGCTTTAGGACATCCCAGATAGTCATTATTATGGTGCTCTGTGTCCCGTGATGCACGATAAAGAAAAATTGATTTTTAAAACGGCTTACCTGTAAAATCCTTTTCTTGGAGTACATCACGGGACACAGAAGTCCCTCCCCTCTTTTCTGGGATCTTCATTGCTTGCTACAAAACTAAAGGTACTTCCTGTATGGGAGGGGTTATATGGGAGGAACCTTCTTACTATTGGTTGCCAGTGTCCAATCACCTAAAGGTAGCATATAACCCAGATAGTCATTATTATGGTGCTCTGTGTCTCGTGATGTACTCCAAGAAAAGGATTTTACAGGTAAGCTGTTTTAAAAATCCATTTTTTATATTGTACAACAGTAAAGAAAAGCACATGGAGCAGCACCAACATAATAAGAATAGGAACACACGACAAAATACTTACTTTTTTGCAGCACTCTCTTGATTCTTCTGTACTGATCCTGCTCCCTCAATTTGAGGTCTGACCATCGTTTCCTCAGTTAATCCTTGGATCGCCATACCCCAAAATTCTTCTGCAGACTTTTCACAACTTTAGGCATGATCTTGGCCTTTCTCACATTTGGGTTTGGGTATGGTCCATGCTTCCCATCATAGTCGGCCCTCTTGAAGATGTCCATTGTCTCCACCATCTCTATAAAGGCCATATTTGAGTCCTTAAATATCCTCCGGGATTGGGACGTTTGTGGCTCCGGCCTTTTCTCCGCGCTACTGCTACTCTCAGGCACCTGCCCTGTCTCCGCCATGTGCTCTCCCACTGCGCAGAAAGAGAAGGGGCGGGGAATATATTAGAAAGAACGTTGGGGCGGGCGGAGTTTCACGCATGCGCAGTGTATATAAAGCATAACATGCGTGCGCCGTATGTACGAACTGTGAGAGGAAGAATGTATATCGGAAGCGCCGATCGTTTTAACGAAGGTACAATTTTTTAAATAGGTGCATCAGTGGCCTATACTGCTTATAGATTTAGGCCTATATTGGGACAAGATTTGGAGAGTTTAGCCTGACATTAGGCTTTGTCTTGTGTTGTGTCTTGCAGAGAAAATGGATCTATTGAATGATCAGGACTTTATTCCCATGTTCATTGATATGTACAGAGAGCTACCCTGTCTGTGGCAGGTAAGCTACCCCTTTTATAACAAAAAACCAGAGGAAGGCAGCACTGGATCATTTGCTGGAATTTGTGAAGCCGCAGTTCCCCACAGCAGACATCCCCTATTTGAAGGCCCTATTTGGTGGAATGAGGAGCACTTATAATAGGGAGCGCAAGAAGGTCCAGGATTCCCAGAGATCAGGAGCTGCAGCAGATGACATTTATGTACCCAGGCTGTGGTACTATGACAGACTGCATTTTCTTGCAGGCCAGACAGAACCCAGGCCAGCACTCTCCAATCTTCCTTCAAGGCTTCCTTCCACCTCAGCTGAGGCTTCCGACGTCTGGGGGCCTGCCACCCAGGAAGAAGATGTGGAGAAGCCCAGCTATAGCCAGGTATAGCGTTGCTCAACATATTTCTAGTCAAATCATTAATGATGTTAACTAGATGTTATTATTGATCAGTTATTTCTGATTTTGTGTGTGATTGATGAACAAAAAACTAAACCTATGTCCCTGCGCAGGAAAGTCTCAGCCAGAAGGAGGCCGTGGAAAGTGGCAGCCAGGAGGTGGTGGGGGTAAGTGGCAGCCAGGAGTTGGCCAGGCCCAGTAGCCTGCCCAAATCCCAGGTCCCTCCCCTCCGCCTTCCAAAAAAAAAGTCCCAGGAAGAGGAGTAACCTGGAGGAGGCAGCACTTGGCCTATTTTGGAAGGCTACTGCGGCCCTCAGAACCCCGCCCCAATATTATAGAGGACTATGCCTACATGGCAGCCTGCAAAATGTTGGAAATGGAGGAAGGCCAACGCCTCTTATGTCAGGAAGTTATGTTACAAGCCCTAAATAAGGGGTTGAGGGGTGAACTCACAAGCCAAAGCCACGTTTGTGAGTTCAACCATGGTCCTCCTCCACCTTCTGCCACAACTCCAACACCAGAGCCACAGCCTGGAAGCAAGCCTGAAAGGAAGTGTGGAAGGAAGACAAGAATGGTGACCTGGGTTTGGTGTGGTCTGACAAGACGCAGGCTGTTGTATGACCACAGCCTGGGGACAGATATGTCATCTGCTGCTGTTCCTGATCTCGTATTCCTGGACCGGATTGTACTCACTATTGTACTCCTCAGGCCACCAATTTTGACTGTAAAATAATTGTAAAATAATTGATGCGTGCCCTGGGGTACAAAGGCTTCGCTAATTTCATCAGTTTCTCCAGCGTTGCCTTCCTCTTTAGTTTGTTATGACCCATAATAAATGGCTATTTATTTTTCACAAATACTTGCCTATGTGTTTTACTTCAAAAAGGACAATTTGTTTGTGAGTAGGCAGGTACATTTCCAAAATACAATGTAAAATTAACAAGGGACACCAACACCAACCTCCTTGAGGTTAAAAAATACAAAGTAATAATGATGTTGTAGTAACTTGACACACAAAATGAAAGAAAAAACGGAGATCACTATAAAAACAAAAAACAAAAAAACACTATAACCAAAAATTCTAAACATTATTATGCAGAACTGACGAACAAAAAAAAATTCATGAGATCACGAGAAATAAAAAAGAAATCAGGTTGTCAGAACTCTGTGTGAATATGAGCAGCAAAACAACTTCATTATTCTAGCATTCTAAAGAAGAAGAGAGTGCGTTGCATTAAAAGATGTAAAAATTGCAGTGTGACGAATGTGCTATCTCCATTACGAACGGTAGTTTTACCAGACTGAGCGCTTCCATCCCATACTTGATTCTGAGCATGCGTGGAACTTTGTGCGTCGGAATTGTGTACACACGATCGGAATTTACTAGAACGGATTTTGTGTGTCGGAAATTCCAATGGAGCCTACACACGGTCGGAATTTCTGACAAAAAGCTCCCATCGAACATTTTTCGGCGGAAAATCTGACCAAGTGTACGCGGCGTTAGACTTGAATGTTGTTTACACTTGCGGTTGGGTCAGCAAAACTCCAGTTGAGCAGCTTTTTTACAGCTCTTAAGCCACTCTCCCTTTAGTTAAGAAGGCAGTGCGGTGCCACCACATCTACTTCTCCTTATTTGGCACTTCCAAAGCTGCTGTTCCTGGCTTGCACTCCCCTCACGTCCATACTGATCCTCTACTCCCTTGCCAACCAACTTGCCCAAACCACAACTGATAAAATAATCCATCACTCCCATGCAGACCTCTATCAGTGCATCTGTCATTCAGACTCCAAATATAATATATGCCAATAAATACAGTATCTACTCCCATTGCCCCCGGCTCCATCTTCGCTGCTGATTGTTGCTGCACCAGGCTTCCAGATAGCAGTGCGTCTCCCGCCTCATACAACTTACCCCTCTCCCAAGCCTTTAAAGCTGCTGTGCCAGGCCAGCACTTCATCTCCACACCGATTTTTCATCACCACCGATTTTTCCTTTTGGTTCTCTCCACGTCACATAACTTAGCAAGAGATGTCGGGACTCCTTGTATTTGGTGGCTAAGTGCAGTACCGATCAGTGCTGTGAATGGAACCAGGTAATTTAGTCAGAAAATTTTTTAAATATTGTACACAGAGTTTGGGTGCCAATCTGTAGGGGTCTCATTACATCATTGGCTGCTGCAATCAGCCCTGCACAGACTTTTTGGGTCTCCCTCTGAATTTGATTAGAATGAATTTGTATCTGGACATCTTGGCAGTGGTATGGCACTTCAATTTCAACTTCTGTTGCATTACACTACAAGCCAAGGAGACCATGGAGATCCTCTGAGTTATAGAAGTTGCCTGCCTGGGAACCAGATCATTTGCATCAACATTAATACTTTTAATATCGCAATACCAGTGAAATAACCCTATGGGTCCAGCTCTATTTTTTTTTTCCACTTTCCCCAACTATACAGTGCATACTGCGCCAGTATATATAACAAGGAATGGGGGTGGGGGGGTCAAACTAACTATTATCACTTGCGATATATGTTTTTTTTTTTTTTATATTGCATATAATAATAAGAGTCGATTCATCAAAGTAAATGCCGTCAATTTGTTAAAAAGGTGAGGTAAATATGGCAAAATAAATGATTATAGTCAATTCACTTAAAACACACACAATAATTTTATTTTTCATGGTACCAGCAGTTGATATTTTAGAAATGTACAAAACAACATTGGGGAGAACTCTGCACTAACTAGTAATTTAAAAATTATACAATCTATCAGTGTGCACACGTGTTTCTGCACGCTATGTGTAGGGCTGCCCTATGCCCAAGAAATGCAGAAAATAAGTCCCTCACCCTTTTCCAAATCTGTGCCTTATGGTGCTGCGACACCATACGTTTTGGATCGTGCAAAATTGCTTGTGTTAGCAGATTTGTGGGGGTGCCGTTAACAATCTATGGTACTGCCACGTGTCTGCTACAGGGAAACGCATTTCAGTGCATGTCAAAAGTGCACGACTTTGCACACCTAGCCTTAGATCAGGAATGTAGAAAAAAAATACATATTTAAAGCACTCGTTAAAGTGTAAGTTCAGGCAAAACCTAACTAGCTTCTAACCTGCTCTTTGCCACATTCTAAACCTAACCTATCTAACCCTGTAAAGCAAAAATCGCTGTATTTAGCTCTTCAGCCGATCCTGTCCGTTCCCAGCATCAGCTGTCAATGGTGGCTTCAGTGTGGAGGCGGGTACAGGAGAGGCAGCTGACAACGGAAGGCCTATAGTAAGTCTATAGGTGACATCACTTCGGAGCCATTTCACAGCCGTTGTCGGTTCTCTCCTGCACACAGCTTCTACCACTGGAAACCGGAATGGTTCGGCTGCAGAATAGCTAAGTACAGACATTTTTTCTTTACTGGGTTAGATAGGTCAGGTTTAGAATGTGGCAGAGAGCAGTTTTAAAGTTAGTTTTTGCCTGGACTTGTACTTTAACCGCATGCCGACCGTGTACTGTATATATACGGCAGCAAAATGTCTACTCTGCGCAGGATCACATACATGTATGTGATCCTGCACTTCTGGGTCTGGAGCGACCCGCTCCCACTGTGATTGGACACAGCGGGAGCCAATCAGCAGGTCCGGTGGATGCAATGTTCGCTGAGACCCACCGATTGTTCCTGAGAGAGACAGAACGGCGGTCTACCTATGTAAACAAGGCAGATCGCTGTTCTGTGAGAAGGGGAGGTAGTGACCCTGTGTTTCTGCTAAGCAGGAACACGGATCTCTGCCTTCCCATAGTACAAACACTCCCTACACAGTTGGCAAGCACTCCCTCGGAACACATTTAACCCTTTGATCGCCCTTCATGTTAACCCCTTCCCTGTCAGTCCTATTAGTACAGTAATGGTGCATATTTTTTGCACTGATAACTGTATTCGTGTCACTGGTCCCCAAAAAGTGTCACTTATGTCTGATTTGTCCGCTGCAATGTCGCAGTCCCTCTAAGTCACTAATCGCTGCCATTACTAGTAAAAAAGATGAACATTCTATAAATCTATCCCATGGTTTGTAGACGCTGTAGCTTTTGCACAAACCAATCAATATATGTTTTTTATTGGGATTTTTTTTTTTACCAAAGATATGTAGCAGAATACATATTGGCCTAAAAGGAAGAAGAAAATTGATTTTGTTTTACATTTTTTTTATTGGACGTGTTTTATAGCAGAAAGTAAAAAAATATATATATATTTTTATTTAAATTGTCGTATTTTTTTGTTTATAGCACAAAAAATAAAAACCTGCCAAGGTGATCAAATACCACCAAAAGAAAGCTCTATTTGTGGGAAAAAAAGGACATCAATTTTATTTGGGTACAGCGTTGCACGACTGCACAATAGTCAGTTAAAATAACGCAGTACCATATTGCAAAAAATGGGCTGGGGAAGTGGTTAAATAACGCATGTTTTTTTAGTGAATTCACTACTTTTGAGATAAATACCACATGGGTTATTTTAAGGCAAATATGTATCACTTAGTACCTAATATCTAGTACCTAAGTGTTTCTAATATCCAAATGCTAACACCTGTTGAATGGCTGACTAATTCAGCTGAGTTAAGTTGGGTACAAACGGGAAGATTTTTTCAAAAACTGCGGACTGATCAAAAAAAAAACACTAAAGGTAACCATACTAACTAAGCGACATTAGTGCCCTGCAATCGCTCTGGATAAGCTATTGTGTTCTGACAGGGGAACTGCCCCTCTGCCAGAACATGCTGATCGGATGCTGGTTTTCCAGCATGCTCGTTCACCAGAAGCTGGTTGTTACATCGGTTTCTGTCAGAGGAGGCTCCTGTACACACTGGCCGAATGTCGGCTGTTTTTTGTTGAACTGGCTGAATTTTGGCCCCTGTGCTCCAGCCTTTACCTGTAGATTGAGAAAACGTATTTCCTTAACACGGACTGTCACCAGTCGCCCGCGCTTCTTCTATTTATAAAAGGTAAGAGCGTTTGCATATTGAAATACTGATTTAGGCTTGGTACAATCCCAGAGCTCTGTTGGGATTGCATAGCATTACAAACATTCCTTCATTATATACTATAAAATGGATATATATAGAGCTTGGAGAACTAAATAAAAATGTTATAGCACAAATAGCAGCTGCAGCGATCTCTAGCAAGGACATCCTTTTTATTACAGCCAGTCAAAATGTAACAATGTAAGTGGTAACTGCATGCCTAGTGAAAAATTTTAAAAATGTGTCCAGCAAATCACCAGATAATCAGTTGCACAAGGACATAATAATTTACTGAGCATCTTGTTGACAGAATGATCCTGAATAAAATGTCCTGTAAAGACCTTGTATAAAGATGCATAAACTCCCTATGCATAAAAACACTTCTTCATTTCCAGTGTTGCAATATACGCACGTATTTGTGCTTATAAACGTAAAATTTTCTATTTTTGTTTCACAGCTCCGTACTCATCACTGTATTGCTGATCTTTGCACAGCTGTGTGCATTGTTCATTTGACAACAATGCAACAATATTCAGATGAGTAAAAAACATGGTGTTTTTTTTGTTTTTTACTGTGTGCAAGAGACCTTACACAATGTTACCAAGTTGTGCAATATGCAATCTGAGCAAGTTATGAAAAGGAATATGTAACAACCTGTATCCATGATATTCAAAGCAATTCCTCAGATGCTGGAATCCAAACCCAAGGATGCAGAGCCTTATGCCGCGTACACACGGTCGGACTTTTCGTCTACAAAAGTCCGACGGACGCCGACGGACTAAAGCTGGCTGACAATACGATCGTGTGTGGGCTTCCCCGAACTTTCAGCGGACTTTTCCAGCCTCAAATCTGACGGACTTTAGATTTGAAACATGCTTCAAATCTTTACATCGTAACTACGCCGGACCCAAAAATTCGCTCGTCTGTGTGCTAGTCCGACGGACAAAAACCCACACTAGGGCAGCTATTGGCTACTGGCTATCAACTTCCTTATTTTAGTCCGGTGTACGTCATCACGTACGAATCCGTCGGACTTTTGTGTGATCATATGTAGGCAAGTCCGTTCGTAAGAAAGTCTGCCGCAAGTTCGCCAAAAGTCCGTCGGACTTTTGTTGACGAAAAGTCCGACCGTGTGTACGCGGCATAAGTAATGAAAGCAGATGGCAATATATCAGCAGATATTCTAATGTCCACATTATTACCTGCAATAGATAAGTGCACTATGCGTTAAGTGCAATGCAATGATTTTCCACTATTGTAAAGGATGCTTACTCTTGATCCAGCAATTGGAACAGGATGGAATCCAACTTTGTCACTCGCTGCCAGGAACAGTCTCTGGGCTCCTCAATGGGACAGGTTCTGCATTCTTTGGCAGGAGTTTACAAAAACCCCTCTATCGCAACACCAGGAAAATTAATTCACAACACTAGAGCACCTCACAGGTTAGTGTCTCCTTTGGCTGCAGTACTTGGTAATACATACTGTATATGATCTCTGAAACCACCTTTGTCTCATGTTGAGACAAAAGTGGAAATAAACTTTAAGGTGCCTATAAACATTAGATAAGTCCATTGGTGGCTGAGACTTGTCAAAGAAGCAATTGAAAGTGATTTAGAAACCATTTTCCCCCATAATCTGAAGCCAGAGATATCTACCCCCTCCTTCTGATTGGGAAACAGATGAAAGCTTTGGCTATGCTGTGTGTAAAAAAACTATTTTATGTATCGTCATAGGCCTCTGCTCTGCTTCATGGTAAATGCTTCATGCGTTTGTTACTCCTTGGTCCTTATAATTTGACTTCCATGCCAGTATTTGTGCGTCATAATTGTCAGTTGGTGTATCATCTACTGGTGTGAACAAAGTTGAAAAAGACACATGTGCAATGTATCTAAAATCTTGGCAAAAGCACAACATATTTGGCATGCTTTGCTTCCAGTCATGGCCTTAGTATATCATGCAGTAGCCTCACCTTGGTAGTGATTTTGGTCTAGTCTAGATTTTGCTTATAAAACATACATTTCTTTTATCTCGTTTAGCTCTGTGATTTTCACATTTTTGATGCCTAACACAATAAGTACCATTAAGGTTGCCTGCTGATTAAACCGTCACCTCCACAACATATGCAGTAACTGGTTCTGATCATTCCAAGACTCTGCATGTGTGTTTCCCAGTATTGGATGTAAGTGTTATCCACAGCCCTCCTGCTTATACTAAACATCTGTATTGGTTCCAGGCTCTTTTCATTGTCAGCAGGTACTGGGGCTGACATTTTACGAACAGTTGGATGATGAGCAAGATGAAATAAAGCACAGAACTACATTGCTAATCCTACTTAAAAGGATCACACTGGCAGTTGCCAGCTGATCTGTTACACACTGTGGTGGCAGAGGTTTATTTTCATGCTGTGGTTGATATATCTATCTAAACTTCACCATTTTTTATTCGTTTCAAAACAAGTAAAAAAAGTGAAAGTTTGGGTATATAATGTTTGGTTTTCACTGAATATCTTTAAATCCTAAATCCAATATCTTTATCCTTAAAGTCTAATTGAACTTTAATTTTTAAATCCTATAAATACATTCAATATGCATCGAGACATAAGGTGTGCAAAGTCTTATAGTTGGTTTTCTTTAGAAATTGGTCACAACCTAGAAAGAAGAACTTACCAGAATTCTGCAGAGAAGGATCATTGCTCTCTGCCAGGAAGTAGCAGTCGCTCTGAAGAGGTCAGATGCACCATCTGCTAAGTAAAAAGTTATAGCTCCCCAGCCAGCAAAACGTTGGCTCTCTGCTGATTGGAGAAATATAACTGAATAAGCTGGGGGGCATTTTGCCGACAGACCATGGCTTCCAGACAGGAAGTAAGGGTCCTTCTCTACAGCATGCTGGCAGGGGACATGCTTTTCTACTGAGGCTGTGACTGCTTTCTTAGGATAATGAACTGTAAGACTTTGTACACCTTTTTGTTCTTATGCTGCTATAATGTATTTAGCCGATATCTATTAAATGTTCAGTTGGGTTTAAAGTGTATGTGTGTAGCCAAAACGCTTACGTTTTGGATAGAGTGGTGAAGGATTACAACACCTGTCAAGATTTTCTTTCTTTGTCCTCGCTATTCATCTTATGTATTTGTCATGGTGATCCACATGGGAGACATTAATTAGAAATTCAAAATTTTAGAATTGTCACTAGAACAAGGGGTGAAGATACATTTTCTAATGGGGACACCTGTTCTATTGACAACTGTCTAAGTAGGGAATTCTGCACACTTGACAGAGATTTCCTATCAATTCCTGTTGTGTTTCTGGGACAGGAAGTGAGGAGAAACTTTCCCAATGGGACTCAGCAAAAAATAAACTGACCTGGGCCTAAAGTAGGAGTAGTAGTCCCCAGATCCTGAAGACCCCTTCATGGGTATGCCCACTGTGACAGACGAAGCCTGGACCCCTTAGAAGGATATAGTAAGACAGGATTTCCCTGTGCTATAGACCAGTTCCTAACCATACCAAAACTGCAGTGCTTAGCACACAATTGGATGAATAGGCACAGGAATGAGGAGTTCTTCTCTATTGTGCTAATCCCCCTATATTCTTGTCTTGAATGCCTTTGACACTATAGATGATTTTGTTACAATTTAAAATCATTTTTTTTTTTCCATCTGGATGTTGTGGTGATGCAATCCAAACCAAACGGACCTCTCCAGACACCGGGCTTCTCAACCACTGTGTGCCAGCAAAAGAGCATCCTAGTACCAAGATTGTAACAGACTGCATACCCATGATATCACTGTAAAAACCTAATTCAACCACAGACCGCATACTGCGTGTGCTACCTAAGAATTGCCCATATATTGACCCGTTTCACCCCGATGGGCATAACCATAGAGGTTAAAGCATAATTTATACCTAAAAGCAGAACTTTTTATAGTTTTGGATAAATGGAAATTTTTTTTTTTAACATTGGTCCTCCCTCCTACTGCCACAATCTATTAGTTAGGCTGCCTATCATAGTTTTAGGCGAACACTGTATTAAAGTACAGGAGGATGAATATAGCGAACCCAAGTTCCTACTTACAGGAATTCGATTTTAATAATACAGTACTCTGTGTTTTGAGGCCCTGGGGACCCCTTCAAATATTGACAACTTTGAATATCTTTTGCCTGCTAAGATCTTTGAGAGTGTTCTTGGAATCATTAGCTTATTATAGCTTATTTCAGTTATTTTATTTCTGCAGCTGGTATTGTGAAGCAAGTAGAAATTTGATGCATAGGAGGGGCTTCAGCAAAAACTTTTTTTACACTAAATTCTTGTTTTGTGTAGGGGGGAGTAAATGGCCTGCTTTCCCGAGCTCCTCCACCATCAGAAATTACACGTGCCATGCTGATAAGCCCGCTTCCTGGCTCACTTCTGCTGGTTCTTGTGGCCGTGCCACTCAGAATCCTGTTACCTTGGCAATGTGGCTGAACCTCAGACTCCCTTTTCTTTGCTTCCCTTTGGCCTTGATGACCTTTTGCCTGGTAGTGCTCCCTCAGCCTACTCCACTTCTGTGTCTGCTAGCATCTGAAATAAACCTCACAAGCCTTGCACACCATGTGCCCCTCTAGCTACCATTTTGTCTGCATCTGTGTACTAACCTGCCTATTTTGGTCCAACTCTGTGCTTGTTTCCTGACCATGTCTTTTTCCTGCTGCTTGGCCTGACCCCTTGCAAAACTAACAACACATGTTCTGCCTGCCACCTCAACCAACTACTTAGTGAAAGGAGTTCTGATATGAAATTCCCAGTGTGCCACATCCCTTAGAAACAGGAAAAAGAAGACGACCCCTAGGAGTGGGACTTTTAGGGCACTACAAAAATAAATCGATAATGTATAAAAAAATATATAATTTATTGAAAATTACGTCATAGACAAAAATACTGATCATGAAGACTAGAAAAGAATATATACAACAACTGTAGATACAATATCCTGTATACCCGACGCGTTTCAGAGCTGAATGTCTGTTCTTTCATCAGGCGTTAATAGGATGTATATAATCTATAAAGTTCAAATACAAACAGCCAACAGTGAATTTAAACATTTCTCTAGCCACATACAAATATGAGAGACATATATGTTCAATAACTCACATCTGGTTCAGTTGTGTATGCATGAGAAAATCCATGTGCACAATAAAAACACTGTCATATGAGGTCTCCATCGACTATGGCCGCTTTGTGTCTACTTTCTGATAAGTATTTGCAATAGAAATGCCTCTTTATGAAAAAGCAGTTATTTCTGTAAATGTGTGTGATCATGAAAAAATGAGGGGACTCTGCCCAACCTAAACCAAAAATTTGAGAAAAGCGCCTGGGCAAGTCCTTACATAGACAGAAGCCCACGAACACTGGGGCCTAAGAGAGGGGAGACCTGGGGAAAAAAAGTAGATTCACAAATAGATGTGTATAAGTACAAAAAAGTACAGAAAACACTAAGTGAACACTAGAGAAAATACTGGTGATGCCATACCTAGCATATAGGGTCACTAGCGGACCGTGATGTCAGAGCCTGGAAAGGTTGAGAGTCAGCAACTGCTAAAAAGAAACCCAAAAATTTGGAGTGAATATAGCTGCTATAGAAAAACAGACCGTACTCATCTCTGAATATAATGCTCAAAGCATTAACCCCTTGAAACGGAATAACAATAGATAAATAGCACTCAGAAGAGGACAGTAATGTTCCCTCAGTCAATGAAATAGTAATAGAGGATGAAGGAATGTGTACTCACTGGTGTTAAGCTCCAAGCATAAAATACATCACCGGCTCATCTACCAAAGAGGGGATGAAGATTGGAGTTACAATGAGTATATCTTGTCTCTTTTAGAGTATAATGTCTTCACCTACAGTGTTCCCACTACCTCCAGGTACAGGGGGTGGCGATGGGGACTTACTGTGCCCCATCGTATGCCAACCTGTACCTGGGGGAGTGGGAACACACGTTCCTCATTGACGAGGCCTTGTCGATATATACTGACCATTTGTTTTATAGTTTAGGTATATCCACAACATTTTTGCTGTGTCGGACAGCCCTCTGGAGCTGTTGTCTCAGTGGCTGGAGAGAATGAATAGAATATCTTACATTTACTATGGCATCCAGTGCTGATCGTATCGCCTTCCTTGATGTGGAGGTCTCCGGGGGGTTGATGGCACCCTCTTCAGCATTCTGTACCGCAATGGCACGGCAGGTAATACTATACTGCATGCCTGAAGTTTTCACTCTCAGACCCTGGTGAGGTCTATTCCTTACAGCCGATCTATCTCCGAGTGAGATGCAACTGTACGAATGATGATACTTTTACAGCTGAGGCCAACAAGTTGCGTGACAGTTTGCTGCACAGGGGCTATTCCCATACTTCTCTCCAAAAGGCTTTTGAACGTGCCACATCACACACCCAACAGGATCTCCTGTACTCTCGCAAATTTCCGAGCCAGGACAACCCCTTAAGAATCATCACCAAATACTGTAACCAACATGCCGAGATTAGGAAAATTGTCTCCAAGTTTTGGCATGTTCTAACAATGGACTCTTCTCTGGGTCGGTTGATCCTGGAAATGCCCTTGTTTACGTTTTAAGAGAGCTACTTCCATTGCCAGTAAATTAGTAAGAAGTGAGTTCAAAGGTGATTCGGGTACAGAACATTGCAAGTACAGAAGTACTTTCATGTGCGGTTCGTGTGGGTATTTCAGGTACATGTATACCAACAAGAAGACAATCTTGCCAGATGGGAGGGTTTTTTGACCCAAACATTTTGGGAACTGTAGGACTTTCAGAGTGGTCTATATGTTGCTATGTGAGTGTGTTTTTTTTTTTATGTCGGTAAGACTAAGCTCGAGCTTTGGAAACAAGCCTACAGATGTATCGGCAGCATGCAGACTTGTAACCCTGACCTGCCTTTGGGTAGACACACTACCACTGTCCACCAAGGCAATTTTCCCATAATTAAGTTCCTAATTTTGGATCGTGTCCACCCTAGCTCCAGGGGAGGAAACTGGAACAAAGATCTCCAGCTGGAGCTACGCTGGATACACACTTTAAGGGCTACACACCCCCGGGAATCAACAAGGAGGTCTCTTTCAGGCCTTTCCTTGGGTTTGCTTCTGGGGGGGGGATGAAGAAGTAGCCCTCTATTTCCTTTGGTGGATCCCTTCTACTTTCCTCCCTCGCCTTTTTTGGTATTCTCTCCCTCTTCTTTAATTAGGATATATATATAATATTTTTTTTTCTTGCTTTTTTTGCAAAATCATATCTGTGTATTTGTTTGCTATTGCTGTATTTTGTTTGACTTTTGTTGCTGTATATTTTTTTGTACACATTGTCACATGGAGTGTCTGTCCTTCTGGCTGTGATGCATGTTAACTGCTCAGATTTCCATCTATATAAATGGCATTTCTATTTGCTACACTACATATGTGGGATTTCGATCCCTTTCTGTTTCCCCTTTCGTCACACTTTTTTTTTTTGTTACAGTTTTTCACTACATATACTGTACAATGTTGCTAACTGTATTGGCCCCGTTACGCCCAGCCCTTTTTCGGGGCAGTCTTGGCATTGGCTGTCCTGTGACAATTTCTATCTGCCACTCCCCTTTGTGTGTTCATGACAACCGCTTTGCGGCCTCCAGGAGACATTTCCGTGCTGGTGGGACACTCCTGCGTGACATCACTACGATGCGTGTGCGCATGACGACACTTCGCGCAATTCGCAGTGTGGAGGCGCGGCGCAGGGACGTCTCAGGGGGCCCAATGGAAACCCTGGGTATCTTCCAGCTGCACACAGCTGCCACCTATTAGGTGGGAGGTGCAGCGGTAATCAGCTGGCCTTTATATATCCTGGCTTTGCTTCTTTCGCAATATGGCCACTAAAAGGACGAGCCAATGATGTCTCTTTATGCTTGGAGTTTAACATCAGTGAGTACACATCCCTTTATCCTCTGTTACTATTTCGTTGATTGAGGGAACATTACTATCCTCTTCTGAGTGCTGTTTATCTATTGTAATTTCCTGTTTCAAGGGGTTATTGCTTTTTTTGAGCATTATATTAAGGGATGTGTACTGTCTGTTTTTCGATAGCAGCTATATTTACTCCAAATTTTTGGGTTTCTTTTCAGCAGTTGCTGACTCAACCTTTCCAGGCTCTGACATCACGGTCCGGTAGTGACCCTATATGCTAGGTATGGCATTACTAGTATTTTCTAGTGTTCACTTAGTGTTTTCTGTTCTTTTTTGTACTTGTATACATCTATTTGTCCATATGCTTTTTTTCCCAGGTCTCCCCTCTCTCAGGCCCCAGTGTTCATGGGCTTCTGTCAAAAAACGTAGTCGTGCTCTTGAGTGTCTGTGGCGTAAAACTAAGTCGCAGCAAGATTTCAGCCAATATAAATCTGCCCTCCAAAAATACCATTCCTGCCTGCACACTGCCAAATAGACCTACTTTATCACTCTCATTAGCACTCTCTCATGCAGTCCCCCCAACTTTTTTCTACCTTTACCACTCTACTTCGTCCTCCATTACCCCCACCCACTAACTTACTCACAGCCCAGGAGATTGCTAATCACTTCAAAAATAAGGTTGAGACAATTCGTCTTGAGATCTCCGCTCTACAGATACCTCCCTCACTTTACACTCCTTGTCCTCCTGCACAATCAATACTTCCCTCTTTTAACCCAGCTACTGTAGAGGAAGTCACTAAACTTCTTTCTAATGCCCACCTAACCTCCTGCCCCCTGGACCCTGTTCCTTCTCAAATACTACGGTCACCATCTGACTCAATCCTACACTCCTTAACTCGTATCTTCAACCTCTCACTCTCTACTGGCATCTTCCCCAAAACTATAAAACATGCGCTAGTCACTCCCATACCAAAAAAGGCCTAAGACCCATCTCTTTACTCCCTTTTCCCTTCAAACTCCTTGAACGTTTACTCTACAACTGACTGAGCGACCACCTTATTGTGAATAACCTTCTTGATCCCCTTCAGTCTGGATTTCGCCCACAGCACTCCACAGAAACTGCCCTCCTAAAACTCACAAACGACTCACTGACAGCCAGAACCAACGGTCATTATTCCATACTCTTACTCTTGGACCTTTCTGCTGCCTTTGATACAGTTGACCACCCCCTCCTCCTCAAAAAACTCAATTTGCTTGGTCTCCATGGCTGCACTCTCCGTTGGTTCGAATCTTACCTATCTCAACTCACCTTCAGTGTCACTTACAACTCCACCTCCTCTTCTCCAACTCCTCTTACCCTTGGGGTCCCCCAAGGTTCTGTCCTTGGACCTCTACTATTCTCGATCTACACATCCTCCCTGGGTCAGCTGATAGCCTCCCATGGCTTTCACTACCATTTATATGCTGATGACACCCAAATCTATCTCTTTGCCCCCCAGCTCACCCCATCAATCTCACTGATCTACTAACAGACATATCAACCTGGATGTCAAACCACTTCCTCAAACTGAATCTATCTAAAATTGAGCTCTTAATATTTCCTTCCCCACGTGCCCCCTCCCCTGACTTCTCTGTCAAGATCAATGGCACATCTATCAGTCCGTCCCCACATGCCAGGGTGCTAGGGGTAACCTTAGACTCTGAACTGTCCTTTCAGGCCCACATATAATCCCTGTCCAAATTATGCCGCCTTAGCCTCCGCAACATTTCCAGAATACGCCCCTTTTTAACTAATGACACCACCAAGCTTCTAATTCGCTCCCTGGTCATCTCTCGCCTCAATTACTGTAAATCCCACCTCATTGGATTACCTTTACATAGAATATCCCCCCTTCAGTCCATAATGAATGCCGCTGCAAGACTCATCCACCTTACCAACCATTCAGTGTCCTCCACCCCTCTCTGCCAATCCCTCCACTGGCTTCCACTCACCCAACGAATACAATTCAAAGTACTAACAATAATTTACAAAGCCATCCATAACTCTACCCCCAGCTACATCACTAACCTAGTCCCAAAATACCAACCAAGCCGCTCTCTTCGGTCATCCCAAGACCCCCTACTCCCTAGCTCCCTTTTCACCTCCTCCCATGCTCGCCTCCAGGATTTCTCCAGAGCATCTCCCATCATTTGGAACTCCCTACCCCAATTTGTCCGACTGTCCCCTTATCTATCCATCTTTAGGCGATCCCTGAAAACCCTTCTCTTCAAAGAAGCCTATCCTGCTTCTAACTATCTCTGTTTTACTTCCTCCATCAGCTCATCCCCCCACAGCTATTACCTTTTGTATCAATTGACCCTTCCTTTTTAGATTGTAAGCTCTAACAAGCAGGGCCCTCTGATTCCTCTTGTATCAAATTGTAATGTAACTGTAATGTGTGCCCTCATGTTGTAAAGTGCTGCGCAAACTGTTGGCGCTATATAAATCCTGTATTATAATAATAATAATAATAATAAGGACTCACCCAGACCCTTTTCTCAAATTTTTGGTTTAGGTTGGGCAGAGTCCCCTCATTTTTTTCATAATCGCACACATTTCCAGAAATAACTGCTTTATCATAACGAGGCATTTATATTGCAAATACTTATCGGAAAGCAGACACAAATGATGCGGGCATAGTTGATGGAGACCTCATGTGACAGTGTTTTTAATGTGAACATGCATTTTATTATGCATATACAACTAAACCAGATGTGGGTTATTGAACATATGTCTCTCTCATATTTGTGTGTGACTAGAGAATTGTTTAAACTCACTGTTGACTGTATTTGAACTTTATAGATTATATACATCCTGTTAACCCCTGATGGAAGAACGGACATTCGGCTCTGAAACGCGTTGGGTACAGGATATCGTATCTACAGTTGTTGTATATATTATTTTCTAGTCTTCATCACCATGTTCAGTATTGTCTGACATACTTTTCAAAAAATTATATTTTTTTAATACATTATTTCTTTTTGTAGTGCCCTAAAAGTCCCATTCCTAGGGGTCTTCTTCTTTTTCCAACCACTTAATTAGTAGTCATTTTTACTATTGACTATGCTTCTGTTAAGGCATGTAGTCTCCTTATCCTCTGTAGTAACTTACACCTTCTGTGGAATGACAGCTAAGCTGCTCCTTTTTTTCCCTTTTGATTATACTTTTGCTTCATATATTCTCATATATTCATATATTCTGCATCATATATTCTCTTTCACTGAGCAATTCCTCGGTCTGGGCATTCAGTTTGTCTCAATATGACCCAGTATTGCCAAATGCGGGCACTTTCACAACTGCTGAGCAATACTGTTCTGAATTTTGTAGCTGAACACAACTTGGGATGGATCAACTCTGCAGTTTGTTAGATTGGGTCTCTCTGATACTGTCAGAGACTCACTTGTTCATTACCCTTCTCCACAGTCTCTGGAAGAAGCCATTAAATTATTTATAAGAATAAATGACCATTTGCACAGAAGAAGATTGGAACGCTTTGCAAACCCTGTTCCCACTCCTATTACGTCTCTGCCATCTCTGAAATGTTGCACATCTCCCTGGATTAAAAGGAACACCTGCCTTCCCTGTGCTTTGTCTCTGTGGAACCAATGGTCATTTAGTCTCTAATTGTCCTAATGGGATGGGAAGTGCCAGGGTCTAAATGGGTGTGAGACTGACCCTCTAGTCCAACGCCTCTTCTTTCCTGTCTAGATTCTGGTTTACACTCCAGCATTTTTTGTCATTCCTGGTTTCTTTGTCTTAGGGTAGAGGCGTTACACTAGGAACTCCTATATTTTTGATCATCCCATCTCCATCTTATCCTATCATCCTTGGGTTTCCTTGGTTTACAGCATGGATAACCCTTGGATTGACTGGTTGTCCGCTCAAATTGCCACCCAATCTGAGTCTGTTCCTGTCTTAGCTGCCCGATTCTCACCACAGTTCTTCACTTGCAGGGGCAGTTTTTTGTTTTTTTCAAAAGAATGGGATGTTGTGCAGTTGTACTGATTACAGAGGCTTTAAATAATAATAATTCTTAATAGAAGGCCCTTGTCTCTCATTACAGAATTATTCAATAGCTTTCAAGGTTTGTGTATTTTTACCAAGTTGCATCCCCGGGTGCGGTCTATAATTTTGTGGGAATTTGTGAAGCTGACAAGTTGAAAAACACTTTCAGTACTAGAGATATCATCTGATCTGGCACCAGCGGTTTTCCAGGAATTCATAAATGATGTTTTGCACAACTTCCTGGGCAAATTTTTTAATCGATTACCTATGCAATATTCATTTTTTTTTTATATCTCCTGCTCCTCTTTTTGAGAACGTGTTAAGCATGTCTGCCTGATTCTCTCTAGACTTCAAGAAAATATATTTTGTAAGTCATGTTGTTTAAATGCTTATTCCTTTTTTCTGAAGTGTTTTATTTGGGCTTTGAAATTCATAAAGCTTTTTTTGTTCATCATTTTTCCCCTTACTGCGCTCACAAAGAAAGTGTCAGGTATGGCCAACTGGACTTTGAAACTTTAAAGGTAACCTCCACCACCGCTCCAGTCCTCGGCTATCCTTTGAAACTTTAAAGGTAGCCTTCCCTACCACTCCAGTCCTCTCCTGATCCTTCTCTACCTTTTGTGGTCAAGGTCAAAGTCTCCTGAGGTAGGAGTTGGGGCAATTTTATCTCATAAAACCCATTCTGACTATCCAGACCATCTTCTCTCTGTCATAATGGAGCTCTTGGCAGTGAAATGGTGTCAGTGGTTGGAGTGGGACACCACCCACTTATCATATTCACTGACCATAAAGACCTTGATTGCAGTACTGTGCAAAATTTTTGGGCAGGTATGAAGAAATGCTGTAAAGTAAGAATGCTTTCAAAAATATATATTGGTTATTTTTATCAATTTTACAAAATGCAAAGTGTGCAAACAGAAGAAAACTCGAGATCAAATCACATTACCATATATACTCGAGTATAAGTCGAGTTTTTCAGCACTTTTTTTGTGCTGAAAGTGCCCCCCTCGACTTATACTCGAGTCAAGCACTTTTCTGCAGCAAAAAATTTAATTTTCCGAACCGAATTTGGGGCCCCATATCTCAGGGCCACTTGGTGCTAGTGGAACTGGTACCACAACATATCCAAAGCTGGAGTTCCTAGCACCAAGTGGCCCCGAGATACGGGGCCCCAAAATTGGTTCAGAAAATGTCATTCTCTGCTGCAGAAAAGTGCTTGACATTTTCTGAACCAATTTTTGCGGCCCTGTATCTCGGGGCCACTTGGTGCTAGAAACCCCAGCTTTGGATATTTCATGGTGCTAGTTCAACTGGGTTTGCACACCAAATTTGGGGTTCCTAGCACTAAGTGGCCCCGAGATACGGGGCCCCAAATTCAGTCAACTGTGTCCATCTGCAGCAATGTCATTTTGGGTCCCTTTGGGTTCAGAGACCCCAAATTTTGGCTGCAGCTAGGGGGGCATCTAGGAACCCTTAACTACCAAGTTTGAAGTTCGGGGGACCTATGGCTGCAAATGGGCACAGTGAGGCATGCAAATGGGTACAGTGAGGCTGCAAATGGGCATTGTTGACCCTCTTTTCCACTTGCAGTAGCTGTGCATTTCTCACCCTCGTCTTATACTCGGGTCAATAAGTTTTTCCCATTTTTTTTTTTTGTGGTAAATTAGGGCCTCGACTTATACTCGGATCGACTTATACTCGAGTATATACGGTAATAGTTAGTGTGACTACCCTTTGGCTTCAAACCAGCATCAATTCTTACACTTGTGCACTTGCTCAAAATCAGGGATCTTGTAGGATTAGAGTCAAGTGTATGATAAACCAATTATACCAAAGAGGTGCCATTGATTATCAATTTCATATGTAGGTTGAAACACTGTCATTACCTGCAATAGCTGTGTAGGAAGCTTAAAACTGGGTGAGGGCCAACCAAACTCTGCTACTAAGGTGAGGTTGTGGAAGACCGGTTCATGTCACTATGTCAAGCCTGAGCACAGCAACAAGATATAAGGTAGTTATACTGCATCAGCAAAGACTCTCACAGGCAAAAATTTCTAAGCAGACTGGGGTTTCAAGATGTGCTTTTCTGGCTCTTTTGAAGAAGCACAAAGAAACAGGCAACATTGAGGACAGTAGATGCAATGGCCAGCCAAGGGAACTTAATGCAACAGATTAAAGACACATAATGCATACTTCCTTTTGACATTGGAAGATGTCCAGCAGTGCCATCAGCACAGAAGTGGTGGAAATCAGTGGGACACAGGTACACACATCTACTGCCCAGAGAAGTCTGGCCAGAAGTGGTCTTCATGGAAGAATTGTGGCCAAAAAGTCATACTTCTGACGTGGAAAGAATCGTGGCCAAAAAGTCATACTTTTGACATGGTAACAAAGCTAAGCGACTCAACTATGCATGAAAACACTGGGTGCAGAAAAATGGTAGCAGATGCTCTGGTCTAAGGAGTCAAAATTTGAAATACTAGGCTGTAGCAGAAGGCAGTTTCTTCCTAAATGGCTGGAGAGCGGTACAATAATGAATGTCTGCAGGCAACAGTGAAGCGTGGTGGCGGTTCCTTGCAAGTTTGGGGCTGCATTTCTGAAAACAGAGTTAGAGTTTTGGTCAGGATCAATGGTGTACTCAATGCTGAGGAATACATACAGATACTTATTCATTAAGCCATACCATCAGGCTGGCATGTGATTGGCCCCAAATGTATTCTGCAGCAAGACAACGACCCCAAACATATTGGGAGGAATTGATACAATTCAAAATAGTGCATAGAATATACCCAGGGGTCTCCCCTCAGTGTTGGAGATGAGCGGATGACCAGGCAGATTTTCACCACATTTTTTGGACCTGCCTAAATATTAAAACTTTTTGGTCTGAGGTTGCTGGTTTTGTCACACAGCTCACCACTGTTGAGATCCCCCTGAGTGTTGATGTATGTTTGCTCTGGCTGGTAGGCACATTGATTCCCCGTTGGCTACTTGGGACCCTTGTCTATCTGCTGCTTTTTTATGCCCATAAGGCGATTACCTTGATGTGGAAGTCTGAGGAGGCCCCTAGCTTACAATTTTGGAAAATCCAGGTAAATAAGGTAATGCCCATTTATAAAACCTATGAATCTCGTGGGTGTACTTGAAAGTTAAACAAGTCCCATTAAAAATCACAGATCGCGGCCATTACTAGTAAAAAAAAAAAAATAATAATAAAAATGCCATAAATCTCTTCCCTATTTTGTAGACGCTAGAACTTTTGCGCAAATCAATCAATATACGCTTATTGCGATTTTGTTTTGCTTTTTTTTTTGTTTGTTTTTTTTACCAAAAATATGTAGAAGAATTCATATTGGCCTAAACTGATGAAAAATTTATTAAAAATTAAACATTTTTAAAATTTTTTTTTCTTTGTCACTCTTTTTTTGTTTATAGCGCAAAAAATAAAAAAAAACACAGAGATGAGCATATACCACCAAAAGAAAGCTCTATTTGTGGGAAAAAATGGACATCAATTTTGTTTGGGTACAATGTCGCACGACTGCGCAATTGTTAAAGCAACACAGTACCGTATCTCTAAAAATGGCTTGGTCATTAAGGGGGCAAATCCTTCCGGGGCTGAAGTGGTTAAACAAGTGTTCAAAGGGATATTGAGAAGTTTAGAAATCCTTCTGTAATCAATGACCGCAGTATGTTTTGCAACAATAAAGTGAAGGTCCTTAGGGAGCTCTTTGCTTTTACCCATCATGAGATGTTTCATGTGTGACACCTTGGTAATGAGACATCTTTTTATAGGCCATCCGTTGAGACTGATCCAGCTGATATTAATTTGCACTGACAAGGGGCAGGATTGTTTTCTAATTACTAATAAATTTCAGCTGGTGTCTTGGCTTTCCATGGCTTTTTGCACCTCCCATTCTTCACGTGTTCAATCCTTTTTCCCTGTGTCATTCCATTTTATTACACATAACTTTATTTCTGAACTTATTTGTTTTGATATCTTTGTATGGATTGCATGGGCTGTTAATGACATATGGTGAAAATTTCATGTCAATAGACCCTTTAGTAATATACAGTGCATCTGGGAAGTATTCACAGCGCTTAATTTTTTCGACATTTTGTTATGTTTCAGCCTTATTCCAAAATGGATTCAATTCATTATTTTCCTCAGAATTCTACAAACAATACCCCATAATGACAACGTGAAAGAAGTTTGTTTGAAATCTTTGCAAATGTATTAAAAATAAAAAACAAAAAATCACATGTATGTACGTTTTTACAGCCTATGCCATGACACTCAAAATTAAGCTCAGGTGCATCCTGTTTCCACTGATCATCCTTGAGATGTTTCTACAACTTGATTGGAGTCCACCTGTGGTAAATTCGGTTGATTGGACATGATTTACAAAGGCACACACCTGTCTATATAAGGTCCTACAGTTAACATTGCATGTCAGAGCACAAACCAAGCCATGAAGTCCAAGGAATTGTCTGTAGACCGCCGAGACAGGATTGTATAAAGACACAGATCTGGGGAAGGGTAGAGAAACATTTCTGCAGCATTGAAGGTCCCAATGAGCTCAGTGGCCTCCATCATCTGCAAATGGAAGAAGTTTGGAACCACCAGGACTCTTCCTAGAGAGGCCCACCCGGCCACTCTAGATCAAGAACGCAATGGTCACTCTGACAGAGCTCCAGCCTTTCTCTTTGGAGAGAGGAGAACCTTCCAGAAGAGAAAACATCTCTGCAGCACTCCACCAATCAGGTTTGTATGGTAGAGTGGCCAGGTGGAAGCCACTCCTCAGTAAAAGGTACATGACAGCCTGCCTGGAGTTTTCCAAAAGGCACCTGAAGGACTCTGACCATGAGAAACCAAATTCTCCGGTTTGATGACATAAAGATTGAACTTTTTTGGCCTGAATGGCAAGCCTCATGTCTGGAGGAAACCCAGGCACCACTCATCACCTGGCCAATACCATCCCTACAGTGAAGAATCATGGTGGGAGCATCAGACTGTGGGGATGGTTTTCAGTGGCAGAAACTGGGAGACTAGTCAGGATCGAGGGAAAGTTTATTGCAGCAATGTACAGAGACATCCTTGATGAAAACCTACTCCAGAGCACTCTGGACCTCAGACTGGGGTGACGGTTCATCTTCCAACAGGACAATGACCCTAAGCACACAGCCAAGATAACAACGGAGTGGCTACAGAACAACTGTGAATGTTCTTGAGTGGCCCAGACTTGAACATGATTGAACATTTCTGAAGAGATCTGAAAATGGCTGTGCACCGACGTTCCCCATCCAACCTGATGGAGCTTGAAAGTTCCTGCAAAGAAGAATGGGAGAAACTGCCCAAAAATAGGTGTGCCAAGCTTGTAGCATTATACGCAAAAAGACTTGAGGCTGTAATTGGTGCCAAAGGTGTTTCAACAAAGTATTGTTCAAAAGCTGTGAATACTTATGTACAGGTGATTTTTTTTTTAAATACATTTGCAAAGATTTCAAACACTTTCACGTTGTCATCGTGGGCTACTGTTTGTAGAATTTGGAGGAAAATAATGAATTTAATTTAATTTTGGAATAAGGCTGTAACAAAATGTGGAAAAAGTGAAGCGATGTGTATACTTTCTGGATGCACTGTATTTACCCAGAAAAATGGTGACGTGTTCAATACTTCTTTTACCCGCTGTATATAAAAAAATTTCACTGACATTTTGGTGGTTTTGTTGTATAAAAGTGCATTATACATAAAATGAAATATCAAACCTGACAAATTCACTAGATAGTAGAGAAAATGGAGCAGATTAGAATTCTTCTCACTTTGTGCCTCGGAGCATATTCCACCTGACTCATCAAATGAAAAATTCATCAATTAATCCTCTGACAATAACAATATATACACAAAAATCAATGACGGATTGATTTTTTTTTTTGAGCCAGAACATGAAAACCAAGCCCTGACTTACACGTAATGCGAAGTTTCTCCTCATTTCGACCTTATTATTGAGCATAACATCTGAAGGCTTCATATCATTATTTGTTCTAAGCCAACTACAAAAGTGTGATTGTTTGAGAATGGTATATGAGCAATGGAGATGTTAGTACTATCTGACTGAGCTAATAAAGTTGTCAGAAAGCTGATGATAGGAAACCCTTGAAGGCAACCAATAGAGAGAGACAGATCACTGAGATCTGATGTTAGACCACCCAGAATACTTAACATTGAACTCAGTAGTGAGGGAGATCAAAGGCAAGGAAGGACAATGAGGAATAAAATGAAATGCTAAAGAGATAACGGTGAGCATAGAAATCCAGTAATAATTAATAGACCCTCACTTGTATTTTTAAAATGGGGAAAAACAAAATATGTTTACTCTCAATTTCATGCAAATTTCTTAATTTCAGATTGGAATTGAGAAAGTTATTTGTGATATAATTAGTAGAGTGATAATTTGAAATGCTGTTCTTACATCTTTTGAATGTCTTTCATGGTCAGTCCTTCTCTCTAATGGAAATAGTTGGAAAGGCTAAACTTCTTCCTTTTTTTTTTTTTTTTTTAATCAACATTTTGAAGTCATAATTTTGATATCCTACAAGACATAATGTAAAGTTTGCAATTTTTATGTATGAATGGTTAAATTAACCTTTTGCTGTAATGTGTTTAAGTCCACTAAAGATTCTGTTCTATAATATTTGTGTTTTTCTCATTTAAATTTATTTTAACACGGATTTGCTGTCTAAAATGCATTGTATCACAATGTTTGATATTTTAATGATCTGTAGACAGGTTAAAGATAAAATCACAAATGGGTAAAAAATAATAAAAATGTGATTTAATATGTGTGACTGTGAAATACATCTTAAACATTTGAACTAGCATTACAAATTGGTGAATGACAATTTTAGTAGGATACCTTAAATTTATATAAGTCCCCACCCTCCATAAATAAACAAACAAATGATTTTGGATAAAGGATTCATTGTATAGATGTGTCTTCATCATTTTAGCAAATTCTCAAAATCAGGTAGTAGATCAAGAAAGATAATATATAATTATTACTGTGTATTAACAATCAAAAAAACTGGGCAATCGGCAGAAACACCCTACTTATTTTATGTAAGTTAATGGGCTTTTTTTTGGTAAAGATTCTTTGTATTCTTTTTTTGAGCTACTAATTCATTAGTGGTGGGCACCATCACTTTAAAGTCTCTTATCTCTTGTATCTCTGTGATCAAATTGCTATGTCATCTTACATGAAGCAAAGTGCATGCGCAAAAGGGAATGGAGGCTATTAATAGTCAAAAAATCATGTTAAGGAAAGGCACTATTTGCATTTTTGAAGGTGTGTCCATATCTCAGCAAAGCAACTGAAGCAGGTAGAACGGTAACGAAAAGGAAGAACGAAGTCCATTAAAGGCACATGATTACTTAAATTGTTTTTCATATCACAAACATATTCTCTGTAAATGTGTCTGAAAATAGAACACAGCCATCTTGTTTTATGTAATTTTATTTGTTTATTGATTCTCTTTCCCTACCCTGCTTATTAAAGTTTATCAATGAAAAAAAAAGTTTCATATGCTCATCTCTAAAAGGCTATGGAGTTGATTTACCAAAGGCAAATAGACTATTCACTTTGCAAGTGAAGTTGCACTTTGCATAGGACTTTTCCCCAGAGTTTAGTGGATGAGGTGAAGCTCTACTGACTTTTATCATCCAATCATGTACAAGTAAAAATGCTTTTTGTTTTTCTTTTCCTTGCATGTGATTTTGTATTCTTTACAAAGTGAAATTTCACCACATGCAATAAGCCCTGGGAAAGATCTTGATGTAAAGTGCAACTTTCCTTGCAAAATAAACAGCCTATTTTCCTTAGTAAATTAACCCCTGTAAGTCTAAAGACTTTAATTTAATCCTTTTTGCAGATTATTGCTTTCAACAGCACTGTTTTATTATAAAGACAACATATCAATACTGGAAGAAAGGAAATCTTTCCTTAGCAACCCATCAGTTCCTGTGGGTTTATGGTTAAATTCCCTAATCAAATGGCTCGACATCTTTGCTTCTGCTTTTTCAAATCAGCCCCACCGTCTTTAAATTATTGTAACATACAAGAAATAATTAAAGAGTTAACAGGAGTATATTTGATTATAGCAAATGTAGGCCTTTGGCTTGAAAGGTGCATCCATTGCAGTAGATGTAATGGATAAAAATGATGATATTGGTTGCATAGTAATATGCAGTTGCATACTGATGAACACTTGTAGTACATGTTCTTATAAAATGGGGGTGTTTACTGTTACACATGGCCCTGATTATTACATTTATCTAGCTTCCTTTAAATAGGGTCACTCTTTTGGTGACACTGATACTGAAGGGGTGAAAAACAATTTCATCACCAGATGACCCCATTAAGACCTGATGAAAAGAGCTGAGCAACAATTCTGAAACTGCTACTTGGATATCAGCAACTCTACATATTTTATACATATGGAAAATGTCAATTTCTGTGTAAGAGCATATCTTGTAATGTGACCTTAATGATCATATCATCCAGAATGCCATTTATAGTTTGAATAAAGTCCCCACCAGATAGTAAAGATAAAACTTGGTTTTCCATATAGTTATGTAATCAGTGCTATGTGGATTCATCTATTAGTGATATTCGAAGTAGTACCTCCTTGGATATTGTGACTGGTGAAGAAACTTTAAAAGTTTTAGAACATTGTATTTTGAACAATGTACACAATGTACAGTTAACAGAATAATTGGTTTGTTGATTATTATTTGTAGTATGTTTATCCATATTTTAGACTATTATATACAATACACACTCCACATTCACATTAGGGAATATAACTGTGGAATCTTAGATTACTACAAGCCTGGTTGTATCTTTAGACTTTTATAATGATGGTGTAATAGCTCACAGGCCCCTATGTATTTAATGGGCCCAGTCATTCTATGGCAAATGTTAGAGGACTCCTGAGATTTGTAGTTCCCCAGTTCCACAGCTGTTATGTTTTTCATGTCACAGAAGCTTAATTTATAACTCTGTTAAGCCTTTCTTGGGTTCAAAGAAGTAGCATTGTCCTTGAAGCCCTTGCTAGTGGTAGACTATCTTGAAGCATTGTTCATCAGGTTCCAGGAGTAGTACTTGCATTTCCAAGTCTGAAGACTACAGTGTTTATTAGTATGCAGAGGTTAGATAATGATCAGCAAGTTATTTCATTAGCTATTTTATTCCCTATAACAAGCTATTTGTTCCCTTAGATGTATTCACAGCATGTCTAGGTACATTACTATTTGATGACTATTATCTGGAGAAGGATGATCAACCCATATATTCATGTATGTCTTTGCACTCTGTGCCTTGACTGCACAGTTCTTTGCAGGCTGTGGTAACACAGGAGGTGTTAATGGATTCTATACAGGCACATTAATAATACCATGACACTCTGGTAGCTGAATTTGTAAAGCCCACTTCTATTTTAGCAAGTTTGCCTTTTCATATGCATTATGATAAAGTGTTCGTACTTGTGATTTAATGCTTTAACAGGGTTGACCTAACTATAAGACTTTACGGCTAATACTGAGGCTATATCTAATTTTCAATTTACACCTTGCAGTCCAGTTTAGAGAAATGTCGAGCAGAAACCCTTCCAGCCAGTTTAGTCGAGCATGTTAAATATTCAGAATGCAACTGTTATATTAGTCCAGTGATTTTTGGGAATGTTAAAAATTGCATCGTCAATTACTTTTTAGGACAGTGCTTTAAATGTACTGCTCATTTTTACTTGTGAGTGAGTCAGATGGCTGTTTTTATGGTCACGGCTTCTATACATTGATGTTGGCTGCCATTGTTGACTCTCAAAAATGGTGCTATTTCCAGGACAGACAATACCTTTAAGGCATTACACATAGGGGCAAATTTATGTTTGTGTAATTTTCCCAAAACATTCACTGGTGGTGAATCAATCATTGTCATTTAACAGCTTCCGCCCCGGAAGGATTTACCCCCCCAATGACGAGACCATTTTTTGCGATACGGCACTGCATCGCTTTAACTGACAATTGCGTGGTCATGCGACATTGTACCCAAACAAAAACCTCTGTGGTTTTTATTTTTTGCACTGTAAACAAAAAAAGAGCGACAATTTTGAAAAAAAAAAAAACCCAGTATTTTTTACTTTTTGCTATAATAAAAAATATCCAAAAAAATGTAAAAAAACTAATTTCATCAGTTTAGGCCAATGTGTATTCTTCTACATCCTGGATATGCAATTAGCGGACCTCCAGCTGTTGAAAAACTACAAGTCCCTTCATGCCTCTGCCTCTGGGTGTCATGCTTGTGGCTGTCAGAGTCTTGCTATGCCTCATGGGACTTGTAGTTCTGCAACAGCTGGAGGTCCGCTAATTGCATATCCCTGTTCTACATATTTTTGGTAAAAAAAATTGCAATAAGTGTATATTGATTGGTTTGGGCAAAAGTTATAGTGTACAAAATAGGGGATAGATTTATGTCATTTTAATTTTTTTTTTACTAGTAATGGCGATGATCATTGATTTTTGGCAGGGCTGCAACATTGCGGCGGACAGATCGGACACTTTTGACACTTTTTTTTTTTTTTTTTGGGACCAGTGACATTTATACAGGGATCAGTGCTATACAAATGCACTGATTACTGTATAAATGACACTAGCAGGGAAGGGGTTAACACTAGGGAGTGATCAAGGGGTTAAATGTTTTCCCTGTGAGCTGTTTCTATCTGTGGGGGGAGTGGACTGATGAAGTACAGAGAGATCGCTGTTCATAATCACTAGGAAGAGACTATCACTCTGTACTGCCCTGACAGAACAGGCATCTGTTTGTTTACATTGACAGATCCCCGTTCTGGCTCTCTGTGAAGCGATCGCGGGTGGCTGGACTTTGCATCGGCTCTGACGTCGCGGGCGTACACCCACTGTATCTATTGCACAAAGCGACGTACAACTAGGACGATTTGCGCAATAGAGCCGACCTGCCGCAGTAACTGCGATGGCTGGTCAGCATGTGGTTAAAACACATGCATCATGAAGATTCATGTGCAGTGACCGTTTGGCGAATACTGGATTTGCTGCTTTATAAATATACCTTATAGCGACATGCCTCCTTCGAAGTATTTCCTATTTTTGGAAGTTACTTATGCCGACTGGTTTGCTTTAAAGAAAGTGATGTTTCTGTCACTTTAAGGGGTTGCAGGAATTACTAAAATTGGTGCAGCTGAGTAGGCAGTCAGCTTCTAACTTCAGTTTGTCCAATTACGTTTTGGCAATAAAACCTGAAATCTGATTTGGAATCTGAATCTGGTTTCTATGCAAAGTTGTACCAGCCTTTGCACTCTCCAGTTTTAGTAAATAACCCCCTTTGCACCTTTTAAACTGCTTATGAATTGGCCGCTGCTTTGTACTCTTCTATATTGGACAGATGGTTTATTCACATTTGTAGGTTCTTTTTTAATTGTTTTTATTTTAGTTCTGTTGACTCTTCAGGACACACATTTCGGTCTCTTCTTCTGTTGTCTAAATCTATGCACTTTAGTGTGATATTAAGTTTTCTTCATTTTTTTTTTCAAGATTTGATTTAAAGTCGAACAGTGATGTAAATCACTGCAGTAATATAAAAAAAACTTTAGTGCAATATAGCTTTTGGGGAGCTGTGATTCCAGTAAAGTCATTTACTCTGGTGTATGAGCTGATATACATTGTATATTGTATAAGCAGTATGTTTGTTTCCTTTAGGCCCTCTGTGCATCTTGTGTGTTTCATCCTTTTAGGTAATAGCCAACATAAACAAGATCATGAAAAATCTGTCATGGTAGAAGTTTATAACCTGTAGCATCGGGGCATATTCTGCATTTTGTACATCATTCTTGTAGCGATATGTTTTTTAAAATCGTGTAGACTCTCTTGTCTCTTGCTTACACATTTTCATAGTCCAGTTAAAAATCTTGGGATGAAATGTATTTGAAGTCTAAAGTAGATGTTTTTACATGGGAAATCTGTATATTCTTTAGAGAATGTGAATTATTTATTGCGCTTAAAAAAACAAAAAACCTACGGTACTTGTTTTATACATAATAGTAGGTGATGATATGTAACTTCTTAGCAAGCTGTAATGTCATATATTACCTTAGCAACAAGATAACTTATTTGCAGGCTTATACAATGAAAACTATATTTTATTTATAAATATTCAGTTTCTTTTCCTGACTAGATTTGCAGTTTGTTTTTAATTTTCTGCACTGCTTTATTTCAGAAGAGAATGTGAATCTGGCACTCGTGCATACTTTAATATTTGATTACATGCATGAGATTTAATTTGTGATTCTTATGTCTTTTAAAAAAGTTTTATTGATTTTTTTTTTTTACAGCCACGCATAGCAACATTTCTTCCATCCATAAATAAAACAATTTTTTTTTTTAAATGTAAGTTTAATTTTTGTTTAATATTTGAACCAATCATTTTTAACGTGGGAGTAAAATGCCAGCCATGCAAGTTACAATCGATTTACTTTGATCTCAGAGGATTTAAAATGTTTGTTATGGTGTATAGAGTAGATAGAATATATAGAATATAGTATATGGAAAGAGCGCATGCAGCACTTCTACACCCTTTATGAATACTATTTATTTGTTGAGCTGTGGAATATAATAAGTTTTAATGATGCAATGGATGAGGGCTGAAAAAAAGTGACATAATGTGTGTCTGCCTTACCAATGTAGCAGATATAATACTGTTTGATATAAAATTGTAGCTGGTGGAGGATACATTGTATTGCAGATGGCATGCATCTTGTCACAAAAATAAATATGCACCTCACATATCTCCATATATTTTTAGCAGTGATTCGCAATCAATTTCCCTGACACACCTGAAAGGAAACCCCATCTTGCCTTTGCATAGACTTCTTCTCTATATTACATAACTTGAATTTAGTCATGTACACTGCTCTATGCACACTACACAAATCCCTTAGTACGGAGCCCATCTTGGGAGAGGGCAAGAGAGGGTGGCTACATTCCTACACACAGAGGGACCATGGAGAATGAATGTAGCCGCCCTCTAACAGGAAGTCAGATCAAGCAGCGAAAAAATAAATACAAATTTGGAGGAGTCCGAGAGCAATGGTACTTTTCAAGTTAAGAATACATATTTAAAAAAATATTTTTTATGATCGACTTTAGTGTCACAAAGTAAAAACAAGAGAAACAAAGACATAACCTAGATAGAACTTTTCTTAGTCACCCTACTGACTACTTATTTTTTGGCTTCACATGGTTAGTTAACCATGTTGTTAGGTCTAAGAAAACTTATGCCCTGTACACACGATAGAATTTTCCGATTGAAAATGTGTGATAGGACCTTGTTGTCGGAAATTCTGACCGTGTGTAGGCTCCATCACACATTTTCCATAGGAATTTCCGACACACAAAGTTTGAGAGCTTGCTATAAAATTTTCCGACAACAAAATCCGTTGTCTGAAATTCTGATCGTGTGTACACAAATCCGACGCACAAAGTGCCACGCGTGCTCAGAATAAATTAGGAGATGAAAGCTATTGGCTGTTGCCCCGTTTATAGTCCCGATGTACGTGTTTTATGTCACCACGTTCAGAACGATTGGATTTTCCGACAACTTTGTGTGACCGTGTGTATGCAAGAAAAGTTTGAGCCAACATCCGTCGGAAAAAATCCATTGATTTTGTTGTCGGAATGTGCGATCAATTTCCCACCGTGTGTACAGGGCATTAGAATAGAACATGAAGTAGTTTATAAAGGCCTAAACAGGCCTGTCTGGTTAAACACTGGGCCATACCACAAAGACTGCTTGTTAAAAATGGGTATACATTAAAAGTTAACATGGCCTACATTTACCCCATGAATACATTCCTAGAATGTGCCAGAAGAGCAATGACAGGGGATGACCAATGGGTGTCACACTGACTTCCTTGAATGAAAATATATATATATAGATATAGATATAGATATATATATATATATATATATATATATATATATATATATATATATATATATATATATATATATATATATATATATATATATATATATATATATATATATATATATATATATATATATATATATATATATATCCATTGAATAGTTCAGTGTATTCAGTGATGCAAATTAATTTAAGTGCAGCAGTGCCACCCAAAGATTTAGAACATTCTTGTTTTATTTATGCACATTTTCCTTTGTATAATATATGTGCTAATAATGGTTTTCACTATTTTAGACAAAGAACTTTGTACATGCTTATATTATGCTTTCTTTATTGACTGCTTGAATTAAAATATATATATATATATATATATATATATATATATATATATATATATATATATATATATATATATATATATATATATATATAACTTTTTAATGCAAGTAATTGGACACGCTTCTGGCCAGTTTAGTAGTGCATGATATTTATGCAAGCCTTATTATTGAATGTGTTTTTATTAATGATTTTATATGTAGTATGCAGATGTTCCTGGAAACTTCCGATTTCTTGCTCTTTATATGGAAGCGATAACCGAGGCGAACAACACAGCTAGGCTGGTCTCATTGTTTATCTGAGGACACTGTTGCACAAACAAAGGCTCACACAGGATGACTGGCTATATATTATTTATACTCGAGAAACTGAGGGCATGATTATCTCAAATGCGAGTAAGGGAAATGAGGCAACATGTAAATTCTGAAAGGTCAACGGTAATGAGTTGAAATAAATAATTTATTTGTAGTCTTTGCCTGCAATATTCAGGTTTTTTTTGTTTGTACTGTATATTTCTCAGTGACTGCTATTTCTGTTGTCTCTTCCTTCCCACATACCATAGACCAGTGTTGTCTTGACAAGGATAATTGCCAGTTAAAATAGCAAAATGTGGCCTTTGGAAGAGCAGAGAATATTCCTGCTAATCCTTAAAGTACTCTCCAGATAAGTTTTAATGTTCAAATTCAATTTAACCTGCTCATTGTGATCTTACCGTCGGCGTATCTCCTATTTTTCCACCTGGACCTGGCAGTGTCTTTCTAAGCTATGGTTTTTCACGAATCCCTTTTTGATTTATGTATAAGCTTTGTTAATATGATTTCTCTCACACACAAACATCAGTATGATATTGACTAGGTATTTTGCCAAAGGCTTTTTAGTTGTGCAGAAATTCCCAGGTGCGCTACACCAATAGGATGGCTTCGTTTTTCGGAAGCTCTGGGGAGTGGTGTGAACATACATTATGTGGAGATGGCAAACCAGGAATGTTATGGGAATGTGCTGACCCCTTTCTTTAATCTTGCACTGGAACGGCAATGTTGCTTAGTGCATTGCTTTAGGACATTGTTTGCCTCAACTAGCACAAGACTGTACTAAATGCAATTAACCAGTTCCACCAGTGTGCAGGGAAAAGCTTGATTGCTTAGGTTTTTTTTTTGAGGTTGGATCATGACAGCTGCGATCCATTCTGATCACTGTTTAATTTAGTTCCATATTTCAATGTCCTTTTTGACCTATCCAGCATAGATAAGCATAAGCACAGCTGCAAACTGATTCACAGATAAAGTTTTATTTGCAGTGCAATCACAGCATTCCCAAATCATATTATATTTGCAACACCCTTATTAATACATACATTTACAGCTAAAAGTATTTCAGAATTGCCATTTTTTATGGATGAGCAGAATTTGTAATTGGCATAAAAACAGAACGCAAGCTCGAACAAGAGACACTTGTTTTGAAGGGATCCTCACCTCAACATCAGCAGCTAGAACTTTTGCAGAATGAACAATCATACAGATCATTAAAGGCAAGTGACACAACTTGGCATAGGTGGCACAGTGTTGTCATATTCATATATACTATCATGGTAATGTAATCTGACTTGCACCAGGAGTAGAATTGTGGTCATTATACTTTTTATCATGTGGATGGTTATGAAAGGTGCGGTTTTGCTTAATGTCATCACGAAAATTATGACCACATAAAATAAAAAGTTATCTGTCACCGAAAATATAATGTAGTTTAGACTGATTCCCCCCCTCCCCAGCTAATGTTCCAGCTTGGGTTTTCTGTATTAGGATATCTGAAGTGATACATAATCATTTAATAGATTTGCTATTACAAACTTAATATTGCACTGTTTACTATTGGTACCATTCACCTTTTGTGGTGAACATGCTTTCCCATAAAGTAGAGTGACTAGGAAAATCCACCATGGCCCACCTGTACAAAATACCATTTATGTCTGTCATACCTTTTACTCTTGGTCACCCTTTGGTTGCTAGACATTAATTTCCTAATTTGTTGTATATTTTATTAACCTGTGCTAGTGATAGTTCTTTATTTTTCCCTTTGTTCTATCGCCAAATCAAAGCGATTTTTTATAGAGGTTTTGCTCTGCTCAAGCAGGCAGGTTTTAGCTTCATCCCTCACTGGGGACACCAAACAAGGAGTTCCATTCCATTGAGTAAGCGTTCCTCTTTGTTACAGTTTAAAACCTATTGTGCATTATCTAATGGATTGTTGGATAAAACCCAAAAAGACATATATGTTCAGTTCATTTTGTTCCTTTTTTCAGGGCTCTCAGATTTTTAAAACAATGCTATTTGCAATGCTATTATATGATTGCTATATTATCATGCAATCCTTTGCAGCGTAAAAAATATCCTTAGATGATTTCTTTTTTTAATTGACATGTAGTTAAAATGTACAAAAAGAGTGGAAAATTGATATATATATATATATATATATATATATATATATATATATATATATATATATATATACATATATATATATACATATATATATATACATATATACATACATACACACGCACACTTAGAAAATGTTACTGTTTCCTGTAATCCTCTAACCAACCTTTGTTAGATGGCTTATAAGAAAAACAGTACTTCATTCTGTGATCAAAACCGAGTGCCTGATGGCCTGAAGGTGAAATAATTATCTCTGGTGGCTGCGCAGATCTCGGTGTCAAAGCAAAGAACCATAGGGCAACAGAATTTAAGCATGACAACTGGCATGAGCAAAGACAACTGCTTGAGGCCCTGTTTTAGTTTTCATTTTTTTTTTGATAAAAGTATTGTTTGTTTTTTTTGGGTTTTTTTTCTTCTTCTTCCTTTTTTTTTTTTTTATTGGAAGGTGAGAAAGATTGAAAATGAGTGCATGCTTCTTATATTCACCTTTTACTGTTCTTTCCAGTCTTTTGATTTCCCATAAGCTGAGCAATATTGCATGCGTTTCTTGTGGTTTCTAAAACAGGGGTGTGTTCTGCTGAGTTGCAGATAGATGGCAGCATTCCTACAGACTGAAAGCAGCTATACTTTTTTCTATATGCTCTTGCCTGCTCTCCAAATAAACCTGTCACTTTATTATTTGACAAAATATTCATTTTTATTCATCAAGATTTGGGCTGCGATGGGGGCGTTTATGACTGTTTGTTTTACGAGGCTCTAGGCTGAGTTTGTAGGCATTGTAAGGCGAGATCCATTATCCTGTTACAAGTGCATATAATGCTACAGCGATGATAAGATACCAAAGTCGGTAAAGACCACATAAGCCGCCCTTGATGAAAAAGATAAATTAATGCATAAATAACGTTGTTCACTGCTGTGTTTGCTGAGATCAAGGAGAGATCTTTGAAGGTTTTCGGAGATCAGACATACAGAACCTGAATCACCTTTTAGTTTGTATTCTGTTAGTGTAACAGATAAAAAACACAGTTGGGCTTGTGCTTCAATAATCTATGATGCATTAGCCACTGATGTACTGCAATAATTTTATTATTATTGGAAGCACAGATATTGCACTAGTACTATAGTTTGAATATATTTAACTTTATTCTCACTTTTTTGCAGCCCATTACATAGTGTACTTGCTGGGAGCACTGTTGCTGCAGATGTCCTAGCACTGAGATGAACTCATCACTGATAGCTCCTGAGCAGACAGCTGGGGGTTTTGGGGTTTCACATCTCATTTGCTAGCCTGCTAAATTGCTCCATAGCCTATAGATATATTCTGCTGGTTTCAGGTTTTATAAAATAACACTGAACTCTAGAGATTTCAGGGCAGATGCTACTTTCAAGTAGTTTTTTTTTTCTTTCCTTCTTTGAGATTGTAGCTTCCAGTCTTGCTATGACTATTCTCTATACATGATTTTTAGAGTCTATGATTGTTCTGTAAAGATATTTTCTTCATGAAAGTAATGGGCTGTTTCGCTTTACTTTTTGCAAGAATACCTCTGAAATTTCTGCTCCTAAAATATAAAGATTTTTCTACAAGGAAAGAGATGGTTGAACCGGTTAGGCTATGTTGATGGGCAAGAAAGAACCAGAACATCTGAAGCACAAAAAAAAAAAAAAAAAAAAAAATATATATATATATATATATATATATATAAATAAAATGTTTTATTTCTAGTCATTAAGACTTCAAATCTTTATCTTGTGCCCCATAAGACAGCTATGAACTACATGTTTGTGTTCTAAAACGTAGTGCCATTTATGAAACTGCTCTGTTCAAGGCCTATTCATCTTTCTTGTATAATAAACAAGCAGCGTGAATAAGTTACACCCATTCTATTAAAGTGTTTGTAACCTTAAAAAATCTGCCCCTCCCTAAACTGTAAAATACCTGGCTGATCTTGCCACTTCCTGTGTCCCCCCCCTCCGATAATCATGGCTGCTGAGCCCTGACTACAGTGTACAGGTTGCGTGCCTCCATCATCCGTAGATCTCCTCTGTCCCCCTCACTCCCTACTTCCCTGCCTGCCAGCTCTATGTGTCTCTATCTCGCCCCACCCCCCTCCTTCTGCGGCTGTTATTAAAAAATGAAAGATTACAAATTGTCAATGCCAGGCCCTCTATTATATCTAGGCATAACACACAGGGTAAATGTTTTAATAAAATGAAGCTTGTAAATACCTTTTTTACAGCCATCTTCTGGCCAGTCACATGACTCCCTGTCTCCTACTCCAATCCAGGGTTACTGCGGGAGGGGGCTGAGAGTCCACGTGATCTCCCTGGTTGACATCAGAGGGAGATCTCGGCCCCTCCCACATTAGCCCTGGATCAGAGTAGGAGATTGGCCGGGAGTCACGTGACCGGCCTGAAGATAGTTGTTAAATGGTATTTACAAGCTTTGTTTTAGAAAAACATTTACCATGTGTGTTATGCCTCATTATAAAAGGGGGGCTGGCAGTGAAATACATTTTTGTAGTACAAGTCACTTTTGTGGGGAAAAAAAAATGACAAATAAAGAAAAAACTATATAGCGTGTACAATTGCGATCCAAGTATTACAATCCAATATTATAATTGAATGTTATTAAAAATGACCTTTCCTTTTCAATCTGCAGCTGCTAAAATTTTCTATAAATGCAATGCAATATGGCTACATGGAGTTGTTCTGTACACAGAATGTGTACTGACCACTCCTGAGAAACATAATTTCCTGCTTGTGTGATTGGTTCACCAATTTTCCTAGAAGTCTGCCTAAGATACAAGTCAGATTTCAGGCATCCCCTGCAACAAAAATGTAATTTTTGGTGAGATATTTATAATAGGAAATCACATCTAAAGGAATGCAGGCCCAGCAGCTTTCCTCATTAGTGCCCAGCAGGTGCCACATCTGACTGATAATTATGAAACCACTCCCATTAGACCAACTCAGAACAGAGGCATAGACAAATACACATGGATTTCTTCAGAATAACAAAAGGTAGGAATCTGCAAAAAAGGTTGTTATAATCCTTGCAATATACATAGATCATCCAGAGGGGAATGTTTTTCTTTTTCTTAACAAAAGTGGAGTTACGCTTTAAGAATACAGTTTCAGGTAACTGAGTACATTGAAAAAAAAAATTACCTCGTTGACGTCTTTTGCAGGAGCTTCTACTGAAGTTACAATGGCTCCTAGGTGAGAGGGCATTTGAAGTCCTTTAACCTCTTCCCGCCCGGCTTATAGCAGAATGACAGCCGGGCGGTGATTCGGTTATCCTGACTGGGCGTCAGTCTGACACACCGCTACACCGATCTCGGTAAAGAGCCTCCGGCGGAGGCTCTTTACCACGTGATCAGCCGTGTCCAATCACGGCTGATCATGATGTAAACAGGAAGAGCCGGTGATCGGCTTTTCCTCACTCGCGTCTGACAGATTCGAGTAGAGGAGAGCCGATCGGCTGCTCTCCTGAAGGGGGGGTCTGCGCTGATTGTTTATCAGCGCAGTCCCCCCCCCCTCGGATACCCACACTGGACCACTAGGGAAGCCGCCAGGACCACCAGGGAAGCTCCTAACCATGTGGATGGCCAGGAACATCCCCTATGGCCATCCACATGTGAAAATCAATTGCCAACATATGCCAATCAGTGCCCACAAATGGGCACTGACTGGCACCTCTATGGCACAATAAAAATTTGTGCCACCCATAAGTACCCATCAGCGCCACCTAGGAGTGCCCATCAGTGCCCATCAGTGCCACCTCATTGGTGCCACTTCATCAGTGCCCATCAGTGCAGCCATATCAGTGCCCGTCATTGAAGAAGAAAACTTACTTATTTACAAAAAATTTTAACAGAAACAGATACTTTTTTTTCAAAATTTTCGATCTTTTTTATTTGCGCAAAAAATAAAAATCGCAGAGGTGATCAAATACCACCAAAAGAAAGCTCCATTTGTGGGAACAAAATGATAAAAAAGTTGTTTGAGTACAGTGTAGCATGACCGCGCAATTGTCATTCAATTTGCGACAGCACTGAAAGCTGAAAATTGGCTTGGGCGGGAAGGTGTATAAGTGCCCTGTATTGAAGTGGTTAACCACTTGCCGACCAGCCGCCATCATTATACTGTGGCAGGTCGGCATGATCCCGCGAAATGCCGTAGGTGTACGTCGGCACCTTTTAAAGTGATTGTAAAGGCTCCATTTTTTTTTAAAATAACAAACCTGTTATACTCACCTCCTCTGTGCAGTTGGTTTTGCACAGAGCAGCCCGGATCCTCCTCTTCTCGGGTCCCTCTTTCCTTCTCCTAGCCCCTCCCTCCTTTGAGTGCCCCTCAGCCAGCAGCTTTCTACAGGGGTGCACCCCAAGCCGAGTCAGAGCTTCGTGAATCCATTCAGACACGAAGCCCCGACCTGGCCCTGCCCCCTCTCTCCCCTGATTGGCTGCCTGACTTTGACAGCCACGGGAGCCAATGGCGCCGCTGCTCTGTCTCAGCCAATCAGTAGGAGTGTACTGGATGGCTGAGGGGATCGTAGACATTGCTGGAGAGAGAAGGAGCTCAGGTAGGTAATTGGGGGGTGCTGGGGAGGCTGCACACAAGTTTTTTTTATCTTAATGCATATATGCATTAAGATAAAAAACCTTCTCCTTTAAGGGCGATAGCGGGCATGCGCCCGCTGTGCAGCAGGGGACACGATGCATGTGTCTGGCGGTCGCAATGACCGCCGGTCACCCGCGATCGTGGGCACGAAAGCCAGAACGAGGATGTGTGTGTGTAAACGCACAAATCCACGTTCTGACAGGAGAGGAGAGACAGATCATCTGTTCCTACTAATCAGGAACAGCGATATGTCTCCTCCTCCCAGTGAGTCACATCCCCATACAGTTAAAAACACACACGAGGGAACACATTTAACCCCTTGATCGCTCGCTAGTGTTAACCCCTTCCCTGCCAGGGAAATTTATACAGTAATCAGTGCATTTTTATAGCACTGATCGCTGTATAAATGTCAATGGTCCCAAAAAAGTGTCAAAAGGGTCCGATCTGTGTGCCGCAATGTTGCAGTCCCGCTAAAAATTGCTGACCGTCACCATTTACTAGTAAAAAAATAAATAATAAAAATGCCATAAATCTATCCCCTATTTTGTAGAGGTTATAACTTTTACGCAAACCAATGTATATACGCTTGTGATTTATTTATTTTTTTACCAAAAATACGTAGAAAAATATATATCAGCCTAAACTGATGAAGACATTTAATATAGCAAACATTAAAAAATATATTTTTTTTTTTTTCAAAATTGTCGCTCTTTTCTTGTTTATAGCACAAAAAATAAAAACGGCAGAGGTGATCAAATACCACCAAAAGAAAGCTCCATTTGTGGGGAAAAAAAGGACATCAGTTTTGTTTGGGTACAGCGTCGCATGACCGGGCAATTTATAGTTAAAGTGACGCAGTGCCGTATTGCTAAAAATGGCCTGGTCATTGAGGGGCCAAATCTTCCGGTCTGCAAGTGGTTAAAAAAATGTGTTCCTGCAATGGGCTGGAGCATATTGTTGCGGAATTTAGAGCTTCCAAGAGGCTCCTTGTATAAGTGTCAGAAACCAGGCCGAGTTTTTTTTTTTTCCATTTTTATTTAGGCAAAGAGGTGGATGTAAGTGAAGCGAAACTTCCATTTTTATATTTTTAAAGGGTTTTTTTTTTTTTACCTGTTTCACAGGATGATACATACTCCAGATTTTACAATATTGTGAAGAGTTCCTCATCCTTATCCCCGATATCTGACAGATATAATGGAGCATTTTTACATACACAATATTGTCAAAAGTATTGGGACACCTGCCTTTTATGCGCACATGACCTTTAATAGCATCCCAGTCTTATGCTGGCCATACACTATACGAAAAATCGTTTGTATAGACACTTCGTTCGTTTTTCGGCAAGTTAATGGGCACAAATCGATAATCGTTTGTGACGTTTTTGTGGAAAAAAAAAAGGAAGTTTGGAAAATTTCTGCCGAACGTACGATAAATTGCAAGGTTAATGTGTTTCCCGTCCGAACTGTCTGCACTAGGTATATGTAAAAAAACGAACAAAAAATGATTTATTCATGTCCACTGAACAATTTATCGGTCATTACATGATGGCACGATCGTTTGCGGTCGCGGTCGAACGTTCGTTTTTCGAAAATGGGTTCGTCCGAATTTTCTGTATAGTGTATGGCCAGCATAAGTCTGTAGGGTTCAGTATTGAGTTGGCCCACCCTTTGCAGCTATAACAGCTCAAAGTTTTTTGGGAAGGCTGTCCACAAGGTCTTGGAGTGTGTCTATGGGAATGTTTGACCATTCTTCCAGAAGTGCATTTGTGAGGTCAGGCACTGATGTGGACGAGAAGGCCTGGCTCACAGTCTCCGCTCTAATTCATCCTAAATGATTGAAGTCAGGACTCTGTGCAGGCCAGTCAAGTTCCTCCACCTCAAACTCTCTCATCCATGTCTTTATGGACCTTGCTTTTCGTACTGGTCCAAATCATTTGGTGGAGGGGGGATTATGGTGTGGGGTTGTTTTTCAGGGGTTGGGCTTGGCCCTATAGTTCCAGTGAAGGGAACTCTTAATGCATTAGCATACCAAGACATTTTGGACAATTTCTTGCTCCCAACTTTGTGGGAAGAGTTTGGGGAAGGCCTCTTCCTGTCCCAACATGACTGCGCACAAGTGCACAGAGCAAGGTCCATAAAGACATGAATGAGTGATTTTGGGGTGGAGGAACTTGACTGGCCTGCACAGAGTCCTGACCTCAACCTGATAGAACACCTTTGGGATGAATTAAAGCGGAGACTGCAAGCCAGGCCTTCTTGTCCAACATCAGTGCCTGAGCTCACAAATGCACTTTTGGAAGAATGGTCAAACATTCAAATAGACACACTCCTAAACCTTGTGGACAGCCTTCCCAGAAGAGTTGAAGCTGTTAGAGCTGTAAAGGGTGGGCCAACTTAATATTGAACTACAGACTAAGACTAGGATGCCATTAAAGTCCATGTGCGTGTAAAGGCGGGCATCCCAATACTTTTGGTAATATAGTGTGTTTGTGTGTGTGTGCGTGTATATATATGTGTGTGTGTGTGTATATATATATGTATATATATATGTATATATATGTATATACATATATATGTATATATATATATATATGTGTATATATATATAATAGTAATTTATGTGATAGACCAGCACAAAGTGGCACATAATTGTGAAGTGGAAGGAAAATGATAAATGGTTTTCAAAATTTTTTTACAAATAAATATCTAAAAAGTGTGGCATGCATTTGTATTCAGCCCCCTTTACTCTGATACCCCTAACTAAAGTCTAGTGGAACCAATTGCCTTCAGAAGTCACCTAATTAGTAAACAGCAGTCCAGCAGTGTGTAATTTAATGTTAGTATGAATACGGCTGTTCTGTGAAGCCCTCAGAGCTTTGTTAGGGAACCTTGGTGAACAAACCACATCATGAAGGCCATGGAACACACCAGAGAGGTCAGGGATAAAGTTGTGGAGAAGTTTAAAGCAGGGTTAGGTTATAAAAAAAATATCTTAAGCTTTGAACATCTCATGGAGCACTGTTAAACCCATCTTCCAAAAAGGGAAAGAGTAGGGCACACCTGCAAACCTATCAAGACATAGCCATACACCTAAACCGCCAGGCAAGGAGAGCTTTAACCTCCCTGGCGGTATTCCCGAGTCTGGCTCGGGGTGGAATTTCAGAACCAAAAGCGGTAACCCCGAGCCAGACTCGGTATCGCATCGCAGGATCCAGGAAGAGCTTACTTACCTTGTCCCCTGGATCCTGCGATGTCTCCCCACAGTGAGTGGCTCGTCCTCCGCTCGATTCATCACGGAGCCGGAGCCGAACTCCGTTCCCTGCGAGTGTTGCGACGCACAGGGACGGAGAATGGCACCAAATTCAAATAGTGAAACACACACAATACATACAGTATACTGTAATCTTATAGATTACATTACTGTATAAAATTATTTCACATCCCTTTTGTCCCTAGTGGTTTCTCCAGTGCCCTGCATGCAGTTTTATATTATAAAAACTGTTCTTTCTGCCTGGAAACTGGAGATTGTCCATAGCAACCAAAACCGTCCCTTTACATCAAAAGTGGTTTTAGACCAGCTAGAAAACAGCGATAATAAATTAGAGTCACTCGCAGAATTGAGCGATAGTGATTTGTGGGGAAATCCATCATCAAACACTTAAAAGTAACGACATCGACAATTCTGCAACTGAGCAAATTTCAGTGTGTTTGATTTGATTACATTATTGAATAATTGTAATTATTATTATATTGTTATTTGGTATAATTATTTATAGTTATTTATTATATTATAATTTATGATTTCGTGTTTCAAACTTTATCATACCCGGGGGATGTCTATTAGACTCTTGTTTGGACAGATTTAAATGAATTATTCCTAAGAATTACAGACCTACAATATAAAACGCCAAATTTCCATGCAAAATAATTGTACCACTTTCAGCATCAAAAATCTGAAATAATCATACCGCCACGGAGGTTAATCAGAGAAGCAGCCAAAAGGCCCAAAGGTAACTCTGGAGGAGCTGCAGAGATGCACAGCTCATGTAGGAAAATCTGTACACAGGACAACTATTAGTTGTGCACTTCAAGAATCTGGCCCTTATGGAAGAGTGGCAAGAAGAAAGCCATTGTTGAAAGTAAGCCATAAGAAATTCTATTTACACTTTGCATGAACCCTGTGGGGGACACCGCAAACGTGAAAGAAGGTGCTCTGGACAGATGAGACCAAAATTTTACTTTTTGGCCTAAAAGCAAAACTGAATGTGTGATGGAAAACTAACACTGCACATCACCCTGTACACACCATCCCCACCAGGAAACGTGGTGGCAGTATCATGTTGTGGGGATGCTTTTCTTCAGTAGGAACAGGGAAGCTGGTCAGGGTTGATGGGAGAATGGATGGAGCCAAATACAGGGCAACCTTAGAAGAAAACCTGTTAGTTTGCAAAAGACTTGAGACTTGGGGCGGAGGTTCACCTTCCAGCAGGACAACAACACTAAACATACAGCCAGAGCTACAACGGAATGCTTTAGATCATGGATCTGCAATTAGCGGACCTCCAGCTGTTGCAAAACTACAAGTCCCATCATGTCTCTGCCTCTGGGTGTCATGCTTGTGGCTGTCAAAGTCTTGCTATGCCTCATGGGATTTGTAGTTCTACAACAGCTGGATGTCCGCTAATTGCATATCCCTGCTTTAGATCTTAGATCTTCTTTAGTATCTTCATGTGTTAGGCCCAGTCAAAGTCCAGACCTAAATACAATTGAGAATCTGTGGCAAGACTTGAAATTGCTGTTCACAGATGCTCTCCAATTAATATGACAGAGATTGAGCTATTTTGAAAAAAAGAATGGGCAAAAATGTCACTCCCTAGATGTGCAAAGCTGGTAAAGACATACCCAAAAAGACTTGCTGTAATTGCAGCAAAAGATGGTTTTACAAAGTATTAACTTAGGGGGGCTGAATACAAATGCACAGCACACTTATCAGATATTTATTTGTAAAAAAAATTGAAAATCATTTATCATTTTCCTTTCACTTCACAATTCTGTGCCACTTTGTGTTGGTCTATCACATAAAATCCCAATAAAATACATTTACATTTTTGATTGTAACATGACAAAATGTGGAAAATTTAATGGGGTATTAATACTTTTCCCATCAAAATAACTCAACACACAGCCACTGATGTGTAAACTGCTGGCAACAAAAGTGAGTACACCCCTAAGTGAAAATGTCCAAATTGGGCCTAATTAGCCATTTTCCCTCCCTGGTGTCAGGTGACTCGTTAGTGTTACAAGGTCTTGGGTGTAAATGCGGAGCAGGTATGTTAGGTATGTTAAATTTGATGTTACCGCTCTCTCTCTCATGCTGGTCTCTGGAAGTTCATCATGCCACCTCCTGGCAAAGAACTGTCTTTATCTATCTGAAAAAAGAATTGTTGCTCTAAATACAAATGGCCTAGGTCAAGCATGGTTGTGGGAGTGTCATGGTCTGGGGCTGCATGAGTGTTGCCAGCACTGGGGAACTACAGTTTATTGAGGGAACCATTAATGCCAACATGTACTGTGACATGAAGCAGAGCATGATTCCCTCCCTTCAGAGACTGGGCCGCAGGGCAGTATTCCAACATAATGACCCCAAATACACCTCCAAGACAACCACTGCCTTGCTAAAGAAGCTAAAGGTAAAGGTGATGGACTGGCCAAGCATCACCCTATTGAGCATCAGTGGGGCATCCTCAAATGGAAGGTGGAGGAGCGCAAGGTCTCTAACATCCACCAGCTCTGTGATGTCATCATGGAGGAGTGGAGCACCATGCCCAAGAGGGTTAAAGCAGTGCTGGAAAATAATGGTGGACACACAAAATATTGACACTTTGGGCCCAATTTGGACCTTTTCACTTAGGGGTGTACTCACTTTTGTCGCCAGCGGTATAAACATTAATGGCTGTGTGTTGAGTTATTTTGGGGGGGACATCAAATTTACGATGTTGTACAAGCTGTACACTCACTACTTTACATTGTAGCAAAGTGTCATTTCAGCAGTGTTGTCATGTGAAAAGATATAATAAAATATTTACAAAAAAAATGTGAGGGGGGTACTCACTTTTGTGAGATATCGTGTGTGTGTGTGGAATCCTGGAATCCTGACAGACCCTTGCATCTTTTATCCGAGGCTGCACTGACATTTCTGGATTCTGAGTCATAGGGAAAGCAAAAGAATTGTCAAAGGATCTGCGGGACAAGGTAGTTGAACTGTATAAAGTAGGAAAGGGATATAAAAAGATATCCAAGGAATTGAGAATGCCAATCAGCAGTGTTCAAACTCTAATCAAGAAGTAGAAAATGAGGGGTTCTGTTGAAACCAAACCACGGTCAGGTAGACCAACTAAAATTTCAGCCACAACTAACAGGAAAATTGTTCGGGATGCAAAGAAAAACCCACAAATAACTTCATGTGAAATACAGGACTCTCTGAGAACATGTGGTGTGGATGTTTCAAGATGCACAATAAGGAGGATGGGCTGCATGGTCGAGTCGTCAGAAGAAAGACATTACTACACAAGTGCCACAAAGTATCCCTCTTACAATATGCCAAACAGCACAGAGACAAGCCTCAAACCTTCTGGCACAAAGTCATTTGGTAGTGATGAGACCAAAATTTTTTGGCCACAACCATAAACGCTACATTTGGAGAGGAGTCAACAAGGCCTATGATGAAAAATACACCATTCCTACTGTGACACACGGAGGTGGATCGCTAATGTTTTGGGGATGTGTAAGCTACAAAGGCACAGGAAATTTTGGTCAAAATTGATGGCAAGATGAATGCAGTATGTTCTCAAAAAATACTGGAGGGACATTTGCATTCATCAACCAGGAAGCTGCACATGGGACGTACTTGAACATTCCTACATGACAATAATCCAAAACACAAGGCCAAGTCGACCTGTATTTGGCTACAGCAGAATAAAGTGAAGGTTCTGGAGTGGCCATCTCACTTTCCTGACCTCAATATCATTGAGCCACTCTGGGGAGATCTCAAATGTGCAGTTTATGCAAGACAGCCCAAGAATTTACAGGAAATGGAGGCCTTTTGCCAAGAGGAATGGGCAGCTTTACCATTTGAGAAGATTATATAGCCTCATCCACAAATACCACAAAAGACTTCACGCTATTATTGATGTTAAAGGGGGCAATATTCAAAACTTGGGTATGTAAACTTTTGATCAGGGTCATTTGGGTAGTTTCTGTTGTCATTATGATTTACAAAGAGTAAACACAGTTGACTGATAATAATTGGCTTCAGCCAAACACTAACCATGAGTGAAAGAAAAGTTTGTGCTATCATTCATATTGTCTGAAAAATGGCCATGATGAGTGACTTCTGAGATAATAGGATAAGCCACATAGAGAATGTATTTTCAGTCAGTTTGAACAGAATGATAGACTTGCATTAAGGAAAACCGTAAAGCACAATTACTGTGCAACAAGTGCATCCTGCGTATGTAATTAGAAAATGTTGTAGAATGCTACTGTCAGCAAAGCATATTATTAGGGTGTACATTACATGAGTGAAGACCCTCAGCTGATGTACATGAAAATTTAGTTGCTGGTATTTTTGAAAAATGTTGAAAAAAGTACAGTATATGTGTTGCCAATTTGAGAATAAACAAAATCTAGAATGGAGATAACAACTCCTAGAGGCATTCATAAAGCATTTGTGCGTAATGGAACTTAAAAAAAAAAAAATCCAGTTAAATACTTCAGACAAGGGTGGTGATGACCAATACCAGTAGACTTCAGACAATGGTGCCGATTTTGTATTTAGTAGTAGTGTGGGCTTTTTAATATACTTTACTTTAAGCTAATCTTTTATGCAGAGCAATTAGTCGGATTCCTCTCTAGACATGGAGGTTTGAACAGTATGTTATGTTCCAATCGTTATGCGCACTTCAGTTTTTCTAAAATGAAGTACATGTTGCCTATGTCTAGATATCAATTTTAAAGAAATGTTATCAATAAATATTTACATCACTAAAGGTCTCTATCCTAATGTTCAAAATTTCAGGGTAAGTTTTGTTTTTTGCTATTGCTAGCATTCTTTTTTTTACCTGTAATATCTACATGAGGGCTTTTGCTGATGGGCAGATATAGTGTGCATTCAGCCTATATGTTAGATCAGTTTGAGATCATTCAGGATTCATGAACAAGTGCATTTGACCTCAAGTTGAATTTCTGACCTGCATTTAACAAACTGCTAAGCTGCATCAACCTGGTTCATGCTGCTTTTCCACAGGGCCGTCTTACTGAATGGCAATGCCCAGGGAACCCAGGTGCACTTGGGGCCCCATCAGAGCCACACAAATAGAAGTAACAGTGGGGCAAGGGATTCGGGCTGAGCAGGCAAAAGCCGTCCGGTGGGCGTTGACACCTTCGGTTCCACTTGCCAGCTGGGCTGTCATCGCCTCCTTGAGTGACTGTAATGAATCACTGAATGTTAGTGGCTCCGCCTCCACCTGCCTCCCAGCCGGTACTCCGTGGCTGGGAGCAGGTCAGGTGCACAGTGAACTGTGCGCTCTTTGACTGTGCCGATCCTGTCACTCAATGTCTAACTTGCACTACTCCTGGGAGTCCGACATTGAGAGAGACGGGATTCGGTCTGAACAGTCTCAGGGGTGCTGAGTGAGAAGGGCCCTTGAAAAGTAGCCAATCCCTGCTGTCTCTGCATTAGCAGCGGCGCAGCCCCATCCTCTGATGTGCACAGATACTCACAGCGTGGTGCTAGATACTGTAGGTGTGTATACAGCTGCTGCATGCTTGGAGGATTGGAAATTGGTGAGACCACAGTCCAAATGGCTGTATGTGGTGGCTGACTGTTTTATCAACTATTTTACAATGCTTGTATCAACAATGAAATGTCATGCAAGTGCAATTTAAAAGATATCCCTATTTAATTGCATTCTATGTGTGAAACCCCTCCTCAACTTGACAAATGCATATGTATGTCTCTCACCTCTCCTATTCTGAGTCTCTGACTGCAAAACACAGCCACTCCTCTGAAAAGCAATATACAAATATTGCTTTTCAGGGGTGTTTGACAGGTGGTGAGGAGGTGATATGTTGCCTCCTCACCACCTGTTTTAACCCCCCAAATTGAAGGACAAACCAGACAACATACCCCTACATCGCCACCTGTCTTCTGAGCTCTGTGATTGGACACAGCACAAGTTAATCAACAGGTTTCAACCAATGTTTTTGTCAGAAACCTGATGATCAGCTGTGTCCAGTCACAGTACAGAGTTCTGTGTTTACAAACACACAAAACTCTGTACACAGAGATTTGGCTTCTCCCCGAAATCAACTCTGAGTTCAAGGAGAAAAAGCAGCCAAATCTGTTTGTAAAAGAAGCACATATTACATTTAATAGGCACACAGTTAACCCTCCTAATGTTAACCTCTTCCCAGCCAGTGTCATTAGTACAGTGTCAGTTTACAGTATTATAGCTGATCACTGTATTAGTGTCACTAGTTATGTCAGTTAGTGTACCTCCCTGCAAGGGTCTGTTAGCACCAGATTGCCTGAAAGCACACAGTCCCACTTTAAGTCGCTGATCACTGCCATTACCAGTATAGCTTCTATAGCTGCATATATTCTAGTATATACCGTATTTATCGGCGTATAACACGCACAGGTGTATAACACGCACATTAATTTTAAGAGGGAAGTTTCAGGGAAAAAAAAAATTTTAAATAAGGAACTTTGAAGCAAAATAAGGGCCAGTGCCCATCTGCAGTCTCACCATTGCCACCAATGCAGTCCCATCAATGCCCATCTGCAGTCTCACAAGTGCCATCAATGCAATCTCATCAGTCCACATCAATGCAGCAGCCTCACCATTGCCATCAATGCAGCAGCCTCACCATTGCCATCAATGCAGCAGCCTCTCCATTGCCATCAGTGCAGCCTGATTGATGCCCATTTGCAGCCTAGAGGGGACAGGGAGAGGGCGAGACGAGCGCCGAAAGATTATATACAGTGAGAATCTCCTATGATAGACAGAACAGTGGTCCAATGGCGGCCCAGGAGACGGGACTTCCTATTACAGGGGCCGCCAAGTAAACGGGAGATTCTTACTGTATGTAATCTGACAGCGCTCATCCCGCCCCCCTCCCTGTCCCCTCCGAGGCATCTAAAATTGAAGTATTGGCGTATAACACGCACATGCTATTTGCACCCGATTTTTAGGGTGAAAAAGTGAGTGTTATACGCCAATAAATACAGTATTTATATCCCATAGTTTGTAGATGCTATAACTGTCACACAAACCGATCAATATACACATATTGAGATTTTTTATACCGAAGACATGTAGCAGAATACATTTTTGCCTACATTTTATGAAGACATGTTTTAATTTTTTTTTATTTGATATGTTTCATAGCAGAAAGGCGAAAATATTGAACTTTAATTCTTAAGAGTAGGTGCGTAAATTGGGGCAGGCTTGTAGGTGCCCCATAGCATTACTTTGCCCAGGGGCCCATGATGCTATTAAGATGGCCCTGCTTTTCCATTGCCATTGACTTGTATAGTGAGAGATGCAGTCCTTTGGATCATGTGTACTAAAGTCTCGTACACACGATCGGATTTTCCGAAGGAATTGTTTGACAGGCTGTTGCTGGAAAATCCGACTGTACGCTCAATCAGACAATTGTTGGCCAACTTTCCGTGGACAAATGTTGGATGACAGGTTTATACATTTTCCGCGGACAGCGGTCTGTTGTCAAAATTTTCCGAGCGTGTGTACACAAGTCTGTCGGACAAAAGTCCAAAGTACAAACACACATGCTCGGAAGCAAGGACGAGCCAGAAGCTGTCGGTCTTGTAAACTAGCGTTCGTAATGGAGAATTAACATTTGTGACGTGGCAAATTATGAAATTTTGAAATGCAGCCCATATTCTCCTTCTTTAATGGGATAATAATGAAGCTGCTTTGCTGGTGATACTGATGCAGTAAACTAATTTTCAAAGGCTTTTTTTTCTAGTGATGTCAAGAATAATATTATTATGCTTGGTTTTTTTTTGTTTTTTTTTTGGTGCAAGTTACCACAACACCATTATCCCATAGTTTTTAAGATCAAAAATACAACTATGTTGGTGTCCCTTGTTAATTTGACATTGTATTTTTAAAAATGTAACTGCCTACTCCCAAACTGTCATTTGAAGTAAAACACATAGCCAAGTATTATTCTCCACAATGTTTTTATTGTGCATTAAAAAAGGAAAACAAATAAAATTGGACATGCTATCTGCCAATAGAACTTATTCGAAAAGTGCATTCTATGCATCCAAAAATATAGAAAATATACCAAATCATCATTATTAAACCAAAAAATAAAATAAAAGCCTCATGCATGTGTCCTGCTTCTTAATATAGGGGGTCAACAATGCCAAAAGTTGGTGAAAGCAGGGGTCTGTCATCCGGAGATAATTCCGAAAGTCATCTGGATTATTCTCCTGGAGCTCCCGCAGCAAAGGCATATGACCTAATTGGTCACGATTAATAAAGCAATCAATATTTGGTCCAAGAAATCCTACTCCTTCAGTTCCTGGACTGGACTTGGGTCAAAGCAATAACTCCAAGGCCAATAATAAATAACACGTTATCTCCTCCGATTCCGGAACATGGCTGGTTGACGAACGGGCATTCAGAAACTAACTGAAAAGCATGAAATGAAAAGCGGGAATCAACACTCACCAAACTTCTACTAACGCAAATTAGCAGAAGGAGCCCAAAGGGTGGCGCTAAATAGCTGAAAAACCACATATTACATCACTAATGTTCGTGTTTGTTGGCCGACAATTCCTTGCTGTTTGTATGCAATACAAGTTCCTGGCCAACGCCCTTCGGACAAAAATCTGAGGTTTTGTCTGCGGAAAATCCGATCGTCTGTGCAAGGCTTTAGGCCGGCCTTGCACGGTTTGAACTTCAGCCCAGTTCAGCCGGAATTGGCTGAAATTTGAACCAATAATGGCCAAGCTAAATGTACCAAGTTGATCCAACCTGCCAAATTAGTTTGAGGCTGCTATAGCTGCTAGCGATAGTCCTCCACCCTCAGGAGAAGACAATTGCTCGGCAAGAGGGATTCTCCTGTCAACACTATCTGTTGATGGGGGAATTGTGCTAATTTCTTTCCTACAACAAAAAGGAATTTGGAGGGGCCTGAGAGCATTAGAAGGTATTTTTTTTAGGTAAGAATATTTTAACCACTTCCGGGCCGCTGTACGCCGATATACGTCCTAATTTTGAAGAGGGATATCTTTGTTATGGCAGCAGCTAGCTGCCATAACCCTGGTATCCTCTTCTTTGGCGGGCGGTCCGGTTTCCAATAATAGTGGTCTCTGCGGCGGATTCGCCACGAGATCACTTTTATCAGCGACGGGAGAGGGCCCCCCTCCAACTGCTCTCCGGTGCCCTCCGCCACCCTCCGCTGCTTACCAGAGCTATCTGTATTGGAGGCGATCGGATCCTTGTCCTTCCTTGGTATGGAGACGAGTAAGGGGAAGATGGCCCCCACCTGTCTCCATACCATTTCAGAGTGGAAGCGACATCAAAATGTCACTTACGCCCATAGCTCTTAAAGGACCATTTTTTTCCCCAAATGATAAAATGTATTGATGCTTTTTTTCTATTACAAGGGATGTTTACAGTGTAAAAACAAAAAATAAACAGTAAAATAAATGATAATTTTTTTTTTTTAAACACGTCTAGTCTTGCCGAGTTTGCGTGCAGAAGCGAATGCATACGTGAGTAGCGCCCGCATATGAAAACGGTGTTCAAACCACACATGTGAGGTATCGCCGTGATCAGTAGAGTGGGAGCAATAATAGCCCTAGACCTCCTCTGTAACTCAAAACATGCAACCTGTAGAATTTTTTAAACGTCACCTATGGAGATCTTTAAGGATAAAAGTTTGTCGCCATTCCACGAGCGGGCGCAATTTTGATGTGTGACATGTTGGGTATCAATTTACTCAGCGTAACATTATCTTTAACAATATAAAAAAAAAAATTGGGCTAACTTTACCGTTGTCTTATTTTTTGATTCAAAAAAAGTGTATTTTTTCCAAAAAAGGTGCGCTTGTAAGACCGCTGCACAAATACGATATGACAGAAAGTATTGCAATAACCGCCATTTTATTCTCTAGGGTGTTAGAAAAAAATGTATAATGTTTGGGGTTTCTAAGTAATTTTCCAGCAAAAGAAACCGGTTTTTAACTTGTAAACAACAAATCTCAGAAAGAGGCTCAGTCTTTAAGTGGTTAAAAATGTTTTTTTAAACTAAAGCTTCATGTCTCTTTAATTTCACTCTTGTACAACCCCAATTCCAAAAAAGTTGGGACGTTGTGTAAAATCTACATAAAAACAAAATGCAATGATTTGCTAATCTCATAAACCTATATTTTATTCACAATAGAAAACATATCAAATGATTAAACTGAGCAAATGTACCATTTTAAGAACAGGGTAATTTTGAAATTGATGGCAGCAACAAAGTTGGGACAGTGTAGCATCCCCCCCCCCCCAGTTGCTAGAGTTTTGTGGAAGGAATGTTGCCCCATTCTTGCCTGATATAGGATTCTAACTGCTGAACAGTCCTGGGTCTTCTTTGTCGTAATTTTCATTTCAAGATGCGCCAAATATTTTCAAACTGGTGAAAGGTCAGGACTGCAGGCAGGCCATTTACGCACCTGGACTCTTCTGCTATGAAGCCATGCTGTTGTCATAGATGCAGTATGCATTTTAGCATTATACTGCTAAAATATGCAAGGCCTTCCTAAAAAAAAAAGACATTGTCTGGATGGGAGCATATGCTGCTCTAAAACCTGGATATATTTTTGCATTGATGGTGCCTTTCCAGATGTGCAAGCTGCCCATTCCATACACACTAATGCACCCCCATACCTTCAGAGATGCAAGCTTTTGAACTGCAGATAACAAGCCGGTAGGTCCCTCTCCTCTTTAGTCCAGAGGACGTAGTGCCCATGGTGCCAGAAAGAATATCAAATTTCGATTTGTTTGACCACAGAACAGTTTATCACTTTGCAACAGACCATTTTAAACTATATTTGGCCCAGAGAAGCTAGCGGTGTTTATGGATTATATTGAGATATGGCTTCTTCTTGGCATGAAAATTTTGTACAAATAAATATCTGAAAAGTGTGGCGTGCATTTGTATTCAGCCCCCTGAGTCAATACTTTGTAGATCTACCTTTTGCTGAATTACAGCAGCAAGTCTTTTTGGATATGTCTCTACCAGCTTTGCACATCTAGAGGGTGACATTTTTGCCCAGTCTTCTTTTCAAAATAGCTCAAGCTCTGTTAGATTGGATGGAGAGCGTCTGTGAACTGCAATTTTCAAGTCTTGCCAGAGTTTCTCAATTGGATTTAGGTCTGGACTTTGACTGGGCCAGTATAATACATGAATGCTTTTGATCTAAACCATTCCATTATAGCTCTGGCTGTATGTTTAGGTTGTTGTCCTGCTGGAAGGTAAACCTCCACTCTAGTCTCAAGCTCTTTGCAAACTCTAATGCCACGTACACACGAGTGGACTTTACGGCAGACTTTGCCCGGCGGACGGGATTTCGTCGGACAATTCGATCGTGTGTGGGCTCTGGACTTTGTTTTCTCAAAAGTTGGACGGACTTAGATTTGAAACATGTTTTAAATCTATCCGACGGACTCGAGTCCGGTTGAAATGTCCGCTCGTCTGTATGCTAGTTCAATGGACAAAAAGCCACGCTAGGGTAGCTATTGGCTACTGGCTATGAACTTCCTTATTTTAGTCCGATCGTATGTCATCACGTACGAATTCAACGGACTTTGCTTGATTGTGTGTAGGCAAGTCCGTTCATTCAGAAAGTCAGTCGTAAAGTCCGTCAAAGTCCGCCGGGCAAAGTCTGCCGTAAAGTCCGCTCGTGTGTACGCTGCATAACAGGTTTTCTTCTAAGGCTGCCCTGTATTTGGCTCCATCCATCCTCCCATGAACTTTGTCCAGCTTTCCTGTCCATGCTGAAGAAAATCTCCACAAGATGATGCTGGCACCACCATGATTCATGGTGGGGATGGTGTGTTCCGGGTGATGTGCAGTGTTAATTTCTGCCACACATAGTGTTTTGCTTTTAGGCCAAAAAGTTCAATTTTGGTCTCATGTGACCAGAGTTCCTTCTTCCACATATTTGCCGTGTCCCCCACATTGCTTCTTGCATACTGCAAACAGGACTTCTTATGGCTTTCTTTCAACAATGGCTTTTTTCTTGCCACTCTTCCTTAAAGGCCAGATTTGTGGAGTGCACAACTAATAGTTGTCCTGTGGACAGATACTCCCACCTGAGCTGTGGATCTCTGCAGCTCCTCCAGAGTTATCATGGGCCTCTTGGCTGCTTCTCTGAGTAAAGCTCTCCTTGCCTGGCCTGTCAGTTTAGGTGGACAGCTATATCTTGGTAGGTTTGCAGGTGTGCCATACTCTTTCCGTTTTTGGATGATGGATTGAACAGTGCTCCATGAGATGTTCAAAGCTTGGGCTATATTTTTATAACCTAACCGTGGTTTAAACTTCTCCACAACTTTATCCTCGACCTGTCTGGTATGTTCCTCGGACTTCATGATGCTGAACAAAGCTCTGAGGGCTTGCAATTAGTTCCACTAGATTTTAGTTAGGGGTATCGGAGAAAAGGGGGTTGAATACAAAAGCACACCACACTTTTCAGATATTTGTAAAAAAAAATTGAAAACCATTTATCATTTTCCTTCCACTTCACAATTATGTGCCACTTTGTGTTGGTCTATCACCGAAAATCCCCCAAGAAAACATATACATATTGGGTTGTAACATGACAAAATGTGGAAAATTTCAAGGGATGTGAATACTTTTTCAGGGCACTGTATTGCTGAGCCCATGCAGTGATGTCCATCACAGAATCATGACTGTTTTTAACCACTTCAGCCCCGGAAGGAGTTACCCCCTTCCTGACCAGAGCACTCTTTACAATTTGGCACTGTGTCGCTTTAACTGCTAATTGCGCGGTCATGCAATGCTGTACCCAAACTAAATTTGTGTCCTTTTGTTCCCACAAATAGAGCTTTCTTTTGATGGTATTTGATCACCTCTCTTTTTATTTTTTGCACTATAAACGGAAAAAGACTGAAAATTTTGAAAAAAAACGGTATTTTCTACTTTTTGTTATAAAAAAAATACAATAAACTCAATTTTAATCATACATTTAGTCCAAAATGTATTCAGCCACATGTCTTTGGTAAAAAAAAATGGGTATATTTATTGGTTTGCGCAAAAGTTATAGCGTCTACAAACGAGGGTACATTTTCTGGAATTTACTTTAGCTTTTAGTTTATGGCTGCCTATCTCATTTCTTGAGGTGCTAAAATGGCAGGGCAGTACAACCCCCCCCCCCCCCCCCAAATGACCCAATTTTGGAAAGTAGACACCCCAAGGAAATTGCTGAGAGGCATGTTGAGCCCATTGAATATTCATTTTTTTTTGTCCCAAGTGATTGAATAATGACAAAAAAAAAAATTACAAAAAGTTGTCATTAAATGATATATTGCTCACACAGGCCATGGGCATATGTGGAATTGCACCCCAAAATACATTTAGCTGCTTCTCCTAAGTACGGGGATACCACATGTGTGGGACTTTTTGGGAGCCTAGCCGCGTACGGGGCCCCGAAAACCAAGCACCGCCTTCAGGATTTCTAAGGGCGTAAATTTTTTATTTCACTCCTCACTACCTATCACAGTTTTGAAGGCCATAAAATGCCAGGACAGTTCAACCCCCCCCCCCCCCCAAATGACCCTATTTTGGAAAGTAGACACCCCAAGCTATTTGCTGAGAGGCATGTTGAGTCCATGGAATATTTTATATTTTGCCACAAGTTGCGGGAAAATTACAAACTTTTTTTTTTTTGCACAAAGTTGTCACTAAATGATATATTGCTCAAACATGCCATGGGCATATGTGGAATTACACCCCAAAATACATTTAGCTGCTTCTCCTGAGTATGGGGATACCACATGTGTGGGACTTTTTGGGAGCCTAGCTGCGTACGGAGCCCTGAAATTCAAGCACCGCCTTCACGATTTCCAAGAGCATTCATTTTTGATTTCATTCCTCACTACCTATCACAGTTTCGAAGGCCATAAAATGCCAAGATGGCACAAACCCCCCCCCCCCAAATGACCCAATTTTGGAAAGTAGACACCCCAAGCTTTTTGCTGAGAGGCATGGTGAGTATTTTGCAGCTCTCATTTGTTTTTGAAAATAAAGAAAGAAAAGAAAAATGTATTTTTTTTTTTTCAATTTTCAAAACTTTGTGACAAAAAGCGAGGTTTGCAAAATACTCCCCATACCTCTCAGCAAATAGCTTGGGGTGTCTACTTTCCAAAATGGGGTCATTTTGGGGGGGGGGGGGTTGTGCCATCTGGGCATTCCATGGCCTCCGAAACTGTGATAGGCAGTGTGGAGTGAAATAAAAAATTTACACCCTTAGAAACCCTGAAGGGTTTGAACTGTCCTGGCATTTTATGCACAACATTTAGATTTAGAAGCTTATGTCACACATCACCCACTCTTCTAACCACTTGAAGACAAAGCCCTTTCTGACACTATTTGTTTACATGAAAAAAAATTTTTTTTTTTGCAAGAAAATTACTTTGAACCCCCAAACATTTTATATATTTTTTTAAAGCAAAGGCCCTACAGATTTAAATGGTGGGTGTTTCATTTTTTTTTTCACACAGTATTTCTGCAGCGATTTTTCAAACGCTTTTTTTGGGAAAAAACGCACTTTTTTTAAAATTATAATGCACTAAAACACACTATATTGCCCAAATGTTTGATGAAATAAAAAAGACGATCTTAGGCCGAGTACATGGATACCAAACATGACATGCTTTAAAATTGCGCACAAACGTGCAGTGGCGACAAACTACTCACATTTTTAAAAGCTTTTAAAAGCCTTTACAGGTTACCACTTTAGATTTACAGAGGAGGTCTACTGCTAAAATTACTGCCCTCGATCTGACCTTCATGGTGATACCTCACATGCATGGTGCAATTGCTGTTTACATTTGACGCCAGACCAACGCTTGCACGAGAGCAGGGGGGACAGGGGTGCTTTTTTTTTCTTTTCCTTTATTTTTTTTGCTTTTTTATCTTAATTTTAAACTGTTCCTTTCATAATTTTTTTTATTTTTTATTTTTATTTTTTTATCATTTTTATTGTTATGTCAGGGAATGTAAATATCCCCCATGGTAGCAATAGGTAGTGACAGGTACTCTTTTTTGAAAAGGCGTTTCTCCTCTGCCCTCAAAGCATTAGACCACACCAAGATCAGTGTGATAAAATGCTTTCCCAATTTCCCAATGGCGCTGTTTACATCCGGCAAAATCCAAGTCATGAAAGCTTCTGGTTTCTTAGGCCATAGAGATGATTGGAGCCATTCTGGTGTCTGATCAGCTCTATGGTCAGCTGGCGGAATCACCGGCTGCATTCTCAGGTAACCTGTTGGGACAGGAGAGCCAGAGAAAAACATGGAAGACAGTGGGAGGGGGGGACATTCCCTCCCACTGCTTGTAAAAGCAGTCTAGAGACTAATTAGCCGCTAGGATTGCTTTTACATGAAAGCTGAAAGCTGAAAGCTGGCTGAAAAGAATGATACCAAGCTGATACCTAAACTAGCAGACATCATTCTGGTATAACCACTCAAAGTCCAGCAACATACCAGTACGTTGCTGGTCCTTGTTGGGCATATATTGTAATCTTTTTTTTTTTTTTTCATGCAGCCTGTGGGCTGAACAAAAAAAAGAGATTGATTGGTGGGTATGCCCACCATTAGAATACCTCCCTTCATCCACCCACTTCTAATAATGGGCATATATGCACCATTTATATATGCCAAAGCATGGGGGCATCCGCCCCAAAAGTTAGGAGCAAATCGCTCCTCCGCCCCTGCTGCCCCCATGCTTCGGCATATATCACCTCCGCTGGAGTCACGGCTTTATATATCGTGGGAGCAAAGGCTGTTGCTGTCAAGATAAATAAATCTGTGCTGCAGCTGAATGGCATACCTGAAGAAAAAAAAATGGTTAACAATAAAACACAGTAAACAGTAAAGTATAAAAAATTGCATACCTGAAAAGCAAACATGATAAAACATAATAACAATAAAACCATTGCAGAATAGAATACAGTAAAAAAGAGCAGGAGAATAGAGAGAGAACAATAAAACAACAGCTATTTTTGTTTTTTTTATTTGATATTTTTTTTGTGTTTTTTTTTTTTTTACACTTTTTTTGTAACTAACTTTTATAACTGTAACCGGTTCCAGGTTCGGGTCTCTCAAAATGCGATGGCATCTTGGGAAACCCTGTGAAAGTGTGCCTAGTCTGTGCAATGCTGTACCCTACGCTAATATTCAACTAGTGTATGGTAGCGTTCAAAACATTCACCAATGCAAAGACCAGGATTGTCAGGACAGGAGGGACAATAATAGCGGGTGTCACGCCTATATCCGCGCTTGCTGCAGACACGACATCTTTTTTGGGGGGGTTCGTTGGGTAGCGGTACTCGGGAGGACATAAAGAAAATGCCTCTCATGCAGCCGACTGCATTTGGTTGGGGATGTGAATGGGGGAAGTACGGGTGCTGCAGAAGTGGTGGGTTCCCAATTAGGATTGGAGAATGCAGCAGGAAGGGCACTATGGGAACGACGGGCCTGTGTTTGTCTTCTTCTTGGTGGCAGCGGGACACTACGTGTGCTTGCCACCTCACCAGCTTGAACTGCACTTATGAGACTCGCCACGTCACCAAGTGTTATTGCAGTGCTGGTTTGACTACGACCGGGGTGTACTAGGCCGCTGGTGCTTGCCAGTTCACCAAAACACTACCAAAAAAACTGTTAGCAATCGCAGGGTTCAGGCCTGAATCTGCGAACGCTGCAGTTATGTGTTTGGTGTTTTGTAAGTGACAGTGATCGATCGATACTGCACTTTGGTGGGCTGGGCTGGGCTGGGCTGGGCCGGGTGGAGGGGCAAAACGCAGGTGCTAGCAGGTATCTGGGCTGATCCCGCTAACACTGCATTTTTGGGAACCCTAAACTGCTGGGGACGCTAGTATAGATGTGATCGGATCAGATACTATACCACTAAGGGAGGTGTACGGTGCGTGCATGGGTGTTAGCGCTAGTGGCACTAACCTGACTCTGCCTGGAGCTAGTGCTTGCCAGTTCACTGAACGACTCCAAAAAAACTGTTAGCAATCGCAGGGATTAGGCCTGACTCTGCGAACACTGTAGTTATGCGTTTAGTGTTTTGTAAGTGACAGTGATCGATCGATACTGCACTTGGGTGGGCTGGGCTTGGCTGGGCGGAGGGGCAAAACGCAGGTGCTAGCAGGTATCTGGGCTGATCCCGCTAACACTGCGTTTTTGGGAACCCTAAACTGCTGGGGACGCTAGTATAGATATGATTGGATCAGATATTGATCCTTTCAGATACTATACCACTAACCTGACGCCTGGGGTGATGCAGACCCTATCTGACCCTAAAACCTAAGTTATATCACCGCCGGGCGATCAGGGGGCTAAACCCTTTATTAGGTAATAAACGGCGGGTGCCCTGACACTATAAAAAAAATAAACTAACCAGCGTCACCCGTAACAGTTATACGGTGATCAGTGGTGAAAGGGTTAACTAGGGGGCAACCAAGGGGTTAAAACCTTTATTAGGTAGTATATGGGGGTCCCTGATGCTATAAAACGCTGACGGCGAACCTATATATTTACCTCCCTAACTAGCGTCACCGGTGACACTAATACAGCGATCAGAAAAACGATTGCTTAGTGACACTGGCGACGGGGGGATGATCATGGGGTTAAAACTTTATTAGGGGGGGTTAGAGAGGTACCCTAGACCTAAAGGGGGCTACCACTAACTGCCCTACCACTTCTAACTGTCACAAACTGATACCAATGCAGTAATAAAAAAAAAACAAAAAACTGCTTGGTGTCACTGTGACCGGGGGGGGGAGGGGGTGATTGGGGGGTGTAAAGTGTGCCTGGTGTGTTTTACTGTAAGTGTGTGTGTGCGATGTGCACTTACTCAGATGTCTTCTCTCTTCGGCACTGGAACGGAAAATACCGAGCCGAGGAGAGATGACATTACTTCCTCTGACGCTGTTTACTATACAGCAGCAGAGGAAGATTCTCATTCGTTGGGAGCGATCGCGAGGGTGGTCTCCCCCTCAGCCTGGATCGCTCTCCTAACGATGCCGACCGCCTCGGGCACCTGCGGGAGGCAGATCACGTACCAGGTACGTGATTTTGCCTGCCCGTGGCATTCTGCCACAGTATATCTGCGTTAGGCGGTCGGCAAGTGGTTAATGCAGTGCAGTCTGAGTGCCCTGAATATCATTGGCATCCAATATAACATTTCGGCCTTGTCCCTTGCACACAGGTTTCTCCAGATTCTCTGAATCTTTTGATATTATGTACTGTAGATGATGATATATTTGAAGTCTTTTGCAACTTTACATTGAGGAGCATTATTCTGAAAATGTTCAACTTTTAGATGCAGCTTTTCACAGGTTGGTGACCCTCTGCAAATCTTTATTTCTGAGACACTCTGACTCTCTAAGGTACTCTTTTTTTTTTTTTTTTTTTTTAATATCCAATCATGTTACTGACCTGTTGCCAAGTAACGACTTTACTTTTTTGGGGCGGGTATGTGGCCAGTAGGGTCATCCATGGCCTGTTCTCCTCCTCCTCCTACTCCCACGGGTGTTTACTAGGCATTTTCAGGCACGGATGGCACCACCAGGGGGCGCTCCCCACCCCTGGTTGCCTCCTTCTCCCCCCTGTGAGTCCGATCTTCCGCTGACCTGCGCACTCTTTGGACACGGCTGTGTACCCTAGGTGTGCAGGCGTAATTGTGCAATGGTGCATGTGCGGAGTTTCTAGCCGGGTCGGTCATGCCACTCCGTCTGCGTTTTTGGGCATCCCGATCGGGACATGCCATTTAAGAGGGGACACCATGGGAAGAGGTAGGACATGTCCTCCTGATCCCCCAGGATGAATCTATACCTATGGGTACTTTTTTACTGGTGAGTGTTCTCTGCAAACCACATCCCTGTGATTATCTGTCACTGGTGGTATCTGGCTGAAGGTTTCCAATGTTGACTGATCCTATACGTTTCTATATATGCTCCCACAGAGCCCTCTGTTAGTCTGATTATTTGACTACTATCAGGACCCTCTATGTATGGACTTATTTTTGGAATACCTTCTTATCCACTTTTACTTTAAAATGCTACATATTCAGGTGAGTACATTAAGCCTCCCAGAGTACAATATTATCTCCCTTTTTTTCAAAAAGCTTGGTTTTTCATATTTTTTTTAAATACACAGACCTACACCAATTAACACCTGTGGAACCAGTTAACCTAACAATTTTTTTTCAGAAGTATCTAACTGGGTTATATAATTTTCAATTGTATTATAGGTAGGTGTCTTATTGTGCAATATAATCTGTTTGGTTGCCTTTATGACAACCTTATTATTATTTCAGTTCTCTTACATTTACTCTATATCCTTGCCTGCCAGATCCTGGGGTTAGCCCATGCTTGTAGTGTTTCCCCATACTTGCCCTGCATGACCTTGTGGCTCTTTGGAGTCCATGTTCAATGGGGAGTTCTGCCGTCTAGATAGCAAACTTTGTTTCAGATATGTAAGTACTATTCTTTCCAGTATTCTATTATGTATCTTGTTCTTGAAAATTGTAACTTATATTGTCCTTGTTTAATATTAATTTCTGTGTAAGTTCCTCTGCTCTTCCTATATTCCCATCAGAATGTTTTAGCTCCAGAGGAAGCACATGTATAGGCGTGTAAGTACTCGAGGACTTCAATTGTATTTTGGGAAGCAGAACTGATATTTCCTGACTTGGCTAACATCAACCACTATAGGATTTGACCTGTTCAGGTTGTCTTATATGCTATTGCACTTATGTATATGTGTTATATTCATTGTTTACGTATTTGTTATAAATAAAATTCATTTTGTGATATTGCTTTTAAGTATGCCTAAAGTCCATCATTTTTAACCACTTCAGCCCCAGAAGGGTATACCCCCTTAGTGACCAGGCAATTTTTTGCGATACTGCACTGCATCACTTTAAAGCAGAGTTCCACCCACTTTTTAAACTAGATCTTAAAGGAAAGCCTACATGTCAACCACTAGTTTCTGGCTATTGATTTTTTTTTTTATTGCTCCTTCCTACCTTTATTAAGAACCTTGTGTATTTCCGCCCCAGGATCACCGCAGCCCAGGGTGTCATTATCTGCTGCTCGCCCACTGCCTTCTGGGACCTGTCTGTGTCCCAGAAGATGACAGGGCCATTCAGGAAGCACCGCAGGAAACTGGCGGTGAAGCCTGAAGGCTCCACTGCCGGTTTCCCTTAGTTAAAATGGGGGCGGCTGCACCCGATCCAATGGACCGATTGGCACGGGGGGGGGGGGGGGCAAACATCATGGGCTCCCTGGACAGGTCCTTATTAAAAGTCATCAGCTACAGTGTTTGTCACTGCTGACTTAAAGCGGTGTTCCACCCGGAATTTTTTATTTTTATTTATTTATTTATTTATTTATTTTTACAGACAATTGCGACGTTGTACCCAAACAAAATTGATGTACTTTTTTCCCACAAATAGAGCTTTGGTGGTATTTGATCACCTCTGCCATTTTTTTATTTTTTACGCTATAAACAAAAAAAGACTGTCAATTAAAAAAAAAAAACAGTATTTTTTACTTTCTGCTATAATACATATCCAAAAATATATATATATATATTTACTCATCAGTTTAGGCCAATATGTATTCTGCTACATATTTTTGGTACAAAAATCGCAATAAGCATATGATTGGTTTGTGCAAAAGTTATAAATAATAGGTTATAGTTTTATGGACTTTTATTTTACTGGTAATGGCGGCAATCTGCGATTTTTAGTGGCACTGCGACATTGCGGCAGACAAATCTGACCTCAAGTGACACTTTTTGGGGACCAGTAACATTATTACAGTGATCAGTGCTAAAAAAATACACTGATCAATGTATAAATGACACTGGCAGGGAAGGAGTTAACACTAGGGTGCGATCAAGGGGTTAACTGTGTTCCCTGAGTGTGTTCTAACTGTGTGACGGCTGGGCTCACTGGGACAGCACAGAAATTGCTGTTCCTGATCACTAGGAATAGCAGATCTCCATGTTGTCCCCTGTCAGAAGGGGGATCCCCTTATTTACATAGGCAGATCCCCGTTCTGTCTCTCTGTGCATTGATTGCAGGTGGCCAGCAGACATCAAGTCTGCGGGACCTGTTCTCCCACAGCACGCATCGGGCGGGCACACTCGCAGTATCTAATTGGATGAAACGATGTACAGGTAAATCGTTTCGTGCAATAGAGCCGCCCTGCCTCAGTATATGTGCATTGGTTGGTCTTTAAATGGTTAAGCTATATACCTTGAAGTAACTTGGTTGCAAAATGTTTTTTCCAGCTCTTCCTTGTTAACACCACTTTGCCAGCTTTTTGTTGCCTGTCCCACCTTTTTTGAGACGTGTTGCTGCCATCAGTTTTAATATTACCTTATTTTTTTTATTTTTTAAATGGTACATTTCTCAGTTTAAACATTTGGTATGTTTTCTATTATGAATAAAATATTGGTTATGTGTAATTTGTTAATCATTACATTCAGTTTTTATGAATATTATACACAGCGTCCCAACTATTTTGGAATTGAAGTTGTATAACCTTGTTTAAAAACATCCCCTTTCTCAACGTTAGGTGATGAATCACATTTGTGGTGCCTTTTTCCCTTTTTAACCTCTTCCTACAAGGTCCGCACATGTGATCCGAAAATCGTAAAAAAATACCGCTTTCTAACCAATCGTACGCTAATTGGATCGTTAGTACAGAGCTTTCGAGAGCCGTTCACGACAGTTCATCTGATATTATCCGATCCGATAGGCACAAAAATGATTCCTGTACGATACCAGATCGCACAATTTCCGTTTAATCAGTACAGTTGTCATCCGAAAATACAATACTAATACACTACAACACATGACATCACTACCTATTTTTTATTCTGTCGTACGAGAATTTCCGTAACTTTAGGAAACT